>CM043319.1:71309499-71978249 GCA_023736055.1 Quercus glauca
CAACCTAATCTTAGACATATTCTTTCGCTCTCTCACCTCATTTGCAAACCAATCTAGTGACTGACGAAGCAAAGGCAACAAATCAGCCAATGCTACGCTCAAACAATTGCCCTCAAAAACAAAATCCTCAATATGGGGAAAAACACCTAAAGACCCTTCTAAGCGAGCGAAGAGGAAGAAAATTGATGGGCAGACTGTCCTAACCTCAGAGCTATGAACTATGAAAACCAAAAAGAAGACACAATACAAACTAAACTCCCAAGAAATCAAGAACAAGCGAAGGAAAAGAAGGAAAAGAGGAGAGAAAAGTAATCAGAGGCAAGATTGCAACAAAAAAGAGAGGAGGGGCATAGAAGGGAAAAAGAGAATGGGCGTACCTTTAAAAAGTAGCAAACAGAGGAAGCACCACCGCGCCGTACACTAGTTCGGAGGAAAATAGCAGAATGAGGTCGCTGGAGAAGATGGTCAGACAATGATTGGAGGATTTCGAAAAGAGTGAAAAGGAAATAGTGAGAAGAGGAGAAGTTTTAAACTAAGACTTGGAAAACTGAAAAACCAGCGGGAAACCCAATAGTCCCATCAAATGGAGCATTGATTCCACCAATCAGAATGTGCCACGTAGTCCATAACATGAAGAGCGCCGCCACTACGCATTTAATGCGGAACGAAATCCCAAGAGCCATTTACAATCCAAAACCTTTTGCATTCTATAGTTGCCATGACACGTTTTGAGGACCACAGAATCAGGGGGCAACTGACAGTACTGACGAACTCATTACCCGAGACGACCTCAACCATACAGACGAGGGCATACTTGGATGAATTAAACCAATACCCACATCACTGACGAGGGTAAGTCACCCATTTAATACAGCCAATTAATATATGGTGCTATTGCAGAACCAGTTGTATGAGCCATTGGGGGATATTGAAGCCACATTATGAGGCGTGAAACGTTACTAAGAGGAGCATTAAGACCACAATAACTACCCCAACGGCTAGGAGCTGTAACAACATATATAAAGCCCTCACATTGCTAAGTGCAAGGTATGTACACATATACACTATGATATTGTTTGTGTCTGTTACTTTACATTGTTCATTCTCAAAGAGTTTCATATACTAACTTTGGCATTAGAGGCGTTGTGGCAGGCACCACACCGGTGATCACTATTGAGGGCTGAAGGTTGTTTCCATCTGACCATCTTTACTGATGACTTTACCCTTCATCACACACCCTTACATTTCTTCCATAAAAAAAATTAAAAAACAAAAAAAAACAAAAACAAAAACAAAAAACAAACAAAACAAAACAATAAAGGCCACACATTTTATTTTGTTGTAAAGATGTTGTGAATATGGTATATCTCTTTATTTTTGTTCACAAACCATTCTTCTTCTCAAGATCAGACGAAGAGGGGAGAGAGAGCCCAAAGAAGAAAATACTCCAGAGAGAGAGAGAGAGAGAGAGAGAGAGAGAGAGAGAGAGAGAGAGAGAGAGAGAGAGGAGAAGAGAGAGAGAGAGAGAGAGAGAGAGCATCTTCGTCCTCCGTCGCCTACTCTGCCTCCATCACCGCTATCCTCATCCTCACCGCCAGTGACATGTAGCCGTGATGGGTCAGATCTGTGTTTTTTTTTTTTTTTTTTTTCTTAATTAATTTCTTCTATATTTCATTAGTTTTATGAGGAAGACTTTTGTTTTGTAATTGATTGTTTTTTATGTTTTGTTGTCATTTGTAGCTATTGAGAAAAGGCTGAAATTTTAGTAAGATATGTTAAATTTTTTTTCCCAACTTATTCAAGTGTAGATTATTTTAAGAGAAAAAAATGAATTGGAGTTGCTATAGTGCTCGCTTGGTTAAGAAAGCTACTATAGCAACTCTAAAAAAATATTTGCAAAAATTTGAATTTTAAAGACATTGTTGGAGCTGATCTGTTGTAGGTTTGCTCTTCAAAAATGGGCTTCAAGAGTCTATTGAAGATGCTCTTAGCCTGAT
This sequence comes from Quercus glauca, assembly GCA_023736055.1. Taxonomy (NCBI): domain Eukaryota; kingdom Viridiplantae; phylum Streptophyta; class Magnoliopsida; order Fagales; family Fagaceae; genus Quercus; species Quercus glauca. The sequence continues at coordinate 71,311,497 of CM043319.1, forward strand.
TATTTTTCCCATAATCGAGTTTTCAAGTACACTTTTTGTTTTTTAAACATTATTGATATTCAAAATATTATTTTGGGAGTGTGCTCTGTCTTGGAAAGAGGTCTAGATGATTTCGGTCATTTTGAGATTGTTGGATTGTTAAGCGATTGACTCAATGACTAAATATATTCAACTAGGAGACCACATTCTACAGTTTATAATTTAGGGATTAAAAAGTTGGAGTATTACTTTTAAGCTTTGCAAATCATTGCCCTGATGTCAATTTACGATATAGAAGTGCATATTTTGCCTACATGATTGGAGGGTTTATTAAGAACTTGCTTGATGCTTCTTTGAAGCTTTATTTTTTTAACTAGTCTCGGGCCTTGTGGGCTATATAACATTGTTATTGGAGCTACAAATTGAGATAACAGCATATACGGTATTCCCTGTTGCAAAAAAATATATATACCGGGTATACCCAGTATTTAGAATATCTTTGAGCAACTATAAAGAGAGGTACAGACGTTTTCCAAAGTTTATAGGTTGAAGCTCGCTGAAGAAAAGCCAAGGCAACTCGTGCATTTTGGGGCTGATCTTGCAGCTTGCAATGAAGCTAAACTACAAATGCATTAGGGAGAACATAGATGCGATAAATTATAAAGATGAAACTGAGATTCCCATCTCTGACATCAATATTGATAAGTCGTGAGAACTTGAACTCTTAGGACAAGTAATGCATTTGCTCTTTGTGACAAAATAACTGAAACTCTCAGAAAATGGTGGGCTTAAGATTGTTAAGATGGGAGCATCAAGAAACCGTATTCAATGGTGCCTTCTACAAAGTATGAGTACTATTGCCTGTCACCTTCAAGGTAAGTTCTTTGGTACCACACAAGTGAAAGCAGTGCGGAAAAGCTAGGTTTCTGTGGACAAAATCCTGAGCCATTTGCAAACTAAAATGGATTAATTACCATTCAGTAAACCCCTAATCAATTAATTTACCTTCCTTTGCCTGATGATAGTTCATGGATGTAAATTTTCATAACTTTTGACGGAGGACATTGCTTTAACCAAAAACGTTGATCTTGCAGACCTTGCCCAGCAAAAAGAATCCTAGAGGGACTGATCCAAGTAATAGTTCTAGCGAGCATTCAAGACAATTGAAGAACTTTAAGCTATAGAAACGATGCCATGGAATCTGGCTTCAAAACAATATGAGAACAAAAGATTTCACCAAAAAACAAAAGCTTCATTATAGAGTTGGACAGATAGGGTTTTCATTTCATTCATCTCTGATAGTAACTTTCTTTTATATGTTCGTTCATCTTAGAAAGTACTTCCACCGAATGATAATCAAGCAATCCCAATAATCATTCAATGATCTGATTTTAAGATTCATTCCTCCTCAAGCTCTCAAACTCCATTAAATGGTGAGCTTGAATCACTTAATTAGAAAGAGAAATGTTCAAGAAGCATTGGCTACAAGCTTTTCCTTTTATGTCTCTTTCCTTTTCCATCTTTCATTTTTAATCTATGCTCTATCGACTCCTATGTGCATTTACTATTTCCATGGATCACACTGGTGCAGAAATAATGTTTAGTTCTAAGCAGCATATAATTAAAAGACTTGAGTAAAAAAATAAATCACATTGTATTCATAAACCAGAAAGGAGGGGGGGGGGGGGGGGGGGGGGGGTTTGGGGGTGGAGATTCTTCACCTACATTGGTACAAAGATACATGCTGCAATTTGGGAACAGACTGACTAATGTTACTGAGGAATTTCAAGGTCCGGTCTCCTGTCAACTACTTCTCCTGCTGAATCATCTGAAATGCATCTGGATAGGTAGCCAAAATCCTTGATTTCATGCTCCTGTAAATGAGAGCGAGAGAGAATTAAATCACCAAATGGCACCAAAATCTAGATAGCCAAGAGACAACAACCAAAAATTTAAACTATCAAGTAAACAACTTGAATCAAGATAATAAAATAGATCTGGGATGATGTAAGAATAAGAAACCCGGCATACATAGAGCTTCATAATCAACAGTATAGTTGCAAACACATCAACTTTAAAAGTCAATAGAAAAATTCAAACATTCGGGCAGTAGGAAATAATTCATATAAAAGAAAATAGAGAAGGTGAAGGCAGCAGCAAGATATAGTTGGAGATTCACTCTGACAAAATATTTTGAAATGAAGTGCACCATAAAAGGCTGCACAAGACTTAATGATTCAACTGAACTCATAACATCTTCATGCACACAAAATTAGATAAAAAAAATTATATCCCCAATAAAAAATTGCAACCTGCCATCTGAAATTTAAAAATAGTTTCATACCAATACACACAAATATTCATAGGTTTTGAACAAATACAGGTCTTTCCAAGAGAAGAATGAATATATGACTGGAAATCTTAAAGTTCTCTTAAATTATCAAAAAGCCACACCCTTGTTTCATGGTATTGAATTTGGTTTTTTGATTATTGAGTCCATGTGTGCCTGAAAGCCATTCAATTCCAATTTCAAGCATGAATGCACACATGCAGTAGATATGGGTGTCAAGACACCAAGCAAACTGAGCAAACCATTGATTTCAGGCTGTTTCCTCAGTTATCATGGTTCACTTTGATGCTTATTCAGGAAAAAAAAGCACCTATTATATCAATTCAGTAGAAGTCTAACACAGCACTTAAAACCAAACCAACCAATCAAATTATAATTTAATTTCTAATCATATTAGTATGCCTGGAAATATTTTAAGGGGGATAAAAAAATCTTACAAATATGTTCACACCTAATAAATTCTTCTATTTTACATCCCAAACACTCAAGCCTCCTAATCTCTAGTCTCCCAGACTGCCACACATCTATCATTTCATTATTTTCTGTTCTAGTTTCCTATTCATTCTTTATTTTTCTCTTTACTTTTCGTTCTCTATTTTTATTAAGGGTCTTGTTAACGGGTGCCTTAGACATTTATTAATGGACCACTTAAGAAACTTTTAATACTAGTTTTATAGGAAATAAAAAAGCTATCATAAAAGTCAGTTGCTTTTTTCATTTCCATAAAAAGTTTTTAAAAATATTTCCTAAACCAATGCCCTTAAGGAATCCACTAAATTATCATTTTATTACTTCACTTTTCTTTGACATTCATCTTTTTTTTTCTTCTCCCTTGTCTTCTCCATTTTCCTCTTTTCTTCTTCTTCCCTTTGTCTTTGTACACCGATTTTCTCTACTGTCTCCTCTCTACGTCCACTTTTTTTTCTCTAATACTTCCGCACAGTTTTTGCCCCTATTCATTGTATCCACTCACACTCAGACACTAGACATTGCAGATCACTGACCTATTGCAAATCTCCATCTCCATCAATATCTGCCATCACATTCTAGATCTTTGCCAATCTCTGCCGATCTTGGTCTTCTTAGCATCTTTGGTTGCTCTGAAATTCACAAACTAATGCACTGCACCAATGGAACTTGAGCTTGGTACAGCTTATTTAGTAGACCTCCAGCACTGTAGTTCAGTTGGTGACTTTGAAAAACTGGCAAGGTCGGATCAGTTGGAAAATATCACTCAAAACCATCACATAACAACTGACCCAGAACGCCCCTAGTGTAGATGGTTAAAGATGATGAATTTGCCTCAAAGAGTAGTTAATTTTGAACTTATCAAAAAAAAAGAGCAGTTACTTTTGCCTTTCAGTTATATGAGAAATGTTACAATATTCTAAGTCTATTATAGTATTTTTAGTTTTTCTTCCATATTTCTACACATTACTGCCCATATCAATAATGTGTTCTTATAGAATTTGATTCTGTTGCTTTGAGCATAAAAAAGGTAATCGTTGACTTGGAAATATTATGCTAAAAGAAGGAAACAACACTAAACAGACAAGATGCTAGAGAGATAAGCCAGAAATAGGTTTCTAGGTATCACACCTGGATTGCATCAGAATCACTGTAGAATTTCTTCGGCATCACATATGGCCTAAAGCATCACACATATAATTTCTTCAGCACCACAAGTCGGATTAAGGTTGCTACACACAAACCTCAAACTAAGCTTTGCGTCTGAGATTTTTCAAAACAACTTAAGTGAAACCATTACATCCGTATATATAGGCATATAATGCTTAAACCTAATAGGACTTATTAGGCTTTGCCTTGTCAACCCAAACTAAATGACTATTAAAACCCTATAAAAACCCAATAACATAATAAAACCTGAAATAAGACCCAATTGACCAAAACTCCAACCATACCGAAATCAGAAAATTAACTAAATACCCCTGACACTTTAAATTATACAAAACTAAATTAAAATGAAACCAACTTCTCACTGCCTAATTTAGGGAGACAAAAGAGCAAGAACACGAAGATGAGAGAGGGAAAGAAGTAGGAAAGTGGGGGTGGGTAAGCGGGTAAGAGTGGCTAAAGTGACACTGACAATGTTCTTATATGTCATATGTCATTTATATCTAGAATATTTTTGTTACAGTGACACTAAAAAAATAATTGATTGCATTACATAACATTAAAGAATAAGGATATTTTCAGAATTTTTTAATGAAAAAATTGGTGATTGAAAGCTGACCAGGTTCTTGCTTAGTTAATAATAGATATACAAAAGAAATCTTAGACTTTTGTTCTAAAATATGTGCAGATGCACATTGCACACACAGACATGGTTTGGAAAATTTACAATTAGATGTACAAAGATTAGCTTGGGGTTCTATAAGGATTCAACTTAAATTTTTAACAGTAATCAAATGGGACTTATAATAATAAAAAATAAAATAAAAATAAAAAATAAAAAAATTCCAGAACATGAACAATATTTAGAAAGCATTCCAAGCTAAAGACTTCCCTACTGTGAGGGAAGAAACCATGAACTCTATAAATGTATTATACATCTAAAAAATTTAATTGAACAATCTCCAGATAAACTATAAACTAGATGTGTAATAGGCAACATAATGTTTTATATTATTGGTGATTACACATGCGCCTGGAGAGGACAAAGTGGTTATACATGAGGCAAAGTGGTTATTAACAATAGTTTAGGGAGGACATTGATTAGTTTTGTAATTTAGGAGGACATTGTAACTACATCATGCTATTTCTTTATAGGTATTAGGTAAGTATAATTGGTTTTGCAAAAAGACATATTCTGTTGTGTCTCAAGGCCAAATGGTAAATAATTCTGAAGTAGTTGAAAAAGTTTGAATTTGAATAGAATTCTAATAAAATTATGCAGTAGATTAGGATGAGGATTAAGATTTAATTTCAATTTGTATTTAAATTTAAATAGGAGTTGGATCCTATGTTTTAGGACTTAGTTGTGATGAAGCTTATCTCCTCACTAGTATTTATGTACGTAAGAATTATGAATGAAGTAAGCAGAAATTAAACCAAAAACTCTATTATCCCTCTTAAGTTCAAGAGGCTAGTCACCTTGAATCGACTTAGTTATCTTTTTAATTTTCCAGTTCATAACATTTGGTATTAGCGAATTGACTAAGTTATCTTTTTAATTTTCCAGTTCAAAACATATTCATGTACAAATGAAAGAAAGAAGTCTAAAGAATTCATAAAAACAAATCTATGTACAAAAACACAACAACTCTATTGATTCTGAAATGAAGTTACTAGTAGTAAAGCTCTAAACGCGAGACCAATCAAATAAGGAACTAATAAATATAGCTAACAATTAATTCCTTGTACTCAGTTGAAACAATCAGCATGGAACAAAAAATAAGTTCTAATTATACCTTAGTTTCTGAAATATGTAATCAAAATCTGACTTCATAGACCTCAAAAGACGTGTATTCCTAGAGAAGTCTCCAGAAACCTCTGAAAAGCAGTGCTCTGAATATTCATTAAAATGTGCCAGTACTGCATTGCTATCCTGTAATCTTCCTAATCTGCAATTTGGGGAACCAAATATAATCAGTAGAAAGAGAAAGAGGTTACCACATCCCAGTGCCATCCCCAAGTAAGCAACCACCAATCAATCTCCCCCACCGCCCAAAACAATCCCAGCCAAGAAATCAAAGATAAAATATGCTTAAGTCTAGAAGCATGCCACAGAAAACATTTTTCATTTTTCTTTACTTATCCAAAAAAAAAAAAAAAAAAACTGCAACCACCTTAAACTTCCATTAGGTAAAACCAGTCAGGAAGTTTCGACGGTTGCAGGTTTAAATTCATCTAAGATTCCTGAAAATACAAATATGCAAGTAGGACTGCTCAGCAAAAGGAAGTTCCTGCAACTTACTCTCACTTATCTCTTTTCCACAAAAGAAAAAGGGCGAGGGGGCACGAGGTTTGAAGATATTTCCCCTTTCACTAAATATTGTTCCAAATGTATTTTCAATATGATCTATTTGCATCTTTTAGGTTAACCGCACTCAATGTGGGAATTTATGTATACATATAAAATAGAAGTAATATTGAAGGGCACCTAAGGGGTACAACCTAAGTACACAAGAAGCATATAAATGAATGCACCTCTCAAAGAGAAAATCTTAAACATAGGATATTGAAAGCATAATTTGAAGGATCAAATTATGTTCAAAATTAATTGCTAAAACTAATAGCTTCATTTGTTCATCACAAATCAACACTTTTATTATTAACCTAATATTGAGCCATTTAGGTTCATCATTGGTTTCAACTCATATCAACGACAAAGTAAAAACACACTACTAATCTATTATTTTAGCATAGCCTTTGTCATACCTCATACTCTGATACTCATCTCAATTAAGCCTAAATCCCAACTACGTGCCAACATGGTCTAACCTTAACTAAGCGCCTCTCTGCCATTTTTCACACATATCATCAAAAAAAAATTTTTTTTTCTTTGAAGTCTATCTTGGACTTCAGTTTTCTCATTACGTGTCACATCATACTTAGACCATGCCTCAAGTTCCAACATGTGCCTAGCTGACAATCTACTGATGGTTCAGATGTTAGGCTATAGAAACATGGCTAAATCATCAAGTTTCGGACATTTCTTCCTCTATTTCTAGAGGTTTAAGTATCTGTTCATCCAAGTAAATATAAATTGGTTGTTTAATTTCTTCCATCTAATTTAACATTCACTTCATTTTCCTCCTCAACATAGTCTTTTCTAGCCATAAGCCGGTTTTCCATCCTAAAAAAAGTATCGACACTATAGACTAATAGGGCGTGACCATAGTAACTCCTACCCACTGAGGTAGTAATGCCTAAAGGGCCTAGCCAGCATGGTTGCATCGGGTTCATGCTTGTGTTGACATTATGCATAGTAAAAAATTAAAACTTTTATCTCTTATTACTTTTTTCCTAATATATCTCTTTCCCAGAAGAAATTTTTCCTCCAGATTTTATACGAACCTTTTAAATTAATATTCATCTCTCACTCAAGTAATACCATTTTAGCACTTTGTAAAGATTGGAATTTTTCATCTCTCATTTGAGTCATTTCTCTCTAAGTTTCGAACAGAATTTGCTAGACTTGATCACAATCATAACAAAATTATGATATAAACAAGCAGAATATATTCTCATCCTACAATTCTTTCCTATATTTATACACACCATCTTATTCAACTTTGACCCATGCACTGCTCATTTTACCACTAGTAAAAGAATAAAAAAAATGTTGTAATAGCCAATCAGCTCTGGCAAAAATGGAACTTCCTGGTGGGTGAGTCCTCGATTTCATTTGTAACTTAACCAATAATAAAATAAGCAAACATTAACTTAGAAAAAGTTCAAATCCAGGAATGTGTACAACATGAATTGGAGAGAACCATTAACGAAAATTGAAAATATTCAAAAAGATTAATAAATGTATACAAGGTTTTGTTAACTTAAAAAATTAATGAATTGGGACAAAGTCTTTGTTTTTTGTTGTAATAGAAAAACAGCATATTGTCTAACCAAGAGAGAGAGAGAAATGTACATAAGGTGCTGCGATTGCTTGAGGGAGTCCAAATCGTCAGCATTGATAAGGGCTTTGAATTCACGAGAAACTTCAGCGGAAGCCGCTCTCATCGCCTCTTTCTCCGTTTGCTCCATCTCCATTTCTCCACCTACTGATGATCAGAGAGAGAGAGAGAGAGAGAGAGAGAGAGAGAGAGACGCTAATGATGAAATGAAACTTTGGGCTATCTATGTTAGTGTATAGATTAGCCCATTGGGCTTAGCCCACTATATTACTTATACTGCACTCATGTTACTTGTACTACACACATATCTAGCCTATATAAGACTTTTTTTTGTACATTGTTATACATACATCAATATACAGATTATTTCGTCATTCTGTTTCACTTTATATTGTTAACATGGTTTCAGAGCCATTGCTCTGACCTAGTGGTATTTTCCGGCGTTCTTCCGCTGCCTTCTCCTTCACCGGTAGCCGCCGTTAGAAGTGAGTCACCACCGTCACACCCAACCACTACCTCTCGGATCTAGTCTATTTATCAATCAAATCGTCGAACCACAAATACGACGTGATAGATCAAACTTCCCCGATCAAAACCCAGTCAGAAACTGTCCCAAAGGAGCTCTCACGCGCCCGCACGCGTCGCCCAAAGTTTTTGGCTGTCGAAGACGCGCTACACGCGCTCCCACGCGCCGCCGCGAAGCGTCACGCGCTCCCACGCGCCGCCGCGAAGCGTCACGCGCTCCCACGCGCCAGACAAACTCCTTCACGCGCATTCACGCGCCTAACTCCTCTGAGTGCCACATCAGCCCTAGCACGTCATTGCCACGTCAGCATCACACGTCATCCAGTGACGTCAATAGACAGCACCGTTGACTCTGACCGTTGACCGTTGACCGTTGACTTTGACTAAAGTCAAAAATTTTCAACCGGACCTGTCTTGCTCAATTTTTCGTGTAGATTCCGATTTTGGGCTCCGTTTTTGCATTTGAGGTCTCTAAATCTCATTTTTTGGTCATTTTCTTCATTATGGCTCAACAAAATGAACAAGACATCATACGTCCTATCACCATTATGTTGGATGGTCTTACCAGCTATCATGCATGGTCTCAGAATATGACTGTCTTTCTCAAGGGTTGTAAACTATGGAGATATGTGACTAGTTCAATTTCTAAGCCAGTACCAAACCCTGCTGAAGAATCTTCCAAGACTACAGTTGCAATAGATGATTATGAAGAACGCCTAGAGGAATGGGAGAGTATTCAGAGTAAGATCTTGTCTTGGTTTATCAATATCTCTATTCCCTCCATTCATAATCTTCTTCCTCGTCTTGAGACTGCTGAGGCTGCTTGGAAATTTTTGGCTGATCGCTATAATTATACTAATGATTCAAGCTTGGAGTTCCACATTGAATCAAAACTTTATCAAATGCGCCAAGAAACAGATCAGTCTATTTCTGATTTTTATTCTCAGACTTCTACTATGTGGGAACAACTCTCTGCTGTAGATCCTCCACTAGTGTGTTCTAAGGACATTGAGCTCTTTGTCAAATATCGGGATCGCCGTAAATTTATGCACTTCATGATGGGTTTGCGTGAGGATTTTGAGCCTACTAGGGCTTCCCTGCTTAGCCGGTCTCCTACTCCTTCTCTTGATGCTGCAGTCAAGGAACTCATTTCTGAGGAAAACTATCGGCCTACTCATCACATGTCATCATCTGATCATGTATTGGCTACACCGTCTCCACAGCCTCCCATTGCTGCATTCACTGCTTCTCCACGGATAAACTCTAGGCGTCCCACCTTTCAGTCTTCCAAAGGTATTCGCTGCGAGTTTTGCCGTGCTAAAGGCCATGACATCTCAGTTTATCGCAAACTGCAGAAATTTATGCAAGAGCAGAATAAAGCTTCTCTTCCTCGGGCAGCTGCCGTATGTCCTTTCGATCCATCGGTTCCTACAGGTCCATCTTTGGATTCCTCACTTACTACGGCTGATATTGAGGCAGTTGTTCAACAGGTTTTATCCCGCACTTCCACTGCCCTTTCTGTCACCTCAGGTAAACAACCTTGGTTTTTTGATACTGCATGTTGTAACCATATGACTCCTGATGAATCCCAATTTTCTGATAAGGAACCTTTAGAACATCCAATCATCATTTACACTGCTGATGGAACTCCTATGCTTGTTAGTCATAAAGGAACAATCTCTTCTCCTTGTTTATCCCTTAGTGACACTTTTCATATCCCCAAGTTATCGCTCAATTTGCTTTCTGTTGGTCAACTTTGTGAATTAGGCGTAGATCTTCTATTTACTAATCATGGTGTGGATGTGCAGGATCCCTGGACGGGTCAAGTGCTTGGGACAGGCCGTAAGGTTGGTCGCATGTTTGAGGTTCATGACTTGAAGATTCCTTCACAAGTTATTTCTACAGCTGCTACCACTGCCTCCTCTTCACCTGATCTATGGCATGCTCGTCTTGGTCATCCATCCTTATCTCGTCTTCAGTTGTTAGCTTCTCAAGGTCATTTAGGTTCAGTTCAGTTTCAAAAATTTGATTGTACTTCCTGTCATTTTGGCAAACAAACAAAATTACCCTTTAATAATAGTGACTCATTTTCTTCTGCACCTTTTGATCTTATATATTCTGATATTTGGGGTCCTGCACCTGTTCCTACTGAGGGGGGATCTAGATATTTTGTCATATTTGTGGATGATTTTTCTCGATATACTTGGATTTATCTGCTTCACCATAGGTCTGAACTTGTGTCTATTTACCAAAGATTTCATAAAATGATTGAAACACAGTTCAATCGCACCATCAAAGTTTTTCGATCAGATAATGCTCAAGAATATAATGATAAATCTTTCCTATCCTTTTTAGACAATCATGGTACACTTACTCAGCGGTCTTGTCCTTACACCTCTCAACAAAATGGTCGTGCAGAACGAAAACATCGTCACATTCTTGATGTTGTCCGCACCCTTCTCATTTCTGCCTCTCTCCCTGAGCGCTTTTGGGGTGAGGTTGCACTCACAGCTGTATACACCATTAATCGTATCCCTTCACCAACTACACACAACAAATCACCATTTGAGCTTCTCTATGGTCAAACCCCCGACTACTCCTCTCTTCGGGTTTTTGGTTGTGCTTGCTTTGTCTCTCTTCCTCCTCATGAACGAACAAAGCTCCAACCTTGTGCTCGTCTCTGTTGTTTCCTTGGTTATGGTGTATCTTAAAAGGGGTTTTGCTGTTATGATCCCATTTCTCATCGTCTTCGTGTCTCCCGTCATGTTGAGTTTTGGGAATATCGTCCTTTCACGAGTCTTCAGCAATTTTCTACATCCTCTTCCTCTAAGTCTCCCATTTTTACTGATCTTTTCCTCCCTCTCTATCCTGAACTTGTGGAGGATTCTTCAACATCGGCTACCTCTCCAGACGACTCATCTTCGGTTCTGTCCCTGGCATATGACCCGCCTGTCTTGGATCCTGTGGCACCACCCTCTCCTGAGTCTCCTGATGGTCCTGAACTTCGTCGTTCCACTCGGGTAAGTATTCCTCCCCCTTATCTCTCTGATTATCACTGCTCTTTTGCCCTTGCCACCCTCTATGAACCGCACACCTATCGTGAGGCCCATACTGACCCTCTTTGGCAGCAAGCTATGAATGATGAACTAGATGCCCTTCATAAAAACCACACTTGGGATATGGTTGATTTGCCTCCTGGTCAGTCTGTAGTAGGTTGTAGGTGGGTTTACAAGGTCAAGACCAAGCTGATGGATCTGTTGAACGATACAAGGCTCGCCTAGTTGCCAAAGGCTTTACCCAAGAGTATGGCATTGACTATGAAGAAACATTTGCTCCTGTTGCTCGCCTTACATTTGTTAGATGTCTCATTGCTGTGGCTGCTGTTCGCCGTTGGCCTCTTTATCAAATGGATGTGAAGAATGCTTTCCTCAATGGAGACCTTCAAGAAGAAGTATACATGCAACCACCCCCTGGCTATCCACACTCAGGCAGTTAAGTTTGTCGCATTCGCCGTGCTCTTTATGGCCTCAAGCAGGCTCCTTGAGTTTGGTTTGAAAAGTTTAGCTCCGTTGTTGCTCAGCAGGGTTTCACTTCGAGTCCTCATGACACTGCTCTCTTCGTCCGAAGATCCTCTACTGGTATCACTCTTATTCTTCTCTATGTTGATGATATGATTATTACTGGAGATGATTCTGCAGGTATCCGCTCTCTTCAGCACTTCCTTAGTCAGCATTTTGAAATGAAAGATTTGGGCACTTTCAGCTATTTTCTTGGGCTTGAGGTTACCTCATCCTCTGATGGATACTATCTTTCCCAAGCTAAATATGCTTCTGATCTTCTCTCCAAAGCTGGTATCACTGACAACAAGACTGTTTCCACTCCTTTGGAATACAATGCAAAGCTCACACTCTTGGATGGTGAACCTATATCTGATGCTACTTGCTATTGTCAATTGGTTGGTAGTCTGATCTATCTCACTGTTACTCGTCCGGATATTTCACATGCCGTGGGTATGGTTAGTAAGTTCATGGATGCCCCTCGTTCTGTCCACTATGCTGCTGTTCTTCGGATTCTCCGATATGTCAAGGGCACACTTTATCATGGTCTACACTACTTTTCTCGGTCTTCTCTTAAACTTCATGTTTATTCAGATGCGGACTGGGCAGGTGATCCGACTGATCGATGCTCTATCACAGGTTTCTGTTTCCTATTAGGTACTTCTCTTGTCTCGTGGCGTAGCAAAAAGCAGGATGTTGTCTCCCGTTCCAGTACTGAGGCTAAGTATCGTGCCCTTGCCGACACCACCTGCGAGCTTGTCTGGCTTCGCTGGCTCTTGGCTGACATGGATGCTCCACAGCCCACTGCTACTCCTCTTTATTGTGACAATCGTAGTGCTATCTACATTGCTCATAATGATGTCTTCCACGAACGCACCAAGCACATTGAGATCGACTACCACTTCACTCGCCAGCATCTCAAGTTGTTCTCCATCTCATCTGCTGACTAGCCTGCTGATATCTTCACCAAGTCTCACCTGCCTGGTCGTCTTCGAGATCTTATATCCAAACTCCAGTTGGCTTCCTCCTTACCACCTCGAGTTTGAGGGGGGATGTTAGTGTATAGATTAGCCCATTGGGCTTAACCCAGTATATTACTTATACTGCACTCATGTTACTTGTACTACACACATACCTAGCCTATAAGGGTCTTCATATTATTAGGCTATTTATTTGGGTGGATTTAACAAGACCCAACAACTTGGATAATATAGGAGCCAGACTTTGGGCTTTTATATATATATATATATATATATATATATATATATATATATATATATATATACTTCATAAGCACACAAATCTAAAGCAATAGTGAAAATGTACTAATTAAAAGCACACATATTTTGTAACAAAGAACAACCACTTCAATAGAAAAATCACTACATCAATATAGTTACAGCAATCTACTACAAAACCTTTTTATAGCTAGATTCTTTAGTGCAAAATCTACAAACGACTTTCTTTTTACACTTTTATAATAGTTGCCCCAGAATATTTGGAATCTTCCTCAACTATGAACTTCTCATTAGTTGAAACCAAAATTTATAGTACTCCAAGGATCCTCCATGATGATTTGATAGTCGTGAACTACATTGGAAATGAACTCTATGGTTTCAATATGCCATATATTCACTTTGGGATCATAAGCAAAGTAGGTAAACAATTAAGGTTTAGGAGTTTTTCTCAATAGATAAGAGACGTAAATATTTCTCAATTGCTTAGATTGATAAAACCTCCTCTCTGTCAGAAATTCATGCAAATGAAATATTATATAGGTGCTCAATTAGGGTTTATAAAAAATAGTACAAAACATAATTAAAAGGAATTAGGAAAACAGATACATGCAACCTTGCTTGAAGGAGCCTAGAGTGACAAATACGCAAAGTCGGGTTGGTTTTTTGTTTTGTGAAAATGAGGTTCTCTTTTGCTTAGGTGAGTCTTTTTTTTTTTTTTTTTTTTTTTTTTTTTTTTTTTTTTTTTTCACTTAAGCAAGCTTTACTTTTGCTCAAGTGAAATGGTTTTATTTTTCAAGCAATTTCAAGATAATTTTTATCAATATTTTACAATATATGAGTGAATTATATTAAAACTTGAATTGTGATTACATCCAAAGTTATGGGATCGTCCAAGTGTCCAACACTAAAAAACTAACAAATATTTTTGAAAAATAAAAATTCCAACATATGAAGTTTACTTTACATATGATATGCCTCTATAAAAAACATATATTTATGTTTATAAATATGTATATGTGTGTCTCATGAAACATATACCTCTATAATAATTAAATAACATTTATGATTATTACTATGCAATATTTATCTAAATGATACAAAACATATATTTCGATGGTAACTAAATAAGATTTATAAATATTATTATGTGATATTTATCTAAATGACAAAATAAAGTTTTCGTATTTAGAATTATGATTTCAAGATAGTTCAAGGCTTTCGGAAAGGCCTTTAGTTTTGGGAAGTCTACTCCATTGCGAATGAGGAAATGCATTCTTTTAAGATTTCTTTTGGACATTGTTATTATCAATTCAATTGTGTCAAACCGTTCTATTGGCCCAAAATTGTGTATGTTGCACTCTAGCAATAAACATTTCACGCCAATTATACATAAAACTTAGAGAACAACAGATATACTGTTAGACGAAAATTGTAGGTTAAAATTTCGACTTTATTTTTTATAGTGCCAAAATATAGTGCGTTAGTGCTATTGTAACATCGTTGGAAATAACTTAGGGTAACTTAGTAACTTCACCAGATTTCTTTTAAAAAAAAACTAAATATAAATTATAAACAAATAATAATAATAATAATAATAATAATAATAATAATAATAATAATAATAATAGCAAATAATATTAGGTGTCTTTCGGCTTAAATTTAAGATGGAGATAATAGAAAGAGTTCTTGAAAATATAAATGGTAAAAAAGAGGTGGTAATTGTTTTTTTACTATATGTTATATATGTATTAATTATTTGTATATATTTTATAAACTTTGCTTTTATTATTATTATTATTATTATTAGTTTTTATTTGATAATTTAGTTTTTATTATATAAAAAAGGGATGAGTTCAAGTTACACCTGGTTAAACTTTAAATAATATTACACCACTCAATATATTTTGACAAATCCACCGTTAGATTACATTATTTTTGTATATTCTCCATGTTTGCAAAATTTCAAGGTGTTCAAAAATTAATAGCCATGTTATCAATCAATTATTTAAATTCAAATTTTTGTATTTTAAAATAATGTATAAAAAATGAGTTTATGGATCGAATGGTAAATAGCATCCAATTGACATAAAAATTAGCATGAATGTTAAGTACATATAGAACATGTAATTCAATGGTGGGATTTTAAAATATGAATTCTATAACAAGTTATTGGGTAGTGTAACATTGCTTAGAGTTACACCAGATGTAACTTGAACCCAACTCTATAAAAAAGATACATATTTATATTTAATATCTTACTACTCAAAAAAGAAGAACGGAATGAGATATTGATTTTTTAATATATAGATATTGCTATTCTTCTTCAAGTCCACATGTTTGTGAACAATGATGTCACACATACAGATATTTGTGTATGTTTATGTTCCCAATATGTATTGCTTGTGAAATAAATTCTCACAATAAAGATTTGATTTTTATAAAACCTATGAAACAAAAATTTCATGTATATGAAACAAAAATATATGAAAAATAAATATTTTCTCATAAAATACACCAAAATTTTTAATTTAACAGATTAAGGACTTATGAATTTATTGACCTCACTCCTGAAATTGACTGGAGAATTTTTTAATGTGCAATGGTCAAAGAGGATTGGTGGATCTATGATTTTAGAAAATTTTAAAATAATGTTTTTGTAGGGTACAAAAAAGACTTGGTTTGAGGTTGAGAAGAAATGGAATTCCAATTTCTCCACCATTTTTGAACAATGCGTGAACAATACAAAAGAATAGTGCATGTGAATAGTTTCATGAATATTACCTCAAGAAAGAGAAAAAAAAAAAAAAAAAAAAACTCAATATTAATAGAAACCCAAAAAGTAGTAACTGGATATTTGACCTATATGAAAGTTGAAACCACGAATTAGAACCGGAAAAATAGATTTTTAGTGGTTTAGTTAATTGAGCAATAATAACGCAAGTATAAATATAGTAAAATTATTATAAAATTATTAAGATAACTTTATTCTTGAGTTCTAAATCCTAGTATTTCAATAATAAACAAATTGTTTAAATTTCATTACATGACCAATATTTCAAATTATTTTTTATTAAATATATTAATATTAATAAATTGATATGTATATTGTTAGGGGGTCAGGTTTTAGTTGCACAATTTAACTCATTGTAATTGTACACCACCTTATAACTTTTAATTAAAAGAGTACTGTAATAAATGAATCATTCATGCTTGCAAAACATTAATACCATATGAAATCAATTACTATTTCATTATAAAATGTTTAAATTTCAAGTTTTCCAAAATTTAAAATTATAGATAGAGCATGAGTTCATAAATTAGATAGTAAATAATATCCAATTAATATGAAATTTGACAAGCATATATATAAAGAGTAACAAAACTATGCAATCATATGGTCAAGTTTTCAAAATGATAATTGTATAAAAATACATAGTTGTTTAGTAAAATATTGCAAAATGTTACAACTCGTGCAACTAATCCGTCAAAACTCAAAAGAACCTATTTTTTCCGTCAAATAACTCTATTTAGGGCTCGTGATATTTGATCCACCAAGCAATTCCTTCTACGACAATGGGATCCATTGAGGGGTTGAGGGTTACTGCACCGTATAATTTCTTTTTGTTAACGTATATAGTGTTGTGGGCTTTAGGCCCAGTTAGGTTACTTGTATAGCACACATATATACTTGTATAGCACACATATATACTTGTACTGCACACATATGCCTTCTATATAAAGGCACCTATGTACATTCTTTTATCATGAAATACAATACAATCACATTCAGTATTTCTAACATGGTATCAGAGCCACTCTCTGACCTTTTCTGAGCAGTCTTGTCTTTATTAGTGTGACTCCAATCTCAACATCACTTCCGCCATCACAGCAGCCACCGCAGTCTCTCGCCGTTGAACCTCCGACGTCTTTCAGCTGTCGTCCTTGGGTTCCGGACCTGCAGCTGCCATTGTTAAGGAGTTTCACACTGCACAGACCACTGCCCTTTGCATCAGCGCTGCAAATATTGCTCCGTTTACATTTGCGAAGGTACCACTGAGATCGTATTGTGCCGATCTACACAATCATGGAAGCCTCGACCCCATCGGAGACTGCACGCGCCTCCACGCGCCGCTCGAAGGTTCTGTTCCGAAGCTCACGCGCCCCACGCGCCTTCCACGCGCCACTGCACATCTGGGTTTTTCCTCACGCGCTCCCACGTGCAGCATCCTCAGGTCACGCGCCTCTCACGCGCTCTCATGCGCCTTCACGCGCTACAGCCCTCCTGCTGACGTCATTGCTGATGTCATCCATGTCAGCCCTAGTTGTTCCGTTGCTGACGTCACTTGCTTACATTAGCCGCTGACGTCATCTTTTGACATATGAGGGTTTGACAGATGACTTTGACTTGGGTTGACCGTTGACTTTTTTTGCCAGAGTTGACTTTTGCAGTCTAGGTGCTCTTTACCCAGTTTTTCGCGTAGATTTCATTTTTGCGGTCCATTTTTGCATATTTTGCTTCTAAATGAAGAATAAGGACAGGTCTTCTTCTTATTGCAACAATCATCGCTACCAATCCATCAAACGTTTTTGCAATTTTTGCAAACGTTTTGGCCACAATATTGAGACTTGTTATCATCGCAACAAATCAGCTATGTCCATTTCTACTGCTACTGTTGCTAACACTGAGAGTGTCCAACCAATGGCTCTTATCTCTGCACAGTCTAAGTCTTCTGGATCCACTTTCTCCATTTCCAGAGATGACCTTATAAATATCATTGCCAATGTCTTTCGTATGGTTGGTAATGCATCTTATTCCTCTTTTCTCTCAACTTTATCTGGTATGTCTCCTACCTCTTGGCTTATGGATTCTGCTTGTTGCAATCACATAACAACTCACTCGTCCTTATTTTCTGACCTTACACCTGCACTGCACCCTCTTAATATTCGCACAGCAAATGGTTTCACAATGTCTGGTCATAATATAGGTTCAGTTTCAACCTCCAACCTCTCGGTTCCTGGAGTCTTTAATGTTCCTGACCTTTCTTATAATTTATTTTCTGTGGGACAATTAGCTGAGTTGGGTTATCGCATTACCTTTGATTATTCTGGGTGCATTGTGCAGGATCCTAGGATGGGACAGGAGTTTGGGACCGATCCCAGAGTTGGGCGTATGTTTCCCGTGGACAACTTTCGTCTTCCACTTGTTGCTCCTGTTTTTGTTGCTACAGCTGCTGCAGTTTCTTCCACTCCTTCCCTTGCACTTTGGCATGCTCGACTTGGTCACGCATCTTTCTCTCGGGTACAACAATTGGCTTCTAGAGGTTTGTTAGGTTCAGTGTCTATAGAAAATTTTGATTGTGTTTCATGTTAGTTAGGAAAACAACCAGCTTTGCCTTTCAATACTAGTGAATCCATATCCACTGATATCTTTGATCTTATTCATTCTAATGTTTGGGGGCCTTCCTCTGTCTTTAGTATTGGTGGGTCTAGATATTTTGTTGTCTTTGTTGATGACTACTCTCGCTATAGCTGGATTTTTAATATGAAACATAGTTCTGAATTATTGGAAGTATATTCTAATTTTGCAAAAATGGTTGACACTCAGTTTTCCAGACGCATCAAAATTTTTCGATCTGATAATACTCTTGAATACACTCAATATGTTTTCCAAGCTGTTTTGCATTCCTATGGCACTGTTCATCAACTGACTTGTCCAGGTACCTCTCAGCAAAATGGTAGAGCTGAATGAAAACTTCGTCATATTCTTGACACTGTTCGTGCTCTCCTTCTCTCTGCTAAAGTTCCTGCTCCTTTTTGGAGTGAAGTTGCTCTTCATGCTGTTTATACTATTAATCGCATTTCGAGTCCTGTTATCCAAAATCAAACTCCATATGAGCGCCTTTTTGTGTCACCTCTAGACTATTACCACCTTCGCTCCTTCGGTTCTGCTTGTTTCGTTTTTCTTTAGCCACATGAGCATAACAGACTTGAGCCTCGGTCAAGGCTTTGTTGTTTTCTTGGCTATGGCGAAACTCAAAAAGGGTATAGGTGTTATGATCCTGTCTCTCATCGTCTTCGTATCTCCCTTAATGTCGTCTTTTGGGAACATCGCCTCTTTGTCGAGCTCTCTCATTTCAATGCTTCCTTGTCTTCTTCCTCTGTCTTAGATCTTTTTTCAGATGAGGCACATATTCCTTCTGTAGCTGCTCCTGATCTTCCTGTAGTTGCTCTTGATTCTATTGCTGTAGACTTCTTTGTCCAACCACCAGATATCACTGATCCCTTTCCTAGTTCACCCTTTAATGAACAGGTGGAAGATGAACAGGTTGAAGACGAGCTACCCAACCCCAATCCTGAGCTTGGATCTCCTGCTCCTGCTCTGCCTAAAGATCTTGTACAAGATATTCCACCTCGTCACTCAACTCAAGTAAGATCTATTCCTGCACATTTACTTGACTATCATTGTTACACTGCTCTTGCTACACTACACGAGCCTCACACCTATCGTGAGGCTTCTACTGACCCTTTATGGCAGATTGCAATGAAAGAGGAATTTGATGCATTATCTAAAAACCATACTTGGGATTTGGTGACACTTCCTCCTGAGAAATCTGTGGTTGGTTGTAAGTGGATCTACAAGATTAAGACTTGCTCTGATGGGTCCATTGAGCGCTACAAAGCTCGTCTTGTTGCAAAAGGTTTTACACAAGAGTATGAGATTGATTATGAAAAGACCTTTGCTCTGGTTGCTCGTATCTTATCTGTTCGTGCCCTCTTAGCTGTTGCTGCTGCTGCCAGTAAATGAGACATTTTTCAGATGGATGTCAAAAATGCATTCCTTAATGGGGATTTAAGTGAAGAAGTGTATATGCAACTTCCTCCTGGTCTCTTTGTTGACTCAAACAAGGTTTGTCACCTTCGACGTGCACTTTATGGCCTTAAACAAGTTCCACGAGTTTGGTTTGCCAAATTCAGCTCTACCATCTCTCACTTGGGTTAAATGGCCAGTCACTATGATTCTGCCTTATTTCTTCGTCGCACTGACAAAAGCACTATTTTACTTCTTTTATATGTGGATGATATGATCATAACTGGTGATGACCTCAGTGGCATTCAAGAACTCAAGGTTTTTCTCAGTCAGCAGTTTGAAATGAAAGATCTTGGACATCTCAGCTACTTCTTGGGTCTTGAAATCACTCATTCTACAGATGGACTTTATATTACTCAAGCTAAGTATGCCTCTGAACTCTTGTCTCGCGCTGGACTCACTGATAGCAAGACTGTTGACACTCCAGTTGAGCTTAATGCACATCTGACTCCCTCAGGGGGGAAACCATTTTCTAATCCCTCTCTTTACAGACGCTTCGTTGGCAGCTTGGTTTATCTCACTGTCACTCGTCCAGACATTTCCTATGCTGTTCACCAGGTGAGCCAGTATCTGTCTGCTCCACAATCGACTCACTATGCTGCTGTTCTGCGCATTCTTCGATACCTAAAGGGCACTCTCTTCCATGGTCTTTTCTACTCTGCTCAGTCTCCTCTTACTCTTCGTGCATTTTTTGATGCTGATTGGGCAGGAGACCCTACTGATCGCAGGTTCACCACTGGTTATTGCTTTCTTCTTGGTTCTTCTCTGATTTCTTGGCGAAGCAAGAAAAAAACTCATGTGGCCCGCTCCAGTACTGAAGCAGAATATCGTGCCCTTGCTGATACCACATCTGAGCTCCTTTGGCTACGATGGCTTCTCAAAGATTTATGTGTGTCTACATCCTCTGCTACTCCTCTTTATTGTGACAACCAGAGTGCTATTCATATTGCTCACAATGATGTCTTCCATGAACGGACTAAACACATCGAGATCGATTGTCATTTTATTCGTTTTCATCTTGTCTATGGTGCTCTCAAGCTGATCTCAGTTTCCTTTAAAGATCAACTTGCAGATATCTTCACCAAGTCACATCTTAAGGGACGCCTTCGTACTTTGGTTGACAACCTCAAGTTGGTCTCACATCCACCTTGAGTTTGAGGGAAGCTGTTAACGTATATAGTGTTGTGGGCTTTAGGCCCAGTTAGGTTACTTGTATAGCACACATATGTACTTGTACTGCACACATATGCCTCATTTATAAAGACACCTATGTACATTCTTTTATCATGAAATACAATACAATCACATTCAGTATTTCTAACACTTTTCAAGAACAAATTTAAAAGTTAGAAAGTACATTTTGAATTTCAACCTTTAATTGGATCATTTTTTGTTGTCCAACTTTTTAATTTTTACCTTTTCACCTTTTGAACGTTTTCCCTCTTAAATTCTATTGCACGATCCAAAAGTAAAAACACAAATTCAAACCCAAATCATGGCTTTGCCAATGTTTCAGACTCTTGAGATGGAGATTTTTCTTCACATTGGTTGGCGACTATGGAATCATCTAAAGTCTAAACGATCGAAGTGCGCCGGGGATCTATTCAATTGTCTACAATATATATGCCATGGCCTACATAACAATGATACCAGGAAAATTAGTATGACATACATGAATGAACTAGGTTGTTGAATTGGACCCATGATCATATTTATATTGAAGCTTCATCCAGATAGGATAGTCATCGATTATATTGCAATATTGATTGTTAAAATGTAGTTGATGATCACAACCTGTTGTGTGCCTGGAAATCTATTGCTTTTGAGCTCTGCTCTGTTGAAGTTCTTGAAATATGTAACCTTTAATCAAGCATATATTTATAACTGAGCCTTCACTCCTGTAATAACTTATTAAAATTTGATCAAAGAACTGAAAAATAATAAAGAGAAGGGAAGATGTTTTAAATAACTTATTTTGACATTTTTCAGTTCTTTGATATTCAACCAACCCAGAACTGAAGAGGCAGGGGCAAATGTTGAGTGACTTTAACATCTTTGTTTAGCAATTTGCTTGTGATGAAGCAGATACATCTTATTTCAAAGTTATTGATTAGTTTTTCATTTTCTATTTTTTATTCTTAGATAAAGTTATTGGTTAGTTTTTAAGTTAAAATGGTTTGGATTTAAAAAAAAATAATAATAATAATAACAATCTAAAAAAAAATTAGGTTCAAGTCAGGTATAAGTATCCATGCATAGATAATAAATCTAGGTAAGAATTGGGTATGGATGCTAATGGGTATTAGAATTTGGGTATCCATGGGCTAACATTTCTAGTTGGGTTTGGGTATACCCAATCTAAACCCTACCCATGGCCATACCTAGTGCCATTGATAAGGGTTTTGAATTCACGAAAAACCTCCTCTAAAGCCACTCTTATCGCCTCTTTCTTCGTTTGTTCCATCTCCATTCTTCACCAATTGATAACACACAGAGTCTTCATATTTGACTATTGTTGGGCTATTTATTGTTGCTAAAATCCTATTGAGCCTCATTAGCAGCTACGTCATCTACTTATTTTCTACATTTTCTTTCCTCTTTTTAAACTTATCTTCTCCCTGTTAAAAAAAAAAAAAAAAAAAAAAAAAATTCTTCTCCATATTAGTCCACACCTACTGTGACACTTCCTCTAACTTTTCCCCTCCCTCTTTACCTCTTTATCTTCTCACTGCTCTCTACTTTACTTTTACACTTTCTTCATCATTTTCATTTTCTTATATTTTGACTCTTTTTCTCCCCATTTTATTTTGTATAAAATTGTATCATTTTTCTCATTCAATCCATATTTTTCTCACATAAAAACTGTGAGTATTCTCTCTCTCTCTCTCTCTGGAATTTTGTAATTTCTTATAACTCTAATTAAGGTTGATGATTTTTTTTTAATTTTATTTTATAAATATGTGTTTTGGTATTGTGTTTTTTTAATTTCTCATCACAAAGTATTCTCTTTCCCTTTTATAGTTTTGGTTGATTTTTTTTTTTTTTTTTTGGGTAAGTACTTAGTTTTTTTTGTTTGGAAATTGGAATTTGAGTTTATATCAAAACACAATTTACATGGCTATGAATCTGTATATGCCTACCAAATATTTTTGAAAAATAAAAGCCCCTACATAAGAAGTTTACTTTACATGCGAAGTGCATTGAAATCATAAACATATACATAAATATATGTTTATACATGTGTGTGTATATATGTACCTAGTGAAACATATACTTCTATAATAATTAAATAACATTTGTGATGATTACCATTCAATATTAATCTAAATGATATAAACCATATATTTTTATGATAACTAAATAATATTTATGAATATTACTATGTGATATTCATCTAGATGACCCAAAAAAAAAATAGTATTTGGGATTGTGAGTTCAAGATAGTATAAGGCATTAGGAGAGACCTTTAGTTTTGGTAATTCGACTCCATTGCGAAGGATAAAAGGCCTTTATCAACTATATTTTGGACACTAATATTTATTTAATGTTTATATTGTTACTTTTCTCTATCACTCTATTCTATTTTAAATGAAACATTGGGAGTTATTATCACTTCAGTTGTGTTAAACCATTCTATAGGTCCATGGTTAATTGATTTATATTAATTCAACTTTAGGCATATTATGTTAAGTGATAAATATGGTGAAAATTATCAATAAATGCTACCTCAATGTTATATGTTGATCAAACACATTGACGTTGTTATTAGGAAACTTTGTGTAGGAATTTCTGAGGTATCCACTCACATCAAACGAATTTAGAACTATTTGTTTGAGGCGAAATTTACAATTATAGTGTTCAGTAATGTATTAGTTATTTGAGAGCTATTAAATATGAGTGTTTTTGTTTTTTGTAATTTTGTTTAATGATTTTTAGAGAGTCAAATAATTCAACACACTTTAAAAATGATATAAACTCTTTAGAAATGACTACAAAGATTAGGTGGGTTTTGGCTCAAATTAAAGATGGAGATAATAGAAATAATTCTTGAAAATATAAATAGTAAAAAGGAGGTTGTGGTTGCTTTTTATTATATGTTATATATATATATATATATATATATATATATTATAAGCTTTGCTTTCGTTTATAGTTATCATTAATTTTTATGAGCAAGTTATACATGCAATTTGAGTCAGAGCTCTTAGCACATGAATTGTATTAAAAAAAAAAAAAAAAAAAACCAAAATTAAAGAATAACTAAACCATTAAGAATAACTATTACATTACAACAACTATTACAGTCTACCAAACCTATCCTAAGTTTTGGTGGTCCATTGTATAAAAAAAAAATAAAAAATGTTTTGGTAGTCCAAATTTTGATGCTCGTAATTACTGCTTTGTTGAATCATGTTGCATTTTGAGGAGGTGCTCAAATTATCCATATTGGAACAACTTTTTTGAATTAATCTTACTTGGGCCAAAGCTAAGATTGATTTGATTAGGATTAATGGCCTAAACCTTGAGAGTATATAATGCAGAATAGCAGCAACCAGATGCATGTCATTTTCCATGACGGTGATATCTCTATTCCATAGGTTGATATATGCATGGTAAATTTTTCCTTTAAGAGAAGCAACAGCAATTTGTTGGGCAATGGAAATAACAAAGCAAAAGAGGATGATATCTAGATTATTTTTATCATTGCAAATTTAAAGCTACAAGTGACAAATTGAATTTGATTGAAAAAGCTGTTAGTTCGTTTAGAACCTAACAAAACGAGCTACAAATTAATGCTGCTATTACGCTGCAAACTCAAATAAGATATAATTCTTATTTTATTTTAATTTACTTTTCAATAAGGGAAGGAGATTCAAATTAAAGTTCTCTTCTATGGAGAACCTAATAATAATAAGATAGAATAAATATACAATATTTTAGAATTATAATGACATTCAAAATCGCAACAAACTATTTAACATTAGAATAAAAACTGCAATAATATGCGATGCCATTTATAGGACACTAGTACTACCAAAATGACCTATTCATCAAAAAACTTAACCATGATGACCTTAAATCTCAGAAAACCAGCAAAGAAAAAGTCTGAAACTACATGGTACTCAATATGGATAGGTAAAATAAATTCGTTTACAAGCAGCAAACAAGCTCTAAAGACATTGAACTCAAACCAAATTACAAGGATTCAGCACCGGTATTTATCATCTCCGGTGATTCTGAAACACATCAAAATTGGATCTTTTCCAGTTATATTTAAAATTTAATTAGCTGTTTGTGATTAATCATTGTAGGAAAATTCGGTGCTATCTGAATCCCAAATAGGATTCTCAACCGTAGACGGAGAAGCACCTCTGCCATATCTGTTCATCTCAATCGGAGAATCATTACAGGTTAATTCATGAATGGGATAGTCATATTCACCCTCCTTCCTTGCAGCATCTGCGCTCTCTTGCAACTGCAGTGCATGTTCAAGTCCTACCTCCACTTCACCCATTGCTGGACGATCCTTTCCCTCATCTCGCACGCAAGAACTCGCAATGTCGACGTAAATCTTGAAACACTCTGGAGCTATCTTCCCCATCAGATACGGATCAATTGTCTCATTGATGGTCCCTTCTAGTTTACATTGGCGGGCCCAGTAAACCAGATGCCACCGTTCGGCTCCAAATTTATCATCTACTACTTTTCTGCCACAGAGTAGTTCAAGCAGTACTACACCGAAAGAGTAGACGTCGGATTTATCGGTCAGCTCCTGTCGCCGGTGATACTCGGGATCCAAGTATCCATAAACACCCTTCACCAGAGATTGGATCCTAATTAAAGCCTCTGACAAACTCGGGGAACCCATTTTGGACAACCCGAAATCTCCCAACTTGGCTTCCGATT
Organism: Quercus glauca; assembly: GCA_023736055.1. Taxonomy (NCBI): domain Eukaryota; kingdom Viridiplantae; phylum Streptophyta; class Magnoliopsida; order Fagales; family Fagaceae; genus Quercus; species Quercus glauca. The sequence continues at coordinate 71,337,518 of CM043319.1, forward strand.
TCTCATCCAACAGAATGTTGCTCATCTTCACGTCACGGTGGATAATAGTATGCTTTATCCCAGTGTGAAGAAAGTGCAGTCCACGCGCTACTCCGATGCAAATTGCTAGTCTTTGTTTCCACGGGAGGGGATCGTAGTTAGTGCCGACGATGTGGTCGCGCAGGTTTCCATTGACCATGAATTCGTAGACAAGGCACCCTTCGCCTTCATCAATACAATATCCGATGAGAGGGATGAGGTTAGGGTGGCGTAGCTGGCAAAGGAGCAGCACCTCGTTCTTTAACTCGGGAAGACCTTGCATTGAGCCGATTTTCAAACGCTTTATTGCAAAGCTTATGCCACGGTCATCAATAAACCCCTCATAGACTTTGCCAAACCCCCCCTCACCAATTACTAAATCGTCAGCGAAGTAACTGGTAGCTTTCTCGATCTCAGCGAGTGAAAATCGACGACATAATCCCTCAGGAAGAACTGAAGAGTAATATTGTTTTTCTCTGTCTGACCTTCCCATTCCGGCCGTCCTTAATAACTTTGAAGTAGACTGTGATATACCTTCCATTGACGCTTCGGTCCTTTGCCCACAAACGACGAGAGAATGATGCACTGGGAGTGGAAAGGATTTATTGTTTTGGAACCTCCTGAAAACAATTTTAACGTGTTGTTGTTGTAGTTGTTGTTTTTATTTATTTATTTATTTTGTTTCTTGGAGCAGATAAGGGTAATTAACTATGGGCTAAGTTTGTTGCGTACATTTTCTGCGTTTACATTTGGTTAAAAACAACTCGTAATATTTGTGTGTAACAAAATTTTCCCTAGAAGGTGATTGTGTGGGAAGAAATATAAATAATTAATCTATTTCAGTGTGTATATAATATAAAAGTCAGATGCGTGTTTATATTGTGTTGACTTTAGTGCATTGGAGAGCTAAATTTTTCAAAAGAAAGAGCCTAGACTACGGTCCAAAAGGAAAACGACAAGATACAACGAATCCATTCCAATGTGTTGCTTATCATCTCATGATAGATGTAAAAGTCCGTTCCAAGAGTGTTACATCCAGCATTCTAGAACAGGCTAGTCTTGGTGCTAGGCTGCTAATGAATGTTAACGAGTGGTGGATAGAATGTATTTGACATGATTAGTAGTTATTTTGGCAATTGAAAAAATAGATAGGGGCGAAAATCTGACTTCCATATATGGTCATTACTATAGTAACCTCTTAACCACCATAATAACCTCTTACCTGCTTCCAACTAGACCCTATTATGAAAGCAATATAGGGGTACAAGGAGCACCAACAACTTGCTAGTGTAAGGACTTGAACCCACAATCGAAGTCGTGCTAGCCCAAGCTCCTTGGAAAAAATTGCAAAATAGTATATTCCTGGGAAAAAATTGCGAAATAGTGGCGTTTTTTTAGTGCCTATAGTGGTGTTTATAGAAAACGCCACTATAGTGTTTGTTTTCCAGCCCAAAGTCGAGTTTGATAAACTCGACTTTCAAAAAGAGTCTAACTAACAAAATAAGTTTGAACGCGTGCTATCCAGCTTAAAAATGTTGAAAATTGCACTATTTGGCAAATTTTGCCCAAGTTCCTTACTGCTGTACCACCAACTCAGTTGGTACATGAATTGTTGTAATTTACCTATTTCATATAATGGGTTCGTTTGGATACAACTTACTTTGTTGAAAACTGAAAACTTATTGCTAAAAACAATAAAAAATTAATTTCTGAGTTACTATTCACTATTAAAAATACTGTAGATTTGCCTTATGAACAGTGAAAGAGGCACTAGTCAAAAAAAAAAAAAAAGGCTAAAACGCAGACGCACTGCGTTTTAGCTGTACCCAAACAGGTACAATGTCTTAGTTTGAATTATGTGCATTTTCTGTGCTCAATCGGTGGTGAAATACATGTAAAGCTTGATTTGTGTTCTGTCTAACAGACTGAAATGTAAAATGCGTACCTTATAATGATATTTTTTAGGCTTTTTTTTTTAAATTTTGAATGAATCTTTGTATGAATAATCCTGACTCTTCTGTTATATCTTTGAAAAGTGATAGGTATTATAAGAAGGATTCGTTTTGTGATGGATTGCCGGGCTTAAAAAATTAATGAATCTCGAAGATATGTTTTTACCAAAATGCTCCCATAAAATCAATGAATTAGTCAGGTTTAGCAAATCAGTCAGTGTGTTACATCCAGCATACATGCCGATAAGCAAGAAAAATTTGTGGCTGGACTCCTCTCAAGGTCTCCATCCAGTCCAGCCTGATTGCAAGCAAGCAATCCTAGTGGCACTTTTCTTTTCCAAAGTAAGAAAATATTCCATCATCGAAACAGAGACCTCTACAACGAAGAAGCCATTTACTTTTCAAAAGAAAGAGACTACACTATAGTCCGAAAGAAAAACCAATCAAAAAGGTGTGATTGGTTTTTCTTTCCGACAGGCTGGCTTTTGTATTGGGAATGTGTAGATCAAGTATGATACAACTAGAGAGTTAAAGTTAGTGATTTAGAGGTTGTTTGATTTAAGTGTTTTCATCACCCAATATTCAGTTTTCATCACTCAATATCCAAATTTTGTGGGCCCCACAGCAAGTTGCTTTGTTTGGATGAGTTTTGAGTCACAGTTTTCATCACTCAATTCTCTGATTTTTGAGTGATGAGTTATGGAAACTGAAAACACATTTTAGGTGTTTTCAGTTTCCAAAACTCTGTTTCCAATGACATTTTCGTAATTAAACCTACCACTTTTAACCTTTTAGTCGCAATGTTGGCTGCTATTGGTTTTTTTATTATTATAAATTTTTTTTTTGAAACAAAGCTATTGGCAGCAAAGTTTGACTTTTTCGTTTTTTTTTTTTTTTTAAACAAAGTTGCTGAGTGATGAGTGCCAACGAACGGGTGTGTTTGGGAAAATTAGAGTATTTTAAGTGATGAGTGCCAACGAACGGGTGTGTTTGGGAAAATTAGAGTATTTTAAGTGATGAGTGACAAAAATTGAGTGATGATAATTCTCTAACCAAACAAGGCCTTAGTTACCAGATTAGATTATGGAATTGTGTTGTGCTCATTCAGATTTTTTTTTTTTTTTTTTTATTTAAGAGCAATCACATTAATTATCACTTTGATCCCTTCGCCTTAGTGGCTCGTGTATAACATCAAGTTGGAGGCACCTTGCCGGAAGGTCAAATATCTTCCTCAAGTGGACAAACAAATAATTGAATGACATTTCTTGCACCATGGTAAAATCTAAATTATCTCAATCATTGCAAATAAATTTGTAACTGATTGTATATATATTATGTGTACTAACGAAATGATGATGCGATAAATGTTTAACGTATTCAACTGTCAGAGACTTTACTAGTTGAACTAATTAGAACCTCTACATGACCTATGGTTAGAAGTGAAAAATTAACCAAAAAACAACCCATTATTGCTTATGGAAAAAAATGAGATCAAAACATCCTGATTCTAGAATTAGGCTCAAAGAATTGAGATAAAAAATCACAACGGTTGAGATTGACAAAAAATTTATATTATCAACAAAACTGCCTTTTGTGCGCGCCAAAGATGAGGTTGATGGGCCAGCCCTCACTTGGGCTCACAATCTATTTGTAGTGTGGGCTTTAGATTTCTTACCTTGGGCAGTTCCTAACGCAGAGACCCAACAAAGCAACCTCTCCCTATGAATTCTTCTATTCTCACTACTACTACTTTTCTGATGCTCTCTTGCTCCCTTTATTCTTAGTTTCCTATGGACCCCTTTTTCTTCCTTAGCTTCTCATATTTATAGCCCAAAATTAGTGGAAGAGTTATGATTGCCCTAGGTTGTCAGTGGGTAAGGGGGTCCAATTCCAGTGCTTTTAAGTTGGTGTTTAGTTAGGAGTGGGACTAGTGGCTTTGGAACTAGTTCCCACCTCAAGAAGGATGCTTGTCAGCGATATTCCCCAAGGCAGTACCGGGCAACTGAGGTATATCATCCCCGAGCGGTCACGTTCCGGGTCAAGACGTGGCTAGCTGGGTAAGTCCCTGGTTATGAACCATGACGTGTATAGAGTACAATTGCCTACATAATGGGCTTTGGATTGAGCCTAGTGGCATGGAGCCCGGGCCTATTACTTCAGTAGGCTTGAGGCCCAGCTTCGGACAAAGGGGTAAGAACCATGGGCCACACCGTAGGGTTAAAACTCAAGGTCCAAATGGGCTTGGGGACCCCGTGTCGTACATTAGCCCCCCTTGATTCGTGCCATGCTCCCGGGGACGAATCAAGGACTCTAAGAGACAAACTATCCGGGAAATACAACGAGTAGATATTGGATGGTTGAAGACTCATTAATGCGCCCTCAAAAGGTGCGCTATATCTGGCTATTTGATTCAGCAGTCATCATTGTCTGACAGTTCGCGAATCGAGGCGGCGCGTGTGGCAGTTATAATAAGGATTCGTAGGGTTTCCCGCCCTAAACTTATTAAATGTCATTTATTCCCCATTTGGCTCCTATAAATAGTTCCTCCTGAACCTTTTCTTCACTTTTACATTCTTCACTCTCTAAACTCCCTCTCTGCCGAGCATACTACTTTCATGCGTTCATCTTCCAACCCGAACACCATTCCTTCCTAGAGCCCCAAAGTAAGTCCTCTTTGCCTTTCCTTTTACTCTCTCTATTTCTTTCAATTCTCTCTTAATCGTAGTTTAAGGAAACCTAATTTAGAAATGGGTTACTCTCATCTTCTTTCCTTAGAAGCCTCATTGGCTAGTTTTAGGGCTGCCTACAATGTCCCTGGAGATGTTGATATCGTCTATTGTCATGAGGACAATATTGACCTCCAGAGGCATACCGGCATTAATACTGTCTTTTTCCCCCTTATGGCTATTCTAGAGGGTGGGGTTAGATTCCTCATTGAGTCATTCATCATAGGCACCCTTAAGTTCTACGGCTTATATCCTGACCAACTCCCCCCCCCCCCCTAAATTTTTACCGAGTGGTGAGTTATGTGAGTAGGTTAAACTAGATGTTCGGTCTACAGTTAAACCACCATGACATTAACTTTATGTACAGTCTGTGCAGAAACATCAAAACTGATTACTACTTAAAGACTAGGGATATGCCGGTAAGGTTGATTTCATGCCTACTTGATCCCAATAGAAATTCTGCGGGGGAATTTGTCCGGGTGAGCAACAACTGGTTTACTGATAAGTTCCCCTGCCCGTTCTCGCCACGGGAAGTTGGTCAGTACTGAGAACTTTTATTTGCTTTAAGTTTTTTAAGTTTGAATCTTGGTTATTTTTATATAAACTGACCGGTCTTTCTGTTGATTTAATGTAGAAGGAAGAAGGTTCCAACAAGATCTCCGAGTAGTACATGTGAGAGATCTTAATTTTTTTCCTTAGGTTAGAGATTTTCGTTCATAGAGACGGGCAACTTCAAGCATCCCACTTGATACTTGGCGTTGACCCAGTATACTCTACTTGGCAAGCATTCAATCAGGCATTGCTAGTAGATATCCCATTGCTCTCGAACGTAGACGTTCGATATGCGAACTTCCTCCTACCCTCACTGACTACTGGGGAAGCTTGGGACCTTGGACCTCGTTATACAACCACGGAAAGCCTCGCTCCAATCAGAGACGAGTTAGCCGAGCGCGTCTCTCAAAGCCACAAAGAACATATTCCTGTTGAAAGGAACAAAGGTCAAGCCTAAGCAACCGAGTAAGAAGTAGATGAGGGTGAGCAAGAAACAGAGATGGTGACTAGGAGGAAGTTAACTGCTGATTGGTTTCTATTCAGTTCTCGACCATCAACTCAGCCTCAACAAACTCAGGCCAAGGACCGTACTCCTTCTTCTCCTCCCCTATCTGGCCATCAAAAGAAGAAGCAACGTGTAGAGGATCCTACATTTAGGGTTGTAAGCAATGCACCTGCAAGGACCCCCCTGGCCCTTAGGTGGGATCACAATCCGGGAACCAGTGAGTGGTCCCCAAACTACTGCCCGGGGCCCAATTGACAGCCCTCTTTCACGCTCGGTGACGAGCCCCTGCTTGCTATCGCGAGCGTAAGGATATAGGTCCAATGTGAGGGAGGGTGTATGGCACAAAGCCTGGTCCCCAGCTTGGTGCTGCCTGAAGATGTTCAGTTCTTCTTGGACGGCTCTGAGGACTCTATCGTGGGGTGGCTGCAATGGCACACCATCGCGGTAATTTCTTCTCACTCTACTTCTCATTTACTTTGCTGTATGAATGATTTTCCTCCTTTCCTCCTTTTTATTTTTATTTTTTACATACCCCTGAGTTTGTTATTGTGGTGTTATCAGGCTGCACAGATAACTCACATGTTCTTTGAGACGATGAACGAGCTCGCCGAGGAGGCTAAATGGGAAAAGACGCTGAAGGACGTTTCCAGCACTACTGCCCGGGACAAGGGCAAGGCTGCTGAGAAAAAGGCACAGTCATCGGAGAAGGCTCGGCTGTTGGCTGAGAAGAGATTGGTGGAAATGGAGGCAAAGTTAGGGGAGAATGAGTTTAAGTTGGCACAAGCAGAAAGCCTGAACTTGGCCCATGCTGATGAAGTGGCAGATCTGAAGGTGACCCTTGATGCCTGTGAGACCAAGTGGTACAATGAAGGCTTCGCGGATGCCAAGAACACTGTGGAGCCTGTTATCCACTAGGCTCAGGTCCAGGGGTTTGAGGAGGGGTGGCTGGCTGCCCTTTAGACGTTATGAGTGCCTGAGGATTCTCCACTGAGGAACCCGGAGCAAATTCCACTCCCGACTCCCACTCCTCCCGTTCAAAGCCAGGTTAATGCTACCGATGATGAAGATACCCCTAGCACGAGGGAGTTGGTGCAAGCAATGGACACCCATGTGGAGACCATGGATCGAGAAGTCACCAGCAACTTCAATGCTTCTGGGAATGAGGGAACTCAGTAGCCGCCTACCGAGGATGTCCCAAATCAGCCTGCTGATGATGCAGTCCATTTCTTTCCTACTGACCCTGCCGCTTAATACTTTAGCTTCTATTTTTTTTTTTTTTTTTTTTTTTTTTTTGGTTTGCCTAGTCACCGGGATGTGGTGACAGAACACTAATTTAATTTCTGTTTTCCTAATTTTGGCTTTAAGTTTTATTTTCCTATAGTCACCGGGCTGTGGTAACGAAACATTTGTTTAGTTTTAATTGCTTTGATTTGCTTTGATTTGTTTCATTTCTCGGCTTTGGAGACCGAGCATTTTATGACTAATTATTTTACCACCGGTAGTCTATCTTTATTATAAATCTGATTATGGTTGTTTTTGTTAATCTTTTTAATTCACTATTCCAACTATCCGGGCTGTTTAATCATAGTGTGTCCTTTACTTTACATAGGAACGAATTTATCTTTACATATATAGTGGCTGGGATAGGCCTAAAGAAATTTCCTATGTTGGAAGACGAACTCCTTGCAAGTTGTAATCGTCGTGTTTTGACCAATTTAGGAAAAACATAGGATAGATAATTAGGCCATGCCAAGTACAAAGCCTGCCGGATACGGAGTCTTCCATTGTGAGGAACTGTGTAAGAGCCTTGCTAGGAACATGTAGCGCAAGGTTTTCACCTGCCAGATGATGTGAACTGAACCGAGGACAGGTTTCTATCCTTAGATAAATTTGGTGCAAGGTTTCCATCTACCCGGTGATGAAAATCGAACTGGAGACAGGTTTCTGTCCTTAGATATCTTGAAGTAAGGTTTCTACCTGCCTGATGATGAGAATCGAACCGGGGACGGGCTTTTGTCCTTATAATAATTTGCCTTAGTTCTCCTAACTTTCCTCGTGTTCGCTGGTAGGAGTTAATGAGTTAACAATGATGGAATTAAACACACTTGTATGGATAAACATCACCTTTGTATTAATTAATAGAACATATGCATGAGATTACATTCAATTTGTGCCCCCGTGCACGGATAATTAGTGATAAAACTTCCTTAGATTATGGGCATTCCATGGTCGGGGAAGCAGTCTTTTGTCTAGATCCTCCAAGTAGTATGCTCCTGCACCTATGATAGCAGTAACCCTATAAGGCCCTTCCCAGGTCGAGGCCAACTTTCCTACATTCGTATTTCACATGTTCCCTACTACTTTCCGTAACACTAGGTCTCCAGCACCAAATTCCCTTGTCTTTACATCCCAGTTATAGTGCTGGGCAAGCTTTTGTTGGTACTCGGCTAGCCGTATAGTCGCCGCTTCTTGGTACACTTCCAGCAAATCCAAACACTCCACCATTAACCCATCATTCTGGGCAGGGGTAAATTCTGCAACTCGCGCACTACATAGGTTTACCTCGGTCGGTATTACAGCTTTTGCCCCGTATATTAGGGAGAATGGGGTCTATCTTATGGACCTCCTAGGAGTTTTCTGGTAAACCCAAAAAATGTTGGGCAGCTTCTCGGCCCACCTACCCTTTGCGCAATCTAACATTTTCTTCAATCCATTCACAATTGCTTTGTTAGTGGCTTTAGCTTGGCCGTTGCTCTGAGGATACGCCGGGGTGAAGTACCTATTCTTGATGCTGAGGTCACTGCAAAACTTGCGAAAGGCTTTACTACCAAACTGCAATCCATTATCAGATATAGGAGAGTCCAATACCCCAAATCTCGTGACTATGTTCTTCCACACAAACTTTTTAACGTCCACGTCCCGAATATTAGCTAACGCCTCTGCCTCTGCCCACTTGGTAAAGTAGTCAACAACTACCAAAACAAACCTTCGATTGCCTGCGGTCCAGGGAAACGGATTGAGAATATCCAGTCCTCACTGTGCAAAGGGCCAAGGGCTGTTGACCGAATTCAGATGGCCTGCTGGTTGGTGGATTAAGGGGGCATGCTTTTGGCACTGTTCACACTTCCGTACATATTCGACGGCATCTTTCTGCATCTGCGGCCACCAAAATCCCTGAGTCATCACTCGATGTGCCAATGAGCGTCCCCCTACATGACTGCCACATACCCCGTTGTGTAGCTCAGCTAAGAGTTCGTTAACTTTTTCAGGGTGCAAACATAAAAGGTACGGCCCCCTAAAAGACCTCCGGTACAGCGTACGATCCGCTAACAACCAATATCGAGTTACTACTCGGCGAACTCTATCAACATCCTTCTTATCATTGATTCTCGGCTAAGAAGTCGATAATTGGCTCCATCTAGCATGGCCCGGACATTGAAATCACTGCAACACCTACTGTGACATTAATATTTGGTTCTGCTAGGAGCTCCACCTTGATTAACCGAGGCACATCCTTCGTCATTGATGTAGCCAACATGGCTAGAGAATCAGCATGTCTATTCTGCCCTCGAGCCACTTGGGACACCTTTGCCCTAAGAAACTTACTCATGACCTGCTTTACCACCTGCAAGTATTCTTTCATACGAGAATCCCGAGCCTTAAAACTGCCCTGCACCTGACTAACCACCAGTCGAGAATCTGAGTAAATCTCAACATCCTATGCACCCATACCTAAAACGGTTCTTAATCCAGCAAGTAAGGCTTCGTACTCAGCTTCGTTATTAAAGGCCTTGAATCCCAACCTAAAAAAATGTTCCACCCTTATTCCTTCTGGAGTGATAATTACAATCCCGGCTCCAGCCCCCATTGCACTTGACGCACCGTCCACGTACACTTTCCAGTTACTCACATTTCGCTTCTAGGAGAGAACTCCGCCACAAAATCAGCCAAAACCTGGCCTTTCACCAAACTTTTGGCCTATACCTTATATCAAAGGATCCGAGCCGAGTCCCCCATTTAGCTATCTAGCCCGTGAAGTTAGATCTTTTCAACAGTGACTATAAAGGGTACTCGGTCAATACATATACGGTGTGGGCTTGAAAATAGTGAGGTAGCTTCTTGGTAGCATGCACTAGTGCTAGTATCATCTTCTCCAAGGGGAAGTACCTTGTCTCCGCGTCAACCAGGGTCTTGCTGATGTAATACACGGGTTGCTACATTCCTTGATCCCTTAAAAGCATGGCACTCACGCCTTGATCAGACACCGAGAGGTACATGAATAAATCCTCCCCAGGCTCTAGAGCTGTTAACATGGGTGCCTGCATTAACTACTCCTTCAAGTCTTGAAAAGCGCTTTCACACTTTTCATTCCACTGGAATCCCCTCCACTTCTTCAAAAGTTGGTAGAATGGACGGCAGCGATCGACAAACTTAGAAATGAACCGGTTAAGGGTAGCTAACATTCCAGTCAATTCTTGTACTTCCTTCAGATTGTTCGGGGGCTTGAGGTGCTTCACAGCTTCGATCTGATCGAGGTTGACTTCTATCCCTCGGTTAGTGATCAAATATCCTAGGAACTTACCAGGCCTCACCTCAAAAGCACACTTATCCGCATTAAGGCACAATTTATGTTGTCGTAGTACTTCAAACACCCCCTGAAGATCCTCTATATGCCGTGCCTCTTGCTTAATTTTCACCACCATGTCGTCAATGTACACCTCAACCGTACGTCCAATCTTATCCCGAAACATTCTGGTCATCATTTGTTGATATGTGGCCCTGGCATTTTTTAACCCAAAGGGCATCACGGTATAATGGTAGTTGGCATCAGGGGAGATGAATGCTATCTTTTCTCAATCCTCGGCAGCTAGGGCAATCTGGTGATAGCCTTGAAATGTGTCTAGGAAACTCATCCTCAGGTGTCCATATGTGGCATCCACCAATTAATCGATTTTCGGCATAGGATACGAGTCCTTTGGGCATGCTCAGTTCAAATCTTTGAAATCTACACAAACTCTCCACTAACCATTCTTTTTCTTAACCACCATGGTATTTGCTAGCCACTCTGGGAAGAAAATTTTCCTTATCGCCCTAGCCTCCTTTAACCTCTTAACCTCCAGTTTAACTGCCTCAACATGTTTCTTGGCCGACCTCCTCGGCTTCTGCTTCTTGGGAGGAAATGATGGGTCTACATTAAGCTTGTGGACTATGAATTTAGGATTTACCCCGGGCACTTCATATAGGCTCCAAGCAAACACGTCTACATTTTGTATAAGAAACAGCAACATCTCCACCCTGTCTTCATCCTTCATATTCACTCCTACCTAGAAATACCTGTTAGCATCCGGTAATATCTTTACTTTGACAAACTCCTTAGCACAGCTAGCCCCCTCTTCCTTCTTGGGGCTCCTGTAATTGCTATAAAGGGACCTTCTCAAATAGGTCCTTTTGATCGGCCTGCTCATTTTTCCAATTAACTGCAGCAACTAGGCATTATCTAGCCACTTGTTGGCTTCCTCTTACTACAGCAATGCCCAGCTCGGTACGAAACTTAACCTTCACATGTAGGGTGGACGGAATTGCCCCTATTGCATGAATCCATTGCCTTCCCAGAATCACTGTGTATGGAGAAAATTAGGCAACCACTATAAATGCTACTACCACCTCCTTACCTTCCACATTTACGAGAAGGGAGATTTGCCCATGGGGAATCACCACCCTGCCATCAAACCCGACCAGAGGCATATCATACTTTGAGAGGTCCTCATTTTTTAGTCTGAACCCTTTGAATAGGTCCGGATACATCACGTCGGCCCCACTTCCCTGGTTTACCATCACCCTATTTACTATGAAACCATTTATTTGGGTTGTCACCACCAACGCATCATCATGCGGTTGAATTGTTCTTTCTAAATCATCATCGTCGAAAGTGAGGGGCTCCCAAGAAAAATTCGTTTTCTTCTCGGATGGTTGCTTGCCGAGCATTCTTCTACGGGTACTACAGTCAACACTCCTCTCCTCTTGGTCACAGCGGTACCCCTCGGGGCAGTGTGGATGACTTTGATCACTCCCAATGGGGGCGGGAGAGGGTTTCCCCTTTGTTGAGCCCCTTGCCTGGTACCCTAGTTCCCTTAATCCACCACAAACTCCTTTAGATATCTTGCCTTCACTAACTGCCTAAATGATCTTTTAAGACTCGGCATTGCTCGGTGGTATGCCCCTTATCCCTGTGATAGGTACAATATAAGTTCTGGTTCCTCTGGGACGGGTCACCTCCCATCTTGTTCGGCCATCGAAAGTACGGTTCGTTCTTGATTCGGTCTACGATCCTGTGCACCAGCTCTTTAAACGTCACGTTCACCTTCCCTAGTTGTACCTTTGGCTCTTGTACCCTTAAATCCTTCGGGGCCTTGACTGAAAACCGCCCTGCTGAGGACGAATCACTAACGGGCTTTACCTTTACTCTATAGCCAGTCATCCTCTAGGCGTTTATACTTCTCAATACACCTCATGAGCTACCTCATATCCTCGACAGGCTTCCTCGTCAATGATTCCAGTAGCTCGGAGTCCTCTGGTAGCCCAACCTAAAGGTGCTCGCCACAATCTTCTTGTTGCCCCCACTGATCTCGATATAAAGCTCCTAATACTGACTAGCATAACTACGAAGGGTTTCTCCAACCCTCATTTTCATGGATAGTAATATGTCTACTGGTTGCGGTACTCGGCTATAGGTTATAAACTAGACATCGAATTCTTGGATCAACTCGGCAAAACTGTGAATGGAACCCTTCCATAACCTATTAAACCATCTCAAAGCAGTGGGCCTGAAACTTGAAGGAAATACCTTGCACATTAGCGCATTATTGTAAGTATGTAGAGACATCATCTGTATATAATGGCTGACATGCTTTACCGGGTCCGTCTTCCCATCATAGGAATTGCATGGTGGATGCGTAAATCTGCTCGGCATTGGAGCCCGTTCAATGTCTTCTGAGAACAGCGACCGAGTAGCCTTGCGTAAGGCGCCGCTCATAGCATCCATGGCGGCATTACGAGGTTGTCGCTCTTCTGGAGAATCTGAATCCTGGTCTACATACTCCCGTGAACGAAAACGATCCCGACGTCGATGGGACTCTCATGAATGTGAATGGTCATGGTGTCGACGGGACTCCCGTGAACGTGATCGGTCCCGGTGTCAATGAGAACCGGACTGATTGGACCCGATCCCATAACGATCTCCGCCACTGACGGATTCCCCTTCTCGGTTGTCTCAGTCTCTTTTTCGGTGCCTACCTCTTGCTTCTAGCTCCAAATCTCTCACCAGTCTGCGTAACCACTCAAGTTCCTCATCTCTCTTGTCAAATTGCCTGTGCCCTGAAGCATTCGACATTGTCTGGTGCGTTTGGTACGACCCCTTTTCGATGCCGGACCGTTTGGTATGACCCCTCTCGTTTTTAACATTTTTCTACATTACCTTACCTCTTTCTTAAAAAAAAATACAAACGGTTATTTATATAACACTTTTAAACATTATAACACTAAACCAAAAAAACAAATAAATAAATAAAAAAAAGTATTATTGCACACGCAAAGCGTGTGTGATGAGTCTAATGTGTATATATATATATATATATATATTAGAGTTCAACTTTGCACCACGTGTCCTATCTAATTTTTAAATTTTTGTGTCAAGTGAATTATTAGATGAAAAAATGAGTAGTCTAAATCCAATTATATTCTTGTTAGGACATATGTGAATCATGTTAGGAACATATGTCAATTAGAATTGGTTAATCCTTTGATAAAATGCACTTTACTTGTAATTTGGTAGATCTAGGATGTGTTTAATACTTCAAGGAACAAGAGTTCAAGTCCAAGTGTTAAAACTATGCAAATCTGTCCAAGAAGCAAGTGAAGAAGTGTTGGATTTTAAAACTCGACAGATAGCTTGACAAATAGCATCTGTTGAGGTTTAAAAGGCTTGTTTAGCCCGATGCTCAATTGCTTCTCGATAGATAACCTATTTATCAAGATTTACGAAAATTAGTTTTTTAGATCTAATTTCATACCAATTCATGTATATTTGTTTAGGCTTTCTTTTTTCACAACCCTAAACATACATAAGGATTATTTTAAGGATCATCACAATTGATGCAACTTAATGCAAAAGTTTTTCACAAGCATATTGTGATTGGAGACATATGCCCTAGTTCATCTTTCTTTTGAAGAAGCCATTGCATTTGTACGTCGTAGGGTTTTGTAACCAAGGAACTGCGTGATCTTTATCACGTTGATGAACTGAAGAACTTTACAGCTAACATTATTCTTAAGTTGGTAGTTGGTCACGTACTTGGGAGCTGTGCATTGAAAAGGAGAGATTGTTACTACAGAACAAGTCTAATTGGGTATTGGGGTAAGGGTTCAACTGTAGGTTGGTATAAGGTACTAGAATTCCTTTACTTATAACCACTTGTTGTGATAATAGTGGATTCTCGGGAGTGGTGATCTTAAATTCACCCGGTAGGGTTTTGCCTTGGAGGTTTTCCCCATTCGTAAAAAAATTACCGTGTCAAGTTTATTTTCCACTGCATATTAACTTAGTTGGTGATTTGTTTGTGCTACCACACCTATTGCATGTTAATTGAATTAATTAATTAAACTAGCTAATTAATTGGTTAATTTATCATAAATGATCAATACATTCTTGGCCTATCAAGTGGTATCAGAGCAGGCACACTCTGATTAGGGATAATCTTTGCTGTGTGATCCATTGACCCCTATTGTCATGGATAGAGGACAATCATTGATTATACATCCTTTATTTGATGGCACTAATTATGCATACTGAAAGTACGCATGAGAGTTTTTTTGCAGTCATTAGATGAAGAAGTGTGGTAAGCTGTGGAGATAGGCTAGACCAAGCTAAAGGAAGCGTCAGCCGATTGGGATGATGCTAAGATCAAGGCGGCTAACTTCAACAGCAGGGCATTGAATGCTTTATTCATTGCGGTCACAAATGAGAAGTTCAAGAAGATATCCTCTACTGAAATTGAGAAGGAAGCATAGACCATCCTCCAAACAATCTATGAAGGAACCAAGGCTGTTAAGGATTTGAAACCTCAAAGGCTTACTACAAGCTTTGGAGAGATCAAGATGGAGGTGAACGAGTCGTTCGATGAGTTCTATGCCAATCTCAAGGACATAGTAAACTCAGCCTTTAATCTTAGGGAAACCATTCCTGAACCTAAGATTGCTACAAAGGTGCTTAGATCTTTACTTGAGAGATTTCATACCAAGATCACTGCAAATGAGGAATCAAAGGATTTTGACAAAATTCCTTTGACAGAGTTGGTTGTCAATCTGCAGACCTATGAATTGGGTTTGACAAGGATTGGGAAATCAAGTAAGGAAAAGAGCATGGCACTGAAGGCCAAGAGTAGTGACACAGATGAGTCTTCAGACGATGAAGATTCTAAAATGAAATCCTACATTACAAGGCAATTCAAAAAGTTTATGAAGAATGCCAATGCTAAAGGATTTGACAAAGACCGCAAGTAGTCCAGTTCGTCTCAGTTCAAGAGCCAAGACAAAGGGACGAAGGATGCTAGGGATAGCGGTCAATACATTGTTCCCTCAGGACCAAAGTGCTTTAGGTGTCAAGGCTTCGGACACATAAAACAAGAGTGCCCAACTTATCTCAAGACCATTAGGAAAAGCGAGGCCCTTGCTGCTACCTTGAGTGACACCGAGCCTGAGGATAATTCGGACAATGAGGATGATGGAATCCTAAATGCCTTTACAGCCACTATAAATCCTACTGAGGGGATTATTGAAGACGTGGATGAAGAAGAAGACTTGATGGAGTTCAAGTTTGAAAAGATGGATGAAAAAAATGACATCCACACAGCCTAAGCAAAATTATACAAGGTCTCGAAAAAGCATGAGAAGTTGTATAGGTTGGCCACCAAGAAGCTCAGTGATGTGGAGCTTCAACGAGAAGAAATTTCCATGAAGTTTGATGAAGCCAATCAGACCATTGGAGCATTGAGATTTGAGAACAATTTCTTGGCTGAGAAGACCAAGAAGCTTCAGGCAAAGCTACTCCGTGTGCTACAGTTGGCGGCTTGCCAGTCGCAAGTCAGCCGCGAGTCCCAGCCGCGAGTTTCTGCATCCTTGCACAATCTTGAACATTTCTTCACACTCTCTCACACACTACCCTTACATGAATCCCACCTAAATACAGGGTTACTAATTGCTAGAATACAAGCAAATTTGGCACGGAATAAAGCCAACAAGATGGTTGATTAAATTCAACCTTACAATATCAAATTTGAATGTGAATTATGGGATTATGATAGGGTGTTTTAGGCTTTTTTTTTCTCACTTTTAAGCAAATTTGACGTGATAGTATTTGATTGGAGGGTGTAAACATAGAACTCTTCTACATATATATAGAGAGAGCTCATGAACTAAGGCAATATTTAGTTGTGGTGATTTTGGGCAAAAATGGCTAAATAGCCTTAATTCTTAAATCATGTAGCCAAAAACACAATTTTCAAATTATGTAGCAAAATATCGGAACTCGACATTTGTAATGTTGAGTTCTACCTAGGACTCAACAATGTCAAGTTGTAAAAAAGTGGTATTTTGCTACAATTTGAAAAAAGAGCTGTTTCGCTACATAGTTTAAAAATTAAGACTATTTAACGATTTTCCCTGCATTTTGGATGGGGTTGTTTGGTTGGGAGGGGAGGGATCTGGCCATATTTGCGAAAATTAGTGGCATATGTCAAAGAACCTAGGTCATGGCGAGAATAGGAGGAGAATGACAAGGTTTTCTTTCGTATTTGTCCAATTGGGTCTCAGACAATGAAACCTGCCAATATAGAGTGTTCTTAACATAGACCCTCTGACGACTGCTATACTATGGGATTTGGTTGGGTTGGTTTCGGATCAGACCAATTTCTCAATTCTAGGTTTGGGTTGGACAGCTCTACTTTTATGGGTTCTATCTAAAGAAAATTGAGTGCTAGGATAGATGGTTAATTTGTTTTGAATGGATCATTTTTCTATAATGATTTTTTTTAATGTTGTTAGAACTGTGTATTTGAGAAAAATAAATTGTATTGATTGTCCAATTGGATTTTTTTTACAAAATTTTATTGTCCATGAAAGTTTTAATTCATCAAGAGCTAAAAATGCAAACTAGCAAAATCAAAACTTGTCCACCCATACTTGATAGAAATCCAAACTGACTACAAGTCTGCATCAAGCTACAACTCATAAATGAAACGAACTGAAATATACATAGACTACATATATGCAGTCAACCAACCAATGAACGACAATAAATTAAATCAAGCATCAAGTCAAGATTCTCTTTCCAGTGCCCCACAACTCTTCACAGCTGTAAACTTCAAATAATTATCTAGGCACCAAGTTATTCTTTCACCCTACTATTCTGTAGTTGCTCCTATTTATGTACCTACACAGGAAATTAGCGATATTTTGTAACCATTATGAGTGATGCAATTTGCCATTTTTGTTAATGAGTAACAATTACACCCACTAAAACTTGTGATATTGTACCTCTCAATATGTTTTTGTTAGATACTACGTATTTTGACAAAATATTGTCATTTAGGATTGGGATCTACGATATTTATTTATCTCTCTCAATCTTCTTTATGGAAAAAACAAAGGTTGCAGTGAAGTAGCTAAAGAATTTAGATAGTAAGTTTATACAAACCTGGAGTTTGTTTTAACTGTTAATCAACCTTCCTCGTATTCTAAGGTCAGTTCAGAAAAATAATGGAAGGTACATGTTCGACTTTGTAGAAATCATCTCCTTCTTCTTCAAGCCTATGTTTGAATGCTCTTGGCATCCATCGTATCTCCAGTTCCTTTATAGCCTGTTTGGAAGTTTAGAGAGGGATGAGAGTAGAGGAGAGTAAAGGAGAGGAGAGTAGTGGAGAGGAGAGTAGAGTGGAATGATTCCCCTCCACCTTGTTTGGATGTTTTTAAAATTAGTAAGGGGGAAGGGAGTAATTAGCCCTTTCTCTTGTTTGGATGTTTTAAAAATTAGGATGGAGAGGAGAAAAAATGATTAAAATAGACAAATTTACCCCTATTTGAAAATAGATTTATAACATTGGTGTATGATTAATTTATTCTAAGATTTTTTTTCAATCTTAGAATATGTTAGTGAATTTTTTTCATTACAATTTCAAAATATTAAGAACCTTAAAAATTATTCACGCTAAATATAAAAATCAACAAATTGCGAACCATTAAAGCTTATATAAACTAAAAAATAACTAACTAATAAATTCAAATAAAATTTTTGGAAAGGCCTTGCGGTAGCTAAAATTGTACAAAATGAAAATTAAATTGGAGCTTCTAAATCTCAGTTTCATTATCATTTGTGACTACTCGACCTATTACAACTATGTATCTTTTTCTAAGTGAAAGCTCCTTATCAGTGGACAAAACTGAAGAAGAACAAAAAAAAATGCAGTTTCCTCTATTTTCCTCTGTTTCTCAGCATCGAAACAAAGGCCAAGTAATGAGAAACGGCACGTAAACACAAAAATCAAGCATTGAACTCGATGAAACCAAAAATACAATAAAACTAGCTGAAAGTTTGAATATGAGCTAGGGTTTTGGAGAGCAATACGACAAAATTGAAGAAGAACAAAAAAAAAAAATTGCAGTTTCCTCTGTTTTCTCAGCAACGAAACAGAGGTCAAGTAATGATGAGAAATGGCACGTAAACACAAAAATCAAGCATTGAACTTGATGAAACCAAAAATACAATAAAACTAGCTGAAATTTTGAATATGATCTAGGGTTTTGGAGAGCAATACGACAAAATTGAAGAAGAACAAAAAAAAAAAAAAAAAAAAAAAAATGCAGTTTCCTCTGTTTTCTCAGCAACGAAACATAGGCCAAGTAATAAGAAACGGCACGTAAACACAAAAATCAAGCATTGAACTCGATGAAACCAAAAATACAATAAAACTAGCTGAAAGTTTGAATATGAGCTAGGGTTTTGGAGAGCAATACGTTGTTGTTGTTATTGTCGTCGTCGGCATCGTAGGAAGATAGCTCGGCTTCTTCTTTGGCTTTGGAAGGCTTTTCAGAGAGCTTCTTGTTGGCAATAAAATTCACAGGCTCTGATACCGTTGCTTTTGCCCTAGCTAGTTTGATTCATTTTTTCTTTTCATTCACCTTAATTTTCTTAGGAAACAAACAAATATTATTTACATAATCAGCTTTTTTTTTTTTTTTTTTTTTTTTTTTTTTTTTTTTTTGACGTTAAAAAACCTTGTAATTTTTTTAATATAATAAGGGTAAATTAGATAATTTACATATTCAATAATTTATGTGTTCTAGTCTCCCTCCAAATCTCTCCAATTTGGGGGAATTAAAAATGAGGGGTTGGAGGTAGTTGAAGGAAAATTATTAGGTACTCTCGGAGTACCATAAATGCGTACTCCCTCATCTCACATAAATGGCGGGCCCCACCATGTATTTAATTAGTGGGACCCACCATTTATGTGAGAGGAGGGAGTACGCATTTATGGTACTCCGGGAGTACACAATAATTTTTCGTAGTTGAAACCCCTCCAAACCCCTCCAAATCCCTCCCCCTCCTTCCTTAAAAAACTTCCAAACAAGGTAATTGAATTACTCTCCCTCCCTCTACTTTACTTCCCCTCCTTTTTTAAACATCCAAACAGACCATTAGCGTGCCAACAAACTTCAATCCATGTGGAACTGTCACCAACTTGTTGCAATTTGTAATCTCTAAACGGCAAAGACTAGGCATTGCGCTTGCCTCCACTGTCCACTCCTGTAAATTAGGCAAGCCTTGTAGGAGTAAAGATTTGAGTTGAGGAAAACCTTTCTCAGAGCAAACCATTTGCTTCATAATGAAGGCTTCCCATCCTCTTAGGACCCTCAAGTAAGGTAGCTTCTCGAGTATTGGCATTGGATCTTCCACAAGTCTAGATCCCCTCAAAGTTAGCTTGGCAAGGTATGGAGAAAATTCTTGGTGATTTGGTAGCTTGTTAATCCGCCCTTCTATGTGCAGCTTGTGAAGACGAGGACAGCCTTGTACTACTTGTCCTACATCTACTACCTTATCAGGGAATGAAAGCATTTCAGTCTTCATGGACAAGGATCGAAGGCTATTTAATTTTTTGATAGGGGGATTGAAGATTTCCCCAAACTCTTGGAAGTCTCCCAGGTCATTTAGCACCAATTTTCTAAGATTTGTCAAACTAAGGAGATCTCTTACATCACATTTGTTGGTGGGGAAGTTTACTAGTTTTTGCAAATTGCTCAAATTTGCTAGTTGCAACTTATCATTAGTTAAATAGTTACACCACTTTGGAAGATATAGATGTCTCAACCTTTTCATTTTCCATATCACTATCGGTATTAGTACAGTTGATTCCCAACTCAGTTCTTCAATGGTTTCCAAATTTAGGGTCTCTAAACACACCAAATTGACTATGGAGGAAGGCAATTCTTGTATACAAGTTTTCTTCAAGCTTAAGAACCTCAAATGAATCAAGCTTCCTATTTGCTCTGGTAACTGTCCATCCAATGACTGGATTCCTTCCAAATCCAAAACTCTAAGCAATTTTGAGTACTTAAAAACTAATTTGACTTGTTGGCTACTTTCATTGAAGTATATAAGGGACCTGATCTGAGGATTCTCTTTGTAATAATCATTTGTGAGAAGTTCATCAGAAAATATGGCAAGTCTTCAAATACTACCAGTTGATGAATCAGCTGTCTCATTTCCAGTCCAAGGACTCAATATGTGGAGGAAATTTTCCTCCTTTGCCTTTGACAAGCATAGGTCTCTCATAAGATCATGGAGACGACAGGATTTAATCCTTCCATTTGACCCAATTACACCCACTTGAACCATGCACCTATTTATCAAGTCAACCAAGTAGTGTTCTGCATAATCTTCTAACATTTCATCTCCCTCTAGTTCATACTTCAATGGCACAAAGCCTTCTGCCACCCATAGTCGAACCAATTTCTTTGCTAGTATATCAAAGTCCTCTAGGAAATGGCTTAGATAAAGGAAGCGTGGTTTCAATTGTTAAGGCAATTCAAAGTAACTCAAAGCCAACACCTCGTGAACTCTTGATTGTTGTCCTTCACCATTGCCTCCGCCTAGGTGTAATTTTATATTTCAATGCACAATATCCCACTCATCCAATGTTTCTTTTGTTGCCAAAAGTTCTCCAAGCACAATAATTGCCAGTGGTAAACCAGTACACCTTGCCACCATTTCCCTCCCCAACTTCTCCATATCTTCAAATATTTGGAATTTTGCATGTTCAAAGGAACTAAATTAGAAAGTAGGCATAAATACACTTTTGGTCTCTACATTTTGCATTTTTTTCCATTTTGGTCCTTACATTTTATTTTTACCACTTTTAGTCCATAAACCAATTAATGCGTGACATTTAAGTCCTTACCATTAGCCAACTAACGGAAAAAGCTGAGGTGGCAAACGGAACACCCTGTTAGTTGATGTGGCGCTGATGTGGCGATTAAAATGTTATTAAAAAAATATTATTTGGCATTTTTATATGCCACGTCAGCATTTTAATTTTTTAAAAAAGCCACATCATATAAAAATAATATAAAAATTTCTAACCTAATTATTTTTTTAAAAAAGAAAAGAAATTAGTTCAATTATTTTTTATTTTATTTTATTTTTTGGAAGAACACGAAGAACTCAGAACTGTGTTCTTCATTTTCATCCCTAACTAAGCTTGCCCAGAAAATTAAAAATTAAAAATTTACTTTTCTTTTCTTGCATTTTCTTAGCAACCAAACCCATAAAATCATTCAGATTTACAAAATAAAAAGACATGCCCATAAAAATTTACAAAACACAAACATTCAACAAGATTTTCTTATGCTTTGAAACCAAACACAAATAACACAAAACTCAAACCTAGATTTTCGGCCTCCATGCACAACCAAACCTCAAACAACCATGCAACCTTAAATTTGACAACCCACACACCTTTAACCCCAGATCTGAAGCCGCCGATTTAGTTAGCCTATGGGTTTTGAGAGAAAGCCACCACTGGTTTCGGCCATCAATTTAGAGAGAGAAAGTTTGGGTTTTTGTCCATGGGTTTAGAGATAGAGAGCTAGGTTTTCACTTCAAACTCAACCCAATCCATGCAATCATCATCCTTATCCATTATAGTAATGACAAGTAGCGAAGCTTGAATAAGATCTTTAGAGAAAGTGTACAAATTCCAACAAACCCACAAATAGTAGATTTGGATTCAGACAACATACACCACAAACCCAAAAATCAACATACACCACAAGCCCATAAACCCAGATCAACAAAACGCACAACCCACAGACCCACCGTCGGAATACATATCTCAACCATGATCTACACCACTGAGCTAAGAGATAGAGAGATGAAAGAGAGAGACTTACAAATTTGGGATAGAGAGACAACGATTTGTGAGTTAGAGAGAGTTTAAGCCATTTGGGTCTGAGTTTGAGCAAATTGTGAGAGAGAGAGTAGGTCATTTAGAGAAAGAAAAGAAGAGAACCACTGCCAATTGTGGTGGTGGCAGTAATGGCAATGAGTAGAGGAGACCGGCCATGGAGTTTGAAAGAGTTGTGAGAGTTTTGGAAGAGAGAGGAAGGTTTGAGATTTAGAAGGGAGGGGAACTCGTTTGAAGGTTTTCTTTTGAGTGTGTGAAAGTTTTTTGAGTTTGGATGCCAAGAAAATACATTAAAAAAAAAAAAAAAAGAAAGAAAGAAAGAAAAGGGGAGAAAATAAGGATTAATTTGCTAAGAATATGAGTCAATCTTTTGGGGAAGAACACAAAAAACACAAAGAAAATGAAGAACACATAGTTTTGAGTTCTTCATGTTCTTCCAAAAAAAAGAAAAAAAATTAATTTAAGTTTAAAAAAAAAAAATTTTTTTTGTTTAAATTTTCTAACATGCCTTTTAAAAAAAAAATTTAAAATGTTGACGTGGCATATAAAAATTCCAAATAATATTTTTTAATAATATTTTAATCGACATATCAGCGCCACGTCAGCTAACAGGGTGCTCCGTCAGCCACCTCAGCTTTTCCCTTTAGTTGGCTGATGGTAAGGACTTAAATGTCACGCATTAATTAGTTTTGGGACTAAAAGTGGTAAAAATAAGATGTAGGGACCAAAATGGAAAAAAGTGCAAAATGTAGGGACCAAGAGTGCATTTACGCCTAGAAAGTATTACGTTTTCAAGTATTCGAAGTTTATCTTCTTTATTGAAAGGAAAAGTGATGCGGATGGAAGGAGTGGAAAGAGAGAATTAGAAAATTAGAGGCACAACAAGAAAAATAAATAAATGGAACCAGTCTTTAACCAAACTAGCTGAGTTCCCACACGATGTGCGGTGCAACTCATTATTAGTTTTCTCTAATATTTTAATAAGATTTAGTTTAATTGGTTGTCATCTCAATTTCTAATAGAGACATTCAGATTCAGATCCCTCACTCTCAATTATCGATGTATAAAAAAAAATATTCAATAACTTTCCTTGTTAAAAAAAAAAAGGTAATCTTTAGTTTTTTTATAAACAAAATAGAAAGACACTAAGAATAGTGTAGTGATTTGATCATAATATATATATATATATATATATATATATATATATATATATATATATATATATATATCTGTGTGTGTGTGTTTTAAATTTAAAATTGCATGATATATTGGGTCATATAAATAGGCATGTTTCATGCCTACAAAAAATGCAAATATCCCTCAGTTATGTTTTTTACATTCTGGATTTTGTGTTAGTAAAGTTATTTATTTTTTTTTCCCCTTTTTGTTGGACATTGTTTCAATAGTTGCAAAGACAACTAAAATTTTAGTAAGAATACGATATTTCAAATCAATTGTTCCTCACATTAAAAAAATAAAAATAAAAATTTAATGTTATATTTCTAATTACATAGAATAAATACTACAATGTTAGTAATGTTAGTTACACACACACACACATGCACGCACACATATATATATACACTAGTCGTGAACCCACACGTTGCGCGTGATAATTATTTTTATGGTGGTTTTATTAAATTTTTTTTACAATTCAAACTAATCTAATAATGAGTAATGTATTTCGTAATTATATTTTTATTTATTATAGGAACAATCATAAATATAATATAGGAACAATCCAAAACGCCAAAAAAACGTAAACTAAAAAAAATTAATAAAACTAAACAATGATTAATTGAACTAATATTAGGATAAAATTTTGTTTTTGATAATCTATTAAGGTTATTTTCTTTGTAGAAATTATAATTTCGGCCACCCAAAACATATTATCAAATAAACAATTATTAGCAAAATCTAAGAATTAAATTTCTATACATGCATTGTTATAAAATAATAATAATAAAAATAAAATTGCAAAAGTTAAAATTTGTCACCTATCCGATTATTTTCGTGTGGCTAACCTGTGCTTTTCTTTAAATGAATGGAATTATAGAGTACTTCTAATACAACTATTAATAGTACTTTGTCCACCATGAATGATTAGAAAATAAACAAAAATTAGTAAAGTCTCATAGTTTAACATCTAAATTGAGCACTATAAAAAATCATGATATGTAACAGAATAAATACCAAATTATCCAAATCATGCTATGTAATAGAATAATATTATATTTTTATATGCTATTGTGCAGGACAAAGATGAGACTTCTATGAGCTACGTCTCACATAGACTCACAACCTATTTATATGGTTGGATAGGGATTCATACATTGGGTCGTTCACAGCTATGAGACTCAATGAGATCATTTTCCCCTCTTGTTTTAGAATACCTCTTCACTCCCTCTATTCTCTATCCCTTTTTCTCCCTCTTTTTTCCCACCCTCGCTTCTCCTTTGACTCTCTTATTTATAGTAGTTTACTAGTGGGGTGATCATAATTATCCTCAGTGTTATTGGATTAAGAGGTCCAATCTCGCAAGGGATTAGTGGGGGTTTAGGTGGGAGTGACTTTGGGAATGATCCTCACTATAGCAAACGTGTACGGCAGCGGTACTCCCAAGGTACCACCGGGCAATCCTATTGCTGTGTGTCCAGGAAAATGTAGTAATGTTCGGCACGACAAATCGGGCAGCCACCTTAGCAGTCATATTTGTGCTTGGCAAAAGGTTTGGGTCCTCGGATGGCGTTTGGACCGGGCCCGTTCATAGGTGGACTTGGGTTGAGACCCCCGGGGGTACCAGTTGTTAGGCCCTTGGGCTCCATTGTTGGCCCAAGGCCCAAATCACACAAACAGATCTGCACCACATGGGCCCATACAGCTATATTTAATTTTTTAGAACGTAATAGGATAACATTTAACAATCAAAGAGAATATTAAAAAAAAAAAAAAAAAAAAAAAAAAAACAACAACAACAACAATTTTAAAAACAAAACTAAATTGCATTAACCCAAAATAGAGTTTTAAAAAAATATAAAAAATTATCAACCTAAAGTAGAAATGCAAGAAAAATAAAAAAAAAAATCCACCAAAAAATTTAGAGAGAGAGAGAGAGAGAGAGAACCTTTTTTTTTTTTTTTTTTTTTTTTTTTTGTGAGACAAAACTATGCATAGAATAGAAGAGATAGTGACAAATTTATAGTAAGAGCGTGTGAATAAGAAGAGACAAAAATAAAGAAAGATGAAGGGAAATAGGAAAAATGATATTAATGTAAAGGGTAGTGAGGAGATGAAAAGGTAAGAGAGGGAGAAAGATTGAAGAAATAATGGGGAGATGAAATGGTTAGGGAGAGAGAAAGGTTGGAGAAGTGTAAATATTAAAAAAAATAAATGTTAAAAACAATTATAGAAAAATTAGAAAAAAAAAAAGAACCCTAATGCTTGAAAGGCTTCAACATTTTGTTTTGTTTTTTGTTTTTTTTATTAATTTTTTTTCCTCCTCCTCTAAGTTGAAAAGGCTCATACAAAACCCTAAAACTGAACTGAAAAGGTTTTGGGTTGGGCTTGATAGTGGAACTAAATAAATAAGAGGTGGGCTGGATTAATTATATAGATTTATTATAAAGTGATAGTGGAAGTAAATAAATAAATAGTGGGCTACATTTATAGGACTGAAAATTGTAAAAACCATTTTAAAATTGTAAGACAAATTATATATATTTTAAATAACGTGGTAGCTGATGTGGCGCAACGTGAGAGCAGCAGCATTAAACGCTACGCTTCAGTTTTTAGTAATATATAGATATAGATGTGTGTGTGTGTGTGTGTGTGTGTGTGTGTGTGTGTATCACATGTCACTGAAAGGAATCAGGAAATTTAAAGGGTTAAGATTAATTTTTAGTGAATTCACAAATATTTAATTTTTTTTTTAATTTTTGTGTCAATTTTTGTCAAAGCACTTTCTAAAAAAAAAAAAAATTGTCAAATCAACTAAACATGAGGAATAGTGTCATATTGTAAATGTAATATTCTTATTCCAACTAAAAATTATTTCTTAAATAAAGTTTATAAAAATAATCTTATAGATTCATTTAAAATAAATAATTAATGCACAACTATAGATAATTAATATATACATTTACTCTATTAGCTAATTCAATGAACTAATAATTTGATATAAATGCAATCTCTTTGAAGTAGAAGCCTAAATAAAAAGAATTTTAAGGAATGCGCCACTTGGCATAGCACAATCCAATACTCTCCAACATGAGGTCTCTACTCTTATATATATATATATATATATTGATCACAATACTCAATACAGAATTAGTACAAATGCTTAATTTAGAATACATAGCTATACTATATATAGAATTACTGCAAGTGTCACTAATAAATTCTTTGATTGTAAAGATGTGCCCGAGACTCAACAGGTGACATCTAGTAGCAACAAGGCTGTGTAGATATCTTCAAATTGGTGGGACAAAATTCAAGAAATGTGACTTCTCAGAGGATATCCGAGGTAACAACATTCAAGCCTTCTAGAGACACAACTACCCTCCTAATTACCACAACTTCCAATAGTTAAATATACAACTCATAATACAAACTCAAATCACAAGACAATACACAACAAGATTTGATGATTATGAAACTTGTTTTCAAGACAAAGATTAATTGACCAAGACCACATTTTCAACTGAATTTTAATCTTCAAATGGCTCTCTTGAATTCTTACTTGGAAATTACGTATTCTGTTATGAAAAACTACAATATCCAACCAGATTAAAAAGAACTTGTCCTTTGATTTAAGATGATAGCTTTTCCCTCTTTCAGAATCCCAATAAAATCATTCTAGTCCTTTTTAGCAAAAAGACAAACTAACATGCTACTTCTCAATCAGGCTTGTGACAAGCATGGCTGATTAAATTTGAATGCATAATCTTCTTTTCATTAATTGAGATTGAAACAGTTTGCACCTAATCACCTCATAGCTTTCAATAGTTGATCTGAAACCCTCTTCAAAAAGAAACCATTTGCATTTCTCAGCTTTTAATACCTTTGATTAAACAATAACTACAATAAAACCACTATTAATTAAAACATTCATCTGATGAATCAGATGATAAGATGTTGTAGAAATGAATCGAGATTTCCACAGTTTGTAGTGTGTGTATGTAGTAGTACATATGTATACAATAAAAAGTGGTAGGATGAGAATATACCTGGATCGTTTCTGTGAAATGCTTTCTTCTGAAACAGCTCCCAACTCTGTTCTTCGTTTAAACAGCCCGGCTCATGTAGAAAACCACTTGGATCTATATGCAAGGCTACTTCTCTATTGCGAGTTGTTAGTAAAATTTTGCTTCTACTTTCTTGTCCTAATGGGAAGCCTGGACTAAGTAAATCCCATGCCTCTTTGCACCAAACATCATCCAGGATCACCAAACATCTCTTCTCTTTCTGAACATGATTAAGCTTCTTTGCCAGCTCTTCGTCTCTCATTTTCAAAATTTGATCCCTCTCGTCTTTGGTTGGAGAGGTAAGTTTGATTAATATTCCTTCCCAAACATCTCTTGTTTTGCATTGTTGAGATATATAAGCCCAAGCGAAACCATCAAAATGACGCCTGACCTCACTGTGATGGCAAACTTTCTTAGCAAGAGTGGTCTTTCCTAGACCACCCATCCCACAAATAGACAACTTGACACTGTTTATCTTCATTTACCAACTAAGCAACTACTTCTTTTATATCTTCATCCTACCCCACGATATACTCTTCAACAATATGGGAATAAGACCATCACAATTGCCTTTGTCTGTCCAGCGCAGAACTTCTAGTAAGATCAGAGATTCTTGTTTTAATGTCCTCAATCTTGGACCCCACTTTATAAAGCTTTCTGATGTTGAAAAAAGGAACATGTTTCTTGAATGTGCTCTCTCTATTCTTCAAAGCAATTTTAAGGGCGAAAGTTTCGATGACATCCATCCTCAACTTCATAGGCAGCTTCCCGTATCTGTGAAACCCAAATTCGAACACTCATCTTCGTTTTGCCTTTTATCTGCATCTTTTAAAAAGCACTGCATCCGCTCTAATTCAATTTGTGTTTACTTGACTTGTTGGCTCACCCCTTTTAAATATGCCGCTTCTTCAATCAGAAGGTTGCCTAGCCTCCCACTGCATTGAAAACTACAGTCTCGGCCATGCTATGCGCCTCCTCCTCCTCCTCCCCTCACCAGAAAAAGAACTAAATATCAAGGCAAATTTCTCTTCACTTTGCTCCACCAGTTTTTCATTTTAGTTTGTAATATTGGCTTTCATTTCTTTTTACTATTCTTGTAAAATAACCAAACAAATCACATATTATAATTGTTGAAGATATGTGTCGCTTGTGCAAATTAATTAAAACAGCTACTCAGCTCTAATAAATTAATTAGAGCACATAACAACGACCCCATTTATGCCGCCACCGGGAATGCCTCCTACAATAAATTAATTAGAGCACTTGACAACACGACCTCAAATCTGCTGCCAGGAATTCCTCCATTCAAACCAATTAATTTGTAGCGCTGACGACAACCCCCTATATGTGCCAAATCCTCTTTTCAAACCAAGTAATTTAGGAATAAAGTTTGCACTGTAGCAATAATTTTACAAAATATTACAATACAAGAAGCATGCCATCCGGCACATGGCTATCCCAGTAATGCCTACAATGTTGACGAGAACAGAATAATCTTTGTCTGCACATCTCCTAGTATGTTTTGTCTCTTGTTCCATGCTTCTGTTTTTTGCGCATTATCTGTTGGTGTTGTAGTAGTTTCAGACTTTCTGGTTTGGCCTTTTACTCTCTCATTTACGTTCACTCTTCATGTAGTGTACAATCGCACACATTTGCATGAATGGTGTACAATAATACAATATTGTACACACTCCTAAAGAAAAACCTTAAGAAATAGAAAGATTTGAGATATCCATTTTCTTTTTTGGAAGCATCATATTCCCCAATGTCTACTCTTACAAAGAAAACGTTCAATACACTTCATGAGCAAATCAGTTTGACTGAAAAGTGTAAAAGACCTTGAGCAGTTTGACGAATAAACAAGCAGGGATCCGCATAGTAAATACTGAGAACTAATTTATGACCAACCTCAAGTAAATTGCAGCATAAAGGCGATTACCGGGTGTTGGTCCGACCAAAGTCATATCTTGGGAGGAAAAGGCACTTGTGCCTTACAACTCAAGACCATCTACGGATCTACCATTGCAACAAACAACGGCCGCTAACGGCTAACCTATCTTGCAGCATAAATGTGGAATTGATCTAAATTGTGACAAATTCAAGGCTCAACTTTATAATGAAGAACAAAGAATACGGTATCTTTGAAATAGGATTTTCAGAAAAATAAAAAAATAAAAAAAATAAGAAGCAAACATTCGAATTTGGAAAGCAAATGAATAAGACTTTTACAGGCCTTCTCCGAGTCATGACGTTTTACAAAAAAAAAAAACAGTCAACAACGTTGAGATTATTGTGGTTTTTAATTCAAGCTTACAAAATACAAACAAAGTCATTTACATCAATCTATGAATACTGTGTAGCATCCATTACCGTGAAAACTTTATCCAACTACCATTGAACATAAATTTCTAACAAAACTAAAATCAGACGAATTTCCCAAACCCAAAAGAAGACCTCCACACCGGCTGTGGCAGCAATATCACTGACAAACAATCCATTCTCACCCACTTGGTTACACCAAACCTTGAAATAGACTTTGAAGTGGAGAAGACCCCAATCCAAATGTGAATTTGATAATTGTTTGTTCATTAAGCCGTTTGGCATGGCGGTGTCCAATAACAAGTCGGCCGATTCCTCATAGAAGCACTTACAGGTATACTTAATTTAACAATGGGATAGGTATATTGAATCATTGGTCACTACCAGAACCCACATCATTTTTCCTCATCGCAGCATCTGCATACTCTTGCAGCTCCAGTGCGCGCTCAAGGCCTACCTCCACTTCACCAATCGCAGGACGTTCCAAATTGTCTTCTCGCAGGCAAGAAGTGGCAATGTCCACGTATATCTTGAAACACTCCGGAGCTATCTCCCCTATCAGATAGGGATCAATAATCTGATTAATGGTCCCATCTTCTACACATGCTGGAGCCCAGACGGCCATACTCTGTTCCCTCTCTGATTCCATGTCCATTGATCTTCTCGCACAGAGTACTTCAAACAGTACCACACCCAAACAGTAGACGTCAGTTTTATCGGTCAGCTGACTCGTTCGAAGATAAGCGGGATCCAGGTATCCAGCAGTACCCCTCACTACAGAATCAATCCTAATTAAAGCCTTTGACAAACTCGGGGGACCCTTCTTGCACAAGCCGAAATCTGCCAGCTTGGCCTCCCAGTTCTCACCCAACAAAATGTTTATCAACTTCACGTGGCGGTAGATTATAGTATGCTTAACTCCAGTGTGAAGGTAGTGCAGTCCTCGCGCCACTCCAATGCATATCTGTAGTCTTCGTTTCCACGGGAGGGGATCATGTTGGTCCTGGTGGAGGAGGTGTCTGTCGAGGGATCCACCTACTATGAACTCATAAACTAGGATCATCTCGTGTTTGTCAGTACAATATCCGATGAGATTGACGAGGTTAGGGTGGCGTAGCTGGCCAAGAAACACTAACTCCGTCCCAAACTCTTTGAAACCCTGTCCTAACATCCAATTATGACGCTTTATTGCAACCTTTAGGGTACAGTCATCAATAAATCCCTCATATACTTTGCCAGAATCTCCATGATTAATTACTAAATCATCATCGAAGTTATTGGTAGCTATCTTGATCTCAGCGAGTGAAAATCGCCTGCATGATCCCTCAGGAAGAACTAAAGATTGTTTTGCTCTCTTCCCGGACGTCCTGAATAACTTTGAAAAATACTGTGAAATAGCTTCCATTGACGCTTCGGTCATACACCAAGAGCTTGACGACAAGAGAATTATCAGATTCAATGGAGTGGAAAGTGGCAGCTTTGACCCGGAGATGATTGATTAGATTCAATGAAGTGCTTTTATAACTTTGAAATAGAAACGGGTGTTCATGAGACCTAGCAAACCAAGAAAAACTGCCAAATTGAACCGATTGATTTCAGCCAGTTTCCAAAGTTATGGGTCCGGATTGATGTTTATATTCAGAAAAAGATTTTTTTTTTTTTTTTTTTTTTTTTTTAAACCTATGATATCAATTCAATAGTAGGTTCCAAAAGGTCTAATAAACCAATTTTACATCCCAACAGTCAAACATACTAATCTCTTGCCTTCCTGACCGCCGCTCATCTATCATTCCGTTTTTTCTATTCTAGTTTTCTATTCATTCCTTGTTTTTCTCTTTCCTTTCGTTCGCTATTTTTATTTATTTTTTATTTCACCTGCCAAGGTGCAGCTTACTTGTTAAAATCTTGAAATGAGTTGGTTCAAAGTTATGAAAAAAAATAATAATAAATTATTTCCCTTTTCTTTGATGTTCATCTTTTTATTATTTTTTTCTTTGTCTGCTGTGAACCAATTTTCTCTGCTTTCTCCTCTCCACTCACACACAGTCACTAGAAATTGCACATCATCTTCTTTTGCATATCTCCATCAATATCTGTCATCCCATTTTAGATCTTTACAATCTCTGCCGATCTTGGTTTTCTTGGCCTCATTGGTTGCTCTAAATTTCACAAACCAATGCACCGCACCAATGGAGCTTGAGCTTGGTACAGCTTGGTTAGTTGACATCCAGTGCTGTAGTTCAGTTGGTTACTTTGGAAAACTAATGAATAATCAATTTGACTGATAAATGTAAAAGACCTTGAGCAGTTTGACGAATGATCAAACAGGGATCCCCATGGAACTGATAACCAATTTATGACCATCTCAAGTATTTTGCAATGGTGTTGGTGCTGCCAAAGTGGGTTCATGGGAGGTGCCAATACAACTCAAGACTATCACTATTGCAAAAAACGAAAGGCCCCTAATCTATCTTGCAGCATAAATGTGGAAATGATCTAAAGGCAACTTTGATAAATTGAAGAGCTCAACTTCTCCATGGAAAAAAACAGAGAATCTGCGGGTCTTTGGAACAAGAATTTCACCATTTAACAAAGAAAAAACAATAATTTGAAAGCAAGTGAATGAAAAAAAAAAAAAAACGCTTTGACAATGATGTGATTGTTGCAAATGTTAATTCAGGCTTACAAATGCAAAGTCATGTACATCAATCTATGAATAGCATCCATCCCTGTGAAAACTTCAAACATAAAAATCTAACAAAATTAAAATTAGATCCATTTTCCAAAACAAGAGCACACCCTCCCCTGAAGATCTCCATACCATGGCAGTGATATCACTGACAAACATCCCAGTTCTGTTCCTAAAGCAGAGCAGAAACCACTCAGCCACCATCCTCATTTTGGTTTCTCCTAACTTTGAAATGGAGAGCATCCCTATCTCTAAAAATGTGATTTTGATAATTGTTTGTGGTTGATGATTGGCAGTTTGGGTTTTCCGTGGTGATATCCAAAGACAAATTAGCTTATTGGTGCTATTTGAATCCTAAATGGACTCCTCAGATTCAGGCAGAGAAGCACTACCGGTATATTTAACAATGGGATAATTATATTGATCCACATCGTTCCTCACAGCATCAGCTCTCTCTTGCAACTCCAGTGTGTGTTCAAGGATTAACTCCACTTCACCAATCGCGGGACGATCCTTTCCCTTATTTCGCACAAAAGAAGTGACAATGTCAATATATAACTTGAAACACTCTGGAGCTACCTTCCCCATCAGACGGATCAATTATCTGATTAATGGTCCCTTCTTCGATGCATTTTCAGGCCCAAGTAACCCGAAACTTCTGTTCTTTGAATCGGTTTGACGTCTCTTGCTTTTCTAGCAGAGAGTACTTCCAGCAGTACCACACCAAAAGAGTATACATCAGATTTATCAGTCAATTCTCCTATCGCAATATACTCTGGATCAGCGTATCCGTAAGTACCCACTACCTCAGATTTTACTCTAATCAAAGCCTTTGACAAACTCGAAGGACCCAACTTGGACAACCCCAAATCTGTCAACTTGGCCTCCAATTTCTCGTCCAACAGAATGTTTCTTGGCTTCACGTCACGGTGGATGATATTATGCTTCAGTCCAGTGTGAAGGTAGTGCAGTCCACGCGCCACTCCAATGCAAATCCGCAGTCTTTGTTTCCACGGGAGGGGTTCCTCGTGGTTAGTACCGTAGAGGTTGTCGCCAAGGTTTCCATTGACAATGAATTCATAGACAAGGAACCCCTTGTCTTCATCAAGAGAATATCCGATGATACAGGTAAGGTTAGGGTGGCGTAGCTGGCAAAGCAACACCACCTCATTCGTTAACTCGTCTAAACTTGACTCGAAATCCGCATGCTTTATTGCAACGTTTATGGTACGGTCATGAATAAACCCCTTATATACTCTGCCAAAAGCCCCCTCACTTATCAATATGAAATAACGATACATAAAGGTAATGCAAATTAATAATTGACAAGGTAAGTAGAGTTCAAATTAGAAAGAGCAACACATTAATTGATTCAAATGGCATCAAATTTAATTAAGTGCAAGGGATTTGACTAAGAAGTACATTCAAACATGATTAAGAGCACCAAGTCCTTTGTTATTTAGGAGATTTTCTGTTAATGCATATTTGAGATTCAAATATTATTTTGGGAGTTTACCATGTCTTGAAAAAAGTCTAGATGATTTAATCTTTCTGGAGATTGTTGGACTATTGAGTGATTGGCTCAATGACTAAATATATTCAATTAGGAGATCTCATTCTGCAGTTTAAATTTCTAGGATTAAAATTTTGGAGCATTACAATTTGGCTCTGCAAATCATTGCCAAGATGTCAAGTACAGAGAAAAGGGTGCACATTTGGAGGGCTAATGAGAACTTGCTTGATGCTTATTTGAAGCATCATTTTTAAACCAGTCTCGGCCCTCATGGGTCAAACTTTGATGGCCATAATTCCGTTATTGGAGCAACAAATTGAGCTGACATACACCTTGTATTTAGAATGTCTTTGTAACTATAAAGAGAGTAATTGGTTTTCCAAAGTTCATACGATGAAGCTCCTTGATGATGTGGAATTTGGAAGGTAGCGACGGAAACTCATGTGCATGTTGGTGCTGATCTTCAGCTTGCACTGAAGCTGCATTACAAATGCCTTAGGGAGAAGATGGGTGTGAGATTACAAAGACGAAAACATTAATGCTGAGATTCCCATTTCTAACGTCAATATGGGCGAGAACTTGAATGCTATGCTCTTGGGACAAGTAATGCATCTGTTTTTTTTGACAAAATAGTTGGAAGACAATGGTGGGCTTAAGATTGTTAAAAGGGAAGCATCAAGAAATGGTTCAATACGCAATAGTACTTCCTACAGAGTAGGAGAAATATGGTCAGTCACCTTCAAGATAAGTTCTTTGGTACCATAATTCTGGAAAAACTCTTCTTACGCAAGCAAATGTTAATGCTTGTCAAATTTCATTAGCATCAGCAGTCTTAGCTACTCACATGTTCAAAGAGATAAGAGGACAATGTTAGAGATGTCTTTGACATGGTCTGTCAACCAGCATCATATCCTTTTTCTTAATGAACTGAACTCCATTGCCAATTGAGAGTGAAAACAGAATGGAGAAGCTAGTGTGCTGCTGTCAAAATTCTGAGCCAGCAGCCAACTAAAATGGATTAATTACCATTCATCAGGCCCCTAATCGGTTATTTTACCTTCCTTTACCAGATGATAGGCCACGGATACAAGTTTTCATAACTTTTTACTATGATTGTCCTAATCAAAAACATTGACATTGCAGCCTTTGCCAAGCATACAGGGAACTGAATCAAAGCAAACGTTCCTGCATGCATTCAAGACAATTGAAGAATATTTAAGTAATGGAAGAGATGCCAAAGTACCCTTGATTGAAAAAAAATATACGAGAACAAAAGGTTTCAACAAAAAGCAGAAGATTCATCTTAGAGTTGGATAGATCAGGTCTCTATTTTCTGTTAGCTCATCACATTTTTTGACAGTTACACTCCATTTGTTTTGGTGGGAAATGCTTTCCATATTTTCTTGTGTTTTGTACAACAGAAAACACTAGTCAACAAAAAAACGTCTTAAGTGATCAACTGAAAACAAGCCCAATAAATGGAAAACCATTTTCCACTCAAAAGTAAAAAATGTTTTCCAAAACATCACATACTCAACAAACTCTCCACAATTTAATTGATTGTTAACTTTTTTTTTTTTCCAAATGATATCTATGCTCAAAACAATAAATTTACCGCTTAGTTTTGTGCAGATACAAATTCAGACTTCATTTTCCCATTTGAGGCTCCAAGTGGCCAAAAACAAATCCTACTTGGGGTATGTTTTCATGAGTGAAGGTTTCTATTCATATTTTAATTGGAATCACAAGAAATATTAATGATTTTTCATGTAAGTCAAATAATAGAACGATAAAATTTCTATCTTCATTTACAGTCATTGTGCAAAAAAATACCAAGTTATGTTAGTATGCAGGAGAATGCTTACCTACTATAGTTTTCTATGCACCTAAAGAAGATCAAACATATTATTCCCCCCTTATAGATACAATTAGGTTAAAATTCAATTCAACAAACTTAAATGGTATTAATATAGCTTAGTAAGGTTGGGGCGAGATTTCAAACCACAAAAAAATGGTCGTAAAGCTAAATATAAAGATTAATGTTTGTCATAAAATCAAACTGAACCATCAAAACTAAATTAAGACGGGCTAGCTTTTGGGTTGAGTATGTGTTGATCAAGTATGTTACGATTAGAGAGTTGTAGTTAGTGATTTAGTCACTAGATTGGTGAATTGTACTGTGGTAATTCATAATTTTATTTTATTTATTATTACTTCTAAGAGCAATCACATTATAAATATATGCGATCCCTTGATGTTAGTGGCTCATGAATAACACCTAGCTGGTGGTCAAGTCTTCAAATCGGCTTAACTTAACTGTTTCTTCCCTCAAGTGGCAAAACAAAGAATCAAACAAAAATCTGCATCAGCATTACCACAAATAAGTTTTAAAACATGCTATCTAGATTATCACTTCTTTTTTTCTTTTGAGAAACACTATCTAGATCATCTCAACCATTGAAAATTTAAAGTTGAAACTGATTAGTTATAGACATATATTAATACAAAAGACTTAATTCATAAAACATTTCTATCATCTAGGAAGACTCCTAAATATTCCAATGTTGTAAACTGGGTTTTGACTATGGAAAGTTCTACTGTACTAAACTGTCAAAGATGTTGATGGCCTAGTAAGCCTAAATGCACACGAGAAAAATGAGATGACCAGGCAACTTAAACCAAGAGGCACAAACCATGAAGTCCACTTTAAACTAATGCAAGAGTGAGTGAAACATGGTGGGTCGACGTTCGCCTCGATTTCGCACACAAGAAGTGGCTATGTCAACGTATACCATAAAACACTCTGGAGCTATCTTCCCATCAGATACGGATCAATTATCTCATTCTCGTTTGCATTTTCGTGCCAACCCAACCAGATCCATCGGTACTGCAAATGGACTTGGTGTTATTCCACTGAGTAGTTGCAGCAGTACCACACCAAAAGAGTAGACGTCGGATTTATCGTTCAGCTTCCCGAACATGACATACTCTTGATCCATGTAACCGTAAGTACCCACAACTCTATCAGTTTCGATCCTAATCAAAGCCTTTGACAAACTCGGAGGGCCCATCTTGGACAACCCCAAATATGACAACTTGGCCTCCCATTTCGCGTCCAACAGAATATTGGTCGGGTCAACGCTACTGTGGACGATAGTATGCTTCAGCCCAGTGTGAAGGTAGTGCAGCCCACGCGCCACTCCTACGCAAATCTGTAGTCTCCGTTTCCACGGGATCGGATTGGGATTGGGATCGGGGTTAGTGTCATTTAGGTGTCTCGCGAGGTTTGAATTGACCATGAACTCGTAGACAAGGAACCCATATCGTTTAGCGAGACAATATCCGATAAAAGGGAGGAGGTTAGGGTGGCGTACCTGGCAAACCAGCACCACCTCCTTCATAAAATCGTGAAAACCCTCCCTTGAATCGATATTCACACGCCTTATTGCAACGCCGAAGGCAGGGTCATCAATAAACCCGTTGTATGCTTTCCAGCCACCCCAGCTACCAATTACTAAATTATCATCGAAGTTATTGGTAGCTGTCTTGATCACAGTCAGTGAAAATCGACGGCATGGAAGAGCTGAATAAGATCGGTTTGTTTCGTCTGACCTTCTCTTCCCGGACGTCCTTAATAACTTTGATATACACTCTGAAATGCCTTTCATACCAACCAGCTTGAAATGATGCAGTAAGGAGTGGCCCCTTACCCTGGAGATGACGGAAAAGTCCCCTCTCAAAATTAGACAAACTGACAAAGTGGTTTTTATTTTTTTAGAATACAACATAGATTATAGAGAACTCTCGGGCTTTGGTTGGAAGAATGGAAAAGTGAGAGGATGGAAAATTGTGGGACGATAGAAAAGTGGGAGGATGGAAAATATTTTGTTTTCCCTCTTGTGTGTTTGGTTGGAGGGGTGGAAAATTGGGAGGGTGAAAAACTCTTTTGTTTGGTTGGAGAGAAAATTGAGAGGATGGAAAATGTAATTTATATAAATTGACTATTATGCCTTTGTTATATAATATGTAAGAAATAGATTTATTTATACTCATTAAATAATATAAAATTTACCACATCATATATATAAATTAATATTATTATATTTATTATTATAATGTAAAAATTACAATATTGTACATATAAATTTAATTGGGCAAAGAATTTTGTAACCAACAAAAAAATGGTTAGCAAATTTACACTACATTCAGCTCACAAATACGTGGTCAGCAAAGATGAAGGCTAGCAAACTTTTGTGGGCAAAAGTTTGTCCACAAGCCAACGTGGTCAGCAAACTTTTGTGGGCAAAAGTTTAGCAACAATTTTTTTTTTTTTTAAATCTAATATATAAAGAAATAAGAAGAGGAATACATAATAAAATCCAAGATTATCACCTAATGGAATAAAACAATAACCCAATGTTCAAGAACACACAATGCAGACAAAAAGACATAAACACCCAACTCTTATCAATCATAGTAACTACTTCATCTCCAATTTTTTTAACCATGCTGCTCAATTCATTGAGATTCATGAGAAAACTCATACAAGTACAACAAACATATCTCCTGCATTTGTGGCAGTGGCCGAAATGCAGTAACCAAAAAGGAAGGAGATAAATAGAAGTATGGACAAGAAACAATAAAGTGCAACTTCTAATAATGATTTAGTTCTACTCTATTTTTGTTTGACAAATGCAAGTTTTCATGAACAGCAGAAGAAAATAAAGAAGAAAATCTCTCTTCCATTTCATCAAGAAGAGAACCCGGACCTGGTGTGCTGTGACGGTAGATGAGAACAAAGAAGAGGCAAAAAAGTGAGAAGGAGTTGTGGGCAAAAGTCATCAGGTGGGTGGGGTAGGTGAGAAGGTAATGAGGGTAGTGGGAGAGAGGCAATATGGTAAAAGTGCTAGGAGAGAAATTTTCTCCCTCAGCTTTTCCTCTCGATTTGGGAGGAAAAAGTTTTGTGGGCCCGGGAGAGAAATTTTCTCCCGGTTTTCCACTCTCTCTAGTTTTCCTCCCTTGCCAAACAGTGGAAAACCCACATTTTCTTTCCTATATTTTCTATCCCTCCTATATTTACTCCATCCAAACACAGTGTCAATGTACTAAATACGAGTGGGTGGGCTCTTGGATACTTCAATTACTTTACTTTTCTCCAATATCTCGTCTAATGGTCAATGATTAGACATGGGAAAACGGATGGATTCAGGTCAGGCCAATCAAGTTGTAGGTCAAATGAGTTGTAGGTCAAAAATTGGTCATTTTAAGTGGGTTAAAAATGAGTTTGGGTCAATCGGATTGCGGGTTGGGTTGACCCTTATTTTTCACATGATTTTTTTTTTTTAATTTTATAAAGAAAACAACATGTATTTGCCATTTGAAAAATCATGCAACAAATTACTTGATGTAAAATGCATTACTTTGAATTCACCACTTATATAAAAAATGAACTACACTTATTAATACTTATTCAATAATTTTAAAATTATACAAATCATAACACTGCTATCTAAAATAAAATAATACAAAGATAAGTAAAACAAATACACCCGTTTTATTTCTACACAATATCAACATTCCAAAATATAAAATAAAATTAAAAAATGACTTATTGGATAATTCATTTGACAAAGAATAAAAACATTTAATAAATTTACAATCTTGAAAATTAATTTTATAATCTATTGTCAATTGTAGTAGGCACTCTAGTTCAATTTGAGATATACATTAAAATTTGGTTGTTTATTTATTTATACATGGTCTCTTTTGTGAATATCATATTATTGTTAAGTAACACACACTCTAAGAAATATCATAATTTATTTTGAAAAGCCGTTTATTTGAGACATAAATTGTTAAAAATTAGGTCTAAGCATTCATAATTTATGTTAATTCAGGTTAGGTATTTTTCGGGTCGGATCGGGTTGGGTTAGAAAATTCTGACTCGTTTTGCCACGTCTATCAATGACATATATATTTAATGGGGGCAAGCCTTAGGAATAGTAAATAGGTGTTATTTCTTAGGTTCTTATTTTAAAATTCTACTATGTAAATTTTTTCTCATAAGATGAAAGTGCATTTTTAATTAAGTAGCCACATTGTTAAATCCTAAAAGGGAAATCTAAAGAACAACACCTAAGATATTGTATATAAGTTTTGTCCATTTAATGGATAGTGAAACATCAACTGTTATTTCAATGTTTTTCAAATAATTTACACTATATAATTTTACTATTGTGGGAGCCAAAACACCCAAAGAGTCAAAGACTGAATAACGACAAAGGTTTTTGATCTACACAACTAATTTCTAAGAGATGAGGAAAATATCCATAATGGAAAGATCATACAGTAGATTAAAAAACGGAAATAGACAAAATCAAGCTTTCATATGTGAAGGAAAATGTTCTCGAGGTACATAAAAAGGATTCAAATATAAAGATACACAAGAAAAACCCTCTCTCTCTCTCTCTCTCTCTCTTGTTCTTGCATAGACTTTCTCTCTCTATTTTTCTGAACCCCTTCTCCTATTGCCCTTCTCCTCCTTTTATAGACATTTTCCCCTCCTCATCCAGCTGTCCAGCTCCCAGCTGGATTTTGGGGAATACTTATCCCATCAAGCTCAGCCTTCTACCCTGCCATTTCATGATCATAAAGAAAGACTTTTAGAACTATTTCCACTGTTCAGACCAATCATTTAGTATTTAATGTGGCTAACATTAGGTAAGAGAACTCATTAATGCGGAGGTGACTGTTTCATTAGGATCTGCATCTTTTTCGTCGTGTCCCTCGGGAAAAATGTAGAAGATGGGCAATCCTACATGAGGGTGGAAGTTGCTATACGAGGTACCTTAGTGACCTCAGGAAGACAGATTAAAGGGGTTACCTCGCTTATGGTTCTTGGGAAGATTGTTATCCCAGACTACCACGACTGTAAGCCTGGCTAGTTCCTATTCACCAGAGGGCCATTTCATCTTTATTCATACCTTGGGCTAGGCCGATTCCTCAAATTTACCTTTTAGGTTTTGGTCCTCAGGTCGAGTTAGAGTTAACCCCCCACAACTATATAGTTTTAACCACAAGAAAAGAGTCTACTAGCAAGGGTAAAATGCCCTCGCAAAAATTCAAATATTGTCGCAAAAGACTATTAGCGAGGGCATGTGGCCCTCGAAGGCCGTCGTATTTGCTCTTGTTGCTAAAAGAGATTTTGCGACCATGCCTTCGCAAACAGATAATTTACAAGGGCAATTTACTGTCGTTATTGAACAAATTCGCCTTCGCAAATATATTACCAAACGACAAGAAAAGTCAATGACTTATTTTTAGTGAGGACGAGTAGTCGTCGTTAACAACTATTTGTGAGGACCTTTATACCCTCGCAATTAGTTATTAGCGAATTTCAAATTAACGACATACATTTTATAGACAAATAATGTCGTCACTAAAATTTATTTGTGAGGGCTTTTAACTCCTAACAATTAGTTAGGAATAATAGTGATGACATTAAACTATCGCTTAAAATATTTTTGCATGGGGTTAAGTGGCATCGCTATTCTATAAATTGCGAGGGACTTAGTCGTCACTATAAAATTATTTATGACCAAATTTTTATGTCATCGGTGATAATATTTTAAATAATTTTTGATATATTTTATTATTTATTTATTTTTAATTATTTTATATCAATTTTTTAACTATCACGTTACGATAGTACAATAATTACTAAAAATTGATCAATTGAAAGATAAAAATTCATATAAGTTTAAATTTTAAAATATAGAATATACAAAGAAATCCGGAAATTAAACCTTGTTTTAAACTTAAAAAACTAGAATTATGACAAAATCTATACTAGTCTTCCTTTGAGTTACCCTCCAAGCTGTTTTCAACCTCCCCCATGTTATTGATTGAGTTGTCCTCTTCATCTCTACTAGTACCATCCTTAAAAAACAAAACAAAACATTAAACATAATTCATACACGAGAATATTAGCTTTTATAAAAATAATAACAAATAATGGTTAAAGAGAGTGCAAGAGAGATAGAGAGAATTCATGACATATATTTCATTTATACTCTCCCCCGAATCTTCATCCATCCATTTATTCACCATCTTTTTCCAAAAGAGTGTAGGAATGAAGGAAGGACCATTCTTATAATGATCTTCTTTTTCTATGTACTTCTTAAAAATAGGGTTTTTAATGTGAAACATCCAATGACAATAACAGAGTTTCACCAATTCTACAAATGCTTTCTTCAATTCCTCATCTGGTTGTTTATGCTTAAAATGTTGAGCTCCATAGCAAGCATATAGAGTTTCGAGCTCAGATCTTGGGTATTTAGTAAAAGTTGTCCAACTCCATTCAGTTTTTGGTGAAAAATATTAGTAATATCTCGAGTAGCTTTTGGTGTGATGATTCTGCCTTTACTTTTACCTTCCCTTGCCATGTCGTCCTTTTTTTTATAAGCCCTTGCCATGTCTTCCTACTATTAGTTAGTATTAATATGATAAAAGTATATAATATAAATATGTATTTCCAATACGATTGTGTTAAAGATATGATCCACTAGTAAAAGATGATACTCTAGTATAAGATGATACTAGACCTTATCCTCAATCCAACAATACTTGTTGCTACAATCAACACACAAATAATTGATTTTCATATCTTTATTTATTGAATGTTTAAATGCATACTCAAGACAATTTTCAACCCCATTAATATATCTAGTAGAATGATGCATCCAAAATTTATCAATTGACATTTTATCTACTCCCTATAAAGTATCATATTATATAACTAACAACAATAATGGTTGCTAACACATATATAATTATGCACTCTTAAAATTAACTAGAACAGTTAACATTGGGTCTTGTAAAATAGAAATATCAAGGATTCACATATCTAGCCACAAAATTGAAATATCAACACAACCTAAAGAAAATCTCAAGCCAAACAATAGAGATAGACAAATATGTTGTCAACATTGTCATCCTGATTAACTTTTTCAAGTAATCTATAGATTTTCAGCTCACTACAAGCCTTACATATTTAAAACTCACATCAGAGAACTCTACAATATTTTCGCATTTAACATTCCTTATGGTGTTCTGAAAATTACCACAATATATACATATATATTTTTGTTTGGTAAATGAACTTGGATAGTAGCAAAGAGACTTAGGGTATGTTTGGTAACTGTTTTTGTTTTCTATTTTTGTTTTCTTGTTTTCAAGGGAAAAAGAAAAAAACTATTTTTTTTTTCTGTATTCAAAATGAAAAACACGTTTGGTTAGTTGTTTTGAAAAACACATTTTTCAAAAACAAAATTCAAGAAATTTGTTTGGTAGTTGTTTTTGAAAAAGTTGAATTTTGTTTTCTTTGGTTATTTTTTTAAAAAAATTATATTTATTCTAATTCAAAAACACGTTGGCCCCAAAGTATTTAAAATCCTTACACCTAAAGAAATTATAAATCAATTGTTTTGTATATAACATTCAAGCCTAAAACTTTAATCATATAATTAAGATTGAAACTATAACTTTAATCATAACAGCTTCTAGAATGAGCCAAAAAGTACACAAACAAACAAATAATGCATGAAACTAAACATAGTCTATAAAAGATTAACAATTCAAGTAGTTAAAGAATTTCATGCATCCCGTTTAGTGCTGATATTGGCAATGAAGAGGCCAATATATGACCAATGAGTTAGTGATCATGTCAATCGCACCAGCAAGCTGAAGTGTTTAATCTTCTAATACAAGTTGAAGCCACAACCTTTGCAAGTTTAAGAGTGCACCAAAAGACAGTAAATTACCATTATCAAAATAGATCACCAAGAGTGAAATTAAGTTTAACTACATATCTAAAGAAAATGGAGAAACGTGAGTTATAAAAAGAAGCTCTCAAGATTCAAGAATGCGACTATTTCTCTATATGTTTTGAGTTCTGACAATGAGCTTAAGAGAAATCAACAATGTCTAAGGCATCCTCCTATTTAAAATCTCATAAATGACATATTGCAAATTAACTGGAATGTGAATTTGTAGGAACTTGTGAACTGTGTCTTCAGC
The DNA here is from genome assembly GCA_023736055.1 of Quercus glauca. Classification (NCBI taxonomy): domain Eukaryota; kingdom Viridiplantae; phylum Streptophyta; class Magnoliopsida; order Fagales; family Fagaceae; genus Quercus; species Quercus glauca. Next base: position 71,381,623 of record CM043319.1, read on the forward strand.
ATATAGCAACTATCACAGTAGGTGCCTTACAGAAAATAACTTTGGAGTCGAGCTAATATATTAGATATCCAACAGCACTTCAAAAGGTTTCAAAGAGGCTATGAAAGGCATAAACTTGAAAAGAGGCCACAACAAGAACGTAATGAAAGCTCCTTACAGATGTAAACTGCTACAAGTGCATGGTAGATGGATACTCAAACAGGATACAAGATTTCTACAAAGAATGTTTCATGATCATTAGTTAACCTAACAGATTTTTCTGTAATTACACAAACAGATAGGAAGTTCTTTTCTTTTCTTTATGTCTGACCTTAAAAAGATAGAAACCTTTATAACTTGTCAATACTAGCTCCAAAGAAGCATTACATCAAACAGATTTTGTGCTGCTCTATAATAACCCGTGTACAACCTTAACAATATAATTCAGAGGTAGAGACACATTAGGATATTAATTCCTATCTTGTGTGTACAATTTAATGGCATGAGGTTATCTACGGCACTACTGGACAGTCATATGAAACACAAAAATATCAAAGACAAATCAGCTCACATTAACTATCGACACTTAATAGTAACATATACGATCAAAGACAAATCAGCTCTAGTAATTTCGTTATAATCCATAATCAAAGAAAAAAAAGGAAAAGAGCCCAAAAAAAACAAAAACAAGAATGCAAAAATAAGAGAAACGTATGTGGGAGTACCTCTGAGTGATTGGGTCCCTAAAATTATGAAGCTCTTCAAAAACTTTGAAAGCCGCAGAACTGCTTAATCACGCAAACAAAAACAAATATATGAAGGTGTAATCTAACGGTAGATTTTGTCAAAATTCACATTGAATTTAGAAATATAAGGTTGGGTTTGAGTTATACCCAACGCAACTTTAAAAAATGTTACACCACTCAATATCTTATTATTGAATTCATATTTTGAAAATCCAACCATTGAATTACATATTCTATATGGTCTTAACATACATGCTTATTTTCATGCCAGTCAGATGTAATTTACCCTTTGATCTATGAACTTATCTTTTATGTGTTATTTAAAACTACTAAAACTTGAATCTAGGCAATTGATTGATGACATGACTATTAATCTTTGATTACCTTAAAATTTTGTAAGCATGAAAAATATATGAAGATAATGCAATCTCATAGTAGATTTGTCAAAATTCACATCGAATTAAGAAATATAGGGTTGAGTTCAAGTTACACCTAACGTAATTCTATGAAATGTTACACCACCCAATAACTTATTATTGAATTCATATTTTGAAAATCCAACTGTTGGATTTCATGCTCTATATGTTCTAACATGCATGCCAATTTTCATGCCAATCGGATGTAATTTACTGTTTGATCTATAAACTCATCTTTTATGCATTATTTTAAACTACAAAAACTTGAATTTAAACATATGATTGATAACATGACAATTAATATTTGATCATTTTGAAATTTTATAAGCATAAAACATATATAAAGATAATGTAATCTAACGGTAAATTTGTTAAGATTCACATCGAATTAAGAAATATAGAGTTGGGTTCAAGTTACAAGTGATGTAACTCTAAAAAATGTTACATCACCCAATAACTTATTATTAAATTCATATTTTGAAAATCCAACCATTGGATTACATGTTCTATATGTTCTTAACATGCATGCCAATTATCATACCAATCGGACGTAATTTACCATTTGATCTATAAACTCATCTTTTTTGTATTATTTTAATTGGAAGAAATTTTTATTCACTTTTGAGAGAAAGAGAGAGAGAGTACAAATGGCTGAAATTACTGAATTTTAGGTTACCATTTTGAAGTTGAAAGTGCTATTACTTTTTTATAGGTACAATTGTTTAGAAAATAAGGACAGACCTTTCTTATATAGGATGCATATAAAAGGTTTTTTTTTTAGACTGTAAACAAAAAGTTCATCTAAAGAATATAAAGTGCTATATGTTTATAAGTTTCTTTTTATTTTTCTTTGAATTTTAGAATAACTTTTATCTCCAAAATATATATATATATATATATATATATATATATATATATTTCAATAATTTTTTGCGAAGGTCAATCGCAACTCTTACAAATAATTTAGTGTTAGTAAGGGCATATTTTTAACTCACACAAAAAATAAACTTTTTGCAAAGGATTTTTATTGTCCCTCGAAAATAATTTGGTAGGAATATTTCCTTCCAAAAATTTTGACATTTTAATAATTATTTGTAAAGGTCGATCCTAACCCTCGCAAATAATTTAGTATTAGTGACGGCATTTTTTTAACCATCACAAGTAATACACTTTTTGCGAGAAATTTTTAATTGTCCCTCACAAATAATATGGAGGAAAGATTTCCCTCCAAAATATTAGTATTTATAACTGCTATAACACATAATTGCGACAGCTTTTCTTGTTGGTCACAAATATTTCACATTTTACCAAGTATTTGCGAGGGCTTTATTTTGCCATCACAAATAAGATTTTTTGATAGAGCTTTTTGGGTCTGTCAAAAATTCTTGATCGCTAATATGCATTTTTTTTTTGTAGTATAGGCATAAGATAATGCTAAGCCTTGATCATTTTTGCCTTCAAGTAGACTACAATTAAGTTTTCAAGCACACTTTTTTTTTTTTTTTTTTTATATATACATTAATTAGATTCAAATATTATTTTGGGAGTGTACTCAGTTTTCAAAAAATGTCTAGATGATTTGGGAGATTATTGGATTATTGAATGATTGACTCAATGACTAAATATATTTAATTAGGAGAACTCATTTTGCAAGGCCAAAATGGCCAAATAACACTTTTGGCCGAAATATTTTAGAATCTACCACTATTTTGAAATTCAAATTTTCAAACTTGAGTTTTCCATGTATCTCTAGTTCCAAGAACTCGAGTTCCATTAAAAATAGTCATCGTGGCACCTGATGAGATGGACTTTTTTAATTTAAAAAAGCCACGCGGAACTCGAGTTCAATAAGCTTGAGTAGCTTATAATGTGTTACTCTAGTTTTATAAACTCGATTACGATAAAACTGACGTCCACAAGCTCTCTTCTTTCACTTCAATGTGTTATTTTAGCGTGTCCCACACGCTGTCTTCTTTCACTTCAACATGTCCCACACGCTTGTCTTTCTCAACTTTCACCTATGTATCCCTTCACATCATTACTCTCTCTCTCCCAACACTTCTAATTCCATAGTTCTATAACAAACAAAAATTATTTCCTCTCTTTTTCTTTTTTTCTTTTTTTGTTAACTAAAAAAGGTAGCATCATTTTTTACAAGTAGCACACATATGGTCGTTCATTACATGGATGACCGTAAGCATATTAAAGTCAAAAATAACTTTCTCATTCAAGCTAGATGCAGGAAACGGTTACAAAGTCATTAACAAATGCTTTCATGAGCCGCCTCAAGTCTGTTACAAGCATCTTTATGAGCCGCTTAACTATTTACACCCAGCTCAAGCACAATGCCAAGGGGAGATCAACAGACTTTGCAATAACTCATCAGATGGCCATATAAAGCCATAAAGAGCAAGTAAAAGACACAATTTCATATACACTAAGCTACATTATACATTAGAGATTTCCTAAGAGAGATTTACTAATTGAACCATCGGAGGGTCCTCGGCTGGCCCTATCTTGGTGTCTTTCATCTTCACTTTCTTTCTTCTTGACAGGAAGTTTGGTTCATCCATCAGGATTGACGAGGAACATATTGACGAGGCACTTTCGTGTTTTATCTATTTTATTAAAGAATAAAGTAATGCACGTATAAGGGGGTCTTGGGGCTACCATAGGCTGAACCAACTAGCCTAAGCACTAGGACAAGAAAATACACTAAAAAAACACAACCCAAGAAAAGTAGCTTGTGGGTCTTCTAGTTAACTAAGAAAGTGAAGATTGATACGTGTGCGTTTGGTTACACTTTTAGAGCCTAAAACACACGTTTCCAAGTCCAAAATCAAAAATGCGTGTTTGGTAAATTATTGCCATCACTCGTTATCATAGAGTGGCTTTTTCAAATACGAAGGACTATCACGTTTTCATATTGGGCCTTGGAGTTACGATGCCGAAAACGCAATTATAGATATCATGTTACCATTGGTCATTTTCAACATTATCCCTAAACTACCCTTATTTTTATTTTGAAATCTCAATTTTACCCAGATCTCTATAAAAAAAATATATATTGTCATTTAGGAGAAAATTTCTCTGCACTCTATGCTCCCTCCCTGTCAATTGCAAGAAGCCCAAAGGAAAAATCGCATCGTGTAGGTAGTAATAGTTCTTCTTTCTTTTCCTTTCTTCCAACTTCTAACCAACCAAACAGACTGCAAAATTCTAAATCAAATGTGCAATTTTCAATTCCAATATAAACCCATAAACCCACTACTGTTTCAGGCTTCTTCTTCTTCTACTGCAAGCTTCTTCTTCTCTCATTTTTTTTTTTTTTTTTTTTTTGTATAATATTTTCTTTCTTCTTGTCTTTTGGGTGATGAAGAAGAACTGTCTTTTGGGTGAAGAAGAATAATTGAAGAAGAGATAAGATGGTGAGTGGAGGAAAAGAAAATATATTTGATGGGAATGGAGAAGAAACAAGTGGATGAGAAAAAAGTGAAGGAGAAAAAAAATAAAGGTAGTTTGAGTGGGATACATGTACATCATATAAGGAAATTTACTAAATAAAAATTATAATTGTGTTAAAACACAATAAATTTTCACAAAATTTTTACAACAAATGAGGTGTCATTAATAAAATATTTTACTATGATTGACCACAACTAAAAACAAAGAGTATAGTAAAAATATTGTGGCATTTTATTATATTCCGAAACTTTTAAAATTAGTACTATTTTTCTTTAGGAAAAAAAAATAGTGCTATTGATAGAATATTTTTATAACAATTTTATAATAAAGTTTACATAGTAAATTATTATTGGTTCTCATCTGAACCTACTAGTGACATTATTTCTTTTTCCTACCATTAACAACTTGTCATATAGACTTTATTGTGAAATTTTTGTGAAAATATTGTGTCTATAACTTGCATTAAGAGAGGTAATTAAAATAATATAGTGTCTATATATATATATATATATATATATATATATATCTTGTTGTCTTTTTTGGTAATTTACAACTCAAATTGTTCCTTTTTATAAGTATTAGCCAAACACTCTACTTTTTAAAAAAGTCCAATTTTATTTCGTACTTTTTAAAACCACCACTTTTTCAAAAAGCACAGTTTGAAAAAGTTGAACCTTTGGCTATGTACAAATGTGAAGATGATTATGACAACCTGTTTAAACTAGTTTGATTGGTGATGAAACCTTATTTTTAAATAAGAAACTCGAGTTTCATAAACGGGATTTTCACGTGAATTTTTCAATTAAAAAATGTCAAATTAGCGGGTGCCACTATGGCACATTTTTAAGAAATTCAATTTTTTGGAACTCGAGGTATGTGTAAAAATCAAGTTCATGAACTCGAGTTACAAAACACTGATAAATTGCTAAATATTTCGTAAACAGTGGTAAATCGCAAAATATTTTGGCCAACAGAGGTATTTGGCCCATTTTACAATTTAAATTTCTGGGATTAAAAAATTGGAATGTTACATTTAGGCTTTGCAAATCATTGCTCTAATGTCACACTACGGGAGAGAAGTGCATATTTTGTCCACATGATTGGAGGTTTATTGGATGAAACTCCCTAAAGATAAGCCAAGAAAATTCGTGCTTTTGGGGGCTGATATTGCAACTTCCAATGAAGCTGCACTACAAATGCATTGAGGAGAAGATAAATGTGATAAATTATAAAGATGAAACTGGGATTCCCATATCTGACATCAATATGGGTAAGTCGTGAGAACTTGAATGCTGCTCTTGGGGAGTGGGACAAGTAATGCATCTGCTCTTCGTGACAAAATAACTGAAACTCTTAGAGACAATGGTGGGCTTAAGATTGTTAAGATTGGAGCATCAAGAAAACGTTATTCAACAGTGCCTTCTAAAAAGTAGGAGTACTATTGCCTATCACCTTCAAGGTAAGTTCTTCGTTACCACGATACGGGGAAAACTCTTCTTAGGCATGCAAACTCTTCTTACAAGAAATATTAATGATTTTTCATGCAAGTCAAATAATAGGAAAAAAAAATTCTATCTTATTTTACAATCATTGTGCAAAAACACACGAAGTTATGTTAGTATATATGCAGGAGAATGCTTACCTTCTATGGTTGTTTTATGCACCTTAAAGAAGATCAAACATATTATTTCCCACTTTAGATACAATCAGGTTAAAATTCAATTCAACAAACTTAAATGGTATTAAGATAACTTAGTAAGGTTTGGACCAAGATATCCAACAACAAAAAATGGTCACAAAGCTAAATAAAAATATTAATTGTATGTCATTAAAAATAAATAAATAAAATTAAAAAAAAAATAACTAAACCAATAAAACTATAAATTAGGACAAACTAGTTTTTGGGTTGAGCATATGTAGTTCAAGTATGATACAATTAGAGAATTGTAGTTGGTGATTTAGTCACCAGATTAGTGAGTTGTGCTATGGTAATTCAGATTTTTTTTTCCTTACTTTTACTTTTAAGAGCAATCACATTATCAATTTGATCTCTTGGTCTTATAGCTCATGAATAACACCAAGCTGGTGTTCAAGTCTTCAAAATTGGCTTAGCTTAAATGTTTCTTTCCTCATGTGGCCAAACAAAGAATCAAATAAAAATTTGCAGCATCATCGTTTTGCCACAAATAAGTTATAAAACATGCTATCTTCTAGTGACTAAATCACTAGATTATCTCAACCATTGAAAATTAAAAGTTGTAACTGATTACTTACAGACATATATTAATACAAAAGACTTAATTCATAAACACTTCTATCTAGTAAGATTACTAAATACTCTAATGTTGTAAAGTGGGCTTTGATGGTGGAAAGTTCTATTGCACTAGTATATTGTCAATGACGTTGATGGCCTAGCAAGCCTTGAGGCACGTGAGAAAAAATGAGATGACCAATGGCAACTAAAACCAAGAGGCACAAATCATGAAATTGACTTGACCTAATGCAAGAGTACGTACTAAATTGACAAAGATGTTGATGGCCAAGTAAGACTAAATGCACAAGAGAAAAAATGAGATGATCAAGCAACTAAAACCTAGAGCCCAGAGGAACAAACCATGAAGTCAACTTCAAACTAATGCAAGAATGAGTGAAACATTTTGTCAAACATATGGTGTGTATATTCCAAAATGGGATTGAAAAAAATGTATTGTAACATGAATCCACCCAAAAATTACACCCAAGACAAACTAAGCACATTACAATTGAACAATTGATTAATTATCCCAAGTTGGCAAGATTGAAGAAAAGCCCCCAAAATAATCAAAAATTAAAAAGAAAAAAGAAAAAATAGCATTAGCACATACTGTTGTGGAAGGGGAGTTGAATTGCAGAATTAGAATATCTAGGAAGACTACTAAATATTCTAATGTACAATTGTCCAAGCCTTTTTTTAATGAGTTTTGATGATAAATGCTTTGAGGAGAATTGAGAAACCAAAAGGGAGAAAAAACGGAGTTTGTAAGAATTGAGAGACCAAAGAAAATAATAATTTGCAAGAATTGAAAAGTCAAAAAAAAAAAAAAGAAAAAAAAAAGAAAAAAAAAAAAAAGAAGAAGAAGAATTCTGTGTGTTCCACAGAAAGAGAAAAGGAGAAAGATTAGACAATATTATATAAATTTACCACATCAGTCCATCATAAAATATCAAGAAGTGTTACATAGCATAGGAATAAAAATATCGCAATAAACTATTTAAAAACATCAGGATTCCCCACCCCAATAACTTTAGGTAAGGGAAAAGTTTGTGTCTCTTTTCCCACATTTTCTCAGCAAGTACAAAGACCATAAACTCCATCAGTAATAAAAGGCAATATAAAGACAAAACCTATCCAAAAACTGAAAAACACATAACATACTTGTGAATTGTTTGTGGTTAATCATATTTGACCGTTTGGCATGGCGGTTTCCAAGGACAATTCTTCAGCAGATGTGGTGCTCTCTGAAGCTGTTTCCCACACCATATCAATTGGAGAAGCGTCTCCCGAAGAAGCATTACAGGTATATTTATCAACACAATAGTTACAGTCACCAGCAGCAGCAGTAGCAGCATCTGCGCTCTCTTGTAGCTCCAGTGCGTGTTCAAGGCATACCTGCACTTCACCCATGGCGGGTCGACGTTCACCTCGATTTCGCACACAAGAAGTGGCAATATCAACGTATACCATAAAACACTCTGGAGCTATCTTCCCCATCAGATATGGATCAATTATCTCATTGATGGTCCCTTCTCGTTTGCATTTTCGGGCCCACCTAACCAGATCCATCTCTTCTACTTCTTCATATGGTTTCCTTCCACAGAGTAGTTCCAGCAGTAGCACACCAAAAGAGTAGACGTCGGATTTATCAGTCACCTCCCCATGCATGGCAAACTCAGGAGCTATGTAACCGTAAGTACCCGCAATTCTATCAGTTTCGATCCTAATTAAAGCCTTTGACAAACTCGGGGGACCCATCTTGGACAACCGGAAATCTGCCAACTTGGCCTCCCATTTCTCGTCCAACAGAATACTGCTCGGCTTCACACCACAGTGAAAGATAGTATGCTTCAGCCCAGTGTGAAGGTAGTGCAGCCCACGCGCCACTCCAACGCAAATCTGTAGTCTTCGTTTCCACGGGACTGGGTCGGGATCGTGGTCGGGGTTAGTGCCATAGAGGTGTCTCTCGAGGTGATCATTGATCATTAACTCGTAGACAAGGAACGCATGTCGATCACCCTCAAGACAATATCCGATGAAAGGGATGAAGTTAGGGTGGCGTAGCTGGCAAACCAACACCGCCTCCGTCATAAACTCGTGCAAACCCTGCCTTGAGTGGATGATATCCACATGCTTTATTGCAACGCTTATGGTACGGTCATCAATAAACCCCTTGTATACCTTCCCGAAACCCCACTGACCAATGATTAAATTTTTGTCGAAGTTATTGGTAGCTATGTTGATCTCAGCGCGTGAAAATCGACGGCACGGAAGAACTAAATGACGTTGGTTTAACCTTCTCTCCCCGGACTTCCTTAATAACTTTGATATACTCTCTGAAATGCCTTTCATACCAACCAGTTCTTGAAATGATGCAGTAAGGAGAGTTTTTTTTTTTTTTTTTTTTTTGGGTTGGGTGAGAGATAAGGGTAGGTAGGCAGCTCCTGCTGTATAACACTATTCCGTAAATACGAGTGGGTGGGCTGTTGGTTATTTCAATATTTTTTCAGATCATTTAAACTATATAGTTTTATAGGCCTAAGATAACGCTAAGCCCACATCATTTTTTCCTTGAAGTAAACTATAATTGAGTTTTCAAATTATTTTTTTTTTTAACAATATTGAGATTCAAATATTATTTTGGGAGTGTACTCTCTACTCTGTCTAGGAAAAATGTCTAGATGATTTTGGTCATTTTGGAAATCGTTGGATTATTAAGTGATTGATTCAATGACTAACACTTTGTTTGGTTTGGGTGATTTTAGGGAGGATGGAAAACTAAGGGAGGAAAATAGGGTGGAAAACAGTGTTTTCCACTGTTTGGCAACCGAAAGAAAACACTGAAGAAAGAAAACCCGGGAGAAAATTTTCTCTCCCGGGCCCACAATTTTCTTCCTCCCAAATCAATCGGGAGGAAAATTGTGGGGAGAAAAGTGGACTTATGGCATTTTTACACAAATGCCCTCTCCCACCTACCCTCTTCACAAACACAACCGCTGTTCTGGAATCAAGTTAAAAAAAAAAAACAGAGAGCGAGAGCTGGAGAAATACCTGAGAGAATGAGAGCACTTCTTGGATGAGGGAGAAAAAGAAAGAAAAGAAGGGGGAGATAAAAAGAGATAAGGACGAACATGAATGAAAAAAAAAAAAAAAAAAAAGGACCGAGATCTGGAGAAAGACTTGAACACTACTTGAATGAGGAAGAAAAAAAGAAGGAAGAAGGGGGATATAAAGAGATAAGGACAAATGTGTATCGAAGAAAAAAAAAAAAAAACAAACAAACAAACGTATGGATAAAATGAAATGAGAAAAAGGATAAATAATATAAAAAATAAAAAATCCTAATTGAGAAATGTTATCACAATATTTTCACAATAAACTTTAAGTAACAGATTGTTATTAGTTAATATTAGTGAGTAAAAAAATAATTTCAGTGGTGAATTCAAATTAAAACTAGTAACAATTTTTCACATAAATTTTATTGTGAAAGTATTGCGAAAAATGTTATGGACGTAACACTTTTCATTGAAAAATATAATTGTTGATAAATTTTATATTATTTAATGAGTACAAATAAATCTATTTCTTACCTATTATGTAACAAGGGTATAATAGTCAATTTATATAAACTATATTTTCTATCATTCTATTTTTCTTTTCAACCAAACAAAAGAGTTTTCTACCCTTCTACTTTTCCATTCCTCCAACCAAACACACACGAGGAAAAACTAAATATTTTTCATCTTCTCACTTTTCCATCCTCTCATAATTTTCCATCATTCCACTTTTCTACTCCTCTAACCAAACGGACCCTAAATATATTCAATTAGGAGACCTCATTCTACAATTTAAATTTCTGGGAATAAAAAATTGGAGTGTTACATTTAGGTTTTGCAAATCATTTCCCTGGTTTCAAATTAGGGGAGAGAAGTGCATATTTTACCTACATGATTGGAGGGCTTACTAAGAACATGCTTATGCTTCTTTGAAACCTTATTTTTTAACTAGTCTCGATCCTTGTGGGCTATAATATTGTTATTGGAGCTACAAATTGAGCTAACAACATATATTGGTATACCCATAATTCAGGGCGGAAAGCATCATTGACAACTCATTTTTCCAAAATATTTTTTCTTTTGGAATTTATAAAAGAATAGAATGAAATAAAATAGAATGATTATAAAAGAATGGAAAGAAAAGGAAAGGAAAGTATTTATCGCAGAGGTATAGAAAGCAAAATATCACTGAAAGAAAGAGAGCAAAACTCTGACTAAAGCTTTTATAAAGGTCACACCCATCAACACAAAACAAAAGCCATCTCTGCAATTCTTTTTCAAACTATCCAAAACTACCTATAACATTAATTTAATGGCGCATTTACAGACCACATCAAGGACACTGCAACTTTAGTAAATTGTGCGGCAGCAGGATGCCATTAGCATCATAAACCACCATATTTCTTATTTTCCTTCCTCACAAGTAGGGGTGGCAATTTTTATCCATATCCATGAACCCGCCCATTACCCACCATATTTGAATAAGTCCTAACCCAACCCATTTAAACATTTGGGTTAAATGGATAAAGATCCATTTGGTTATTTAATTAGATGGGTCTAAATGGATAAATCCACTAATAACCACTAAACCCATCTAAAATTTAAATTTAAATAAACCCACAAAAACCCACTAAACCCTTCTAAAATCAAACACACTTTACCACCTACTCTTGGACATTTCCTACATTTTCTCATCATCCAAACAGATTCTAAGCAAACACAAAACCAGAAATAGCAACTTTTTGGACACAGAACACAGCTGGTGAACTTGAAAATCAGAAAATCACTCATCCAAACTAATAACAAAATATTAAAAAAGCAAAAACAAAAAATCTAAATCCAAATCTAAAAACTTCCAAATCCCTCCGCTCCCTCGCCGCCGCCGACTACCTCTCCGATCCCGTCCACCTCCATACCGACATTGACCATTTCGCCTCCTCCAACAACGATTCTCTCCAATTGGACCGCAATTTCGGATCCTCGCATCGGATCTTGGAGTTCGTCGATGATTTCGAGTGGAGGTTCGGCAAAAAGCTAGTGCATTATCGGACCGGGAATGCCAGGTTGCAAGCGCAGTGGTTGGAGGCGTGGTGGCCGAGCTCCGATAACGCCTCTGCGTTCGTGGTCAAAGACGATTTGGAAGTTTCTTTGAAGCAGTTGCAGCTCGATCTCCAACAGAGTCTTCAAATCCCTTTCTTTTTGTTTCAGGCGAGCTCACACACTTCATGTTTTCTCTTTTTATTAAAGATTTACACTTTGTTTGGATTCCAAGAAAGTTAGGGGAGAAAGGAAATTATTATTATTTTTTTATTATTATTATTTTTTTGTATTCGGAGAGAAAGGAAAGTTTAAATGATGAGTTAAAAAAGCTTTAATGCGTTAGTAGCAAAGTTGAAATTAAATGGGTTAAATGGGTGGGTTACTAATTAAATGGGTTGAGCGGGTAGTGGATAATTAATTTATATATAAATGGGTCATAAATGGATAATTACACACCCAACCCATTTATGACCCAACCTATTTATGACCCAACCCGCCCATTTGCCACCTCTACTCACAAGTCACAATTAATGCCGCCATCAACTTAACAAGACTATAAACTATAGAGAGTAGTTGACCAATGTCATGCACGCTAAAAATATGGTAAGAATTGATGAAAAAAAGATGTCAGAACAAGCCAAAGATGTGCAGATGAGGCAGAAAATCTAAAATGAAAGAATTAAAAGGCTAAAGTCAAAAGGTATCCATCTCAGATATCATCCAAGAGCAGATTAGATGAAAGGCTTTTCACATGTCAACAATTAAAATCTGATTGACATGTACAAATCAGAAAATTAAAATAGATGGTGAAATTATACCAGCAGCATCCCAAAACCCCTTCCATTTCAATTTCCACTGGGTATCAGTCTTTTCTCCCAATGGAAGAACATGAAGCTTTGGGTTATCCACACAATCACACAAAATATCTAAATCCAACCATGTTGCTTATTTTAGGGGTTTGTTGGTGTGTTTGCATTTTCCAGATTTAAAGAAACCTTCACACAATTCACAAAACCCATCTCAGTAATTGGAAGTATTTTTCAATCAAACGTTATGTGCAGAAGGAAAAGAACTTAATGGAGACAAAAACCCATTAACATCCAATTTCAAAGATTTATTCAAACCTGGATTTGCGGCAGATCCGTGGATTTTCGGAGTTCAAGTTGGAATGTTTTGCGCTGGGTAGCAGGCGACTTGCTGGGTCTTAGACTGCTTTGATGGAGATGAGATCCACGGAGTGAAACTGCCCAGGCGTGGCGTGGGTTTGGTTTTACACGAAGACAAAGGAAAGAGAAGGATCAGGGGAGAAAATGAGTCTGTGCAACAGTAATAACACACGAATTTCTCTCTCCCCAAATAAAAAAATATAAATTTGCACCGGCTTCTCAGTTTTTCAAAAATAAAACACACATATACCAAACACACAATTATGATTTTTCACACGAAACATGTTGTTTGAAACATGATATCAAACACATTTTTTGCTTTATGATTACTGTAAATACGTGTTTCCACACACTTTTTAAACTACAATTTTCACATCATTTTAATCAACGATACTCCAAATCTCCAACCAGACACAATCCTGAGCCATTTGCAAGCTAAAATGGATTAATTACCTTTCAACAAGCCCCTGATCAATTAATTTAACTTCCTTTGATGATAGTTCATGGATGTAGATTTTCATAACTTTTGACTGAGGATATCACCCTAATAAAAAATATTGATCTTGCAGCCCTTGCCAAAATCTTAGGGGGGCTGATCAAAGTAGAAGTTCTAGTGTGCATGGAAGACAATTGAAGAACTTTAAGCTTTAGAAAAGATGCCATGGAATGTTGCTTCAAAACAATATGAGAACAAAAGCTTTCACCCAAAAAGAAAAGTTTCATTATAGAGTTGGACAAATTAGGTTTCCATTTCATTCATCTCTGATAGTAACTTTCTTTTGTAAGTTCATTCATCTTAGAAAGTAATTCCACCAAAAGATAATCAAGCAATCCCAATAATCATTCAATGATCTGATTTTAAGCTTCATGCTTCCTGAAGCTCTCAAACTCCATTAAATGGTGAGCTTGAATTACTTAATTAGACAGAAAAGTTCAAGAAGCATTGGCTACAAGCTTTTCCTTTTTATATCTCCTTCCTTTTCCATCTTTCATTTTTAATTTATGCTCTATGGACTCCTATATGCATTTACTATTTCCAAGGATCACACTGGTGCAGAAATAATGTTTAGTTCTAAGCAGTATATAATTAAAAGACTTAAGTAAAAAATAAATCACATTGTATTCATAAACCAAAAAGGAAGGGGGGGGGGGGGGGGGGTGTGGATTCTTCACCTACATTGCGTTTCCCAAGTGGTAACATGATACATGCTGCAATTTGGGAACAGACTGACTAATGTTACTGAGGAATTTCAAGGTCCGATCTCCTATCAACTACTGCTCCTGTTGAATCATCTGTAAATGCAACCGGATAGGTAGCCAAAATCCTTTATTTCATGCTCCTGTTTATGAGAGAGTGAGAGAGAGAGAGAGAATTAAATCACAAAACAGCACCAAAATCTTGATAGCCAAGAGACAACCATGAATTTAAACTTTGAAGTAAACAACTTGAATCAAGATAATAAAATAGATCTGGGATGATGTAAGAATAAGAAACTTGGCATACGTAGAGCTTCATAATCAACAGCATAGTTGCGAAACACATCAACTTTACAAGTGAATAGAAAAATAGAAAAATTCAGACATTTGGGCAGTAGGAAATAATTCATATAAAAGAAATTTGAGAAGGTGAAGGCAGGGGCAAGATAAAGTTGGAGATTCACTCTGGCAAAATATTTTGAAATGAAGTGCAGCATAAAAGGCTGCTCAAGACTTAATGATTCAACAGAAAATATGATAACTGAACTCATAGCATCTTCGTCCACACAGATTTGGATTAAAAAGAAAATTATACGACCAACTTATCAAAAAAAAAAAAAAAAATTATATGCCCAATAAAAATTAAAAACTTGCAACCTGACACCTGAAATATAAAAATAGTTTCATAGCAACACACACAAATCTTCATAGGTTTTGAACAAATACAGGTCCTTTCCAAGAGAAGAATGGATATATGAGTGGAAATCTTATAGTTCTCTATAATTATCAAAAAGCCACACCTTGTTTTCATTGTATTGAATTTGGTTTTTGATTATTGACTCCAAGTGTACTTGAAAACTATTCAATTTTAATTTCAAGCATGAATGCACACATGCAGTAGATATGGGTGTTCAAGACACGAAGCAAACTAAGCAAACCAATTGATTTCAGCCTGTTTCCTTAGTTATCATGGTTCACTTTGATGCTTATTCAGGGAAAAAAAAGCACCTATGATATCAATTCAGTAAAGGTCTAATAAACCACTTAAAACCAAACCAACCAATCAAATTATAATTTAATTTCTAATTATATTAGCTTACATGGAAATATTTTAAGAGGGGAAAAAAAATCTTACAAATATGTTCACACCTAATAAATTCTTCTATTTTTACATCCCAAACACTCAAGCCTCCTAATCTCTTGCCTCCCTGACTGTCACACATCTATCATTTCATTATTTTCTGTTCCAGTTTCCTATTCATTCTTCATTCTTCTCTTTCCTTTTCATTTCCTATTTTTATTCAAGGTCCCGTTAACAGGGGCCTTAGGGAATTTATTAATGGACCACTTCAAGAAACTTTTAATACTACTTTTATAGGAAATATAAAAAGCTATCATAAAATTCGGTTGCTTTTTTCTTTTCTATAAAAAGTTTTTTAAAAATATTTCCTAAACCAATGCCCTTAGGGCACCCGTTAAATTTTCCTTTAATTAATTCCCTTTTCTTTGACGTTCATCATTTTTTTTCTTCTCCCTTGTCTTCTCCATTCTCCTCTTTTCTTCTTCTTCCCTTTGTCTTTGTAAACTGATTTTCTCTACTCTCTCCTCTCTACATCCTCTTTTTTTCTTTTCTTTTTTCTCTACTGCTTCCACACAGTTTTTGTCCCTCTTCATTGTAACCACTCACACTCAGACACCAGACATTGCAGATCACTGTCCTATTGCAAACCTCCATCTCCATCAATATCTGTCATCACATTCTAGATCTATGCCAATCTCTGCTGATCTTGGTCTTCTTGGCCTCTTTGGTTGCTCTGAAATTCACAAACCAATGCACCACACCAATGGAACTTGAGCTTGGTACAGCTTATTTAGTAGACCTCCAGCGCTGTAGTTCAGTTGGTGACTTTCGAAAACTGACAAGGTCAGATCAGTTGGAAAATATCGCTCTAAACCATCAATCATAACAACCGATCCATGAACACCCCTAGTGTAGATAGTTAAAGATGATGAATTGCCTCAAAGAGTAGTTAATTTTGAACTTGCCAAAAAAAAAAAAAAAAGAATAGTTACTTTTGCGTTTCGGTTATATGAGAAACGTTACAGTATTCTTAGTTTTTCTTCCATGTTTCTACATGACTGCCCATATTAATAATGTGTTCTACTATTCTTATAGGATTTGATTCTGTTGCTGTGAGCATAAAAGAAGGGAATAACACTAAACAGAAAAGATGCTAGGGAGATGAGTGAGAAATAGGTTTATAGGTATCACTCCTAGATTGGTTCAGAATCACATTTGGCCAAAAGCATCACACATAATTTCTTCAACATCACAAGTCAGATTAAGAGTCTGTTTGGATACCGCTTATTTTATTGAAACTGAACACTTATTGCTGAAAGCACTGTAGATAAAGATAAAAGTTAGTTAAAATAATACAGTAGAGCCTATGAATAGTACCAAACAGTGCAGTGGGACCCATAAATAGTAGCAAAAATTAGCTGAATAGTAAAATAATTTTAATTTTTCATTTCAATCCAAACGCATGCTAAGGTTGCAACACACAAACCTCAAACTAAGATTTGCTTCTGAAATTTTTCAAAACAACTTATGTGAAACCATTACATCTATATATATAGGCATCTAATGCTTTTAAACCTAATAGGCCTTCTTAGGCTTTTCCTTGTCAACCCGAACTAAATGACTATCAAAACCTATAAAAACCCAATAACATAATAAAACCTGAAATAAGACCCCATTGACCTGAACTCCAACAATATAGAAATAAAAAAATTAACTAAATACCCCTGACACTTTAAATTATACAAAACTAAATTAAAATGAAACCAACTTCCCACTGCCTACTTTAGGGAGACAAAAGAGTGAGAACATGAAGATGAGAGAGGGAAAGAAGTAGGAAAGTGGGGGTGGGTAAATGGGTAAGAGTGGCTAAAGTGACAATGTCACCATATGTCATATGTCATTTATATCTAGAATACTTTTGTAACAGTGACACTAAAAAATAACTGATTGCATTAAATAATATTAAAGAATAAGGGTATTTTCAGAATTTTTTATGAAAAAATTGGTGATTGAAAGCTGACCAGGTTCTTGCTTAGTTAATAATAGATATACAAAAGAAATCCTAGACTTTTGGTCTAAAGTATGTGCAGATCCACACACAGACATGATTCGGAAAATTTACAATTAGATGTACAAGGATCAGCTTGGGGTTCTGTAAGGATTCAACTTAAATTTTTAACAGTAACCAAGTGAGACTTATAAAAAAAAAAAAATTCCAGAACATGAACAATATTCAGAAAGCACTTGAAGCTAAAGACCTCCCTACTGTAAACAGATGTGTATAAGGCAACATAATGTTTTATATTATTGGTGAATACACAAGCACCTGGAGAGTCTTAAACTCACAACCTCACCTCCTCCTTGCTTTTACAAGGGGAGAAGGTGTCTTCTGAATTAGAGATCATCGGCAAAGTAGGCAACAAAATTATTAACTATATCAATAACTATGGGCACTTCCCCCCTTAACAATGGTACAGTTGCAATGTTCCCTAAACTTCAAAATTGAGCAATATCCTCCCTTAACACTTGGTAATAGGCACTTTACCTCCTGCCAGTAGAATTACTGAAAAATCTAACGGAAAAGTAAAAAATTTTCCAATAATGTGTCTAATAGAAATTTGACAGAAATCATAACAGGATGAGGCAAAGTGCTTATTACCAATAGTTTAGGGAGGACATTGATTAGTTTTGTAATTTAGGGTGACATTGTTAACTACATCATTGCCTTTTTTTTATAGGTATCAGGTAAGTATGATTGTTATTGCAAAAAGACATTCATGTACAAATGACAGAAAGAAGTCTAAGGAATTACAGAAAAACAAATCTATGTACAAAAAGAAAACAACTCTATTGATTCCGAAATGGAGTTACTAGTAGTAAAGCTCCGAACGCTAGACTAATCAAATAAGGAACTAGTAAATATAGCTAACAGTTAATTCCTTGTACAGTTATAACAATCAGCAAGGAAGAAAAAATAAGTTTTAATCATACCTTCGTTTCTGAAATATTTAATCAAGATCTGACTTCATAGACCTCAAAAGACGTGTATTCCAAGAGAATTCTACAGAAACCTCTAAAAGCAGTACTCTGAATACTCATTAAAATGTGAAAGTACTGCATTGCTATCCTGTAATCTTCCTAATCTGCAATTTGGGGAACCAAAATATAATCAGTAGAAAGAGAAAGAGGTTACCACATGCCAGTGCCATCCCCAAGTAAGCAACCACCAATCAATCTCCCCCCATTCCCGAAAAAAAATCCAAGCCAAGCAAACAAAGATAAAATATGCTTAAGTCTAGAAGCATGCCACAGAAAACCTTTTTCATTTTTCTTTACTTATCCCCAAAAAAAAAAAAAAAAAAAAATTGTAACCACCCTAAACATCCATTAGATAAAACCAGCCCAGAAGTTTCGACAAAACGAAAAGTTCCTAAAATGATCAATTATGAATAATAATAATAATTAAAAACAAAATATCATAAGCACTTACTGTTGTCGAAGGGGAGTTGAGTTGCAACAGTAGAATATCTAGGAAGACTACAAAATATTCTAATGAATTGCATTACCCTTTTTGATAAGTTTTGATAATAAAAGTTCGGTCTGAAAGTTGCTTTGAATGCTTTGAGGGGAATTGAGAAACCAAAGGGGAGCAAAAACAGAGTTTGTAAGAAATAAGAATTGAGAAACCAAAGAAAATAATAATTTACAAGAATTGAAAACTCAAAGAAAACAAAACTGAATTGTCACCGGTGCTCCACCAAAAAGAGAGAGAGAGAGAGAGAGAGAGAGAGAGAGAGAGATTCGACAACATTATATAAACTTATCATATCAGCACAAAAAGGGGGGGAGAGAGAGAGAGAGAGAGAGAGAGAGATTAGACAACATTATATAAACTTACCATATCAGCACATCATCAGTATCAACTTAGTGATGAATTCCATAGTGAACGACTCAGTACAAGGAATAAACAAAATCGCAACAAACTATTTAAACATCAGGATTCCAAGAATGAAATCTAGAAAAACTCTAGCCTAATTAACGATATTGACCAGAATCCAGGAAAAAACAAAGTCTGCAACTACATGTAACTGAATATATATGGGTAAAGTAAATTCATTCACATTCTACACATTACCAAAATTGGCTATTTTCAAATTATACTTCAAAGACATTGAATTCGTCCAAATTACAAGGAGTCACCAGTATTTATCATCTCTTGGGATTCCGGAACACAATTATACTGTTATTTTACTTAAAGATAAATAGACTATCGCAGCTAAGCTAACATGGTTATATACTATATACTAGGAACAATTTAGTGATACAACAAAAAGTCACAACAAGTTCACAACATTCACAAATCACCTTTAAACATGGGCAATTCAAAAAAAATATTTAAGATGCAGATTTTGGTGGCTCCATATGTAAGGTGGTATGTTAATTTGCGAATGCTGTGTATTTCTGTGGTGTCCCTAACTTTATGTGTTAGAAATACTGAATGTGATTGTATTGTATTTCATAATAAAAGAATGTACATAGGTGCCTTTATATAGGAGACATATGTATGCAGTACAAGTATATATGTGTGCTATACAAGTAACCTAACTAGGCCTAAATCCCACAACACTATATACGTTAACAGCCCCCCTCAAACTCAAGGTGGATGTGAGACCAACTTGAGATTGTCAACCAAAGTACGAAGACGTCCCTTAAGATGTGACTTGGTGAAGATATCTGCAAGTTGATCTTTAGAGGAGACTGAGATCAGCTTGAGAGCACCATGGACAAGATGAAAACGGATAAAATGACAATCGATCTCAATGTGTTTAGTCCGTTTATGGAAGACATCATTGTGAGCAATATGAATAGCACTCTGGTTGTCACAATAAAGAGGAGTAGCAGAGGATGTAGACACACCTAAGTCTTTGAGAAGCCATCGTAGCCAAAGAAGTTCAGATGTGGTATCAGCAAGGGCACGATATTCTACTTCAGTACTGGAGCGGGCCACATGAGTTTGTTTCTTGCTTCGCCAAGAAATCAGAGAAGAACCAAGAAGAAAGCAATAACCAGTGGTGGATCTGCGATCAGTGGGGTCTCCTGCCCAATCAGCATCAGAAAATGCATAGAGAGTAAGAGAAGACTGAGCAGAGTAGAAAAGACCATGGAAGAGAGTGCCCTTTAGGTATCGAAGAATGCGTAGAACAGCAGCATAGTGAGTTGATCGTGGAGCAGACAGATACTGGCTCACCTGGTGAACAGCATAGGAAATGTCTGGACGAGTGACAGTGAGATAAACCAAGCTGCCAACCAAGCGTCTGTAAAGAGAGGGATTAGACAATGGTTTCCCCCCTAAGGGAGTCAGATGCGCATTAAGCTCAACTAGAGTGTCAATAGTCTTGCTATCAGTGAGTCCAGCGCGAGACAAGAGTTCAGAGGCATACTTGGCTTGAGAAATATAAAGTCCATCTGTAGAATGAGTGATTTCAAGACCCAAGAAGTAGCTAAGATGTCCAAGATCTTTCATTTCAAATTGCTGACTAAGAAAAGCCTTGAGTTCTTGAATGCCACTGAGGTCATCACCAGTTATGATCATATCATCCACATATAAGAGAAGTAAAATAGTGCCTTTGTCAGTGCGACGAAGAAATAAGGCAGAATCATAGTGACTGGCCATGTAACCCAAGTGAGAGATGGTAGAGCTGAATTTGGCAAACCAAGCTCGTAGAGCTTGTTTAAGGCCATAAAGTGCACGTCGAAGGTGACAAACCTTGTTTGAGTCAACAGAGAGACCAGGAGGAGGTTGCATATACACTTTTTCACTTAAATCCCCATTAAGGAATGCATTTTTGACATCCATCTGAAAAAGGTCCCATTTACTGGCAGCAGCAGCAGCAACAGCTAAGAGGGCACGAACAGATGAGATACGAGCAACCTGAGCAAAGGTCTCTTCATAATCAATCACATACTCTTGTGTAAAACCTTTTACAACAAGACAAGCTTTGTAGCGCTCAATGGACCCATCAGAGCGAGTCTTCATCTTGTAAATCCACTTACAACCAATCACAGATTTCCTAGGAGAAAGTGTCACCAAATCCCAAGTATGGTTTTTAGATAATACATCAAGTTCCTCTTTCATTGCAATCTACCATAAAGGGTCAGTGGAAGCCTCACGATAGGTGTGAGGCTCGTGTAGTGTAGCAAGAGCAGTATAACAATGATAGTCAAGTAAATGTGCAGGAATAGATCTTACTCGAGTTGAGTGGCGAGGTAGAATGTCTTGTGCAAGATCTTCAGGCATAGCAAGAGCAGGAGATCCAAGCTCAGGATTGGGGCTGGGTAGCTCGTCTTCAACTTGTTCATCTTCCACCTGTTCATTAAAGGGTGAACTAGGAAAGGAATCAGTAATATCTGGTGGTTGGACAAAGAAGTCTACAGCAACAGAATCAGGAGCAACTATAGGAGGATCAGGAGCAACTACAGAAGAAATATGTGCTTCATCTGGAAAAAGATCTAAGACAGAGGAGGAAGACAAAGAAGCACTGAAATGAGAGAGCTCGACAAAGAGGCGATGTTCCCAAAAGACAACATTATGAGAGATACGAAGACGATAAAAGACAGGATCATAACACCTATACCCCTTTTGAGTTTCACCATAGCCAAAAAAACAACAAAGCCTTAACCGAGGCTCAAGTTTGTTATGCTCATGTGGCTGAAGAAGAACGAAACAAGCAGAACCGAAGGAGCGAAGGTGGTGATAGTCTGGAGGTGACCCAAAAAGGCGCTCATATGGAGTTTGATTTTGGATAACAGGACTGGGAATGTGATTAATAGTATGAATAGCATTAAGAGCAGCTTCACCCCAAAAAGGAGCAGGTACTTCACCCCAAAAAGGAGCACCCCAAAAAGGAGCAGCTTCACCCCAAAAAGGAGCACCCCAAAAAGCGAGTCTTAATCTAAGGGGTCTGTAGTAGCATTTTAAAACATTGTGCATATAGCAGCGTTTCTAAGGCCTATAGCAACGTTTTAAAAATGTTACCATAGGATTTGGGTCTTACAAGAGCCTATAGTGGCGTTTAAAACGCCATTATAGACCCACTTTTAATATATATATATATATATATATATATCCGAACTTGAAAAAAATTAAAGAAATAATTAAATTGAGGACCTACAGTGGTGTTTATAAACACCACTATAGGTCGTCAAATTAATTAATTATTTTTTGGGGTTGGGCATTTTGTTTTGTTGGACCTATAGTGGCATTTATAAATGCCACTATAGGTCCAACAAAAAAATAAAGTTCAACCTGAAAATAAATATATAAATCAATTAAGGTTGTGGGTCTATCAGACATTAGATTTAGGGGAAAATAAGCCAAAGATTTATAACAGCCAACAAAAATTCTAAATCTGTCATTACCGATGATAAAGTCATTGGATAAGTTTTTGGTGGCCCTCCTCAATAGATCTATCTTCGTTTTTTTTTTTTTTCTTTCTTTTTGTTCTTGATTTGGATTTAGGTTTTGATTTTGAATTTTTTGGATTTGTGCTCGTGTTTTTGATCTTGTGCTTATTTTTAAATTTGGGTTTGTGTTCTTAAGCTTGTACTCTTGTGTTTAGGTCAGTTCCTTGAATGGATTTGGGTTGGTTTAGTTGAAGGAGGTGAGATTTTATGGGTTTATGTTATTGTGTTTAACTTTTTTAGGTTTGTGTTCTTCGATATATTTTGTCTAATTATTTATTTATTTTTTGGTTTTAATTCTGTTTTGTATTTTTAAATTTAATTATTTAATTATTTTTTGGTTTTAAAATTTGGCAGCTGATGTGAAGACTGAGTGGTATTTTTAAAATGCCAAATAATTTTTTTAATATTATTTTGGCCTATAGCTGCGTTTTTGAAACGCCGCTATAGGTTATGGACCTATAGTGCCATTTTAAAATGCTGCTATAGCCAATTAAAAATATAAAAAAATTGACCTATAGTAGCGTTTTATAAATGCAACTATAGGGTATGGACCCATAGTGGCGTTTTAAAATGCTGCTATAGCCTATTCTTAAAAAAAAAAAAAAAAAAAAAAAAAAAAAAAAAATCGGCCTATTGTGGGTGCAAGCGCCCATGATGAGCCTTTTTTAGGGGTTCTCCTGGTCTAGGGTGGACCATGGCAAATGGTATAAATAGAATCGCCACCTAGATTAGGTATAGGAATCATATATATAGCACGTGTCTAAAGTTTAGGTATGGTGTTAGGCACCCAACCCCATCCGACCCGTGGGTCGGCCTCCACTCATTGTGTTCCAATACTTAATCTCATTAAAGGCATACTTAATATGTTATTTTAACTCTCTCTCTCTCTCTCTCTCTCTCTCTCTCTCTCTCTCATACATCTAAACACAAACAACATGACATATCATCCTCAAGCCTAGCATTCATCTACCAATGCATTTAGCATACATTTTTAAAGTTAGAAACATAACAAACCAGATCTGAGCAAGCACAAAGCATTTAAATATAGATATATAAGCTCATGGCATTCAACCAAACATATTAGGCAACTTCATGTTCAAAGCTAGAATACATGTTCATGTGATCTATGCATGACTTACCTTGATTACCTCACTACAACACAACACCTATGCATTAATGCATGTTTGTGTTCATATGCATGTTCATGACATTTAAACAAATAAAACCCTAATCAACATTAAGAAGATAAAACAAAGCAAAATAGAACAAATCAAAATAACAGATACTCAAAGATATGAAAAACAAGGTTAAATAGAGGCTAAACATGTGAAACAAAGTAAAGAAAAATGAACATAAGTGGATTAGGGTTTCTGGGTACGAGTGTGCATGCGCATACATAGGGCATGCATGCGCAGCCTAATTGTATGCATACAAACACTTCAAGTATGCGTACGCATGCACATGGCATGCGCACGCATACATACCCAGAACAAAAACCCAGGTAAACAGAAAAGAAAAACCAAAGAAAGATAAAAAAAAATAAAAAATAAAAAATAAAAAAAAAAACCTAAAATCCTATTAGGCTTATAACACAAACACAAAGTAAACCTAAACTAAACAAACATATGAACACATAAATAAACACAGAACAAAGAAAATTCAAGAGCCAAATTTAGAACTTTTACCTTAACACTAGAACTCTTTAGAGCTTGATTTTGACTGTTCCCCTCAGTCAATCTATTCACAACTAAATCAAAATAGGTTAGCAAACTTTGGAACTTGAAGATCAAGACCAAAAATAGGTCCCAATCAAGTAAAATTTGACTTGAGGATGTTTTGTGAAAAACTCCCTCTTTGATTCACTATTTTCTAGTGAATCTTGTGTATTTTGCCTCCGCCTTCGTCCTCCTTGAAAAAGTGCCTTTAATGGCTTTATATAGTGGTAAAATATGGGTGTGGGGCAGCTCTTAGACAATGTGGGATTTGCCCAAGCCATGTTTAATGCAAAAAAGCTTTCCTTACATAGTTTTTGGGACCCTAGCTGCATACGCATGCCTTGAGTATGCATACGCATGCCTTGAGTATGCGTACGCATACGCATGTATGCATACGCACACTTATGGTTTCCTACTGCCTTTGTTTTCCAAAAATATTTTTATTCCTTTTAAAAATAAGTTATATTTTCCATAAATACTTCCTCAAATCAATTTTCATCTAATTGGACCCTAAACCAGCCTTGGACCTTAGAGTACTGCCATCATTGGGGAACAGGGGCTCGAGTCGTAAGGGGTACAAAATGAGGTATCTACACCAGCCTAGCCAAGGTATTTGACATGTTTGATATACCAAAAAACCCAAGGAGTACACTTCACCCAAGGAGGCCCCATAAAGGATATCTCGTGGGGGACGAGGAGGAAGCCGTTTGACTGAAAGATAGAGAACCAAAGAAGAACATAGTGATAAATGCAGGCCAGAAGGAGAGGAAATGTCGAGATAAAGCAACCATCATCTCTGCATTAAATACATTGCAACAACTCAGCCTGATGCATTAATGATAGAATGACATTTGAACAGTGTCCACATAGCCTGTATCCCATTCTACCATTGCCAGCCAAGTAAGGATGGGACAAGTATCTAGGAAAATATCAAAAGCCCTCCAAATGGAAAACTGAGATGAAAATCAAATGGCTATTAAAGGGGAAAGATCCCACATGATTAGGGATCAGGGGAAAAATAGAAAAAGAACTAGAATAGAAATTGTAAAGTCCTCTCTAGTGTAAAGTGATCCTCTACCAACTTGATGAGAAAGATAAATAAAAATTCAGTTTTCATTCAAACTTCATATCACTTGAGCAAATCTTGGACTCATTGCTTTCATTTTATTCAATGAGCTACTAACCTAAGAAGCCCAAGAGTAGGGCTGCACACCTATCTCTATAAATTAATTGTATTGGGACTAAGATCCAGCCCAAGCTTATCAATGGGGCCCATCTTTGTTTTTGGCCCCCTACAGGACAAATTAGTGTATGTAAGAGGGTTAGGCGTCATTGAAGGGAATGTGCGGGGAAGGTGCATAATGTGTAGTCCACGGTGCCATGTTTTTTCTACAAATTGCATGTCTATTGATTATAATTTATTAAGAAATTCTAGAGACACAAAAAAGTTGACAAATAATTTGACATTTGTTGACGTGGTAGATTGTTGGTAGTGGGTAAAAAAGTAATGTCATTGTAGATTTAGATGAGAGCTAGTAAAAATTTGCTAACTCAATTGGTGTGAAAACTATTGTCTTTTTTTTTTTTTTTTTTTTTTTTTTTTTGTGAATATAAAATAACTCACAACTAGTCCAAGACATGTGCAATGAGCAAAAACAATTGATGATTTTTTTTAATAGGTGAAAAAAGAAAATAGTAGACAAATCTTAATAAATGCTTGTTGAGGTACAAATTTTCAGGCCCTAATTTCATTAGCCCACTCACAAAATACCCATATGAGCTCGCACATTATTTTAAACCCACATAAATATTCCCCATATATATATTACCCAAATATTCTCCATGTTATTGGGTCTTCACAAATATTCCTTACACAAGCCCATAAATTGCCTTGGGCCCTCTCACAAATATTTCCCATTATAGCCCACATATTATCCAACTTAGGTTTTCACAAAAATACTCACCATATTGCTACCATATTGGGCCACAAAATTATACCATCTCTATAAAAAGCCTAACAAAACACTCTTACAAAACCTGTTGCTACACGGCACTTTTACAAAGCCCAAATATTAATTTGGCACTATTTCATAAAGCCCAAATATTAATTTGGCATTTATTTTACAAAGTCCAAATACTAATTTGGCACTATTTCATAAAGCCTAAATATTAATTTGACACTTATTTTACAAAGCCCAAATACTAATTTGGCACTGTTTCATAAAGCCCAAATGCTATTTTGGCACCTATTTTTCAAAGCACAAATATTATTTTGGCAGCTATTTCATAAAGCCCAAATGCTATTTTGGCACATATTTACAAAATTCAAATATTATTTTGACACTTGTTTTACATATACTAAATCCCACACTCATGGGAAATATAATTATTCATCCCTCAAGGAATACCTCTCTTACAAGATTTATAAAAACCCATGAATATCACCCATGGCAAAACTATTCATTTTGTAGGGACAACCAAGCCCAAGAAAGCTTAACTACAAAGCCTAGCTAGACCAGCCTAGCTCACACTCAAATTCCAATAGCTGGAGGTCATGTGAGCTGACCATCCAAAATCCAACACAACTAAACAGCTGGAGCTCATTCCCATCAAGTCCCAACTTATTTAATCAGATCAGAAGAGGACACGTGTCCATCAGGGGTTAAACCCTTCCTCCACAAGCTGAAATTCCATCATTTCTCATGTGACATAAAGCTGAAAGTGATGTGATAGAAAGCTGGGAAGCTTCAGCTAGCTGTCACTTCTTTCTTCTCCAACTCATTCAGTCAAACCAAAAGCAACCATGACTAGGCCATCAAAGCTCCTGAAACAACTTGAAATCAATTCATTTTCATACTAAAAACGTGTATTCTCAGGTTCATGAACCAAGCACATGAACCCCAAATGGAGAAACTTAGGGAAATGTGGTTTGAAAGGCACTAAAGGGATCCCAGCTGAGTTCCCAGCAAGGGCTCCAAGGTTGGCACCTGGCTTAGGGTGATCCAATATGCCCTAGGGAGCTTTGATTCTAGTTGCAGCATAACCAAGATCATTAGCCTAAAGCATGCTCTAATCCCATCAGCCAAGGCCAATCAACATTCAATGCTAAGTCAGAATCCTAGCTGTTATTATCCAAAACAGCAAAAACCTTCTAAAAGTTGAGCTTACCACTATTAGCTAAAATCCTAGAAATGATTCTTTAAGGATTTTCTAAGGATTGGGAAAGATTTAGCAGAGATTATTTGCTAATCACCCCCTAAAAACCCAAATATAAATGGAACTCTCCATTAACACTAGGGAAAGACACTAAGAGACATACACCAAAAAAATGTTTTTCCTTAACCTCTCTGTTTAAGCCTCCTCTAAGCTCTAAAAAAAGCATTGAGTTCTTAGTCTCAAGCCTAGAAACTAAGGCCCTGTTTGGTTTAGACCTGTTTTGAGTGATATCACTAGAAACCCATAACTCAGTGATGAAAAAACATGGGACCTACATAATTTTTTTTTGTTTGGATTGATTTCCCAATCTTGTTTTCATCACTCAAACTCAAAATTTTTGAGTTTGAGTGATGAAAACTGGAAACAGCAAATTGGTGTTTTCAATTTTTGAGTTACACAACTCAGTGGCAGTATTGTAAAATTTTTTATTTCTATGGAGCCCACCCAGAAATTTTTTATTTTTTATTGCAAACACCACCATAGCCCCACCCAGCGCCACCACAACAACCCACCGCAACAAATCACCACCGAAACACCAACTGAAACCTAAAAACCCAATCAAACTTGATCTCCACCGTGATCCATAACCCGATTTCCACCACTGAAACAACCCACCACTTTAAACCCAATAACCACCAATTCAAACCAACCAAAAACAGTTGAGAAAGAAACAGAGAAGAGAGAAAAAAAAATCAAAAACAGATTGAAGATGGGAGATACAGAGAAACCACCATGAGCAACCACCGTCACCATCATAAGCAACCACCATGAGCCATCGTGAGATCAATTCAAGCTCAGCCCAGATCGATTCACCTCTGTGTCTAATTTCTTGATTTGGGTCTTCGATATAAGGATTTTGAGTTTGGGTTTGCTATGTTTGTGGTTTGGGTTTGCTATGCTTTCTTTTGGATTTTTTTTTTTTTTTTTTGGTGGCATTAGAGAGAAAGCAAGACTAGATTGTCATCATCAGAGAAAGAGCAAGTCCAATTTGGGTTTGCTATGTTGTGCTTCTGTGTTGATGTGGGAGGTGAGGGAAGAAAAAAAAAAGGGGTTTTCTGATGGGATGAAATGAAGGAGAGGAAAAAAAGAAAAGAATAAACGAATTTGGACACGCGGGTAGGAAATGGCTTCACAATTGTGTATAGTCAGTGGGTGGGGTCCACAACTTTAGCAAAAAGTAGAATTAAAAAGATGAGTTATGTGATTGGGTTTTTAAACCAAACAAGAGTTTTGGGATTTTTCAGTGAAAGTAGAGTTTGAGTTATGAGTTATGGGTTTTGAGTTTGAGTTATGAAAACTGAGTATTAAGTTATGAAAATTGAGACACCTTTAAACCAAACGGGCCTTAAGTCCCCAGCTCCTAGCTCAAAAACACTTCTAATAGCTCTACTCATAAACACTTATTTACCCCCAGCAGAAAGCTCCAGCAGCCTTACTATACTCTCTCACTCATTACTCATACTACTCACAAATTACTCTCTCTACTCATTACTCACTATATATTCATGAGCATGTCCTAGCACCATAATGTTCTTGCTGCGCTAGCTGGGATCTCTCTCTCTCCCTTCATCTCACACTAAATTTTCCTCATTATTTGTTATTATGGAACCAATGATATTTATTTATTCATTTACAATTAATGGTTATGATGAAACTGTTACTATAGAATTTTTTCCTCATATTGTTGTATTAGAAGACTCTTCTCTAGAGCTAAAGGATGATGAGTCTGAAAATGTAGATATTTCCCTTAATTTGTGAAATAGCTAACAGCTGGAGGTTTATCCTGTTTTATCTTACTTTACCACTAGGCCATCTTCTACAGAAACATTTTACCGCTAAGCTATTTTCTGTAAGAACACTTTACTGTTGGGTTATTTCTTACAATATGCTTTTTAACCATGCTGATGTGTTTGCTGTAGGGATTGTTTATGGGCCATTCTTGTCAATCTCAACTTAAGCCCAAGGTATAAAATACAGTGAATTCTTTGGATCTTCATCGATAGCCTTTGGGCCATGCATCCAACCCATCGTCGAGTTTCGGTTTAGACCCCCAACCCAATATAAATCTCATTTGTTGGAAGGAAAACTTTTTCTTCCCCGACAATGCTAATCCCAAATCCTCCTTAAAATGATGTAATTATTTTCTAGTAAAGTATAGTTAATAAAATATATTAGATTTTTTGAATTAAGCTATTTATATTTTTTTTATTTAAAAGTGTTTTAAATTTTATTTTATAAGTAAACATAATGCATTTTATATTCAATTATTATATAAGTTGATATATTTTGTAAATAATATAATGTGTGATTGAAATTTATTTTTAGTGTCTCTATGTCTTAAATGGTCTAAATTTGAAGTAGATATAAGTAAATCCATCACTTTATATAAGAAAAAAGAAAATGACTTTAATAACATAAGAAAAATGTAATTTATCAACAACCTACAAACATTATACTGAATATATGACATAAGAAAATACGCTGAACCTACAAATATTTCGCCTACATTGCGTTTCCCAAGTGGTACCCATGAACCATGATACATGTTGCAATTTGTGAATAGATTGACTAATATTACTAAGGCATTTCAAGTCCGGCCTTCTGTCAACTACTTCTCCCATTGGCTATTATATCGATTTAGTAGTAGGTTCAAAGGTCTAACAAACAAACTTGGGGTCTCGTTTGGGAGGAGGGAATGGAATGGAAAGAAATGAAAACATAATTTTAGAATATTCTTTCGTTCCGTTGTTGGGGAGTTTTAATAGAGGGAATGGAAAGCTCATTCTCTTGTTTGGGAGTTTAAGTGGAGGAAATGGAATTGGTAGGAGGGAACACTCATTCCTCTCTATTTCCTTAAAACCTTAAATTTTCATTCCCCCTGAAATTGGGAGGAATGGGAGGGAATGAAATTAGATTTAATAATTTTTTTAACTAAAACTCCCAAAATACCCCTATATATTCAACCCTTTATTTTAAAATAGAGGTCTAATAGTAATATTGTCATAAAATGATTTTTTTCCATTCCCTCCATGTTTCTTCCAAACAAGATTACTTACATTCCATTCCTTTATTTTAAAACATCCAATCAAGGTTACTTGATTTTATTCCATTCCATTCCTTTCCCTTACTTAAATACATTCCATTCCTTTCCATTTCCTTATAATCATTCTATTCTATTCCATTCCCTTATGACTCCCAAATGGAGCCTGAAACTCAAGGGCTTGGAAAACGGCTGTGAAGACTTCACTGACATAATATGGAAGTTTTCAGAAAATGAGACAATTTAGAACTCTTCATTACCATCTGCAGGGGGATCTGGCTGAACAAGAATGAAGCAAATGGGGAGCCTATAAAATCAGGTAGAGAGATTGTCAAGAGAGCCCTATACTTATTCAATGAGTTCTTTGCAGCAAACCTCCTAGCCCTGGCTGAAGCAAGCACCATGGAGATTAAGTGGTTAGCCCCCCTGAGAAACAAGCACAAGATAAATGTGGACGGAGATGTATTCAAACAAACTGGGGAAGCGGGTGTTGGAATGATCATTAGAGACTCCCAGGGGGAACATAGTTGCGGCACAAAAGCA
The DNA here is from genome assembly GCA_023736055.1 of Quercus glauca. Classification (NCBI taxonomy): domain Eukaryota; kingdom Viridiplantae; phylum Streptophyta; class Magnoliopsida; order Fagales; family Fagaceae; genus Quercus; species Quercus glauca. Next base: position 71,413,001 of record CM043319.1, read on the forward strand.
AAAAAATCCCATCCCCCCTCGGGGCCATAGAAGTAGAAGCTTTAGCTTTGGAAACTGGCATCCTGTTTGCAGCAGACTTGGGACTGGCTGAAGTAGTAATTGAGAGTGATTCTTGGAATGTCGTCAAAGCAGTCCGTGGGGAAACTCTCCCTTCCACCTCCATCTCTAGGGTGCTCTCTGGAATCCAATGCAGAATACATGGTTTTAGGAGCTTTGAATCATCTCATGTTAAAAGAAAAGGCAATGTTCTGGCTCATTTGTCAGTCCAACATGCCAAATCTATAACTGACTCGATATATTGGTATGAGGATGTGCCTCTCTTTGTTAAGAATGCTACCTCTTATGATGTACTATCTTTATCTTAATGAAAGTTTGCTTTGAATATCCATTGAAAAAAAAAAAAAACAAGCCAACCAGTTGGGAATATGATCACACCAATTAAATTCTTCTATTTTAATTTTACATCCTCAAACCTCCTAATTTCTTACCGGAGCATATTGCCTACAATTGGTGAATATGCAATCCCTGTAGTCATAGCTTGAAATTGAAAGTTCAAGTTGTCTTCTATTACCTTTCAAAACAAAAAAAAATGCTGTCTTTTATTCCCTTATTAGGCTTTCAATGATACCAGTCTAATTAAGAGTTTGTTTATACTGAAAGTAGGAGTTTTAGTTTTATTAGTAAAAGTTAAGATCTGGAGTTTATATCAATGATGTTTTATGTGCAGTTTGATGAATAATCAAAGAAGGGATCCCCATAGTAAAATACTGAGCACCAATTTATGACTATCTTAAGTATTTTGCTGCATATAGGCTATAACTTAGTGTTTGTCCAGCCAAAGTGGGCTCTCCGGAGGAAAAAGGCCATTCCCTCTTACAACTCAAGATCATCACTATTGCAACAAACAAAAGGCCCCTAACCTATCTTGTAGCATAAATGTGGAGATAATCTAAAGGTAACTTATGATTATTTTCAAGGGCTTAACTTCTCCATCAGTACTATCGTTTTTCACCTTCAAGGTAAGTTCTTTGGTACCATGATAGGGGGAAAACTCTTGTTAGTCTTAAGCATGCAAATGTGAATGCATGTCAATAAATTTAATAAGCACCAGCAGCCTTAGCTACTCAGAGAGAGAGAGAGAGAGAAAGTTAGAGGTCTTTGATATGGTCAGCCAATCTGCATCATATCCTCTTTTCTGATGAACTGAACTCCACTGCCACACGAGTGAAAGCAATGTGGAGAATCTAGGTTGCTGCAAACAAAATCCTGTGCCAGTTGCAAGCCAAATTGGACTAATTACCATTCAGGAAGCCCCTGATCAATTAATTTACCTTCCTTTGACTAATGATAGTTCACGAATGTAAATTTTCATAACTTTTGACTAAGGACATCGCCCTAATAAAAAACATTGATCTTGCAGCACCTGCCCAGCATAAAGAATCTTAGGGGGACTGAATCAAAGTAAAAGTTCCTGTGTACATTGACAATTGAAGAATTTTAAGCTACGGAAAAGATGCAATCAAATCTTGCTTCAAAACAATATGAGTACAAAAGCTTCATCATAGAGTTGGACAGATAAGGTTTCCATATCATTCATCTCTGATGGTAACTTTTTTATATAGGTTCATTCATCTCTGAAAATACTTTCAACAAAAGATAATTAAGCAATCCAATATTTATTGAATGATCTGATTTTAAGCTTCATGCCTCCTAAAGCTCTCAAACTCCACGAAATGATGAGCTTGAATCACTTAATTAGAAAGAGGAAATGTTCAAGAAACATTGGCTACAAGCTTTTCCTTTTTATGTCTCTTTCCTTTTCCATCTTTCTTTTTTAATTTATAATGTTTGGTTCTAAGCAGCATATAATTAAAAGTAACAAATAAATCACATTGTCTTCATAAACCAAAAAGGGTGGTACCATGATAAATGTTGCAATTTGTGAACAGTTTGACTATTGTTAGGCATTTCAAGGTTCGGTCTACTGTCAACTACTTCTCCTGTTGAATCATCTGGAAATGCAACTAGATAGGTAGCCAAAATCCTTGATTTCATGCTTTCGTTAATGTGTGTGTGTGTGTGTGTGAGAGAGAGAGAGAGAGAGAGAGAGAGAATTAAATCACCAAACGGTGCCAAAATCTGGATAGCCAAGAGACACCAGCCACGAGTTTAAACTTTAAACTTTCAATTAAACAACTTCAATCAAGATAATAACATAAATCTGAGACAATGTAAGAATATGGAACTTGGCATACGTAGAGCTTCATAATCAACAGTATAGTTTCAAAACACATCAACTTTACAAGTCAATAGAAAAGTTCAGACATTCAAGCATTAGGAAATAATTCATATAAAAGGAAATAGAGAGTGATGGCAGGGGTAAGATAATATTCACTCCGACAAAATATTTCCAAATGAAGAGCAGCATAAAAAGTTGCACAAGACTTAATCAGCAAAAGATATGCTAACTGAACTCATGACATCTTCATCCACAGAAATTTAGTATAAAAAAAAAAATTTATATGCCCAATAAAAGCTTGCAACCTGCCACCTGAAATTTAGAAATAGTTTCATGCCAATACACACAAATCTTCATAGGTTTTGAACATATACGGATCCTTTCCAATAGAAGAATGAATATGTGACTGGAAAGCTTAAAGTTCTCTTAAATTATCTAGATGCCACACCTTGTTTTCATGGTATTGAATTTGGTTATTTGATTACTGACTCCATGTGTGCCTGAAAGCCATTCAATGTCAATTTCAATTTCAAGCACAAATGCACACATGCAGTACATATGGGTGTTCAAGACACCAAGCAAACCGATTGATTTCAGCCAATTTCCACATTTATCATGGTTTAGTACAATGTTTTATCCTTTCCAATTTCCACATCTATCATGGTTCAAAGGGGGATATAAACTTTTCCTTTTGTTATTTGGCTGCTGTGGAAATATAGAAATGAAGCTGTCTTTAGGAACCAACATGTCCACCTTAATGTCCATAAGGATGCCCTGTTCCGTGCTTTAGAATTTCAGCACTGTGGACTGAATTTCATGCAATCAGGCAGCAGGAAAGTGATTCGGATCAGGTGGGAAAAACCTCAAGCTGGTTGGACCTGTCTCAACACGGATGGAGCAGTTCATCGGATCTCAGGCCATGCTGGGTGTGGCAGTCTAATCAGGGATGATCGTGGAGAATGGATGGGTGGATTTTCTCGAAATCTTGGGTGCACAAACAGCTTTATAGCAGAGCTTTGGGCCCTTAGGGATGGTCTAATTTTCTGCAATGATATGCATTTAACCACTGTTGTTATTCAACTTGATGCTAAAGCCATTGTTCAACTTCTAACCAACCCATCTGCTGTTAACACTTGTGCCATGCCTCTTCTTGATGATTGCAGGCAGCTGATTTCCCAGATAGCCTAAGTCCGGATCATTCACAGCTATTGTGAAGCCAATTTGTGTGCTGACTTGTTGGCTCGGATAGGACTTAGTCAAGATAGGACTTCTGTTTTGTATCATGATCTGCCTAGGGATCTTTTGGAGCTCTTAAGCTCGGACAAAAATGGTCTGTATCATAACAGAACCGTTACTGAGTTCCCCCTTCCCCCTTAGTTTGTTCTCTGTTTCGTTAGTGAAGTTTCCTTTCTACCAAAAAAAAAAGGGGGATATAAACAAGTTTAAACCAAGCCAACCAATTAAATTATCATCTAATTCCTTATGATATTAGTATAAGGGGGATATAAAAAAAATCATGGGAATATGATCACACCTAATGAATTATTCTATTTTAATTTTACATCCCGAAGAGTCAAACCTCATAATCTCTTGCTGGGAGCATATAACCTGCAATCATAGCTTGGTATTGAAAGTTGAAGTTGTCTTCTATAAACTATCAAAAAAAAAAAAAAATCGTCTTTTATTACTTTTTTTAGGCTTTTTAGTTTACCAGTCTAATAAGAGTTTGTCTATAATCGAAGCAGGAGTTCTAGTTTTATCAGTAAAAGTTATGATCTGGAGTCTATATCAATGATGTTTTATGAGCAGTTTGATTAATGATCAAAGCAGGATCCCCAGAGAAAAATACTGAGAACCAATTTATGACCATCATAAGTATTTTGCTGCATAAAGGCTATAACTTAATGTTGGTCCTGCCAAAGTAGGTTCCCGGGAGGAAAAAGGCACTTGTGCCTTACAACTCAAGACCATCACCATTGCAACAAGCAAAAGGCCCTTAACCTATCTTGCAGCCTAAATGTGGAAATGATCTAAAGGCAACTTGTGATTATTTCAACGGCTCGACTTCTCCATCAGTAAAACAGAGAATACATTGGCTTTGAAACAAGAATTTTACTCTTTAACAAAGGAAAAACAAGCATTTGAAAGCAAGTGCATAAGATGAACAACCTTCTCCAAGTTATTTTATCAATTTTTACAAAAAAAAAGTGTTTACAATGTTTAGATTGTTGTGGTTGTTAATTCAGGCTTATAAAATACAAAGAAAGTCATGCACATCAATCAATGAAAACTGTGTAGCATCCATCACCGTGAAAACTTCAAACTACAATTCAGCATAAAATATCTAACAAAACTAAATTCAGATCCATTTCCCAAAACCAGAGCACACCCTCCAAAAAAGAAAACAACCTCCATACCGTGGCAAACAGCCCAGTTTTGTTCCTAAAGCAGTGCAAAAACGATTCAACCACTATGCTCTCATTTTGGTTACTTGGAGCATCCCTATTTGCATGCCGGTGTCCAAGGAAAATTTAGCTCATGTGTTCATATACATAGCCCGAAAAAGATTCCTCAGGAGACGCAGTACTGGAGATATATTCAACAATGGTATAATTATATTGATCCACACCATCCTTTCTCTGAGCATCTGCGCTCTGTTGCAGCTGCAGAGCATGTTCAAGGCCTACCTCCACTTCACCAATTGTGGGACGATCCTTTCCCTCATTTCGCACACAAGATGTTGCAATGTCAATGTATATTTTGAAACACTCCGGAGCTATCTTCCCCATGAGATACGGATCAATTATCTTATTGATGGTCCCTTCTCGTCTGCATTTTTTGGCCGAATTAACCAGATACGGCTGTTCTTCCACTCCTAATCGTTGGAATGCTTTCCTGCCACAGAGTACTTCCAACAATACCACACCAAAAGAGTAGACATCAGATTTATCAGTCAATTCACCGGTCGCCACATATCCAGGATCAGCGTATCCGTAAGTACCCACTACCTGTGATTCAATTTTAATTAAAGCCTTTGACAAACTCGAGGGACCCAACTTGGACAACCCCAAATCTCCCAACTTGGCCTCCAATTTCTCGTCCAGAAGAATGTTGCTCGGCTTCACGTTACGGTGGATGATGGTATGCTTCAGCCCAGTGTGAAGGTAGTGCAGTGCACACGCCACTTCAATGCAAATCTGGAGTCTTTGTTTCCACGGGAGGGGATCATGGTGGTCAGTACTGCCGTAGAGGTGGTCGCCGAGGTTTCCATTGACCATGAATTCGTAGACTAGGATCATCTGTTGATCATCGAGACAATATCCAATGAGAGGGACGTGGTTAGGGTGGTGTAGCTGGCAAGCCAACGGCACCTCGGTCCTTAACCTGTCTAACGTTACACACTTTATTGCAACGTCTATAGTACAGCTACAGTCATCAATTAACAACCCCTTGTATACTTTCGCATAACCACCCTGACCAATGAATAATTTATCGTCGAAGTTATTGGTGGCTATCTTCATCTCAGCCAGTGAAAATCGACGGCATAGTTCATCAGGAAGAGCCGAAGATGGTTTTGCTCTCTTCCCGGACGTCCTGAATAACTTTGAAACTCCTTCCATTGGTGCTTCGGTCGTATACCAATAGATTTGACGACGGAGAAGTGGCGGCTTGACCCGGCGATCACGGAAATGATCTCTTTTCAAAAGTAAACGAAATACTTTTGAACTAATTCCATGGTTTCAAAAAGAGGACATGGGTACCAATCGGTCCGGTTTTGCTCTAAAAAAACCCAGTCCGGTTCAACCGGTCAAGAGAATGTACGAAAACTACGCCGTTTTGGCTCAAACGACGTGGTTTTCTCTCTCAGGTCTTCTACTTTATTTTTATGAATCTCTCTGACTCTCTCAGTCTCTTCCTAACGGTTTACTCTGTCTTTGCTAAAGATTCTCGGTCTCCTTGTCAGTTGTCACCACTCACCGTTGTGGCATTGCCGGTTTGATTTCAATCCTTCAGTCCATTCACCACTAATTATAGAGAAGGGGGTATTAACAGAATGAAAAGACATCTAGCTATAATTAAAGTGGATGTGGCACCATGCAGAGGTGTACCTAGAGAAATTAAATTTATAAAAATTTAATAGAGAATGCTCTCTCTCTGCTGAACAGTCAAACCGCCATTGCCGTCCGTACTTCTGAGCTCCATCTAGAACCTTCCCAACATTCATATCACCTAAAGCTTAAGCCTTGCCGTAATAAACCACTTATTTCCATTCCAGGTACTTCTCTCTCTCTCTATCTCTCTCTCTCCCTTTGTTTGGTTGCTCGGAAACCGTGGTGATTTAAGCTTGGGAGTGGTTTTGTTTAGGTTTTGATTGCTGAGTTGGTGGTTGGATTCACCACCGATTCTGTGATTTTTAGGTTGGGTATTTGCTGATTGGGGTTTGGTCTTTGGTTTCAGAGGTATTTTGGGATAGGATTTTTGTGTTTGCCTTGAATTGGAGCTTGTGACATCAAATTTAGGACCTTGAACTGAAAATTGATAACCTTAATCTCAGTCTCTCTATGGGTCATGGTGATTTTAGGAATTTTTTCATGAATATCTTGAATGTATTTATTTGGGTTTGTGAATTGACTTAGGCAGCTTTGTAAATTGTATTTATTGGGGTTTATGATTTGATGCATTTGAAATGAACCAATTGTAGTGTCTGCTTTTATAAGCTAAAAGGGTGCATGTAGCTTTGGGACTTTTTGTATTGAATTATGTATGTTATATTCTCTGAATTTTATGACTTATTGTACTGTCTGAGGGAGTTAATTGAGCATGTTACTTTCTATGTATTCTGTTCGAGACATTGGTGTGGTTAGAAGTAGGCAGTGCCTTTTCTGTTTGATGAAATTCTTAAAAGAGGTAGAAAATACTTTACTTTTTTCTATTTTGAGGTCTCATGCCTCGCCGATACTGAGATGAACTTGTCCCTACAAAACAGAATTCCAATCCCACCAAATCCTTGTTCCTTGAAACGTATGCTTGGGCATGGCTGTGTAAAAGCCAGGAATGAGATATAGTTGAATGTTTGTTGTTACACTCTTTAGTGTCGCTGAAGTATCTGTGTGTGTATATATATCATTGTAGTATTTGTATGTATCAATATGTATATTTTTGATAATTCTGGACCTGCATTTGATGGATGTTTTCTTTGGTTGATTATGGTCTTTTGTGTAGATCCCAAATTTGCAGAAGTTTCGATAAATTTGGCTGCATATTTTGTTATATTTTCTGCATCATTAGTATGGGACTGACACTATATGTCAATGATTTTCAGGAGTCCTTAATGTCAGATTCAGGTCAAAATCAACAGCCTGAACAAGGTATAATTCTTCTGTCTGTAATCCCTTCTCTTTCATTGTGTATTTACCATTTGGATACTATTCTTACCTTTTGTTTTTGTGGTTATTTGCTATTTTCATCCCAAGATATGTCTAATCTTTTTGTCTTTTCAGTCTGCAACTTTTTTAGAAAGCCGTCAAGGAATAAAAACATCTGAAAACGAAAAGTTGATGAAGATGAAAAAGAGGATTCAAAAACTGAAGGCTCATTCTTACACAGTCAGAAGAAAACCATAAAACCCAACAATAAGCTGTATTTTTCTACTGGATCCTCTAAGAACAAAATGTCTACTGAAGCGAAAGAAGAATCTGAGAAGCCAATTTTTCAGTTTGAGTCTTCAAAGGAAATTCAAGTTGAACATGATAGTAAAGCGACAGCAACTCTAGAAACTGAGACCGAGTTCTCAAGAGATGCTCGTGCATTGCGTGAGAGATCTCTTAAACAAGCAGAGGAGGCTTTAAAAGGGATAGGAAAAAGCTCTGGGGATGAAAAGTTGTATAAAGGCATTCATGGATATACTGATTACAAGGCTGGTTTCCGAACAGAGCAAACATTTGCTAGTGGGAAAGCTGGTGGGGCACATGGGCCTTTGAGGGCTTCTGCTCACATACGAGTTTCTGCGAGATTTGATTATCAACCGGACATATGTAAGGATTACAAAGAGACTGGTTACTGTGGGTATGGAGATTCCTGTAAGTTTATGCATGATCGAGGGGATTACAAGTCTGGATGGCAAATGGAGAAGGAGTGGGATGAAGCAGAGAAAGCAAGGAAGAGAAATCTAGCTTTGGGATTAGATGATGAGGATGATGGCAGTGTAGACCCTGGTGAGGAAGATGAGGAAGATGATTCGTTGCCCTTTGCATGTTTCATTTGCAGGCAGCCTTTTGTCGATGCTGTTGTAACCAAGTGCAAGCACTATTTTTGTGAGCATTGTGCATTAAAGGTATCCCTTCTATACCAACTTAAATTATGGAGCGTAATCAGTCTACTGTTTGTGGATTTTTATGATGAATTTTTTACATTCATTTGAAGAAGAAAATCAGATCACACATTTTAAAAAAAAAAAAAAAAACCCTTTTAAATTTTTAAAAAGAAGCTGGAAATGGATTAAATTGTAGACTTGTAGTGTATGAAACATGACAAAAGTGTAGGCTTGTTATAAAGGTTTATTACCTGTGCCGTCCCCACCCCAATACTAGATACTAGCAGCACATACTTACACACTTATGTACATATGTAAACTTGTTAAATTTCTAGATGAGGAGCTCTGCCATGAAAATTAACTATACAATCAAATGCTATGAGTGACTTATACAGCAAGATGCTGACAGATGGGTTTCAAATACAATAACAAAGAAAACTTAGAGCTGGTTTAAGTTTGAGATAAAATTCAGGTATCATAATTATTCTCAGAGTTTTGATGGTCGCATTTATGTCAAGACATATTTTGCCTAGGTCTGGAAGTGGGTTCTTATAATGGGCTTAGGGTTTGTGCATGGATCAAAGACGTAAGGTTGTTATATGGGTGTAAATAACTTGATGATTATGGTTTATAAAATTATTTCTCAGTGAAGTTTTTCAAAACATGTGTTTTCTGTATAAGTAGTTTGAAGTCTTTTTTATTAGAGAATTGAGTTATGCTTGTTTTTTTTCTTTGTGGTTTCAATTTTGAGCCCAATTACTTGTGAAATTTCAGCCAACTGTTGAGTCTGCAATTTTAGGCATTCAATCCAAGTTTCTGTTGGGTCCATCAAATCATTGTAGTCATCAGATCCAGGATTTCCTTTTGATTGATGCCATAAAATCTTTCATTATGAAGTTTCTAGCAAGATTTATTATGCAGCTAATGCCATGAGCTTTTCAGCAAATTGCATTGTCAAAACAGCTCAGTTAAAAATAAATATCATGTTGTCTTTTTTATTTGCTTTTGTTCTTTGCTTAAGAATGACCAAAGGTTTCCTACAAAACATGTCAGTCTGATTTCTTTGTTGTCCATCTCTCCTTTATTTGAAAGTGTATTCTAACTGGAGGTTCTTCTCTTTTTCAGCATCATGTGAAGAACAAGAAATGCTTTGTTTGCAACAAACCTACTCTTGGCATTTTCAATACAGCTCATGAGATACGCAAACAGATTGCTGTGGAGGGTAAATAATGGTTGCTCCGATGTTCGTTGTGCTCTTTGGTTTTTAACTTATTGGAATGAATATTTTGTATTTTTGTTTTTGCTTTTGTTAGCATTTGAAAGAGGAAGTTTCCTTCTCAGTCTCTCTTTTTCCTGGAAAATTGTAAACTGTCTGGGGAAATTCTCTTTAAATAGAGATCTTACTAAAGGAAAGTAATTTAAGTATGGAGTAATATTGTAGGTTTCTGCAGAATTTAATTAGTATTGGGTATCCAAGAAAGCAAACAGATTTGCTTAGTTTAAGCCTACTTGGAACAATTCTGATGAACAACCAGCTATGGGATATGTTTATGATGGCATGTATAGAGCAATTGATGGAATAAAAAAATTTCAAGGAGAAGGAGAAATTTTTGGAGCCATATGTTAAATTATCAAGGATCGTTGGGATACTCAATTCTATAGAGATGTTCATGCTGCAGTTTTTGGTTGAATCCCTTATTCCAATATGATCCATCTACTCTTAATAAGAGGCTAGAGACATAATCTGCTGTGACAGATATTATTGAATCAAAAGTTTCCAATGGTCGACTTAAGTTAGTGGAGGAATTAAAGCTATTTCGAGAGCATGAGCAAACTTTTGGAACTCAACTTGCACTAGAAACAGCCAAGACATCTCAGCCGAGTAAGATATTGTTTACTTTAGCTAATAATAATATGAAATTATGTTTTGAAGAGTATTTTCTCTGTATGTTGATTGTATATTTGTTTTGTGTAGTATATGGAAATTAGATGAGTGGTGGAAGCTGTTTGGGTCTTGTGCTCCAAACTTACAAAAGTTTGCAATTCGTTCGGATCCTTAGCCAAACAGCTGCCTCTTCAGGATGTGAGTAGAATTGGAGTGTTTTTTAAAAAGTACATACCAAAAGGAAAAATAGATTGGAGCATCAACAACTTAATGATCTTTTGTATCTTCATTATAACTACCGGTTGAAAGATAGGTATATAAATCTTGTTCAATTATTCAAATACTACTCTTGCTTTCTTTTATTGTAATACTTGGTTGGTTTGAATGATTCAAATGTTCATTTTACAGTACAGCGTCAAAAGTAAGAAGTTCAACTTTGATCCTATTGATTTTGCAAGTATCGATAAAATAGAATTTTGGATAGTGGAAGAAGAGGAACCTCCACTTCTTGATTATGTGGAGTTAGAGAATACATTTGGATAATTTGGATCACATGTGGAGAAGAAGATGAAGATGAAGATGATGAGGACGAGGATGAGGATGATGATGGCGGTGGTGGAGCATTTGGATCACATGATGACACTAATTTCAAATATCTTTAAAACAAATGAGACTTGTGTTGATATCCAATGAACCTTAAAACTTGATAGTTATTTGTTTGAAACTTATTTGTTATTTGGATGTAATGAACACATTTATTTGGTTCTATTGAAAGTTTATTATGTTAAGGGTGATTATTTTGTAATGTTAGTTTTATGGATTATCCAGTAGGATGATTATTTTGTAACACTAATCTGTTAATGTTTAGTACTCTTTCTTTTTTTTACATTTTGGTATTTTTATTTTGTAAATGTAAGATGTAAAATGTTAAAAAACATACATAAATTCTTTAAAAAGATATATATTTTTTAAGTAAACATATTTATTACTATTAGTTTATTAGTGCATAAGAAAACTTATTTATTTATATAATTTAAAATTTTTTAATTAAACCAGTAATCAGTTCATAATTCGGTTCTTCAACCATACCCCTTTTTAAAACTATGGTCAAGACCATTGCAACAAACAAAAGGCCCCTAATCTATCTTGCAGCATAAATGTGGAAATGATCTAAAGGCAATTTGTGATAAATTCAAGGGCTCAACTTCTCCATCAGGAAATTAACTAGAGAACACAGTGTCTTTGAAACAAGAATTTTACTCTTTAACAAAGAAAAAACAATAATTTGAAAGCAAGTGAATAAGACTAATCAACCTTCTCCAAGTTATCTTATGACTAATTACAAAAAACAGTATTTGCAATGTTGAGATGAGATTGTTGTGGTTGTTAATTCAGGCTTACAAAATACAAACAACGTCTTGTATGAAAACTTCAAACTACAATTCAATATAAAAGTCTAACAAAACTAAAATCAGATCCATTTCCCAAGACAAGAGCAAAGCACACCCTCTAACAAAACTCCATACCGTGGCAATGAAATCACTAATCAGCAGCCTTGTTTTGTTCAGGCAGTGCAAAACGCAGCAACTAGACTCTTATTTTTGTTACGAACTTAATCATTGGTCGTTTGGGTTTTCTATGGTGGCATCCAAGGACATTTCGGCTGATGTGGTGCTATCAGAATCTGAAATAGATCCCTCAGATTCAGGCGGAGAAGCAATGCAGTTATATTCAACAATGGGATACTTATATTGTTCACCACCACCAGGATCCACATCCTCTCTTGCAGTATCTGCGCTCTCTTGTAGCTCCAGTGCATGTTCAAGTACTACTTCCACTTCAGTAATCGTGGGACGACCCTTTCCCTTATTTCGCACACAAGAATTGGCAATGTCCATGTATATCTTTAAACACTCTGGAGCTATCTTACCCTTCAGATACGGATCAATGATCTGATTAATGGTCCCTTCTCGTATGCATTTTTGGGCCCAGGAAGCTAGATGCCCCTCATCTGTCTCCAATTCAGGTCTCAGTGCACTTTTGGCACAGAGTACTCTAAACAGTACCACACCAAAAGAGTAGACGTCGGATTTATCGGTCAGCACCTTGTTGAAGACATATTCGGGATCCAAGTATCCTAAAGTACCCACCACATCAGACTCCATCCTAAGCAAGTCCTTTGACAGACTCGGAGGACCCATCTTGTACAGCCCGAAATTTATCAACTTGGGCTCCAATTTCTCGTCCAACAGAATGTTACTTGACTTCACGTTACGGTGGATGATACTATGCTTCAACCCGGAGTGAAGATAGTGTAATGCACGCGCCACTCCAATGCAAATCTGGAGTCTTTGTTTCCACGACAAGGGATCGCGATCATGCTCCTGGAAATGGAGGTAGTTCGAGAGGGTTCCATTTGGTATGAACTCATAGACTAGGATTATCTGTTGATCATCGAGACAATATCCGATGAGAGGGACGAGGTTAGGGTGGTGTAGCTGGCAAAGCAACAGCAACTCGGTCCTTAACTCGTGAAAAGTCTGCCTTGACTTGATATCCACACGCTTTATTGCAACGCTTATCGTAGTAGGGTCATCGATAAACCCCTTGTATACTTTCCCATAAGTATAACCCCCCTCACCAGTTACTAAATCATCATCGAAGTTATTGGTTGCCGTGTTGATCTCAGCTAGCGAAAATCGACGGCATAGTCCATCAGGAAGAACTGAATAAGATTGTCTTGTTTTGTCTGACCTTGTCTTCCCTGACGTCCTTAATAACTTCGAAATACCTTCCATTAATTCACACTTCGGTCGTAAAGTATGACGATGATCAGTGCAAAGTAGCGGCATGTTGCTCAGGCGATGACCGAAAGGATCTGTTTCAGACCCCTTCAAAAATAGACAAACAAGTAGGGGTATTTTTCTAGGATCTGTTTTGGATTTCCTCTAAAAAATATAGACAAACAAGTGGAGTTTTCTTTTCCTTTTTCTTTTTTTTGCTTGAGCAGATAAGGGTGGGTAGGCGGCTCTGGTATATACCATAACAACGAAGACATAAAATTCAACAGTATAAATATTCAGTATGCTCTATGCTTCTCCCCATCGTTGATGATGTCTCAGCTCTGTTTTTCTAGTTGAATAGTTTTTGGACTTATTAGTAAGTTACATGTGCGCTGTACAAATAATTTTGTGATATTTTATGTAAAACAGTTTTGAATAATGTTGTATATAAATTATAAAGAAAAAGTAAACTAAATTTGAGTAAAGAAACATATACATTTAGAGATATTAAAAATTGGTTTAGTAGATTCAGTGCATATTTGTAGCCTTCTTAAAGTAAGATTATTATTATTTTTAAATCATGAAACCAAAAATAAATGCAAAAGAGTAATGGGGCCACGAAAATAAACTAATTTGTGTTGTGTTCACATATTTCATACTATGAAATAAAAGTATACCCACTCTCTGATTGTCTTCCACTCATCAATAGTGCGACATTAAGACATGGTGTGGGCAAGTGTGTATGCATGTGTTTTATAGACGATTTAAAATTAAATTATAGTAGAATATGACTTTACATTGCGTACAAAATATTCTCTCTACTTATATACCTAAAACAAAAACTAACTAATCAAATTACCTAAACCTAAATAATATTTAAGCCCCTAATTTAAAAAGAAAAAAAGATTACCTATAGGGGTTTCGGTGTCTTGATGGTGGTGGGAGGCCAGTATAATGGAGGTGGTGACCCTTCAAATTCCTCTTTCTCTCTATCTTTCAAATGTTTTGTTAGTCTCAGGTCTTTTATTTTGGTAATATAGTGAAATAGTGCCTTTTATTTAACAATCTACAAAATTTTTGTGTCTCTCTATTTTTCTCTAGAGTCTTATCTCGTTAGTTATTACTATTAGTCCTTATTTTTTTTCTTTTTTCTTTTTAAATACTAAAACGGTGGGTATGCTAAAAGACATGAAGAATAGTGAAATGTGTAGTGCAAGTTTAGCAATTAATGAGATAACAGTAAAATAAGATAATGTGAACTTTCAGGTAACAATAAAAAAAAAAATTAAAAAAATAAAAACCTTAATGAAAGAGGAAAAAAAAGGCTAAATTCAAAATTAGAGTACCACTTGGCAGAATCTCATACACTCTCGCATTAGGTCTCTGAGAGAGAGACATTTTGTAACAACTTTTATTCTACAATATTCCTCCAATTTTTTTTTTTTTTTTTTACTCATTCCTTGAACTGAATAATTATAATAGTTATGTGTGTGCAATTTATAATTGTTGTTTCACTGCATATTTATAGCCTTCTCAAGGTAAGATTATTATTATTTTTTTTTTTAAATCATGAAACCAAAAATAAATGCAAAAGAGTAATGTCACCATGAAAATCAAATAATTTGTGTTGTGTTCATATATTTAATACTATGAAATAAAAGTATGTCCAACTCTCTCACTGTCTTCCACTCATTGATAGTGCGATATTAAAACATGGTGTAGGCAAGTGTGTATGCATGTGTCTTATAGATGATTTAAAACCATGATAGAATATGGCTTTACATTGTGTACCAAATATTCTCTCTAGTTATATACCCAAAACAAAAACCATCCAACCAAATTACCCAAACCTAAATCATATTTAATCCCCTAATTAAAAAGAAAAAAGAAAGAAAAAACTCATAGGGGTTTCAGCATCTTGATGGTGGTGGGAGGCCAATATGACGAAGGCGGTAGCCCCTCAGATTTCTCTTTCTCTCTCTTTCAAATGTTTTGTTAGTCTCAGGTCTTTTATAGTGAAACAATGCATTTTATTTAACAATCTACAACATTTTTGTGTCTCTCTATCTCTCTCCAAGGCCTTATCTAGTTAGTTATTACTATTAGTCCTTAATTATTATTTTTTATGTTTTTTTTAAATATTAAAATGGTGGGTATGCTAAAAGACATGAAAAAGAGAGAAATGTGTGATGTAATATTAGGCAATTAATGAGAGACTAATGAGATAACAGTAAAATAAGTTAATGTAAACTTTTGGGTAACAATAAAAAAAAATACAAAAATTTAAAAAAAAAACTTAATGAAAGAGGTAAAAAAATGCTAAATGCAAAATTAGAGCGTCATTGGCAAGACCTCATGCACTCTTGCATGAGATCTCTGCTTATTTACACACACACACACACACACACACACACACATATATATACACATATGTTGATGATTATTTCATTATAACTCCTAATCACTAATCAATATGAGTCTCAAAAACTGTAATAGGACTTTATCATACGTACAAAATAAGTTTAGATTTTTTTTTATCTTTATTTTTTTTAAAATAAGGATATTTCTATTGTGTTCATCCTTATAAGAATTTAAGCATAGATTAAAATTTCATTATTTTTGACAATTTTTCTTTGATTCCTTTATAATTTATATATTGTGTTGGTTTAAATGAATTTTTTTTCAAGCTTTCAGAGGATGGACTTTAGATAAGATGTTCAATTTTTATATGCCAAGCATTAACTGTAAGTCTTGTACATGGAACAAATAGAAATAAGAAATTAAGAATATGGTCAATTTTGGTCAACCTTAGCTTGATTTGTCTAGACGTCAATTTTCTCTCTTGCCAAAAGTGCGACTTATTTTAGGATGAAGTTTCCTTGATTATTACTTGTATACAAAATTCCAGGATCATTAAATTGGAATAGGTCCCTTACTAGCCTAACCAATTGGAATAGAATGAAATTTCTTCGCATCCACACTAAACGTTGTGTACACTCCAAATTTTTTCTACATCTCATAATGATACGGTGTTGATAGGTGTCATTTAAGTCCAACATGATTGAAACTTGTAATTGAGACTATGGCCCAAAAGCTTTACTATTCAATAATTTGCAAGAAAAATTAAACACTCATTTGATGTAACAGGAGACTGTGTAATTTGACACTGTATACACTGGGGTTTGTTCTTGATGTTGAGAAATTGTTGTAGGTACTAAAAACTCAAGTTTGATTAGTTGACAAGTCATGTTCTTTAATCATGAAAAGTCTACAATGGAAAACTTTTATGTTCCTACAATAAATGTTTTGGAGAGAAAATTGTTAGCTCCCTCATCCCATTGTGACCCCCCTATTTATACAAAGGAAAAAGGGTCCAATATTCTTAAGTGTGACTTAGTTACATGGAATTTTTGTGCAATTGTACCTAGATTTCTTTTAAAATTTAATTATAATTTTAAACTCTAATTTGGTGATTTTTATATGATTTTTGTGGTTTTTATTTTGATTCAGTAAAGACATATTAGCCAAAAGAAACGAAGGTAGAGCTATTAAAGAAATCTGTACTTTCAGATTAGCAATTACAGATGGCTAATGCTGCATTGTTATTTGTGGTTGTGGTATGAATTAGCAGTATGTTGTTTAGGCGACTGATTGGGGCAAAGCAACTAACCATATTATAAGGGATTAGCAACTTTTTCTTTCTTCTTTACCATTTGTGGTATGCATATGCCTTGTTCACATATGCTCAAGTGAAGTACCTATTAGGATTTCCCTTAATTATGATAAATATATATAAATATATATATATATATATATTAAAGAAGTTCTATATTTATTAGATGATATATATATATATATATATATATATATATATATATATATATATATATATATATGTTGAGGGCTATGTAGCTGAATTGGCACATCCTTACACACAAAGTATCTAGGGTTTAAGGGAGAAAATGTTCAAATTGCAGGAGTTAGAGAAAAAGGTTCAAGTTGTGTGGTTAGCAGCATATTGTAATTATTTCTAAATAATAAAAAAAAAAAGATATAGAGATATATATTGTTTTCCTTGAGCTAAAGCAATTGCAATGGAAGTGTGGAGTGGATGGTTTTTTTTTAGTCCTTGAATATTTTGGAGTGTTTCAAATGAGTAATGGCTCCTCTTAGGCTCCTAAAATTTTTGGTTTATTGATTTTGTTATCTATAACTTTGATTCTTCTTTACCTAATAAAGTTTGGAATTTTCTGTAAGTATATTTTTTTTCTTCAAGAAAATGAATAGAAATCTCCCTTTATGTTCATGCTCATGTTAATGTTCATATTTGTATCTTTTGCAATACTCAATAAGTTGTTTACTCATTTTGTGAATTATCAATTGTAGTTAAGAAAAAAAGTATAAACACAATATTATTCAATTAAAATAACGTGAAAAATTAAATCTATTAGATTAAAAAAATGGACAAGAAAATGAAAATTTTACAAAAAAATTCTTAAGTATAATTAAAATAATTTTTACTCAATATTGTTTATCAGGCAATCATGTACTAACTAACAACATTCCAATCATTACGTACATAACTAGGTGATAAAATTGTTGCTTAGTTTATTTAAGAAATGTGATCTAGGTAATAGAACTTAAAAAAAATACAATAACTTTCATGCATAGTCATGAATTATACCTTTACGTATATCTTATGCATTTTACGAGTTTTATTTTATATAAATGTATTTCATAAAATTAATAAAATTTATCATAAAACCCTTCATTATATTTTTTAAAATTACTATATAAAAATGAAAGAAGTTTTTTTTTTTTTTTTTCCAAAAAATGTTCTCCAGTCATAATATTTACCAAAAAAAATCATACAAAAAAAAAAAAAAATCGTGCAACGCACAGGCCAATAACCATTTTATATTTATAATTAAAGCCAAAACTGAGAGAAAATCCAATTAGATTCTAAATTGGATTCTAATTGTTGTCTAATTTTGTGCCACGTGTCCAATTTAAGGTTTAAAAAAAATAAATAAATAAAAAAATAAAAAAACATTGATTCCAAATACCAATGGACTCACCTTTCTAAATACATTGCAATATACTAACTTTTTTTTTTTTTTTTTTTTTTATGAGATGGTTTTTCTTATGAGATAGTGGCTCCTAAAAAAGTGCCATATATGGAACTGCAATTTCATGAACAACATGTAATTTTAAATAGAGTGATGGTAGGTTGTTACACACACACACACACACACACACATATATATAGCCAAAACTGAGAGAAAATTTAACTAAATTCTAAATTAGAGCCTAATTTTGCGCCACGTGTCTCATCTAATTTTTAAATTTGTGTGTCAAATGAATTATTAGGTGCAAAAATCAAAGAGTCTAAATTCAATTAGATTCTAAATTGAATTTTAATTGTGCCATGTATCCCATCTAATATTTTAATTTTTGTAGCAAGTGAATTATTTCATACAAAAACTAAAGAGTCTAGATCCAATTAGATTTTAAATCATATATATATATATATATATATATATATATATAAATATAATTGTGATTGTTTTTAAATGTACATGTGCATATGCACGGGGTTACACACTACTTTTATTAAATGAATGTATCAATTTTTAAACACAAAATAGAAAAGTAATTAGGAAATTGATTTATTACCATGCTGACATGACACGAATTATATTCATTACCATGTTAGTTAACAAGATTTTTATAATATAATTGGTAATAACTTTAACTTCTTAAAAAAAAAAAATGATAATGTAAAAATTTGACATTTGGCTTTTGTTTTTTTTAAATTTTCATTTTAAAATTAGGTAAATAGTATGTTTTTTAGATGATGTTTATAATCACTTTAACTAAAAAGTCAAGACTAAAACCCCATTTGGTTGCTGAGAAAGCAGAGGAAAAGAAAAGAAAAGAAATTTTCAATTTCTACTAATAAAATGACATCTCATTTACTTATGGAGATGCAATTAATATATTTTCAAATATTTTATTTTATTTTCTAATTAAGGACACATGATAATTCAAAGGATAATAAGGATTATTTTGAAACAATACCAAAAGTTTAGAAACAAAATTGACACCTTTAAGATGTTAAAAACCATTTTATACATAGTACAAGTGTTAAAGACTAAAACGGTAATTAAACTTGTTTCAAGTAAACTTTTCTCTTCTTCTTGAGCATTGGCATTGGATCTTCCACAAGTCTAGATCCCCATAAAGTTAACTTGGCAAGGTACAAAGAAAATTCTTGGTGATTTGGTAGCTTGTTAATCTGCCCTTCTATGTGCAGCTTGTGAAGATGTGGACAACCTTGTATTACTTTTCCTACATATACTACCTTATTAGGGAATGAAAGCATTTCAGTCTTCATGGACAAGGATCGAAGGCCATTTAATTTTTTGATAGGGGGATTGAAGATTTCCCTGAACTCTTGGTAGTCTCCAGGGTCATTTAGCACCAATTTTCTAAGATTTTTCAAACTAAGAAGATCTCTTATATCACATTTGTAGGAGGGGAGTTTACTAGTGTCTGCAAATTGCTCAGATTTGCTAGTTGCAGCTTATCATTTGTTAAATAGTTACACCACTTTGGAAGATATAGATGTCTCAACTTTTTCATCTTCCATATCATTGTTGGTATTAGTACAGTTAAATGGTTTCCAAATTTAGGGTCTCTAAACACACCAGATTGACTATGGAGGAAGGAAATTCTCGTATACAAGTTTTCTTCAAGCTTAAGAACCTCAAATGAATCAAGCTTCCTATTTGCTCTGGTAACTGTCCATCCAATGACTGTATTCCTTACAGATCCAAAACTCTAAGCAATTTTGAGTACTTAAAAACTGATTTGACTTGCTAGCTATTTTCATTGAAGTATATAAGGGACTTGAACTGAGGATTCTCTTCGTAATAATCATTTGCAAGAAGTTCATCAGAAAATATGGCAAGTCTTCGAATACTACCAGCTGATGAATCAGCTGTCTCATTTCCACTCCAAGGACTCAATATGTGGAGGAAATTTTCCTGCTTTGCCTTTGACAAGCATAGGTCTCTCATAAGATCATGGAGATGACAGGATTTAATCCTTCCATTTGACCCAACTAGTTGAATTTCCGCACGATGTGCGGTGCAACTTATTATTAGTTTTCTCTAATATCTCAATAAGTTTTACCAAGAATCTTGTAGCTTCCAATAGAGACATTCATGATTTAAATCCCCCAACTACCGATGCATAAAAAAAATTTCAATAAATTTTCTTGTAAAAATTGTAATATTTAGTTATTTTATGGAGAACATAGAAAGACACTAAGATTGCATTATATAATGGTTAATATTGATGAGCATGTTTCATGCCTACTAAAAAAATGCATATATCATTCAATTTTTATTTTTATTTTTTTTATTTTACATTCTTGATTGTGTATTACTAATTTTTCCCAATTTTTGTTGGCGCTTCAACTGTTGCATGATATTGTGTTTCAATTGTTTCTCACATTAAAAAAAAAAAATTTTGTTTCTTGTATAAATCTTAGAAAAATAATATTAAAATTTCATTATGCTATAGCAAAATAAATATATTTATTCACACACACACATATATATCACATGTGACTGAAAGGAGTTAGGAAATTTAAAGGATTAAGATTAATTTTAGTGAATTCACAAATATTTAATTTTTTATGGCTTTTGTGTTAATTTTTGTCAAAACAACTAAACATAAGTAAGAATGTCATATTCTAAATTTATTATTATTATTCCAACTAAAAATTATCTCTTATATAGAGTTTATAAAAATAATCATATAAATTCATTTAATATAAATAATTAATGCACAACTATAGATAATTAATATATGCATTTACTCTAATGGTTAATTCAATTCAGAATGAGAATTGTCAATCTAAATTTTTTTATTTATATTTTTTATAACTGTTAGAAATTCCTAAATCACTCTAGATCTATTATCAATTCTTTAGTAACTAGCTCTGGTCCAGCATGATGCGCGAATAATGCTTTAAGCTGTTATGTGGAAAACTTATACAGAATATCCAAAATATTTTAAAGTAATAACATGAAGTAATGTTACAATAACATGAAGAGATTTTTGTTAAATTAATGATGTACTACAAAATTAAGAAGATGGAGAATTTAAACTATAGAGAAAAAGTTACATAAATTAGAAATTAGTTATTATGTGGTGTAATATCTTCTCCAAAAAAAAAAAAAAGTGGTTTAATAAGTTGATTGTTTGTTTAGTCATTTATTTTTTTGTGGAAATTTTTAATCATAATTTTTGTTTCTACATTGACTTGGAGTTAGCATAAAAAATTTGTAATTTCATGTAAATGTTTTTTTTTTTGTTGAGAAAATGTAAATGTTTTGTTGGCTTATGGAAATATTATCTAAAATTTATGATGTCACATTTGTTATTGAAGTATGATAGTGGTAAGTTAAACACTCAGTGAAAATAGTGACATCCTATTAATAGAATTTTATTATAATCCAAATATGTAAAGAAGTTAAGCTGTAAAGCTAAATGAAAAATTACTCTTACAAAATGCCACATGACAGAATCGCATGGTCTCTCATGTGATGTTTGTTTTTTTCTTATATATATATTAAAAAACAACCATATAAAATTATTATTATTATTATTATTATTATTATTATTAGTGCATACTTATAGATAATTAATGTGTATTCACTGCATTGACAGATTCAATGAATTAAAAAATTTACATAAATGTAAACTTTGATGAGGTAGAAGCCTAAATGAGAGAAGTTCAACAAATGTGCCACTTGGCAGAACCTCATGTTCCCCCACATGAGGTTTTTGCTTTAATATGTATACTAGTTGCAGACCCGCGCAATGCACGGAAAAATATGAAACACAATGCAATTAAAAAAGTTATCTCTTATTTTATAGTGTGAGAACTATTAGATCAAGGTGTAACCATATATACTTTGTTAATTACTACAAAGATACATGCAAAACAACTCTTATAGGTATATTTTTCTCCTAAACATAGATCAACATTTCGTTCTTTCTCATAATCAATAAATCATATATCATAAAGTGAAAATATAAAATAAAATAAAATTCAAAAAACAATTTTTTTTCATCATATGAACATTTGAATAAATCCCGCAATATATAACTCTTCAAATTCATAAACCACATGATTGCTTAGATTATATAGTAAAATAAGACCAACCTATCCTTCATAACATTGCAGTATCGTCTAGATATAATTATATAAAAGTCATGTTTTGTTGATCTTGTCTCATTAATCCAAAAGTAACATCTATAAAGCTAATAAGATCTTTAGAGAGTAACATATGATGGAGAATTCTTAGTTTGAATAACCGACTATAGATATATAAATCATCCAACACAAACGTCTATTAGAAGACAAAATCTATAACTTTAATACAAAAATTTGGCAAAATGATTAAATAGTATACTACCTTCAGCTTAGTGATATTAAGATATTTTTTATAAAGAGTGTACACATTCAACGAAGAGGAATTAATCAAAGAATTTTTAATCACTATCAACTATGTTAGTTTGCTCTTTGTTTTTCAGGGTTTCTCTTCTAAATGGAGGTGACATTGACAAATTTAAACTACGACAATTATAGAGTAGTTATACAAAACTATTCAAAACTATTATTCAAAACTTAGTACAAATAAGTTCATTTTCCTGTTCCATATGTTGTACATGCTTATGGAATTTAAAAGTTTATTCTCCATTAAGGCTTGCATTACAAATACCAATGACTTCATCATAGAAATCAACCCTATTGAGAAGTTTATGTGGTGTATGTGGTGTTATATGAATTAAGCATTGCATATATGAAAGATTTAAGCAAATAATGGGACATAAAATGTTATTCAAACTAACACAAACACTAACCTTCTTTTCTTTTTTTTTCATAGGTAGATAGTGGTGGAGGGGGGATGGTGGGGTTTGAACCACAAATATGGGACACCACAAAGAATGTATTTACCTCTAAGCTATCATTTGCACCCCTAAAAATTAATCTAGAAGGCTAGACAAAAGAATAATTGGAATTCCAAAAAAGAATTAATCACAAGTTCCTCAAGTATCTATACATAAAAACATTAATAGCATAATGATGCTTTAGAGTAAATTATATTTTGTCTTATTCTTTTTTTGATATTTTCCTCAAAGATGATCAACTAAGCAAAGTAAAAACTTACCAAAAAAACTCAAATTAACTAAAATTATGTTGCCAATTCAAAGTCAATTAAGAATAACAAAATTCAGTATCATTAAAAAATTTGGGAAGGAAAACAGCAAAATCACTTCACATAGACAAAATGTTACAAAAATATCTCCCACAATGGTCATCCTATTACTGACTTAACTTTGAAAATCTCTGGCCAAAACAATCGATGTCTTCTCAAAATGGTGAAAACTAAAGCTTGATTGAAAAATGTGGAGAACAAATAGTATTGAACTAATTTTTTTGTTGTAAATGATGAGGTGATCGTATCTAGAATGTACATTGGTAGATATATTGTAAAGCTTAAATAAAAAATGATTGATGTGTGAGTGAGAGAGAAATACGGTTGTGAAAAACTGAAAATTTAGAAGAGGAAACATTGTAGCTGAAGATAATCGAAGAGACACAAAACTCATCTTTGGGCTGTAGATTGTGCTTGAAATTTTAATTGTCTCCACTAAAAAGATAATGAATTATTCAATTTTAATAATAACTTGAAATTAGAAAGAAGAAAATGAAAAGTTGAAATCAATTTGGATGGCTGAATAGTCAAATAGTAGTATCTAATATATAGTAATTAACGTTTATAATTTGAATATTTATTATTAGATATTTAGTTTAATAAGCCCACCTTTTATCCATATCTTTTCAAAGAACACAACCCTTAAACATTCATTCTAAAATTAAGAAATGCAAGCCTTGAAACTTAAATATATTTTAATCCTTCATTAGTTAAAGATTTTATTTCGATGAATTTTTGCATTGTCAAATGCAATTTCTAGAAATTTAAGATTCTTTTAACAAATTTCAAATAATTAGATGAAAAGTTAAGTATATTTTTGAAAAGATATTAACATGAGTAGTTTCCAAAAATAATCATTTGATTATTATTTACTCACAATTATTCTGAATTGTAAAGAAAATTTTCAAATTTCAACAATTATTGAGAAATTAATTGTTGAAATTTTCCATATGTCAATCCAAATATGACACATAGCACCTTAGCACCTTATCATCCAAACATAGCTCACTTACAAAGGATAATGACTAACATAGGACAATGTTAAAGTGAAAATTCAATTAATAAGACTATATATTGCATAGAAATTATTACCAACCATAATCACACAAACGAATGTAACAAAAAAAAAAAAAAAAGTAAAGGTGAAAAATATATATTATCAAAATTATAGAAATTTGTATAAATCAAAGCAATGATAATTACACATTTATAGAGTTGGAATATGTCCTAGCTAAACCACATTCTAAGTCCTCAAACAACAAACAAAGTCTATTGAACACATTTACTTCAATTTCACTACTTAAAGAAAAAAAAAATCCAAATATCATTTTCTATACAATAAGTTACATATAAAATGTTTCTAAAAAAAAAAAAGTTATGTATAAAACTTTTGAGTTCTAAAAAAATCTAACAATTTATGGTTTGACTATCACTAAATGAATGTTAAAAGAATCAAGTCAATTTAATGTTACAAAAATATCTCCCACAAAATATATTGATATTTTTTCATTCTAAACAACTAAAAAAACACTTTAGTCTTTATTGGGCTTGAGAACCATGTATCAAGTTGCTTGGAGACACATTGCAAGAAAAAATTTCGAAAGAAATTATTTTAATCCAAGTAACCCATATAATCCAAGTAATCCAAGTAACCCATATATATATATATATATATATATATATATAAAGTTAGATAGATAAATACAAACGTGATACACATAAGAAAAATGTAATGAGAGAGAGAGAAAGAGAGAGAGAGAGATACCTCGAAAATAATAAAGGCACACATTTTTTACAAACCAAAATTTGTATATGTAAAGAAAATAAGTCAAAATACATAGCCAAAAGAAGAGTTCATGAATATTGCTAAACACATAGATAAGGGTGCAAGTGCCAATGGTTGGTAAAAAAACAATTTGTATTGTGATTAAATGAAAAAAAACAGAATAATTATTATTTTTTAAAAAAAATAGTTACATTGATTGGTTGGCTACCTTCTAGAAATATAACATCATGCATATTGTGAGCAAATTAGCATTTAGTCTTAACGTTAAACAAAAAATACTAACCATTCAAAAAGTCATCAGAAGTTGCGATACAAATATAGTGAAAATTCAACATTGTGAATCACACCTAAACAAAAATCAAGAATGATATGTAAAAGAAATTGATTATCCAAAATTTCAATAAAGAATCGATAAATTCATATGGGATTGTAAGCAATAATCTATAGTTGAATTGAATTCTTGATAGTTTGCACACCTTTGTCTTGCATATTCACTGGGCAATGGCTAAGTACAGAAATTTGGTGGAAAAAAAGAACTAAAGTGGAGATGGAGAGAGAGAACTTACAGGCAGAATATATAAGATTCGGATTAGCTATTGAAAGTGGAAGGGTGATTTGGATAAAAGACTCTAACTTTGCATTTACGTTGCAAAGAAAACATTTGCTTCCAAATTCCAATTTTGGATGGAAGAATGTGAGTAGTCATAACTGAAGATAATAACTTATGTTGTATGGATAACAATTGAGATGATTTAGTATATGTAGTAGATTAGTAGCAGATGAATAGTCATATATATATATATATATATTTTTTTTTTTTTGAGAAGGAGATGAATAGTCATCTTAATAGAGTGATCAACATGTTTGCCCATGATCTATATTTAAAATTTTTTTTTTTAAATAGGGAGAAATCATAAAGGAAAAAAGGATTAAAAAAAAAATTTTGAGGTGGCTCAACTAGAGCGTAGCAACATTAAATGCTACGTTTCAGCTTTTAGTAATATATAGATTGATTGATATCGATTACACCCACTTGAACCATGCATCTATTTATCAAGTCAACCAAGTAGCGTTCTGCATAATCTTCTAACATTTCATCTCCCTCTAGTTCATACTTCATTGGCACAAAGCCTTCTGCCACCCATAGTCAAACCAATTTTTTTGCTGGTATATTGAAGTCCCCTAGGAAATGGCTTAGATAAAGGACGAAGCATGGTTTCAATTGGTAAGACAATTCAAAGTAACTCAAAGCTAACACCTTGTGAACTCTTGATTGTTGTCCTTCACCAAGGCCTCTGCCTAGGTGTAATTTTATATTTCGATGCACAATATCCCACTCATCCAATGTTTCTTTTGTTGCCAAAAGTCCCCCAAGCACAATAATTGCCAGTGGTAAACCAGCACACCTTGCCACCATTTCTCTCCCTAACTTCTCCATATCTTCGAATATTTTGAATTCTGCATGTTCAAAGGAACTAAATTAGAAAGTATTACATTTTCAAGTATTTGAAGTTTATCTTTTTTATTGAAAGGAAAAGTGATGCGGGTGAAAGGGGTAGAAAGAGAGAATTAGAAAATTAGAGGCACAACAAGAAAAAGAAATAAATGGGACCAGTGCTTAACCAAATGACAATACTCAATACAGAATTAGTATAAATACTTAATTTAGAATACACAGCTCTACCACATATAAAAAATTACTACAAGTGCCACTAATAAATTCATAGATTATAAAGATGTGCCCGAGACTTAATGGGTGAATCTAGTCGCAACAAGGTTGATATCTTCAATTTGGTGGGACAAAATTCAAGAAATGCGACTTCAGGATATCCGAGGTAACAACATTCAAGCCTTCTTGAGACACAACTACCCTCATAATTACTACAACTACCAACAGTTAAATATACAACTCATAATACAAACTCAAATTACAAGACATACATAACAAGATTTGATAATTATAAAACTTACTTTCAAGACAAAGACTAAGCGTGCATTTGCGTGCAAATTATTTTGTGTTTGTGTTTTGGCTAGGTCTCACAGCACTGTTCACGACCCCGCCAAAAATGCACATAACCATGCATTTTTGGGTCCCATCGGCACTATTCATAGTTTAAAAATTATTTTGCTAGAGTGTTTTCAGCAAAAAGTTTTCAGTTTTCAGCAAAATAAACGATATCCAAACAGACTATAATTGACTAAGATTACATTTTCAACTGAATTATAATCTTCAAATGGCTATCTCTTGAATTCTAACTTGGAAATTACGTATTCTGTTATGAGAAACTACAATATCCTCACCAGATTAAAAAGAACTTGTCCGTTGGTTTAAAATGATAGCTTTTCCCTCTATCTTTCTGAAGCCCAATTAAATCATTCTAGACCTTTTTAGCAAAAAAGACAAACTAGCATGCTACTTCTCAATCAGGCAACCCTCGTGATAAGCATGGCTGAATGAATTGAATGCATAATCTTCTTTTCAATTTCATTAATTGAGATTGAAACAGTTTGCACCTGAGTACCTCATAGCTTTCAATAGTTTTTGAAGATCTCTTCGAAAAGAAACCATTTGCGTTTCTCAGCTTTTAATATAACTACAATAAAAACTACTATTAATTAAAACATTCATGTGATGAATCGGATGATAAGATGTTGTAGGCATGAATGAGATTTCTTCAGTTTGTAGTGTGTGTATGTAGTTGTACATATGTATACAATAAAAAGTGGTAGGATGAGAATATACCTGGATCGTTTCTGTGAAACGCCTTCTTCTGAAACAGCTCCCAACTCTGTTCTTCGTTTAAACAGCCAGGCTCGTGTAGAAAACCACTTGGATCTATATGCAAGGTTACTTCTCTATTGCGAGTTGTTAGTAAAATTTTGCTGCTACTTTCCTGTCCTAATGGGAAGCCTGGACTTAGTAAATCC
This sequence comes from Quercus glauca, assembly GCA_023736055.1. NCBI lineage: Eukaryota > Viridiplantae > Streptophyta > Magnoliopsida > Fagales > Fagaceae > Quercus > Quercus glauca. The sequence goes on from CM043319.1 coordinate 71,441,233, forward strand.
CAAGCCTCTTTGCTCCAAATATCATCCAGGATCACCAAACATCTCTTCTCTTGCTGAACTTGATTAAGCTTCTTTGCCAGCTCTTCATCTCTCATTTTCAAAATTTGATCCCTCTCGTCTTTGGTTGGAGAGGTAAGTTTGATTAATATCCCTTCCCAAACATCTCTTGTTTTGCATTGCTGGGATATATAAGCCCAAGCGAAACCATCATAATGACGCCTGACCTCACTGTGATGGTAGACTTTCTTAGCAAGAGTGGTCTTTCCAAGACCACCCATCTCACAAATAGACAACTTGACAGTGCTTATCTTCATTTACCAACTGTGCAACTACTTCTTTTATATCTTCATCCAACCCCACAATACACTCTTCAACAATATGGGAATATGACCATCTCAATTGTCTTTGCCTGTCCAGAACTGAACTCGATCCCACTTCTTTTATAGGAGTCAAACCATAAGTTTGTAAACTTCTAGTAAGATCAGAGATTCTTGTTTTAATGTCCTCAATCTTGGACCCCGCTTTGTAAAGCTTTCTGGTGTTGAAAATAGGAACATGTTTCTTGAACGTGCTGTTTCTTGTTGGCTCACCCCTTTTAAATATGCCGCTTCTTCAATCAGAAGGTTGCCTAGCCTTCCCACTGCATTGAAAACTACAGACTCGGCCATGCTATGCGCCTTCTCCTTCTCCCCTCACCAGAACAAGAAGCAAATATCAAAGAAAATTTCTCTTCACTTTGCTCCACCAGTTTTTCATTTTAGTTTGTAATATTGGCTTTCATTTCTTTTTACCATTCTTGTAAAATAACCAAACAAATCACATATTATAATTGTTGAAGATTTCTGTTGCTTGTGCAAATTAATTAAAACAGCTACTCAACTCTAATAAATAATTAGAGCACATAGCAACGACCCTATATATGCTGCCACCAGGAATGCCTCCTACAATAAATTAGTTAGAGCACTAGACAACGACCTCAAATCTGCTGCCAGAAATTCCTCCATTCAAACCAATTAATTTATAGCACTGGCAACAACCCCATATATATGCAAATCCTCTTTTCAAAAAAATTAATTTAGGAATAGAGTTTGCATTGTAACAATAATTTGACAAAATATTACAATACAAGAAGGGGAGCAAACCATGTGCGGCACAAGAACTATCCCAGTAATGCCTGAAATGTTGAGGAGGTCCAGAGGAAGATAATCTTTGTACGCACATCTCCTAGTATGTTTTTTCCCTTGTTCCATGCTACTATTTTTTGCGCTCTATCTGTTGGTATTGTAGCAGTTTCAGACTTTCAGATATGGCCTTTTACTCTCATATTTATGTTCACTCTTCATGTAGTGTACAATTGCACACATTTGCACGAATGGTGTACAATAATACAACATTGTACACTTTACTCCTAAAGAAAAACCTAAAGAAAGAGAGAGGTTTGAGCTTTTTTTTTTTGGAAGCATCACATTCACCATTGACTACTCTTACAAAGAAAACGTTCAATGCACTTCATGAGCAAATCAGTTTGACTGAAAAGTGTAAAAGACCTTGAGCAGTTTGAGAGCCAATTTATGACCAACCTCAAGTAAACTGCAGCATAAAGGCTATTACCAGGTGTTGATCCGACCAAAGTGAGCTCTTGGGAGGAAAAGGCACTTGAGCCTTACAACTCAAGACCATCTACCATTGCAACAAGCAAAGGCTGGTTACCTATCTTGTAGCTTAAATGTGGAATTGATCTAAATTGTGACAAATTCAAGGCTCGAGTTTTCCATGAAGAACAGAGAATACGGTATCTTTGAAATAGGATGTTCAGGAAAAGCAACCATTGGAAAGCAAGTGAATAAGACTTTAACAGGCCTTCTCCAACCATTGAGATTATTGCGGTTGTTGATTCAAGCTTACAAAATACAAACAAAGTCATATACATCAATCTATGAAAACTGTGTAGCATCCATTACCGTGGAAACTTGACCCAACTACCATTGAACATAAATTTCTAACAAAACGAAAATCAGACCAATTTCCCAAACCCAAAAGAAGGCCTCCACACCGGCTGTGGCAGCGAATAGAAGCACTTACAAGTATATTTAAATATAACAAAGGGATAGGTGTTTTGAATCAGTGATCACTGCCAGAATCCACATCATCCAGCATCAGCACTCTCTTGCAGCTCAAGTGCGTGTTCAAGGCCTACCTCCACCTCACCAATCGTGGGACGTTCCATATCGTCTTCTCGCAGGCAAGAAGTTACAATGTTCACGTATATCTTGAAACACTCTGGAGCTATCTTCCCTATCAGATACGGATCAATCATCTCATTTATGGTTTCATCTTCTACACATTTTGGAGCCCAGACGGCTAGACTCTGCTGTTCGCTCTCTAATTTCATGTTCACTGTTATTTTCGTACAGAGTACTTCAAACAGTACCACACCGAAACCGTAGACATCAGATTTATCGGTCAGCTGCCCCGTTCGAATATAAGCAGGATCCAGGTATCCAACAGTACCCTTCACTGCAGAATCAACCCTTATTAAGGCCTTTGACAAACTCGGGGGACCCATCTTGGACAAGCCGAAATCCGTCAGCTTGGCCTCCAATTTCTCGTCCAAAATAATGTTGCTCAACTTCACGTCACGGTGGATGATAGTACGCTTCACCCCAGTGTGAAGGTAGTGCAGTCCACGCGCCACTCCAATGCAAATCTGTAGCCTTTGTTTCCACGTGAGGGGATCATCTTGGTCCCGGTAGAGGAAGTGTTCCATGAGGGATCCATTTGCTATTAACTCGAAGATTAGGATCATCTCCTGTTCGTCAATACAATATCCGATGAGATTGACGAGATTAGGGTGGCGTAGCTGGCAGAGTAACAACATCTCATTCCCAAACTCTTTGAAACCCTGTCGTGACATCGAACTCTTACGCTTTATTGCAACGCTTACGGTACAGTCACCAATAAATCCCTTATATATTTTGCCAAAAGCTCCCTCACCAATTACAGAATCGTCATCAAAGTTATTGGTAGCTATCTTGATCTCAGCGAGTGAAAATCTCCGGCATAATCCCTCTGGAAGAAGAAAAGATTGTCTTGCTCTCTTCCCGGATGTCCTGAATAACTTTGAAATATACAGTGAAATAGCTTCCATTGACGCTTCGGTCATACACCAAGAGCTTGACGACAAGAGAATTATCAGATTAAATGGAGTGGAAAGTGGCAGCTTTGACACGGAGATGATTGATTAGATTCAATGTAGTGCTTTTATAACTTCGAAATAGAAACGGGTGTTCATGACACAAAGCAAACCAAGAAAAGCTGCCAAATTGAACAGATTGATTTCAGCCAGTTTCCAAAGTTATGGGTCCGGATTGATGTTTATGTTCAGAAAATGATATTTAAAAAAAAAAAAAAATATATATATATATATATATATATATATATGATATCGATTCAATAGTAGGTTCAAAAGGTCCAATAAACCAATTTTTCCTCCCAAACAGTCAAACATCCTAATCTCTTGCCTTTCTGACCGCCGCGCATCTATCATTCCATTTTTTCTATTCTAGTTTTCTATTCATTCTTTGTTTTTTTTCTATCCTTTTCGTTCTCTATTTTTATTTTTTTATTATTTCACCGACCAAGGTGCAGTTTACTTGTTTGAATTTTGAAATGAGTTGGCTCAATTCAATTAGAAATTCTCTTGGATTACTTAATAGTTAATACATGGTTCTGGCCTTCTGGCAGCTGAGGTCATATATCTATGGTTTAGTCCAAGAGGCGGTTCAAGGGAATCCACTTCCTTGTTCAGGTTCAATGTCATAATATGCTTCTGAGCACACGCTAACGCTCATGCTCAGATGTTCTTCTTTTTTTCTTTTTTTCTTTTCTTTTTTAATAAAAGTTAATAATTTGAATTCATTATAATTTGAGACAAAATGGACTTTTGCCCTTTTTCGTGCAAATTATATAGGGAAATGCCCCCCTTCCCAAACAAAATAGAGAAATGCTCATCTTTTAAAACTTGATTTATGATAAATCGAGTTAAGCCCTATAGTGGCGTTTTTAAGGAGCTTATAGTGACGTTTTAAGGACCTATAGTGACGTTTTTTAACTTAACTTCAATGAAATCGAGTTATAGTGGCGTTTTTTTACCTATAACTCGATTTCATTGAAGTTGAGTTAAAAAACGTCACTATAGGCTCCTTAAAATGCCATTATAAGGCTTCAGAATTTTTTTTTCTAACTCGATTTATTATAAATCGAGTTTTAAAAGAGGAGCATTTCCCTATTTAGTGTAAGAAGGGGGGCATTTTCCTATATAATTTGCCCGAAAATGACAGAAGCCCATTTCATCAACCATCGCGTTGTGTTTTAGCTTCAGCACTCCCTGCATAAAATATCATAAATCATCCTTCCACCCACACTGAAAAAGAAATACCATTACATTTTAAGAAGTTCATAGTTAACAGGAGTTGACTAGCAACTAGGTACAGAGATGCGTATTTAAGTTAAAGATAGTTCACATAAACAGGTGACCTGCACGTATGTTTCATGTTCATGAGAAACATATGAATGAAGCAAAAAGTCTTTGTATATAAACCATTCATATATAAATTTACTGTAAGAAAAACCGTGTTGGAGATCAAAAGAAGATTAATATATTCTTAATAAATAGTCATTTTATATTGATTAGTGATTGCCGTGATGGGGTACATGAAGTTTTAGTTGTGTTCCACAACATGGAGGATGCCTATTTGTTGACACTTCATTTTACAACCCGCATTTAACCTCACCTAGAGAGTAAAAGGGTAATTTTGCCTTGAAAATATGCATCTTGATTCTGGCCATTAGATCCTTAATTTCATTTCACCAAAATGATTTTGATGTTGTAACGATCAAATCAACTGGTCATAAGCCCTAATCGGACCACTAGATTGAAAGTTATCATCAAATCAAGTTTTAATGGCTGAGATGCACTATTACAAATTGTGTCCGACTATATGTGATTATGAACAATTGATATCAGCTGGTTATAAGTGTAATCAATTTGAGATCAATGATGTGTCATAATTTGATTGGTTAGGACTACATTTTATGGTGACGTTGCATACATCTAATTAAATAGATAGTTAAACATTAATTATTTAATGAGTAATTTGTGCAATTATCTTTTAATTAGAGTAAATTTGGAACCAATTAAGTCTAAAATGGGAGTGATTGGAGCCATTTAATGTTAATTGGGAGCTAATTTGGGACCTATTGATGTTAATTGTGCTGAAACCATTTTTTAACAAATAACCTCTGCTCACCATTTCATCAATATTTCTCAGAATATTTTGAATCTGTGAATGAGGTTAATTATAATTTGGGATTATTACATTTTTTCAATCATAAAATACCTAGAGATGTGATGAAAAATTATTTCACCATAATACTCATCACACCTCTAGATATTTTATGATTGGAAATATGTAGTAATCCCAAATTATAATAGATTCAAATTATTAACCTTTACCCAAAAAATAGAAGAACATCTGAGCATGTGCGTGAATGCATGCTCAAAGGCTAGTATAAAAGTATATTGTTAGGTTGGATTAAAATTGATTGGTAGCTAATTTTGAGTGTAATATATTATTTTCAATGTCTATCACACCCTTAGATTTAATTTTAACAAAGCTGGAAATAGGATTAAGGCTCAGTTGAAGTAAAAGAAAATTTAAATAGTATTAATTTCTTAAAACACCAAGAATACCATTTGAAAAGTCCACCTATTCTCTAAGAGTTTAATATAAAGCAATGTAATTTTATTTTTTTTTGTGCATCTGTTATTTTTTTGAATCCAAGCCCAAAAGTTTAATAAATGAAAATTATTCCTTTTGAATTGTGAACTTTGTAATGATAGGAGAAGATATACGGGTCATAGAGTGTCACAATTATCATTTTTTTTAAATGAGAGTTATCAATTTTTTGTTTTAAAAAATCCTATAAGGCAGCCACTTAGTCCTAAAAGGTAGCTAGTTATTACGCATCCATAACCATAACAAAAATTTCAAATGCTAAAGACTCACTTTGTAAACATGGAATTTTTTTTATTCAATTTTTTAAATGGTAGTTATGTAATTATATTTAATCCTAAAAGATAGGCACTTGGTACACAGTCACAACTAAATTTTAGCATGCTTAAAAAAACTAAAATAAAAAAATAAGAAGGGCTGTCAATGTTACACAAATTAATAAATATAGGCATATTTAAGTAGGATATTTACAAAAATGATCTTTAACAATTACTTGATAGATTGACTACCACTTCGCACACCCGAATTTATTCAATGTGCATGCTATGAAATCTAACAAAATTGTTGATATGTTACCCTAAAAAAAATACAAAAAAATAGAGAGTAAGGCTTTTTTTTTTTTTTTTTTTTTTTTGAGAAGCGAGAGTAAGGCTTAAATGTAAGAAAAACAACAGACAAAAATAATAGGAAGAAGAGAGAGCACCACTTAAAACACATACACTAAATAATGAGTCAAACCCGATAACCACAAAAAAATAGACAAATCAATATATATCATCCCCACTCTTTAAAAAATACGGATTAATTAGAGAAAATATTAAACACCCATCAAACTAACCAAATAAAAGAAAAGATAAGATAAGATAATGATATGGAAAGGATAATGATAACAAAGTGTGGTCCTATTTTGTAGGTAGTATTTTACGTGGGAGTTATAAGAAAATTTTTTTTTTTTTCCTTTTAGACACTAAATAATGATAAAATAATAAGTTTTTTTTTTTTTTTTTTTCTAAACTCTAAGTCAGAATTCAACTAAATTTAAAAAAAATATATATATATATATATATATATATATATCAATTTGAGTTCAAATAAAACTCATAATATGAAAATGTGACTAAGAAAACCACGTGCATTAATGATTCACAAAATAGAACTCAAAATTTTAAAGCATTAATGATTCACAGCAAGAAAAATAAGTTCCAGATCCACAAACAATGCTACAAATATCAATTTGAGTTTTAAAAAACCAATTTGAGTTCAAAATTCAAATACAACTCATTTATGAAAACGTGAATATAAAAAAACCACATGCATGTGATGAGATCTCATATTTGAAAATGTGGAAAAATAAGTTCACAAAATAGAACTCAAAATTTTAAAGCATTAATGATTCACAGCAAGCAAAATAAGTTTCAGATGTGTTTCAAATCCACAAACAATGCTACAAATAAACTGTGAGGTACTGGGGATGGGAAAGATTTGGTAAAATCCCAAGCAGCGTGACTTTTAGTCCACTCGCGTTCAATTTGAGGTATCTGAAGTTGACCATAACTTTTTTTTTTTTTTTGATAAGTAACAAAGCCTTCATTTTTGGAGATAAAACAATCCTTTTTTTATACAAATTAAGCAACAATTATCCTAGAATTTTAGATTGAAAACCTTATATATATATATATATATATATGATTTTATTCCCAAAATCTACCTCATAAATTTAATTTTCTCATTAGTAAATCAACACATGGAGAAGAAAATTAACACATTATCTAAGAAATGTGAGAATATAATAAACATGGTTATTAAAAAAAAAGGAATATAAGAGAACGTGAGACGTGAGACGTGAGACAGACTGTGAGAGTTTTTTTTTTTTTTTTTAATTTTTTAATTTTTTTTATAAGATAAGATAATGATATGAAAAGGATAATGATAATAAAGTAAGGAAACCAAAAATAAACCAAATATAGGAAAGCAGATACTGGCAACTCATAAAAGCAAATGCAATATAGAGAACCCAACTCGCATGAGGCATTCTAAATAGAAATCATGAAAGATACTTACATTTTTGTCGTTGACTACACTTCAAGTCCAAAGTCCAAACAATCTGTTGGAGTTAGAGGATAGAGCACACGAGAATCTTGAAGATCAACACCCTAGTGCACGTTCCTTGAAGTTTAGAAACAAAAATCTTGAAGATAGATACCACAGTGCATGTTCCTTGACAAAATATGTGAAAGAAATTAAAGGTGAGGTTGAAGTATAAGGGCTATTTTACACAAATATTTGATTTTTTTTTTTTTCTAGAATATAAGAAGTTGTTCATGAATTAGAAAACCAAAATAGAAAAAACCGAAGTACATTGACATACACATACCGTTGAGCAGGAGTAAATAGAAAAAATGGTGATAATGGTGAAAAGAAGATTAACATAGAATTGAGAGAATTGGAGAACTAAAGAAGAAGCAATTTAAGTTTGAAAACCAACATGAGTGTACTGGGAGTGTAGTCCTATTTTGTAGATAGTGTTTTACGTGGAAGTTAAAGAAGCATTTTTACCAAGTTTTGCCCTTCCTTAAACGTAGGCTATAGGGATATTTTGGAACCAAAAAAATCTAATCCAAATAGAAGAAACCCCCTTAAATAGTAGTATAGATATACACACATTTTCTTGGCCTTTTTTTTTTTTTTTTTTTAAAGAAAAACGACTGTTACTTTATTGAAATTGGTTTGCCATGTTGGGTACATCTTGATGAACAACAGGAAATAATGGAGTAGGTACTTCCTCCATCCATACTACATAGTTAGATACATTGATAGAGTATCTTGCTGCTAAACTATGTGCTAATCTATTGCCTTCTCTTCTACAATGAAAGTATAGCAATTTTGAATAAAAGTTTGAAAAAACAATGGCGTCCTGCAGTAGTGGCTGTACTGAAGCTATAGATTGACCCCCTGCTTTGAGTGAGTTAATTATAAGTTCAGAATCGCCTTCAAGTACTGCTTCTGTGATGCCAATTTCCTGTCCAAACTCTAGAGCCTGTGCAGCTGCAATTGCTTCTATCTCAATTGGTTGAAAAGCTGGTGCAGTGAGTTGAGCTAAAGATGCAATAACAGCCCCAGAGTTTTCCCGGATTACCACCCCTATCCCGCTCTTGTTTTCCTCTCTGAAAATCGCGCCGTCAAAATTTATTTTGAAACCAGTTACATCAGGAGGCTTCCACTTCGTCCTTGGCCGTGGCAGCGCTGGGGGTTGAGGAGGAATCGTGGCCATAAACTCATCAAGTCTCTCCTTTGCTTGGGCTGTGATCAGGTCCGATGAACAGAAAGGTCTGTGAAGCTGAGCCTGGTTTCTCTGGTGCCATGTGCCCCACGTCATCATCGCAATAAGCTCCGGATTGCCATGGTTGTTGAGTATCCAAGATAAAAGCTCTTTGAAGTTTGTGGGTCTTATATTCTAGCAAGCGCTCCACTCCGAAGATGTCCATACCGAACTAAGCTTGCTGCATGACCATAGTGCATGTAACGTGGTCTCCTCTTCCATCTCGCACCGTTCGCACAGTGCATTTTCAGTGATATGCCGCCGATTCAGGTTTAATTTTGAAGGGATAACTTCACGGCAAGCTCGCCACACAAAATTTTTTACCTTATTTGGAACTCTCAAAACCCAAATTCTATGCCAAAAGCTCCTTTCCTCCACCTGTGTTTCCAACTCCCCTGTTTCTTCAACCTCGCTCTTCAAGAAACGGTATCCGGATTTACAAGTGTATTTCCCCGTTTGTGTCCATGGCCAAAACAATTTATCTTCGGTTGGATATCTTGACAGCGGAATTGATTTTATGAGGGCAGCTTCCTCAGGTACAAATATGCCATCAATAACATCTTCATCCCAAGTCCTTGTGTCTTCTTTGATGAGTTTTTCAACCGTGGCTTCCTCCCACCCCTCCAAAACAAGTGATAGTAATCTGTTAATGGACTTAGTTGGTAGCCATGCATGATGCCACACCTTGACTTTTTGTCCATTACCTATTCTCCAACATGCTCCCCGTTTGATCACATCACGACCATGGAGTATGCTTTTCCAAGCATATGAACCTCGACTTGATTCTGCCGCCTCCATAATCGTGCAATTCAGAAAGAAGTGAGGTTTGAAAACCTTATAGAATAGTGAATTTTTATCCTCCATCAATCTCCAAGCTTGTTTGGCCAAGAGGGAATCATTGTGCAAGGCTAAATCACGGAAGCCCATACCCCCTTCCGTTTTGGCTTTTGTCATCTCACCCCATTTTAGCCAATGAATCTTCCGCTTCTCTCCCCTTTGTCCCTACCAAAACTTTCTTACCATCATCTCAATTTCATTGCACAACCCCAATGGTAGTTTGAAGCATCCTATGGCATACATTGGGATTGCTTGAATGACCGCCTTAATGAGCACCTCTCTACTAGCTTGGGAAAGGAGTTTACATTGCCATCCTTGCAACTTCCTCCATACTCTTTCTTTAAGATAATTGAAACTTGCTTTTTTACCCCTTCCGGTCAGCGATGGTAACCCCAAGTATTTTTCTTGGCCTTTTTGGTTGCTCTTGAAATTCACAAATCGATGCATTGCACTCATGGTACTTGAGTTTGGTACAGCTTGGTTAGTTGACATCTAGCACTGTAGTTCAGTTGGTGACTTTGGAAAACTGATGAAAAATCAATTTGACTGATAAATGTAAAAGACCTTGAGCAGTTTGACCAATGATCAAGTAGGGATCCCATGGTAAAATATTGAACCAATTTATGACCATCTCAAGTATTTTGCAGCATAAAGGCAATTACATAGTGTTGGTTCTGTCAAAGTGGGCTCTTGAGTGGAAAAAGGCACACTTGTGCCATACAACTCAAGACTATCAGTCCATCACCATTACAAAAAATGGAGTTATCTTGCAAACTAGCATAGATGTGGGAAACAATGTAATAAGTTAGCATGCACTGAAAAAGATGTTGAAAACTAACATCTTGAGTTTTAGAAACTCGATTTAGGCTTGAGATGTGGCAATTGTAGGCTTGAGGATGTGGCAGTTTCTACCACATAGATCTTGGATTTTAAAAACTCAATTTGTAACCCCAGTATTATAAACTTGATTTCTGCTGGTGCTAGCGAAAAACATCAGAAGCAAGAATCTAGAAACAGAGGAAGAATCTGGTTTGAGATCCACCGAAGAGCATCAGAAGCAAAACAGAGGAACATCAGATGGTTTGAGATCCACTGAAAGAACAGGGGAAGAAGAAGAAAAAATCCACCGAAGAACATTAGAAGCAAAACAGAGGAACATTAAATGGTTTAAGATCAACTGAAAGAACAAGGGAAGAAGAAGACGACGACGAAAAGGAAGAGCTGATCTGAAAAGAAAATGGTGGAACTCGAGTTCTACGTGGAATTTTTGCCACATCAGATGCCACCGCTTGCATCTCGAGTTTTAAAAACTCAAGTTCTACCATTAAACTTGAGATGCTAGTTTTCCAGTTTGTTTTGCAACATGACAACTAACGATATTCTTAGAAAATTAATGCTAAATGGAAAGAAAATTCAAAAAAATGAAAGGCCCTTAATCTATCTTGCAGCATAAATGTGGAAACAATCTAGAGGCAACTTGTGATAAATTGCAGAGCTCAACTTCACCATGAAGAAACAGAGAATCTGCAGGTCTTTGGAACAAGAAAAATAGTAATTTGAAAGCGAGTGAATGTCCGTTTGGATACAACTTATTTTTACTGAAAACTGAAAACACTGTAACAAAATAATTTTTAAATATGTGAATAGTGCCGTGAGACCTATTTTTAATGAAAAAATTGCTAAAAAGTGAAGTTTGTGGGTATCGTGAACAGTGTACGGGAGAAAAGTCAATAACTGCGGCTTAAAAAAAAATGTGCAAGAAGAAAACGCAGCTATGAATAAGTTGGATCCAAACACTCACTAAGATTGACCCAAAAAAAAAAATGTTGAGAATGATGTGACTGTTGTAAATGTTAATTCAGGCTTACAAATGCAAATAAAGTCATGTACATCAATCTATGAATAGCATCCATCACCGTAAAAACTTCAAACATAAAAATCTAACAAAATTAAAATCAGATCCATTGCCCAAAACAAGAGCACACCCTCCCATAAAGGTCTTCATACCGTGGCAGTGATATCGCTGACAAACATCCAAGTTCTGCTCCTAAAATAGTGCAAAAACGACTCAGCCACTATGCTCTCATATTGGTTTCTCCTAACTTTGAAATGGAGTGCATCACTGTCTCTAGAAATGTGATTTTGACAGTTTGATAATTGTTTGCGGTTAATGATTGGCCATTTGGGTTTTCCATGGTGTCCAAAGATTTTCCATGGTGTCCAAAGACAAATTAGCTTATGTGGTGCTATCGGAATCCTGAATAGATCCTCAGATTCAGGTGGAGAAGCACTACCAGTATATTCAACAATGGGATAATTATATTGATCCACATCGTTCCTCGCAGCATCAGCTCTCTTGTAGCTCCAGTGCATGTTCAAGGATTAACTCCACTTCATCGATCGCGGGATGATACTTCCCCTTATTTCGCACACAAGAAGTAGCAATATCAACGTATAACTTGAAACACTCTGGAGCTACCTTCCCCATCAGATGCGGATCAATTATTAGAACAAAAGCTTTCAACAAAAAGTAGAAGCTTCATCTTGGAGTTGGATAGATCAGGTTTCTATTTTCTGTTAGCTCGTCACATTTTTCAACAGTTACACTCTATTTGTTTTGGTGGAAAATGCTTTCCATATTTTCTAGTATATTGTACAACAGAAAACACTAGTCAACGAAAAAACGTTTTATGTGATCAAGTATGATACGATTAGAGAGTTGTAGTTGTAGTCACTAGATTGTTGAATTGTGCTGTAGTAATTCAGAATTTGTTTTTTTAATATTACTTCAAAGAGCAATCACATTATAAATATATGAGATACCCTGATGTTAGTGGCTCATGAATAACACCAAGCTGGTGGTCAAGTCTTCAAATTGGCTTAACTGTTTCTTCCCTCAAGTGGAAAATCTGCATCAGCATTACCACAAATAAGTTATAAAACAGACTATCTAGATTATCTCTTATTTTTTTTCTTTTGAGAAAAGCTATCTAGAGTATCTCAAGTCTCAACCATTGAAAATTTAAAGTTGAAACTTTTTTTATTTTTTTGAAAACCTGATTAGTTATAGACATATATTATTAATAATACAAAAGACATAATGCATAAAACATTTCTATCTAGGAATACTACTAAATATTCCAATGTTGTAAATTGGGTTTTGACTATGGAAAGTTCTAATGTACTAAATTGCCAAAGATGTTGATGGCCTAGTAAGCCTAAATGCACATGAGAAAAAAAAGAGATGACCAGGCAACTAAAACCAAGAGGCACAAACCATGAAGTCCACTTTAAACTAATGCAAGAGTTGAGTGAAACATTTTGTCAAACGTATGGTGTGTCTATTCTAAAATGGGATTGAAAAAAAAATTGTATCGGAATATGAATCCACCAAAAAATAACACTCAAGACAAACTAAGTAAATTACAATTGAACAATTGATTAATTATCCCAAGTTGGCAAGATTGAACAAAAGTCCCCAAAATGATCACTTAAAAAAAAAAAAAAAAAAGCATTAGCACATACTGTTGTCGAAGGGGAGTTGAATTGCAGAATTAGAATATCTAGGAAGACTACTAAATATTCCAATGTACTAAACGAGATGACCGTTGTAAATTGAAACACACACTTGTGAATTGCTTGCAGTTAATTATATTTGACCGTTAGGCATGGCGGTGTCCAAGGACAACTCTTCTGCAGATGTGGTGCTCTCTGAAGCTAATTCCTACACCATATCAATTGGCGAAGCGTCTCCGGAAGAATCATTACAGGTATATCCATCAATACAATAATTATAGTCACCAGTAGCAGCATCTGCGCTCTCTTGTAGCTCTAGTGCACGTTCGAGGCGTACCTGCACTTCACCCATGGTGGGTCGACGTTCGCCTGGATTTCGCACACAAGAAGTGGCTATCTCAACGTATACCATAAAACACTCTGGAGCTATCTTCCCCATCAAATACGGATCAATTATCTCATTGATGGTCCCTTCTCGTTTGCATTTTCGTGCCAACCCAACCAGATCCATCGGTCCTGCAAATGGACTTGGTGTTATTCCGCTGAGTAGTTGCAACAGTACCACACCAAAAGAGTAGACGTCGGATTTATTGTTCAGCTTCCCAAACATGACATACTCTTGATCCATGTAACCGTAAGTACCCACAACTCTATCAGTTTCGATCCTAATTAAGGCCTTTGACAAACTCGGGGGACCCATCTTGGACAAACCCAAATTTGACAACTTGGCCTCCCATTTCGCGTCCAACAGAATATTGGTCGGGTCCACACCACTGTGGACGATAGTATGCTTCAGCCCAGTGTGAAGGTAGTGCAGCCCACGCGCCACTCCTACGCAAATCTTTAGTCTCCGTTTCCACGGGATCGGATTGGGATTGGGATCGGGGTTAGTGCCATTGAGGTGTCTCGCGAGGTTTGAATTGACCGTGAACTCGTAGACAAGGAACCCATATCGTTTAGCGAGATAATATCCGATGAAAAGGACGAGGTTAGGATGGCGTACCTGGCAAAGCACCAGCACCTCGGTCCTAAACTCGTGAAATCCCTGCATTGACTCGATATTCACACGAATTATTGCAACGCTTCTGACAGGGTCATCAATAAACCCGTTGTATGCTTTCCAGTCACCACAACAACCAATGAATAAATTATCATCGAAGTTATTGGTAGTTGTCTTGATCTCAGTCAGTGAAAATAGACGGCATGGAAGAGCTGAATAAGATCGGTTTGTTTCGTCTGACCTTCTCTTCCCGTACGTCCTTAATAACTTTGATATACACTCTGAAATGCCTTTCATACCAACCAGCTTGAAATGATGCAGTAAGGAGTGGCCCCTTACCCCAGCGATGACGGAAAAGTCCCCTCTCAAAATTAGACAAACTGACAAAGTAGATTTTTTTTTTTCGCATACAACATAGATTATAGAGAACTCTCAATGTACTAACAATACGAGTGGGTGGGCTGTTGGATACTTCAATTACTTTACTTTTTTCTTTTTTTTCTTTTTTTTTTAAGTGTTCAATTACTTTACTTTTCTTCAATATCTCATCCGCCGGTCAATAACATATTGTTTTACTAATGTGGGAGTCAAAACACTAAAAGACTAAACAATTACATACGTTGTTGATCTACCCAACTAATTTCTAAAAGATGAGGAAAAGATCCACGATGGAAAGATTAGACAGTAATTTAAAAAATAGAAATAAACAGAATCAAGCTTTCATATATGAAGGAACAATGTTCTCAGGCTACATATGAAGGATTCAAATATAAAGATACACAAGAAAAACTCTCTCTTGTTCTTGCCTAGACTTTCTCTCTCTATTTTTCTAAACTCCTCCTCCTTTTATAGACATTTTCCCCTCCTCTTCCAGCTGTCCAACTCCCAGTTGGATTTTGGGAAATACTAATCCCATCGGGCTCAGCTCTCTACCCTGCCATTTCATGATCATGAAGAAAGACTTTTGGAAGTGTTTTCACTGTTCAGGCTAGTCATTCAGTATTTAATGTGGCTGACATTAGGTAAGGGATCTCATTAATGCGGAGGTGACTGTTTCATTGGGATCTGCATCTTCTTTGTCGTGTCTCTTGGGAAAAATGTAGAAGATAGGCAGTCTTACATGAGGGTGGAAGTTGCTATCCAAGGTACCTTAGTGGCCTTGGGAAGATAGGTTAAAGGGGTTACCTCAGTTATGGTTCTAGGGAAGATTGTTATCCCAAAATTCCACGGCTGTAAGCCCGACTGGTTCCTATTCACCAGAGGGCCATTTCATCTTTATTCATACCTTGGGCTGGGCCAATTCCTCAAATTTACCTTTTGGGTTTTGGTCCTCGGGTCAAGTCAGAGTTCACCCCCCACAACTATATAGTTTTATTGGCATAAGATAATGCTAAGCCCTGATCATTTTTGCCTTGAAGTAGACTATAATTGAGTTTTCAAGCACACTTTTTTTTATATACATTATTGAGATTCAAATATTATTTTGGAAGTGTACTATACTATTGAAAAAGGTCTAGATGATTTGGAAGATTACTAGATTATTGAATGATTGACTCAATGACTAAATATATTCAATTAGGATACCTCATTTTGCGAGGCCAAAATGGCTAAATAACACTATTGGCCATAACATTTTGCAATCTACCACTACTTTGAAAATATTTAGAGATATTCCACTATTTTGAAATTCAATTCTTCAAACTCGAGTTTTTTGTGTAACTCTAGTTCCAAGAACTCGAGTTCCATTAAAAATAGTCACCATGGCACCCAATGAGATAGACTTTTTTTAATTTAAAAAAGCCATGTGGAACTCGAGTACAATAAGCTTGAGTAGCTTATAATGTGTTACTCTAGTTTTATAAACTCAATTACCATAAAACTGAGGTCCACAAGCTCTCTTCTTTCACTTCAATGTGTTACTTCAGCATGTCCCACACGCTGTCTTCTTTCACTTCAACATTTCCCACAGCCTGTCCCACATGCTTGTCTTTCTCAGCTTTCACATATGTATCCCTTCCTTCACAGCATTACTCTCTCTCTCTCTCCCAACACTTCCAATTTCATAGTTCTATAACAAACAAAAACGACTTCCTATCTCTCTCTTCTTTCTTTCTTTCTTTCTTTCTTTCTTTCTTTCTTTTTTTTTTTTTTTGGATTGAAAATGGTAGCATCATTTTTAACGAGTAGTGTACAAATGGTCATCCACTACATGGACGACCGTAAGCACATTCAAGTCAGACATAGCTCTCTCATTCAAGCCAGATGCAGGAAACGGTTACAAAGTCATTAACAAATGCTTTCATGAGCCGCCTCATGTCCATTACAAACATCTTTATGAGTCGCTCAACTATTAATCACCCAGCTCAGGCACAACACCAAGGGGAGATCAAAAAACTTTGCAATAACTCATCAGATGGCTATATAAAGCCATAAAGAGCAAGTAAAAGACACAATTTCATGTACACTAAGCTACATTATACATTAGAGATTTACTAATTGAACCATCGAAGGGTCCTTGGCTAGCCCCATCCCGGTGTCTTTCATCTTCACTTTCTTTCATCTTGACAGGAAGTCTGGTTCGTCCATTAAGACTAACGAGGAACATACTGACAAGTTACTTTTGTGTTTTATCAATTTTATTAAAGAATAAAGTAATGTACGTATAAGGGAGTCCTGGGGCTACCATAGGCTGAACCAACTAGCCTAAGCACTAGGACAAGAAAATACACTCAAAAAACACAACCCAAGAAAGTGAAGATTGATATGTGTACGTTTGGTTACACTTTTATAGCCCAAAATGCACGTTTCCAAGTCCAAAAATTCAAAATGCATGTTTGGTAAATTATTGCCATTGCACATTATCAAAAAGTGGCCTTTTCAAATACGAAGGACTATCACGTTTTCATATTGGACCTTGGAGCTACAATGCTGAAAATGCAAATATAGATATCATGTTACCGCTGGTCATTTTCAGCATTATCACTAAACTACCCTTATTTTTATTTTGAAATCCCAATTTTACCAAGATCTCTATATAAAGAATAAAAAATTTAAAAAAAAAAATACCGTCATTAGGAGAAGAATCTCTCTACACTCTATGCCCCCTCCTAGTCAATTGCAAGAAGCCCAAAAGAAAAATCGCACCGTGTAGGTAGTAATGGTTATTCTTTCTTTTCCTTTCCTCCAACTTCTAACCAACCAAACAGACTACAAAATTCTGAATCAAATGTGCAATGTTCAATTCCAACATAAACCCATAAACCTACTACTACTGCAGGCTTCTTCTTCTTCTACTGTGAGTTTCTTCTTCTCTCACTTTTTTTATTTATTTATTTATTTTTATTTTGGTATAATATATTTCTTTCTTCTTGTCTTTTGGGTGATGAAGAAGAACTGTCTTTTGGGTGAAGAAGAACAACTGAACAAGAGATAAGATTGTGAGTGGAGGAGAAGAAAAGATATTTGATGGGGATGGAGAAGAAACAGGTGGATGAGAAAAAAGTGAAGGAAAAAAAATAAATAAATAAAGGTAGTTTGAATGGGATACGTGTACATCATGTAAGGAAATTTACTAAATAAAAATTTCAATTGTGTTAAAACACAACAAATTTTCACAAAATTTTCACAACAAATGAGTGTCAAATCTTTCATATGTCAAAATAAAATTAAATAAATAAAATATTAGACTAGAATTGACCACAACTATAAAAAAAAAGTATAGTAAAAATATTGTAACATTTTATTATATTCCTAAACTTTTTAAATTAGTACTATTTTTCTTTAGAAAAAAATAGTGCTATTGATAGAATATTTTTATTACAATTTTATAATAAAGTTTACATATTAAGTTGTTATTAGTTCTCATCTGAAACTACTAGTGACATCAATTTTTTTTTTCCTACCATTAACAATTTGTCATATAGACTTTACTGTGAAATTTTTGTGAAAATATTGTGTCTATAATTTGCATTAAGAGAGGTAATTAAAACAAAGAATTCTTTATATATATATATATATATATATATACACACACACATATGAGGAACGGTCAACAAAAAATCAAACGTTTCGACTATTAGTTATTAAAATACATGCCTACCTTCTGAATTATCTTTTGAATCGCTTCTAAATTGGCTATTGTTGTAGAGGATGAACAAAGTTTTTCAGTTTTCACTGTTGCAGAAGATGAAAAGAGTTTTTTTTTTTTTTTTTGGCTTCCTTTTGGATTTGCTTTCTGTGTATGCTTGTTGGTCTAGAACACAATATTCTGATCTGTGTGTCTAAACTTTCGATTGGGAAATATGGCATTTGCGTTCTAGGGTTTGCTTCTTTTTTTTTTTTTTTTTGGATAAGCGGCTTGGTGTTTTTATAGATATACGTTTGATGAAAGTGAGTCTTCCAAAAGTGCCATACGGTATTTTAAAGAATAAATTGTATACGTGGTTGTTTTGTAAGTGGTCTTTTTCCTTAACGTGGTAGCACCTCCTTAATTGCGGGAAAATGCTTCTGCTTTTATATATTATATATCTTGTTGTCCTTTTTGGTAATTTACAAATCAAATTGCCACTTTTATAAGTGTTAGCCAAACACTTAACTTTTTCAAAAAGCATTTTTTTATAGTTTTTACCAAACACTTTACTTTTTAAAAAAGTCTAATTTCATACCGCACTTTTTAAAACCGCCACATTTTGAAAAAGCACAATTTGAAAAGGCTGAACCTTTGGCTATGTACAAACATGAAGATGATTATGACTACATGTTCAAACTAGTTTAATTGGTGATGAAACCTTATTTTTAAATAAGGAACTCGAGTTTCAAAAACTTAATTTCCACATGGATTTTTCAATTAAAAAATGTCAAATCAATAGGTGTCATTGTGGTACATTTTTAAGTAACTCAATTTTTTGGAACTCGAGTTATGTGTAAAATTGAGTTTCATGAACTCGACTTACAAAATAGTGGTAAATTGCTAAATATTTTGTAAACAGTGGTAGATTGTAAAATATTTTGGCCAACAGTGGTATTTGGCCCATTTTGAAGTTAAAATTTCTAGGATTAAAAAATTGGAGTGTTACATTTAGGCTTTGCAAGTCATTGCTCTAATGCCACATTACGGGAGAGAAGTGCATATTTTGTCTACATGATTGGAGGTTTATAGTGAAGCTCCCAGAAGATGAGCCAAGAAAATTCGTGCTTTTTGGGGTTGATATTGCAACTTCCAATGAAGCTGCACTACAAATGCATTGAGGAGAAGATAGATGTGATAAATTATAAAGATGAAACTGGGATTCCCATATCGGATATCAATACGGGTAAGTCGTGAGACCTTGAATGCTGCTCTTGGGAGTGGGATAGGTAATGCATCTACTCTTCGTGACAAAATAACTGAAACTCAGAGAGACAATAGTGGGCTTAAGATTGTTAAGATGGGAGCATCAAGAAAACGTTATTCAATAGTGCCTTCTAAAAAGTAGGAGTTCTATTGCCTGTCACCTTTAGGGTAAGTTCTTCGGTACCATGATAGGGGGAAAACTCTTCTTAGGCATGCAAACTCTTCTTACAAGAAATATTAATGATTTTTCATGCAAGTCAAATAATAGGGAAAAAAAAATCTATCTTATTTTACAGTCATTGTGCAAAACACACCAAGTTATGTTAGTATATATGCAGGAGAATGCTTACCTTCTATAGTTGTTTTGTGCACCTTAAAGAAGATCAAACATATTATTCCCTACTTATAGATACAATTAGGTTAAAATTCAATTCAACAACCTTAAATGGTATTAAGATAACTTAGTAAGGTTTGGACCAAGATTTCCAACAACAAAAAATGGTCACAAAGCTAAATAAAAATATTAATTGTATGTCATTAAAAAATTAAAAAAAAAAAAAAAAAAACTATAAATTAGGACAAACTAGCTTTTGGGTCGAGCATGTGTGGTTCAAGTATGATACAATTAGAGAATTGTAGTTGGTGATTTAGTCACCAGATTAGTGAGTTGTGCTATGTAATTCAGAATCACATTATCAATTTGATCTCTTGGACTTATTAGCTCATGAATAACACCAAGCTGGTGTTCAAGGCTTCAAAATTGGCTTAGCGTAAATGTTTCTTTCCTCATGTGGCCAAACAAAGAATCAAATAAAAATTTGCAGCATCATCGTTTTACCACAAACAAGTCATAAAACATGCTATCTTCTATTGACTAAATCACTAGATTATCTCAGCCATTGAAAATTTAAAGTTTTAACTGATGGCCTAGCAAGCCTAAATGCAAATGAGAAAAAATGAGATGACCAATGACAACTAAAACCAAGAGTCACAAATCATGAAATTGACTTAACCTAATGCAAGAATACGTACTAAATTGACAAAGATGTTGATGGCCAATTCTAAATGCACAAGAGCAAAAATGAGTGAAACCTAGAGGAAGAAACCATGAAGTGAACTTTAAACTAATGCAAGAGTGAGTGAAACATTTTGTCAAACATATGGTGTGTATATTCCAAAATGGGATTGAAATAAATGTATTATAACATGAATCCACCAAAAAATTACACCCAAGACAAACTAAGCACATTACAATTGAACAATTTATTAATTATCCCAAGTTGGCAAGATTGAAGTAAAGTCCCCTAAATGATCGATTTTTTTTTTTTTTTAAATAGAAAAAATAGCATTAGCATATACTGTTATCAAAGGGGAGTTGAATTGCAGATTTAGAATACCCTAGGAGGTCTACTACTAAATATTCTAATGTACTATTGTCCAAACCTTTTTTGAATGTTTGGAATAAGCATTACTTCGAATGCTTTGAGGGGAATTGAGAAACCAAAGGGGAGAAAAAAGGGAGTTTGTAAGAATTGAGAGACCAAAGAAAATAATAATTTGCAAGAATTAAAAAGTCAAAAAAAAAATAAAAAATTCTGTGTGTTCCACAGAAAGAGAAAAGGAGAAAGATTAGACAATATTATATAAACTTACCACATCGGCACATCATAAAATATCAACTTAGTGATGAATTCCATAGTGCACGACTCAGTACAAGGAGTGTTACATAGCATAGGAATAAAAATATCAGCAATAAACTATTTAAAAACATCAGATCCCCCATCCCAATAACTTTAGGTTAAGGGAAAAGTTTGTCTCTTTTCCCACATTTTCTCAGCAAGTACAAAGACCATAAACTCCATCAGTAATAAAAGGCAATATAAAGACCAAACCAATCCAAAAACTGAAAAACACATACTTGTGAATTGTTTGTGGTTAATCATATTTGACCGTTTGGCATGGCAGTTTCCAAGGACAACTCTTCAGCAGATGTGGTGCTCTCTGAAGCTGTTTCCCACACCGTATTAGTTGGAGAAGCGTCTCCCGAAGAAGCATTACAGGTATATTCATCAACACAATAGTTACAGTCACCAGTAGCAGCAGCAGCATCATCTGCGCTCTCTTGTAGCTCCAGTGCATGTTCAAGGCATACCTGCACTTCACCCATGGTGGGTCGACGTTCGGGTCGATTTCGCACACAAGAAGTAGCAATGTCAACGTATACCATAAAACACTCTGGAGCTATCTTCCCCATCAGATATGGATCAATTATCTCATTGATGTTCCTTTCTCGTTTGCATTTTCGGGCCCACCTAACCAGATCCAGCGGTTCTTCCCCTGCAATTGGTTCCCTTCCACAGAAGAGTTCCAGCAGTAGCACACCAAAAGAGTAGACGTTGGATTTATCAGTCAGCTCCATATTCATGGCATACTCAGGGGCCATGTAACCATAAGTACCCACAATTCTATAAGTTTCGATCCTAATTAAAGCCTTTGACAAACTCGGGGGACCCATCTTGGACAACCCGAAATCTGACAACTTGGCCTCCCATTTCTTGTTCAACAGAATATTGCTCGGCTTCACGTCACCGTGGATGATAGTACGCTTCAGCCCAGTGTGAAGGCAGTGCAGCCCACGCGCCACTCCAACGCAAATCTGTAGTCTTCGTTTCCACGGGACCGGGTCGGGGTTTGTGGCATAGAGGTGTCTCGCGAGGTTTCCATTGACCATGAACTCGTACACAAGGAACCAGTCTCGTTCGTCTTCGAAACAATATCCGATGAGACGGGCAAGGTTAGGGTGGCGTAGCTGGCAAAGCACCAGCACCTCGGTCCTTATTAACTCGTCAAATTCCTGCATTGACTTGATATCCACACGCTTTATTGCAACGCTTGTTGCATTTGTAGGGTCATCAATAAACCCCTTGTATACTTTCCCCCAAGTCGACCCACCGATGAATAAATTCGACCCACCAATGAATAAATTATCATCGAAGTTATTGGTAGCTCTGTTGATCTCAGCTCGTGAAAATCGACGACATGGAAGAACTAATTGAGATTGGTTTAACCTTCTCTTTCCGGACTTCCTTATTAATAACTTTGATATACACTCTGAAATGCATTTCATACCAACCAGCTCTTAAAATGATCCAATAAGGAGAGTTTTTTTTTTTTTTTTTTCGTCGGCTGTGATAAGCAGATAAGGGTCGGTAAGGGGGTCCATTCGGATTAGCCTGTCAAATTTGTATCAGGCAGGGGTATTTAATTAAATGACTCAACCGAAACTCGACCTATTTAATAATCGTGTCGTGATCTTTTAAACTCTAACCCGACTTGTTAATAAGGCAGGTTGACCTGACTCAACCCACTTGACATACTTAATAAACGGGTTATGTTAAGTTGACACGAATATAACACAATCTATTTTAACCTACATAATACTAAATATAACATTCATTTAAAAATAATTTTTTTTTACATCTCAAAAGTACTGCATACATTTCAAGTCTTTAACCCACATTAAAAATAATATAGTTCAACAAAAATATAGCATTTATATAGAAATAAGTTCTTAGTACGTACACTTCAACCTAAATTCAAAATAATATAGTTCAACAAAAATATAATATCCTCAAAACTCGCTAAATGCTAAGTATCAATATTGAAAGAGTTTAAGCAAATAATAGACTAATCATGATTATGACTACGATTATCATCCACAAATTCTTTATTGATGTCTAAATTCATAACATCTTCCACAAGCTCATCCAATTTCATTTGTGCAAGTTCTATGCCCAAAAAATATTTATAGAACTAGAGTATTAGATATTTATAAGAAGGTTTAGAGATCTAGGGTTTGTAAAGTTTCAATTTCCAATTATATCCATTGTAAGTTTTTATAATTATTCACTTTTCTTTTTAAATTTAAAATATAGGTTGGATATAAAAGGTATTTGACAAATTTAAAATAAAATGAATATTTATCTGTTATACGAGTTAAATGGGTTGTGTTAAATGAGTTATTTCTGATTGACACAAATAAATTGGCGTGTCAAACGTGTTTATTGCGGGTTACGCAGGTTGACCCGCTTATGACATGTTTCTTATCGTGTCGCTTTTAGGTTGACTCGTGTATGACCTAAACCCGTAAAGGCCCAACCCTAACTCGCAAAAACCCATGTTGGGTTCGTGTCGTGTTTACAGGTTGGATCAAATATTGACACTCCTAGTAAGCAGCTCTGCCATATACCAAAAGGAGAGTGTTTTTTTTTTTTTTTTTTTTTCCTTGTTGGTTACTTTCAATTAGTTGACTTTTCTTTAATATCTCATGGTGTATAACATCCTATTTATTGCGTTGTGTAATTCATTATCTGATATTTCAATATTTTCTCATTTAATTTTTGCCTTGAAGTTGGAGTGTTACATTTAAGCTTTGCAAATCATTGCCATGATGTCAAATAGAGAAGCGCATATTTTTCCTCCGTGATTGGAGGGCTTATTAAGAACTTGCTTGGTGCTTCTTTTGAAGTCTTTTTTATAATGGTTATGTTAACGAATGTTCTTAGGAAAATTATTAATAAATAATATTAAGAAAGTTTTAACATGACTTTTATGAAAAATATAAAAAGTTGACAAAAAAATTAATTACTTTATCATTTTTCCATAAAATGGTTCTAAAAATAGCTTCTAAACCAATCCCCTTAGAGCATTCGCATCAAATCAGTTATAGTCTTCTAAAATACATATACAGTGCAAATTTTACACATTTTGAGCAAAAAAACACCCACATCAGTGGGTGTAAAAATGTGTAAAACTGGCCATATTTTTCCATGAACTCCAGTACCCGTGTAAATATACATGGGTATTGTAGCTCGTGTATATATTAAAATAATATTATCCGTTCGCACCAATTTTTCTCTCTCTTCTCCGTGCTCAACAACCTCAGCTCCTCCTCATCTTCTTTTCCTCAAATGCACATAAACAAACTCACACACAAACACATCCATACGGACAACTCAACACAGATACACTTGCTCAAAAAAAAAAAAAAAAAAAACAGAGATACACGAGCTAAGGAGATCGGAGCTTGTGATCGGAGCCTGATCGGAGCTAGGGAGACCGGTGCTTGTGGATCGGAGTTAGGGAGATCGGAGCTGGGGATCGAAGCTTGTGATCGGAGCTGTGGATCGGAGCTAGGGAGACCGGTGCTTGTGGATCGGAGTTAGAAAAAATTGAAGCTGTGTAGAGATAGACCGAGAGGGAGACGAGATGGGTATAGAGAGATAGACCGAGAGGGAGACCGAGAGTGAGAGTGAAGCTGTGGAGATCTGATCAGTTTTGTTTGGAGATTGGGTCTTGTTGTTTGAGGAGTGAAGCTGTGGAGATCTGAGATGGAGATAAAGAGAGAGATGAGTAGAGAGAGATAGCAACAGATCAGAAAATTGGGTAGAGAGAGTGAGAGAGAGAGAGAACGCGTATGTAAATAGGTAGTTGAGAGAAATAATAAAAAAATTAGGAAGAATGAATATTATATTAAAAGATCTTGTACAATAAATGAACTGATGTGGATGTTTTGTAAAAGTGAATGTGTAAAATAGAAAAAATAGGTTTTTAGTGTAAAAATGGATGTGTAAAATACACATACTGATGTGAATGCTTTCATTCGTTAACATTTACCATTTTTTAAATAGTCTTGGCTCATGTGGGCTATAAAATTATAAAATTGTTATTGGAGCTACAAATTGAGCTAACAGCGTAAACCGGTATACCCAGTATTTAGAATGTCTTTGAGCAACTATAGAGAGAGGCATACATTTTCCAAAGTTTATAGGATGAAGCTCCTGGAAGATGAGCCAAGGAAACTCATGCCTTTTGGGGCTGATTTTGCAGCTTGCAATGAAGCCACACTACAAATGCATTAAGGAGAAGATAGATGTGATAAATTATAAAGATGAAACTGGGATTCCCATCTCTAACATCAATATCGGTGAATTGTCAGAACTTGAATGCTGCTCTTGAGACAAGTAATGCATATGCTCTTCATGATAAAATAACTGAGACTCTGAGAGACAATGGTGGTTAAGATTGTTAAGAAGGGAGCATCAAAGACCGTTATTCAACGGTGCCTTCTACAAAGCAGGAGTACTATTGCCTGTCCCCTTCAAGGTAAGTTCTTCGGTACCATGATAGGGGGACAACTCTTCTAAGGCATGCAAATGTGAATGCATAACACACGAGTGAGATCAGTGTAGAGAAGCTAGGTTTCTGTGGACAAAATCCTGAGCCATTTGCAAACTAAAATGGGTTAATAACCATTCAGCAAGCCCCTAATCAATTAACTTACCTTCCTTTGCCTGATGATAGTTCATGGATGCAAATTTTCATAACTTTTGATTGAGGACATGGCTCTAACCAAATACATTTATCTTGCAGCCCTTGCCCAGCAGAAAGAATCTTAGGGAGACTGATCAAAGTCGCATTCAAGACAATTAAAGAACTTTAAGCTATAGAAAATATGCCATGGAATCTTTCCTCTCAAAAATATTAGAACAAAAGCTTCATCATAGAGTTGGACAGATTGGGTTTCCATTTCATTCATCTCTGATGGTAACTTTCTTTTATAAGTTCATTCATCTTATAAAGTACTTCCACCGAAAGATAATCAACCAATCCTAATAATCATTCAATGATCTAATTTTAAGCTCCATGCCTCCACAAGCTCTCAAACTCCATGAAATGGTGAGCTTGAATAACTTAATTAGAAAGAGAAATGCTCAAGAAGCATTGCTTACAAGCTTTTCCTTCTCTCTTTCAATTTAAATTTATACCCTATGGACTTCTATATGCATTTACTATTTCCATGGATCACACTGGTGCAGAAATAAGGTTTACTTCTAAGCAGCATACAATTAAAAGACTTAACTAAAAAATAAATAACATCGTATTCATAAACCAAAAAGGAGGTGTTTGGGGGGGGGGGGGGGGGTGTGGGGTTGGGGTTTTGGGGTGTTTGGGATTCTTCACCTACATTACGTTTCCCATCAGGTACCATGATACGTGCTGCAATTTGGGAACAAATTGACTAATGTTACTGAGGAATTTCCAGGTCTGGTCTCCTGTCAACTACTTCTCCTGTTGAATCATCTGGAAATGCATCTGGATAGGTAGCCAAAATCCTTGATTTCATGCTCCTGTTAACAAGAGAGAGAGAGAGAGAGAATTAAATCACCAAATGGAACCAAAATCTAGATAGCCAAAAGACAACAACCATGAATTTGAACTTTCAAGTAAACAACTTGAATTAAGATAATAAACTAGATCTGGGATGATTAAAGAATAAGAAACTCGGCATACTTAAAGCTTCATAATCAACATTATAGTTGCAAAACACATCAACTTTACAATTCAATAGAAAAATTCATACATTCCGGCAGTAGGAAATAATTCATATAAAAGAAATGAATTGCAGGGGCAAGATAAAGTTGGAGATTCACTCTGACAAAATATTGCGAAATGAATTGCAGTATAAAAGGCTGCACAAGACTTAATGATTCAACAGAAAATTACTAACTGAACTCATTAACATCTTCATCCACACAAATTTGGATAAAAAAATTAAATTATATGTCCAATAAAAACTTGCAACCTGCCACCTGAAATATAAAAATAGTTTCATACCAATACACACACTTCTTCATAGGATTTGAACAAATACAGGTCCTTTCCAAGAGAAGAATGAATATATGACTAGAAATCTTAAAGTTCTCTTAAATTATCAAAAAGCCACACCTTGTTTTCATGGTATTGAATTTGGATTTTTGATTATTGACTCCATGTGTGCCTGAAAGCCATTCAATTCCAATTTCATGCATGAATTCACACATGCAGTAGATATTTGTGTTCAAGACACTGAGCAAACCGATTGATTTCAGCCTGTTTCCTTAGTTATCATGGTTCACTTTGATGCTTATTCAGGAAAAAATAAAATAAAAAGCACCTATGATATCGATTCAGTAAATGTCTAATACACCACTTAAAACCAAACAAATCAATCAAATTACAATTCAATTTCTAGTTATATTAGTATGCATGGAGATATTTTAAGGGAGATGAAAAAAAAATCTTACAAATATGTTCACACATAATAAATTCTTCTATTTTTACATCCCCAACACTCAAGCCTCCTAATCTCTTGCCTGCCTGCCACACATTTATCATTTCATTATTTTCTGTTCTAGTTTCCTACTCATTCATTATTCTTCTCTCTCCTTTTTGTTATCTATTTTTATAAAGGGTCCTGTTAACGGGTGCTTTAGGGCATATATTAATAGACCACTTCAGGAAACTTTTAATACCACTGTTATACGAAATATAAAAAACTATCAAAAAATTCAGTTGCTTTTTTCTTTTTCATAAAAAGTTTCTAAAAATATCTCCTAAACCAATGCCCTCAGGGCGTCTATTAAATTTTCCTTTTATTAATTCCCTTTTCTTTGACGTTCATCGTTTTTTTTCTTCTCCCTTGTCTTCTCCACCCTTCTCTTTTGTTCTTCTTCCCTTTGTCTTTGTTACTGATTTTCTCTACTCCCTCCTCTCTACATCCTCATTTTTATCTCTACTGCTTCCAGACAGTTTTTGCCCCTCTTCATTGTAACCGCTCACACTCAAACACCGGACATTGCAGATCACTTTCCTATTGCAAATCTCCATCTCCATCAATATCTGTCATCCCATTCTAGACATTTGTCAATCTCTGCCGATCTTGGTCTTCTTGGCCTCTTTCATTGGTCTGAAATTCACAAACCAATACACTGCACCAATGGAACTTGAGCTTGGTACAGCTTATTTAGTAGACCTCCAGCACTGTAGTTCAGTTAGTGACTTTGGAAAGCTGACGAGGTCGGATCAGTTGGAAAATATCCCTCAAAATCATCATAACAACCCATCCATGAGCAACCCCTAGTGTAGATATTTAAAGATGATGAATTGGCCTCAAAGAGTAGTTAATTTTGAACTTATCAAGAAAAAAAAAATTTACTTTTGCCTTTCAGTTATATGAGAAACGTTACAGTATTCTAAGTCTATTATAGTATTCTTAGTTCTTCTTCCAAATTTCTACACATGACTGCCCATATCAATAATGTGTTCTTATAGAATTTGATTCTGTTGCTGTGAGCATAAAAAGGGTTAATTATTGATTTGGAAATATTATGCTAAAAGAAGGGAACAACACTAAACAGACAAGATGCTAGGGAGATGAGTGAGAAATTGGTTTCTAGGTATCACACCTAGATTGGTTCACAATCACTGTAGAATTTCTTTGCCACCACATATGGCCTAAAGCATCACGCATCTAATTTCTTCAGCATCACAAGTCAGATTAAGGTTGCAGCACACAAAACTCAAACTAAGCTTTGCTTCTTAAATTTTTCAAAACAACTTAAGTAAAACCATTACATCCATATATATAGGCATCTTATGCTTAGACCTAATAGGACTTCTTAGGCTTTGTCTTGTCAACCCAAACTAAATGACAATTAAAACCCTATAAAAACCCAATAACATAATAAAACCTGAAATAAGACCCAATTGACCAAAACTTCAACCATACAGAAATCAGAAAATTAACTAAATACCCGACACTTTAAATTATACAAAACTAAATTAAAATGAAACCAACTTCTCACTGCCTACTTTAGGAAGACAAAAGAGTGAGAACATGAAGATGAGAGAGGAAAGGGAAAGAAGTAGGAAAGTGGGGGTGAGTAAATGGGTAAGAGTGGCTAAAGTGACAATGTCATTATATGTCATATGTCATTTATATCTAGAATACTTTTGTAACAGTGTCACTAAAAAATAACTGATTGCATTACATAATATTAAAGAAAAAGGGTATTTTCAGAATTTTTTATGAAAAAATTGGTGATTGAAAGCTGACCAAGTTCTTGCTTAGTTAATAATAGATATACAAAAGAAATCTTGGACTTTTTTTCTAAAGTATGTGCAGATGCACATACACAGGTTTGGAAATTCAATTAGATGTACAAGGATCAGCTTGGGGTTCTGTAAGGATTCAACTTAAATTTTTAGCAGTAACAAAGTGGGACTTATAAAAAAAATTTAGAACATGAACATTATTCAGAACGCATTCCAAGCTAAAGACTTCCCTACTGTGAGGGAAGAAACCATGAACTCTATAAATGTATTATACATCTAAAAAATTTAATTGAACAAACTCCAGATAAATTGTAAACCACATGTGTAATAGGCGACATAATGTTTTATATTAAACTCACAACCTCACCCTCCTCCTTGCTTTACAAGGGGCGAAGGTGTCATCTGAGTTAGAGCTCATTAGCATAGTAGGTGACAAAATTATTAACTATATCAATAATTATGGGCTCTTCCCCCCTTAACTATGGCACAGTTGCAATGTTCCCTAAACTTCAAAACTGAACAATGTCCTCCCATAACACTTGGTAATAGGCACATTACCTCCTGCCAGTAGAATTACTGTCAAATCTAACGAAAAAGTCAAAACTTTTCCAATAATGTGTCTAATAGAAATTTGAATTTTTCAGTAAATTTGACAGAAATCATAACAGCATGAGGCAAATTGTTTATTAACAATAGCTTAGGGAGGACAATGATTAGTTTTGTAATTTAGGGGACATTGTAACTACATCATAGCTTTTTGTTTTTTTACAAGCATTAGGTTAGTACAATTGTTATTGAAAAAAGACATATTCATGTACAAATGACAGAAAGAAGTCAAAAGAATTACATAAAAAAAATCTATGCAAAAAAAGACAACAACTCTATTGATTCTGAAATGAAGTTACTAGTAGTAAAGCTCCAAATGTGAAACCAATCAAATAAGGAACTAGTAAATATAGCTAACAATTAATTCCTTATACTAAGTTGAAACAATCAGCATGGAACAAATTATAAGTTCTAATCATACCGTAGTTTCTGAAATACGTAATCAAGATCTGACTTCATAGACCTCAAAAGACGAGTATTCCTCAAGAAGTCTCCAGAAACCTCTGAAAAGCAGTGCTCTGAATACTCATTAAAATGTGACAGTACTGCATTGCTATCCTGTAATCTTCCTAATCTGCAATTTGGGGAACCAAAATATAAACAGTAGAGAGAAAAAGAGTCTGCCACATGCCAGTGCCATCCCCAAGTAAGCAACCACCAATCAATCTCCCCCCATCCCCCAAAACAATCCCAGCCAAGAAAACAAAGATAAAATATGCTTAAGTCTAGAAGCCTGCCACAGAAAACCTTTTTCACAAAGGTCCGGGGTCTTGATCTATTCCACAAAGGTCCGGGGTGTTGGTTCTGACAAATTTTGTTGGAAGCCTGCCTGCAGCCGAGGTTTCAAGGTGAGTGAGTATTATCATTCTCTATCCCCTTCTACAGTCATTCCTTTCCCTTGGAAAATGGTGTGGCAATCGAAGGTTTCTCCTCGGGTTGCTTTTTTCTCTTGGACTGCGGCTTTAGGCAAGATTTTAACTATTGATAATCTACGGGAGAGACACTTTGTTGTTCTTGAGTGGTGTTTTATGTGCAAAGGGTGGGGGGAATCTGTAGATCATCTCCTCCTTTACTGTCCTTTTGCTTTTGAGATGTGGAGTATGATCTTCTGCTTGTTTGGTATTTGTTGGGTGATGCCGCAAAGGGTAGCAGAGTTGTTGGATTGCTGGTCTTGCAATTTCAGGCGACATCGTAATATAGTTATTTGGAGGATTGTGCCGCACTGTTTGATGTGGTGTATCTGGCGGGAATGGAATTCAAGAAGCTTTGAGGGTCGTGAACGGTCCATTCTTGAGTTTAAGTCTTTTTTATTTTCTACTCTTCTCAATTGGTGTTTGGTTTTACCTTCTTTTTCTTGTATTTCCCTTTTTGAATTGCTTGATCATTGTACTTTGTTTTCTTGATGTTTTTTTCTCTTTCATACATTTCCTATGTATGGGGCTGTGTTCTTTCAATAAACTTTTAAGTTACTTATCAAAAAAAAGAAAACCTTTTTCATTTTTCTTTACTTATCCCAAAAAAAATAAAAAATAAACTGCAACCACCCTAAATATCCATTAGGTAAAACCAACCTGGAAGTTTCAACAAAACGACCCAATTAACTGATCTTCAGGTTGCAGGTTTAAATTCATCTAAGATTCCTGAAAATACAAATATGCAAGTTGGACTAATCATCAAAAGGAAGTTCCTGCAACCATATTTCCTATCTTGCTCTCACTTATCTCTTTTCCACAAAAGAAAAAAGGGGGAGGGGGGAGAAGGTTTGAAGATATTTCCCTTTTCACTATATATTGTTCCAAATGTATTCAATATGATCTATTTGCATCTTTTAGATTAACCGCACTCAATGTGGGAATTTATGTATACATATAAAGTAAAGGTAATATTGAAGGGCACCTAAGGGGTACAACCTAAGTACACATGAAGCAAATAAATGGAACTCCCTCTCAAAGAGAAAATCTTAAACATAGGAAATTGAAAGTATAATTTGAAGGATCATATTACGGTCAAAATTAATTACTAAAACTAATAGCTTCACTTGTTCATCACAAACCTTATCTTTTATTATTGACCTAAGATTTGGCCATTTAGGTTCATCATTGGTTTCAACTCATATCAACAACAAAGTATAAACACCCTAAAAATCTATCATTTACCATAGCCTCTGTCATACCTCATACTCTGATACTCATCTCAACTATGCCTAAATCCCAACTATGAGCCAACATGCTGTTAGCTTAACTAAGAGCCCCACTTTGAAGTCTATCTTGACCTCAGTTTTCTCACTGTGTCACATCATACTTAGCCATGCCTCAAGTTCCGGTATGTGCCTAGCTGACAATCTACAGATGGTTCAGATGTTAGGCTATAGAAACATGGCTAAATCATCAAGTTTCCCACATTTCTTCCTCTATTTTCTAGAGGTTTAAGTGTCTGCTCATCCAAGTAAATATATATATATATATATATCTCTTTCCCAGAAGCAATTTTTCCTCCAGATTTTATACAAACCTTTTAAATTAATATTCATCACTCACTCAAGTAATACCATTTTAGTTTTATAATGGGGTTATGGGCAATAAGTAAATTTCGGAATTTTTCATCTCTCATTTGAGTAATTTCTCTCTTAAGTTTCTAACAGAATTTGATAGACTTGATCACAACCAGAACAAAATTATGATATAAACAAACAGAATATATTCTCATCCTACAATTCTTTCCTATATTTATACACACCATCTTATTCAACTTTGACCCATGCACTGCCCATTTTACCACTAGTAAAAGAAGAAAAAAAACATTTGTAATAGCCAATCAGCTCTGGCACAAGTGAAACTTCCTGGTGGGTGAGTCCTTGATTTCATTTGCAACTTAACCAATAATAAAATAAGCAAACACTAACTTAGAACAAGTTCAAATCCAGGAATGTGTAAAACATGAATTGGAGAGAACCATTAACGAAAATTGAAAATATTCAAAAAGATTAATAATAGTATACAAGGTTTTGTTAACTTAAACATTAATGAATTGGGACGAAGTCTACGTTTTTGTTGTAATAGAAAAACAACATATTGTCTAACCAAGAGAGAGAGAGAGAGAGAGAGAGAGAGAGGAATGTACATAAGGTGCTGCGATTGCTTGAGGGAGTCCAAATCGTCAGCATTGATAAGGGTTTTGAATTCACGAGAAACCTCAGCTGAAGCCGCTCTTATCGCCTCTTTCTCCGTTTGCTCCATCTCCATTTCTCCACCTACCGATGATCAGAGAGAAAGAGAGAGAAAGAGAGAGACGCTAATGATGAAATGAAACTTTGGGCTATCTATAAGGGTCTTCATATTATTGGGCTATTTATTTGGGTGGATTTAACAAGACCCAATAACTTGGACAATATAAGGAGCTAGACTTTGGGCTTTTTAACAGTTAGCACGCAAATCCAAAGCAATACTAATAATGTAGTAAAAGTATATATATATATATATGTACACACTATTTTAATAGCCAATGTTTAAAGAAAATCTAACTAGATTTTAATTGGATTTTCAATTTTGCACCACGTGTCTTATTTAATTTTTTATTTTGTACAAAGTGAATTATTGAGTGTAAAAATCGAAAAATTCAAATCCAATTAGATTCTAAATTGGATTTCAATTGGAGTCCAATTTTTTGCTACGTGTCCATTTAAGTTTTTTATTTTTGTGGCAAGTAAATTATATAGTGCAAAAACCGAAGAGTCTAAAACTAATTAAGTTCTAAATCTCTCTCTCTCTCTCTCTCTCTCTCTCTCTCTCTCACACAAACACACATATAATGAGAAACAATTACATATTTTAAAAATGTATAATTTTAAAAAAGTGTAAGTTAATACCATGTATAATTTTAACATCTTCTATAAGAAAAATGTATAATTTAAACCGTATAATTATAATTGTTTTTAATTGTTTTCGTGCATATGCACAGAGCTACACATTAATGTGTTTGTGTGTGTGTGTGTGTGTGTGTATATATATATATATATATTAATAGGCAAAAATTAGAGAAAGTTCAATTAAAATCTAATTTTGCGCCATGTGTCTAAATCTATGTGGGGACCACACTATAATTATCCACTTAAATTTATGCCATGCGTCCACTTAAGTTTTTTAATTTTGTGCCAAGTGAGTTAATGAGTGCAAAATACTAAGAATCTAATATAAATAAACTATAAAAAAAGAAAAAAAATCACATAAACTAAATAAAAATCATAACACAACAAAAATCATCACATGTTCTATCTTATTAAAAATTAGGAAAAAAAAAATGATCATAAGTAGTATTGAATTTATGTAAGAATTTTAATATGTGACTAATTACATTTACTTAAAAATAATAATTTGACTAATTATTTATATTTTTATGATAAAAATTGTGTTTAATTTTAAATGTATCTATGGGGCCTCAAACATTTAACAACCCTGGCCCATTTCACATCGGGCTCAAGGTCCGTGCCGAGGAGAGGCAGAGCCGGAGGATAAGCGGACGAGGCTCAAGTGGCTAAGGGACCTCGCCGAGGACGCCCACGTCCTCGACAAGCCGATGTTGATTGATGGAAGCTGTCACTCGTTCATTAAATGCATGCCACCAACACTCTGGCCGCATTAATGGTGAAGTGACCAGTGAACAGTGTAGCCTTGGTTACTCCAACTAATAGAAAGCCTGCAGAGGTGACTAATGGGACAAGCCCTCAGATATAAGTTCAGATGACCGACAAGTGGATGGCAGAGATCAACCTAATGAGACTATATAATAAATAGAATCTCCAATGTAGAAAAGGCTCTCTCTCTCTCTCTCTCTGGAATAAAAAAATAGAAGTGGTTCTCAGGGAGTCCGAGGACAACCCCTGTCTTTGTCAGTTCTAAAGAAAAGTGATCCTCGGATTGAGCCGAGGACGAACTTTCTTCATAAACACTTAGCAAAAATCACTGTTATTATCCTCCCAAATACTTAGTCAAATTCCTTTATTATTATTCCTATGAATCTCACGTTAACCATAGTTCGCTTTTCTGGTGTTTAGCCCTTCTACCCATGCTCTACAAATGTTATTGTTTGGGTCCAAAACAATTTGAGTCCCTACAGTATCTATACGTATGCATTAATATCTGTGTTACATGCTTTTTTTTTTTTTAATAATTTGATTAATTATTTATGTTTTTATAATAAAATTTTGTTTAATTTTAAATGTATCTAATTTTAATTTTAATTATTCATTGTGTGCAGGATCATTCGTGAGACAAAAACCATGATCAACTTCTCCATGAAATCGAATCCAAAAGGTTTGTCTGCTAAGGCTGTGCCTCTTCTTCTTTTGATTAGATCCAAATTATACGAAATTTTAAGTTATGGTTTCAATTATTGTTAAAACAATCAAATAGCTTTTGATGTTCGATTTGTGAAAATTTAATTGTTGTTGAATTTTTATATTAAATTTAATTAATGGTATGCTATATTTGGCTTTGATTTTGAGCTGTTTAAGTTAAGTGCAAAACCTCTTAGCAAGAGTAAAAGAGGGAAATTGACAAACTATCTTCTTTTTTTTGTGCTAGGTTACCTGCCTTTGTTGTTTCCTCACTTAAAAGCCACATTTCAAACTTTGGCACACTTCCTTTAAGTGTAAAAGTCGTGCCCTTTGAATCCCAATACCTTTATTTTCAATTTTTAATTTTTCAGGTACGTTCTCACTTTTTAATTTTTTACATCATTCACTCTGGAACAATGATTGAAACTAATGCGTTTGTTCTTGGACCAATGCAAAAGATATTGGTTCATCAAGATTGGCAATTGATATCCAACCTATTTATTTTGTTTAAGGGAAATGCTAACAAGTGCCCTTAGGGCACTGGTTAATAATTCATTTAAAAAAATTTTTATGGGAAATGAAAAAAAAAAAATGTAATTAATATTTTGACAGCTTTTTTCATTTCCCATAAAAGTGGTATTAAAACTTTCCTAAAATGGATTATTAATAACCGATTATTAGTAGGACTATCACTATAGTTCATGTTGTTTGAACCCAAAGCATACACTAACATCAAACATTTCCAAGTCATGTAGCAACCTGGTTCGAAATGCTATTCTAAATGAGTAAAACAAGCCATTGATATGGAATTGCTAGCACAAAACAGAGGTCATGCCAGCAAGTTTCAAGTTTCACAAATACAATTCCTTGATTTAGTTACAACTGATACAAATTTGTTTTTCTGTCCTTATTTTGTTGGTAGGTTGATTAAAGTGACACGTATACAAAATTTTCTAATGCATCAATTGAGTTAGCAATTATCTCTAGAAAATTGAGATCAAAGCACAATATATGAGAAAATAAGTGATATATAAAAGCCTCTAACTATAGTTTAATTTTGTGTTAAGTGACCCATTTATAATACTCAACAAGAAAGTTGAGATGACCTCCATTAATTATTACTATTATTTAATATTTCTGTGTTTTAGCATGGATTACAAGCTAGTCTATATATCTATATATATAATAATAGGTGAAATTGAGAGAAACTCAAATTAAAATTTCAAATTAGAGTTCCAATTTTATGTCATGTGTCATAAATTATTTATTGAGTGTGCGTGCGCCCAAGATGTAATTCTGAATAATCAAGTTGAATAAAAATTAAAGTTTTCCAATAAAAAAAAAAGTCAAAAAAAAAAAAAAACAAAACAAAACAAAACAAAAATGAACTATCTGTGTTCCAGAGAAAGAGAAAAGGAGAAAGATTAGACAACATTATATAAACTTACCACATCAGCACATCATAAATATCAACTTAGTGATGATTTCCATAGTGAACTACTCAGTACAAGGAGTATTACATACAGCATAGGAATAAAAAATATCGCAACAAACTATTTAAACATCAGGATTCCCCTTCCCAATAACTTTAGGTAAGGGAAAAGTTTGTGTTTTCACCATCCCAATAACACTCAATAGTTGTCTCTTTTTTCTTTTTTTTCTTTTTTTGAGGGTCACCGGTTGTCTCTTTTGCCACAATTTCTCAGCAATTACACAGACCATAAACTCCATCAGTAATAAAATGTAATATAAAGACAAAACCAATCTAAAAACTGAAAAACACATACTTGTGAATTGTCTGTGGTTAATCATATTTGACTGCTTGGCATGGCGGTGTCCAAGGACAATTCTTCAGTAGATGCAAAACTCTCTTCTCTGAAGCTATTCCACCCCATCTCCATCGAAGAAGTGTCATCTGGAGAATCATTACAGATATATTCATCAATGGGATAGTTATAATCACCAGTTGGATCCACATCCTTGCTCGCAGCATCTGCACTCTCTTGTATCTCC
Organism: Quercus glauca; assembly: GCA_023736055.1. Classification (NCBI taxonomy): domain Eukaryota; kingdom Viridiplantae; phylum Streptophyta; class Magnoliopsida; order Fagales; family Fagaceae; genus Quercus; species Quercus glauca. Next base: position 71,478,919 of record CM043319.1, read on the forward strand.
AATGCATGTTCAAGGCCTGCCTGCACTTCACCAATGTTGGGTCGATGTTTGGCTACCCGTCGCACACAAGCAGTGGCAATGTCAATGTATGCCTTAAAACACTTTGGAGTTATCTTCCCCATAAGATACGGATCAATTATCTCATTAATGGCCCCTTCTCGTTTGCAACTTTGTGCCCACCTAATCAGATGTATCGGTTCTTCCACTTCAGATTTTTTTCCATATGCCTTTCTGGCACAGAGCACTTCCAACAGTACCGCACCAAAAGAATAGACATCTGATTTATCTGTCAGCTCCCCGCTCATGCAATACTCGGGATCCAAGTATACTAATGTTCCCACCACCCTAGATTCCAGCCTAATTAAAGCCTTGGACAAACTCGGGGGACCCTTCTTGGACAACCCAAAATCTGACAACTTGGGCTCCAATTTCTCGTCCAACAGAATTTTTTGCGTCTTCACATTACGGTGGATGATAGTATGCTTCACCCCAGTGTGAAGGTAGTGCAGCCCACGCGCCACTCCAATGCAAATCTTAAGTCTTTGTTTCCACGGGAGGGGTTCATGGTGGTTAGTGCCGTAGAGGTGGTTTCCAAGGTTTCCATTGACCATGAATTCGTAGACAAGGAACTCCTGGAGTTTATCTTCGATACAATATCCGATGAGACGGAGGAGGTTAGGGTGGTGTAACTGGCAAAGCAACAGAACCTCGTTCCTTAACCAGCCCGAACCCGGCATTTTCTTGGTGTTCACACACTTTATGGCAACGCTTATTGTAGGGTTGTCAATAAACCCCTTGTATACTTTCCTATAATTCCACTCACCAAGGAATAAATTATCATCGAAGTTATTGGTAGCTGTCTTGATCTCAGCCAGTGAAAATCGACGGCATGGAAGGTTTGTTTCGTCCGACCTTCTCTCACCGGACGGCCTTATTAACTTTGAAATACGTTTTGAAATACCTTTCATACCACCAACGAGCTTGAAATGATGCAGTAAAAGGAGTGGCTACTTGCCCCGGCGATCACGGATAAGATTCCCTTTCAAAAATAGACAAACTAACAAAGTAGAGGTTTTCTATCTCTTATCTTTTATCTCAAAAAACACAAAGTAGAGGTTTTTTTTCGTATACAATATAGTTATATAGATTATACAGAACTCTCAATGAACTAAATACTAGTGGGGGTGGGCCTGTTGGATATTTCAATTATTTGACTTTTCTTCAATGTCTCATCCAATGGTTCTGTTATTTCAATATTTTTCAAATTATTTACCCTATATAGTTTTATAGGCATAAGATAATGCTAAGCCCTGATAATTTTTTCCTTGAAGCAGACTATATTTGAGTTCTCAAGCACACTTTTTTTTAATATATATATATATATATATATAGACACACACACACACATTTTTGAGATTCAAATATTATTTTGGGAGTGCACTCGATCTTGGAAAAGGTCTACCAGATTTTGGTCATTTTGGAGAATTGTTGGATTATTGAATGATCATATTCAATTATGAGACCTCATTCTGTAGTTTAAATTTTTGGGATTAAAAAATTAGAGTGTTACATTTAGGCTTTGCAAATCATTGCCTTGATGTAATTTGCGCAGTGGCGACGCCACGTTCTGGACCACCCTGACCTGAAAAAAAAAAAATTATATATAATAATTTAAAATTTTTTATTTATCCATCCTTAAAAAAAATTAGGAACACCCTCAAAAAAATTAGGAATACCCTCAAAACTTTTTTATGCCAATAAAATTAAATTTTGGGGGATTATTTGTTCTGATTTCAAGCAAAAAGAAAAGGCTCAAAAAAAAAAAATTTTTGAACTAAAATCTAAAAAAAAAAAATGTAACAGAGCAAGCCCACCCAGGGAAAAAAACCCAACATCAATCCTAAACAAAACCAACCCCAACCAGATTTTTAAATCAAAATAATTATTAACTAAATACCCAACCGGCCCAACCCAAACGAATTCTCAAAAAGAAAGAAAAAACAAAAAAACAAAACCCAATACGCTCTGCAGATTCATCATTCATCAAATGGTAAAGCAAAAACTAAAATCAGAGACCTAACCTAAAGAAAAAAACCTCATCAACGAAATGACCAACGAACCAAGCACTGAAGCACATTGACGTGACGGCGCCTCCGCCTGAAACTCGAGTAACAGAGCATATCGGTCACCGCATCGAGCCTTAAACTCGAGCAATAGAGCACATCGAGCATCGGAGATCGGAGATCGGTTTGATTTGATCAAAGCTTGTGACACTTCGGCTTGGCCTCGAGTCCTTCCTTGTCTCGATGTGCTGCCACGGGCCTCGGTGTTGCCCCTCAGGCCTCCCTCAAGGTATTTAAGCCCTCTTTTTCTCTCTCTTACATCTTTGGGTTTGTTGTGGAGTGTGGTCTAAGAGAGAGAGCTCTTTCTCTTTGAACTAAAATGAGAGTATGAGACTCTCTCTCTCTCTATATATATATATATATATCTGATTCTCTCTCTTCCTCTTTGAACTGTAATTGGCTTGGCTTTATAGCTAAGAGCTTTACTTTATAACTTTACAATTATTTGCCCCTGTTTTGACTTTATCCGTTGGTGTGTTTTGTGTTGGTGAGTTTGTCTTTTAGTGCATTGTGATTTGTGAATTTATCTAACTGGCTCCTTTTCTGCTGAGTGTGGGGGGGGGGGGGGGGGTGGATGGGCCATGTGGCTGTGTGGGGTGGGATATTTGAATTGGGAAAGTAAAGGCATGCAGAGGTAGGCACCAATACATTATGACAAAATTAAATTATGTTAGACACTAGGTAGCGGGTTGAGCCTAATGCACATAGGATGTGTGCTAGTGTGTGCTAATGCACAGTGAAGTGTGTGCTAAACTGCTAGTAGTTAGTAAAAAATAATAATAAAGCAAAAACAACAATAATTAATAATTTAATTAACCAATACATTATAAAAGACAAACAAATTAAATTATGTTAGGCTAACCAACAATTTATAATTTTATAATTAATGAAACAATAATGCAACAAATTATAGTTTATGCTTCTTAAGGAACATCCTGAGAAAAATTCATGGGGCCACCACTGAATTTGCGGGAGAGAAGTGCATATTTTGCCTACATGATTGGAGGGCTTATTAAAAACTTGCTTGATGCTTCTTTGAAGCCTTATTTTATAACTAGTCATGGCCCTTGTAGGCTATAACATTGTTATTGGAACTACAAATAGGGGGAAAATTCCGAGAGACAATGGTGGGCTTAAGATTGTTAAGATGGGAGCATCAAGAAACCGTTATTCAACGGTGCCTTCTACAAAGTAGGAGTTCTATTGCCTGTCACCTTTAAGGTAAGTTCTTCAGTACCATGATAGGGGGAAAACTCTTCTTAGGCATGCAAATGTGAATACATACCACACAAGTGAATGCAGTGCGTAGAAACTAGTTTCTGTGGACAAAATCCTGAGCCATTTGCAAACTAAAATGGTTTATTACCTTTCAGCAAGGCCCTAATCAATTAATTTACCTTCCTTTGCCAGAAGATAGTTCATGGATATACATTTTCATAAATTTTGACTAAGGACATCGCTCTAACCAAAAACATTGATCTTGCAGCCCTTGCCCAGCAAAAAGAATCTTAGGGGGACTGATCAAAGTAATAGTTTCAGTGTGCATTCAAGACATTGAAGAACTTTAAGCTATAGAAAAGATGCCGTGGAATCTTTAAGCTATAAAATCTTAATTATGTGAAACAAAGATGTGGTATAACGAGGTAGTTTCAGCGTCTCAATGCTTGACATATTTGGGTTTGTGGTTTGAAGATCTGAGCTTATTCTTAATAATTCTAGTATAGGAGTTATTATCTATCATGATTTCTTAAAGTTTAGCTGTGAGGCTTGTTCTCTTAAAAAATTATTGCTATTATAATGCCTATATTGTGGTAGAACATGAAGTTTTAGTAAGTTGGATTAGAAGATACTTTTTATACTACTATTTTCATCTTATTTGTTTAATATATTATTAGCAACACGATGTGTTATACTATGTTGTATATGCTAAAGTGGATGCGAAAGTGGAAGCATAGAATAGGAACACCGAGAACATAAAAGTTACGTGGTTTAGCCTTGTCGGCCTACTTCCATGAAGGAACCCCTTAAGGGCTACATCTTTATTGTATAAGACTGTAGTACAATAGCCTGTATTACAATGAAAACTAACATGAGTATATATAGGCGACTAAATCCTAGACTACTAGTATAAGTAGGAGTGGGCTTAGGCCTATAATATTGGGCTAATATGTCTAATATATTTCTAACACCCTCCCTCAAACTCAAGGTGGAATCTCGATGAAGGATTGAGGTTGGATAAGCATGAGAAGATCCTTTGGAGATGCCTTGAAAAATACCTTTAAAAAAAACACAATGAAGAATGTGCCAATTGACCAATTTTGGAGTTTCAAATGAAGAAATAGAGTCCAAAATTGGAATCTACGCAAAAACCTAAATAAGATAGGTCTTTTCGAAAATTTTGACTTTTGGTCAAAAGTCAAAGTCAACTATGGTCAAAGTCAACGGTTAGTGCTCACGGGTCAGATCCGGGTGGTCTGGATCAGGTCAGTCTAGGTCAACAGTTAGCTAGGTGACGTGGTGCTAACGAGGCGACACTACTGACGTGGTGAGCTACGTGGTTGATGATGTGCACATCACAATGAAGAATGTTCCAATTGACCAATTTTGGAGTTTTGAATGAAGAAACAGAGTCCAAAATTAGAATCTACGTGAAAAACTAAGCAAGATAGGCCATTTCAAAAAATTTGACTTTTGGTCAAAGGTCAACGCAAAAGCCAAAGTCAACTATGGTCAAAGTCAACCGATCCAAGGTCAAAGTCAACGGTCAGTGCTCACGGGTCAGATCTAGGTGGTCCAGGTCGAGTCGGTACAGGTCAATGGTTAGCTAGGTGACGTGGTGTTAACGAGGCGACATTGTTGATATGGCAAGTTGCATGGTTGATGACGTAACTAGGGCTGACGTGGATCAAGCTAACTTGGCCTTTTCTGACATCATCAAATGACTTCATGGATGACATCATCACAGGTTTCGGTGCGTGGAGGAGAAACAGAAACTTAAGGTGGCGTATAAGGGCACGTGTTGTGCCAGATGAGAGCTAGATTCTCGAGCTACCTAGATCGGCGGACGACAAGGCCTTCATAGTGGCACATGTACCCAGAAGACGATCTGGGAGTTAGGAATCTATGGTGGCAAGTGGGAGATTTTTCGAAGACAACTGCGGCACGTGGAGGCACGTGGCAAGGTTTCAGGCAACCGGATTTCTGAGTTTTCCTTATAGGAGGTCGAGGAGCACGCTTGTGGGGTTGGTTTCGTCAGGTGAAGGCTTGATTTGCATAGATCTGAATTGGGGGGGGGGGGGGGGGGGCACGGCATGCTTAAGAGATCGAAGACATGGCGGTGAGACAGCAACGTTAATTCCGTGGGAGCTGTGTAAAGCCGTAAAGTCCAGATCTGTGGGCAAGCAGTGTCACTATGGTGGATCTGTGTTGAGTACATGGAAGACTTCTTTGCTACATAGAGATAGTTGTTTAATGCCAAGAACGAAGTTTGACTCTGATACCATGTTAAATATATTATTAGCAACGCGATGTGTTATACTATATTGTATATACTAGAGTGGATGCGAAAGTGGAAGCATAGAATAGGAACACCAAGAACATAAAGGTTACGTGGTTCAGCCTTATCGGCTTACATCTACGGAAGAATCCCTACATCTTTATTGTATAAGAGTATAGTACAATAACCTGTGTTACAATGAACCTTAACATGAGTATATATATGTGACTAAACCCTAAACTATTAGTATAAGCAAGAGTGGACTCGGGCCTATAACATTGGGCTAATATGTCTAATATATCTCTAACATTATTAAATTATGTTGCTTATTTATGGCATAATGATATATGCCTTTGCCTGCTCTAGTTTACTTGAAAGACTTGAAAGAGGTGTTAATAAGTTCATAGCATGCTTTTGTTTCTTCCATGGGATTTTGCTTCTTCCATTCTTTTGAAGTCAACATATTGGATTTTCTTGTGGTTTTTTTGATTGTGTTTATGATACTTTTCCTTGAGCAGGGCCCCATTCCACAACTAAGGTCATGTTTCTCATATGATTTTCTCTTTGAAGTTCTCTTTGTTACAATATATCTTAAATTTTTTACAGTTGATGAACATGGGAGTGTAATATATTTAACCATGGGCATGCTATTTGCATTTCAGTTTTAGGCCTTATGATCAGTGGGAGTGAGCTTGGACACTATGAAGAGGAAGCAAGTAATGATAAGAGGATTGGAGTTGATTCCGCTAATGTTGTTGAGTCAAAACATGGTGTTGTTGCTATTGATGATGGCCTATTCTAAAATTGGCGCATCTTTGGAGGGCTTGCTGGGATGGCTTCATGATTGTCCAGTCCTCAACTTCACATACCCAAGCTTTTGACGAGGAAAAAACTGAACCGGTATTTGCTTCAAAGGATCACAATTGTCTCTTTCAGCTAAAGTTTTTGATTTAAAATTTAATAGATTCCTGCCTATAAAATTACATTGGCATGTGCAACATAATCAGATTACTCTCTTCTACTAAGTGTTAACAATTTTTCTTTTGGTTTTTGTACAAAATGTGACACTGCCTTTTGAGTAAGAGTAAATCTTAGCCCATAGTTGTGTACATTGCAATAAAACTCTTGTTATTTAGTCTTGTAATAAAAATGTACATTTCAATAGAATTTTGTTCTTTCTTGGAGCAAACTCTTTTCTTTTTTACGTCTCCTTTTCTGCATCACATTGTTATTGTAATACAATATCAGAATTGTTAAACTCGAAGCTTTACAATTAATTAAGAAAAAAAAAAATCAAATGATACATCAAAGTACGACTTTAGTAAAAGAAATTTTTATTATGTTAAGAATATATCAATATTTAACTTGTAGCTAGTCAAAACATACATATATAAAAACCAAGTTGTAGTAGGTTCATAAATCATAAGCAAACTACAAAACTGTAAGTGCTACAAACTGTACATAAAACATTCTAAAAAATTGCTATAAGGGGTTCATAAAGCTATTGAAAAGTTTTCCAATATGCTTTGCAAACTATCCAAGATACTTCAAAGTCTTGTATTATCCTTTAATGTAGTAGAATCCTGAAAAAAAAAAATGTAATAATCTTAGAAAAAGCATTAAATAAGAGCATACGATAAAGTTTAAGTTTCAAAAGTGCTTGACTCAATTACAGAAACACTCAAGTGAGTTTCATTCCCATTATCAAAATATTATAATCTCGATTCTCCACAACTCCATCAGTAACCAAATTATTTTATTTTTTATTTTTAAAAAACTGAATCAGCAACAAAGCGTTTACAAAATTTTATGATAACCCCTAGTGATTTGTAATCTAAGACCAATATTATTCCTGTGTTATGCATGATGCAAGGTAATTTTTATAATTCTAGTCCATAAATAAGTATAATTTCCAGTAAAAACACAAGTACCAACACAACTTCATACATTGGCTTGGAAATTATACGAGTTAATAATTTTAAAAATTATAATAGCACAACCTGAATTTCGGATGGATTTTTGTTTGTGTGCAACAAATGGCACTTTTATGTCAACAATCTGTGCCATTGACATCCAGGGTCTCAATAATTCAAGCTACTTGCTCCAATTTTAAGTTGCAGGACTACAGAATTCATGTACTCCTCTTCGCAACAAGCAAGAGTTCTCCCAATCCGACCTACTAAAACTTCATGTTCTACCACAACATAGGCATTATAATAGCAATAATTCCTTAAGAGAACAAGCCTCACAGCTTAACTTAAGAAATCATGATAGATAATAACTCCTATACTAGAACTATTAAGAATAAACTTCCAAAGGGACAATCCATAGTCTAATTTCAGAACGGCCAACTACTCATTAGCAAGACAACACCTTTTTTTCCTTCCCTTTAAACCCATGACAGAGCAAGACACAAAAATAATACCGTGACCCTAATAACGCCAAACACCCACCCACCACCGTCAGCATCCACCGGTCCAAACTCACAAATCTAGTGAAGACAAAGGAAGTAAGGCCACCGGTCAACTGCCGGTCCTCAGCCATCGGCACACCCACACCCACACCCACACTTCACTGGGTTTTGTACTCATTATCAAAATCTTAAAACGCTCCACAATAAATCAACAAGAATCATGAAAGGAAGCAAAACGAAATAAGAAATGAGATGAAGTCACTTGTTTATAGTTTATGGTGAGGGCGGTGGTGGACTTAACAGCAAAAACTGACGTGGATGGCACGATCGGCGACTCAAAAGCGACAGCAAGAAATCCAATGTGGGCATTTGTGGCGGAGACCAGCGAATCTGGGCAAGCTTGTCGTCAACACCCTAAAGACAATGGTTGAAAATCTGAAATGGAAGAGCGAAAGTGGAAAAAGAGAGATGAAAAGTGATATTGTGTTTCAGATTACAGAGGAAGAGAAAAAATGTTTAGTTGGCAGGCAAAGGGTAAAATAGTATTTTAGCTTGTAGGTTTTAATTTTTACGTTTCATTCACCCATTTGTTAGTCCCCCAAATAAGAGTGCTGACCTGGAGAGAGTGGCTCATAAGATATTTTCTCGGTAGATTAGATGTTGACTTTAAAGGCATTATTATGAACTTTGAAGTAGGTCTGTGACTTTGAAGCTATAAAATTTTTCTAAGCCATTGATATTTACAGGTGGCTATTATAAGTTTTTGGATAAACTATTATAAGTTAATACTTGATGTGATACTTTTTGCATATAATATGTTACCGGTTTTTTATGTTTTGATATGAAATGGGTATAAAATAAATTTTGAATTTTTTATACCATTGGACTAAAGGCCTATGGTATTAGAGCTAATAGGTCTTGAATATGTGAGGTATGTTGCCATGATTTTTTTTTTTTTTTTAGAAGACGTTGTTGACTGGATTCTAAGTTTGAAAATTAGGTTGATTCTGACAAAGTCTTAGAGATATTTCTCATGTTCTTAAATAAGCTTTCGAGGAAATTAGGTTTTTTTTTTTTTTTTTTTTTTTTTTCCTGTCCCTGGTGTAAGTTTGATTTTGTCCTAGAGGTTAAAAATTTTGGATTTGGTTATTGAATTTTCAAATAGGGAAAAATTTAATCATTTTAGCTATTTTGCTATTTACGTGACTTTACTGAAGTATCCTAATTTAAGGGACCAAATTTAGCCTACTACATCTTCAAAAGTCCAAAATAGAATCAATCCTAAATTTAAAAGATTAAAAAAAATCCTTAAGGGTCCAAAATTAAACTAACCCCATACGGAGGGATAAAATTCTCCCCCATTTAAAATTTTGGGATCAAAGCCAAAATTTTTACGAGCTCTACTTTGTAGGAAACAACAAATATTTTTTCATGCAATTCAAATTTTAAATGTGTAATTTTGAATTTTTTTATATAAAATTTTTCTATAAATGGCATGAGTTAGCAACTTGTAAACAATAATTATAGAATTCCTAAAATATCCTTGACATTGGAATAATCAAATAAAACATAAAATAAAATATATAATTCTAATTAACTATCATGGCCATTTATTCTTAGACTTTGCCGTAAACTGAAGCTTTTGTATAGTATTATATTGTTTCTCTAATCACATTATGGTTGGGCCATCATTTATCTATGAGAATATAGGTTTCGTCAAGTGGGTTGGCCAACTTTGAGCCCAATAAAAGTGGCATTCGTGTATCTTTTAAGGTGAGTTAAAGTTGAGTCATGTTTTATTATTTAAGAAGAATAACCATGATTTTAAAAATTGAACAAGACTTCTCGATTCAATTGATTCGACCAGGAATTGGCCAACAATTTGGTTCAATTATGCCAAAAAAATTCTAGTTTTAATAAAAACCCAAGAAGTAGTAACTGGAGATTTGACCTATGAAACCACAAATAGGATTGGAAAAATCGGTTTACAATGGTTTAGTTAATTGAGCAATAATGACACAAAGAATAAATATAGTAAAATTATAAAACTATTAAGATAACTTTATTCTCAAGTTTTTCACTTCTTAAAAAACAAATATCAAGTTTTTCAAATTTTAAAATTATAGATAAAGCATGAGTTCATAAATTAGATGGTAAATAACATCAGATTAATATGAAATATGATGTTCATAAAGAGTAACAAAAATATACAATCATGTGGTCAAATTTTCAAAATGATGATTGTATAAAATAAAAAAAAGAAATAGTAAAATATCGCAAAGTGTTACAACCTATGTAACTTATCAGACAAAAGGACTTATTTTCCCCGTCAAAGAACTCTATTTAGAGCCCATGATATTTAGATTGTAAATAACATAAGATTAATATGAAATATGATATTCATAAAGAGTAACAAATGTATACAACCATGTGGTCAAATTTTCAAAATGATGATTGTATTAAAAAAAAATAATTTTTTTTAGTAAAATATCGCAAAGTGTTACAACTTGTGTAACTTATCAGTCAAAAGACCTTATTTTCTCCGTCAAAAAACTCTATTTAGAGCCCATGATATTTTATCCGCCAAGCAATTCCTTCTACTAAAATGAGACCTAGTGCAATAAACAGGACAATTGCATTCTAAGAACTAAAGTTAAAAGTTGTTGAGGACAAATTTTTCATGCCACATGGCTTCATTTCATTGGCAACACGTACCACGTCAACACTATCATGCATTTTTGGGAAAATTTCTTTTAAAGCCCAAAAGAGTCCATATTCACAAATGATGTCAGAGCCCATGGTCCAAAACTCATGGCAATATAATCTCATAGAAGCCCATAGTTCGAGCTCATGGCACAATGTCTCATTTTCGGCTCATGATCCAAGCTCATGAGTCTCATCGGGGGAATTTTGGGAATTGTGGTTTGGAGGGTCAAGCAGTATGTTTAGTAAAGCTCCAGTGGTTCAAAGTTGATAAACGAAAGCATGTTGCTTGGCATGTCTTCTCCAATTCCTTGAACTCTGACGGGTTAGTGTGCAATAGGTAACATTTGGTAAGCCTCTCATATCACATAACACTTAAAATAATAAAACTCTCAATGCTCTTTACATAAAAATTAATGTCCATCATATAATATAAGTTTAAAAATGTGATTATAGTATTTCATATAAATTATATTATTATCATCTAAATCAATTCCAAGCACATGGCTAAATATATATATTAGTATCTCATATCTAGCATTAAAATGCTCTCTTTACTCTCCAAGATTTGATTAAAATACAAAATGACCATAATTACATCTCAAAAACTTCATCAAATATCAACCAACTAGTCTATTACTTACCAAAATTATATATGGACTAAACATATAATTCTTCCAAGAGAGGAAACTTAGCCGAAAATACCAATAACAGCTCCAGTGGAAGCTGCAGCAGCTTCTGCACAAGTTGCAACAGCTCTAGCAGAAGCTGCAGCAGCTTCTGCACAAGTTGCAACAGCTCCAGCTAAATTGCAGAAGCTCCAGCAGGTTGACACATGTCCTAAAATGATGTCATCTGCCCATTAATGCCTAATCCCAGCAACTTACTGTCATACCCAAAGAAACAAGAGGATCCCATAAAGATTATCTTACCATCTTTAGCCAAATCATGAATTTAATGCCAATTATCTTTTCCTCCAAGCAAGATGTCATTTGGATGATATCATTCAGTTGTGAGAGCCGTGATTGACAGCTGTTACAGCTATAACATCAGCCTTGAAGTCTCTAGCTTTCTTCTTTTGGCTAAAAAAACAAATGAAACCACTCACCTTGTCAAGGACTTTTCCTTATTTACAATTTTTCCCTTCAACTAAATTCTGATCTAGTTACATAGCTTGGCTCTATATAAAGAGGACCAAGCTACACACTAAAGGGGCCCCTCTCTCATCCCCATGATTCTGAAACTTCACTTTGCTGCATATATCTCTAAACTCTTCTATACTTCTCCATCTCCCTTACAAAAATATATTTTCCTAAATAGCACCATTACATCACACCTCTTACAACACACCATTATCCATTACCCATCTTTCCCACACTCTATGATTCTGAAACTTCATCATTTTTGCTGCCCAAAAACACATCTCCATCTCATTCTTTATTTCTCATACAAAATTCCCCTTCTTAGAAAGCAACATAACCAATGTCATAATACAAAAAACAATCCCAGCAACAGCCTTTACTACATTTAACCTTCATTTATCTATCTCATACTTCCATTTATTTTACAAAACACATTCCTCACAAAATACCCATACGTACTTCTCATATATCTCTAAAATCCATATCTCACAAAGTATACATATACAAGATCCATGTTCAACAAAGTATCTACAGTTCTACACATAATTCTCATACATATTACAAACATCATATCTCACAATATATACATATTTCTTATCATCTCCACACATCTTAAAATATATCAAACACTCTTCCAATAACTTATTTCTAAAAGCCCTTTCTCATGAAAGACATATATTTATAATGCTAAAAGCCCTTCTTATGAAAGGCAAAAAACTTATAATACTAAAAGCCCTTCTTATGAAGGACAACCTCACTCATATTTGACAAAAAACTAAAAGAGCATTACATGGGGAAAGTCATTTAAGTGCATGATGAAAGAGGATAAACTTAACCAACCTATGCACACGGCTGGATATATTTTCTCTCCTTCCAGTTGTACCCATTTTTCCCTTTCAAATATGAAGGTTGTTGAAATGTCTAAGTCCACTGCCGTTCTACGACTAGAGCCCCAAACTATGAAGATAAGTCATTACATTTTACCTTCAAACTTGTATTATTAAGTATATTTTATTCATTATCATTATACCACTCAACTAATGTTATTATACTGTTGGAATGTCATCAGCTCATTATTATTATATGGCCAGAGCCACAAATCACATAAAGGACAAAGTGATGCTATACGGCTGGAGTCAGAAACACACAAGGCTGCTGAAATGCTAAGTCCATTGATGTTACGGCTGGAGCTGCAAAATATGAAGATAAGTCATTATATTTTATCTTCAAATTTATATTATTAAGTATATTTTATTCATTATCATTTTACTACTGGATGCAAATTACTTTAATATCATCTCACTATTTAATGAACATGATCTCACTAACACTTCATTAATGAACATACATATTAATAAATCGATCTATCACCATCGTACATATATTATTTGGGCATGAACCACCATTGGACACATATTTTTTGGAAATGAACTACTGTTGGACATATATTATTTGGACATGGACCATTGCCGGACATACCTTATTATGTTGAACATGAACCATGAACCGCAACTAGACATGGACTATTGGACTCATCCCATTGTTGGACATTGGACACCTAATTAACCACTTTCTAATATTAGACATCACTTAATAAACATAATAATAACATATCAACTCACCATTTAATCAAAGCTATCAGGCAAAGTATATTATTTATTTATTTCAACAATTATCATGATTCTAAGACTTTGGGTTTTATCTATTTTGTAGGCTTAAAATACACTGGAAGCCATTGGTCTATGTGGCCCAATGTCGAGTTCTGGGTTGACCTCCCCAAAACAAATCCGGGCCTAGCAAAGTCACACCTTCAACGAAAGACACGTGGCTACGTGCAAAAAACCACCCCCAACAAAAGTTAAAAAGTTCATTTTGAATTTCAACCTTTAAATCTTTTTTTTTTTTTGAACTTTTTAATTTTTACCTTCTTACCTTCTGAACTTTTCTCCTCTTACTTAAGTTCTACTGCACAATCCAAAAGTCAGAGACCAAAAACACACAAATCATGGCTCTGCCAATGTTTTAGACTCTTGAGTTTGAGATTTTCTTTGCATTGGTTGGCTACAATGGAATCATCTAAACGAAGTACGCCAGGGATCTAGTCAATTGTCAACCAAAGCGGTTGTGTTTAGTGTTGTCCACTATATATCAAGGATGCATGGACACGATTATGGATACAAGTATGGGTATGGATAAAATACAGCAACATAAGCAACTTTTGAAAAGTTATTACATGATATGGCAAATTGGACATCATTACGACACATGTACGACACCCCTAATGAAGAGACATCCTACCTATATATGTCTTGGCCTCCATAACATAGATACCAGAACCTCATAGCCAAAGTGGTCGAAATGGACACCACCTGCTCAAGATGTTTAAGCTTAATGTGGTTGTTATAAGCTTTATGTGAACAAAACGGTTCAATGATTTAGCACTGATATTAGCAGATTGAGTCAAGGAGCAAGCATTGGCTAATGGGATGCTATGCCATTATTGTCTGCTTGTGGAATTAAAAAATGTGAAGATTGTTCACTGTTGGAGTTAATAGCAAAGTGGACCAACATATTGGTTGGCCTAGTGGTAAGGGTTCGAACCAACGTGGCTCAAGACATGAGTTCAAGTTCTCCTCTCTATTGGAGTTAATAGTAAGGTGGGACCAACACATTGGTTGGTCTAGTGGTAAGGGCTTGAGCCAACATGCCTCAAGACATGGGTTCAAGTTGTCCTCTCTGCTAGAGTTAATATCAAGGTGGGACCAACACGTTAGTTGGCCTATTAGCAAGGGCTTGGGCCAACATGCCTCAAGACATGGGTTCAAGTTCTCCCACTAGCAGCCTATTGCGACTCCTTATACTTAACTTGCAGGTTGTTCATCTAGCTCATCAATGACCATGGTGTGAAGTCTTAGCTAGAGAGCAGTTAGGGTGCCACTATGGTTACATTTGTTTTGTACATATTTGTTTAATTATTTTATATTCTAGAGTTCTTTGGACCTATTTAAGGTTCATGCTTTGTGACAATTCTTTTGTATACATAAAGCAAAATCTCACTATCTCACCACTACAAGAAATAAGCTTATTTGCAACAACTAGAGTTCATTGCAAAAGCACAAAAAGCCATTGCAAATTCGTATTACCAACAACAAAAGGCCATCGACACAAAAGCGTCCTCACTTGCGAAAAAAAAAATGATATATTTGTAGAGATAAAAAGAAAAAAAAAAAACTTGTAGAAGTCTTTTTTAAGAAATAGACAATACTTAAAGTTGGGCAAGACTTAAGTATAGTATTTAGGTGCTGTTCCTTAGGTTTCCCTCATAAGATTCTGTCATGTGAATTTTTTATTGTGGAATGGAAGTATATTTTTTAGTTAAGTAACCACATGGCTAAATTTTAAGAAGGAAACTTAAAGAATAGCACCTAAGATACTGTACCTCAGTTTTGTCCTTTAAAGTAATTGTCACTTTTTATATATTACACCCCATTACATAATATTTATATATTTCCATGCATTGCGTGAGTCTGCTGCTAGTTATATTAAAACATGAATTATGATTACAACCAAAGTTATTGAATCATCCAACACTAAATCCTAACATTTTTTAAAAAAAAAAGTAAATAAAATTTCAACTTTTGAAGTTTACTATACATGCTAGGCTCCTGAAAAACATAAACATATACATATATTTATGTTTCTAAATATGTATATAAGAGTGTATCTCGTGAAAAATATAGTTCTATGATAATAAAATAACATTTATGATGATTAACATACAATATTCATCTAAATGATTCGAAACCTATATTTCTATGATAACTAAATCAGATTTATATGTATTACTATGTGATATCATATAAATGACATACAAAAATTTCGTATTTGGAATTGAGTTAAAGATAATTCAATGCTTTTGGAGATGTCTTTAGTTTTGGGAACTCAGCTCTATTTTGAAGGAGAAAATGCATTTATTAAAGATACCATTGGGACACTGATACTAATTTATTGTGTGTACTACTACTACTCTCTAACCCTTTATTCATTTTTTAATGAAAACTTGAAGTTATTATCACTGTTAAACCGTTCTATAGGTCCATGTTTGAGTAATGTATATTGCACTTTGGACATTATGTTTGCATGCCAATTCTACACCGTGATAATAAAATTGAAAATAACCTAATAAAAATTCCTAGTGGTGTCTAGGATGAGTTATAAAATTTCATGTTATTTTCATGTTTATTTTACATGTTTGGTTTGGTTGAGATGTACCATAATTGCACATGCTTGTTTGGCTAATAAGTACATACACTCATTCCTATTTTTCTACAATGATCTTGAGATCCATAGGCTTCTATTGATGATCTAATCTAATAATTATGAGATTCCATGATTATGTCACATATTTGATTGAGATTTTGATTATGTTATTATTTGGCTAGATGCGCACATAATTATACACCTACACATATAAATCTACATGTTTGGATGTCCAATTAGGATGTTATGTTTGGATTTATGCCGATACATGTATATCTTGACAATAATTACATGAGTATATTCTCTTGAAATTCCATATATGCTCATGAGTTAGATGTCTCTTTGATTAGCATGTAAAATTGACGTGCTTATGTACATTTTATGCATGTTGAGATTTACACACATTAAAAAGTATTTTTATGAGCAGTCCCATTGAAAATGCCATTTTACAAAAAAAAAAAACCCTGTTTTTAAAAAAAATTCTCAAAAAACACTAATTTTAAAAGCCGTTTTATAAAAAGCACTAAATTTTTGTTTTTGTTTTTTTTAGGTATAGGATTGATGGCAATGGAAATCATAAATACTCTATCGGAGATTGTGGTATTCCAGTATTCCATTTCATATTTAGCAGCACTATACTTAAAAGTCGGGGTGACATTTAGGGGCAGAATGAGTATCCCATATATAAACTGTAGGGTTCGGATTTGTAGCTCAAGCCCAAAACAATGAATTTGTAGAGAATGGGTGAAAGAGCTGGGCTGGTTGTGAATTAAACAATAGTCAATTATGGTGTTAAGAGATGTATTAACGTAGAAAAACACTTGAAAAAATCAACAAATGGATGTCCGAAGAGGTATATCATTGAATAAAATGTGATTACAACTCTTAATACTACAGTAAAGTTATTCTCTTTTTCTTCTTCCTTTTCTCTCCATCCCTCCTTATTAGAGGCCTCTCCTCTTTATATAGCACCCTCTCCCATCATCTTCATCGTCCACTTGTTTTTCATCTAAGCATCCACTTGAGTGCATGTCCCATCAGGTATCTTCTTTAGCTCTTTAGGAGTGGCGGTAGTTGTGATTATACTGTTCAGGGGTCTTCTCTACATTAATGCGGCCAGAAAAATAGCTGCAGTGCATTTAATGTGATGGTTGCAGCTTGTCTTCTAGATATTTTTCCATTTCTATCATCTCCACATGTGCCTGAAGCTTATCTTTATCATTGAAGTCGTAAGAAAGATTACTTGAACCTCCCAGGTATCTGCTTGACCAAGGTTCTTTGTATCCGAGGATAATGACCTCTTCAAACCACTGGTAATCTCTTCGGACTATACTCCTCATTCATTTCTAGGTATATTTCTTCCACATGGACTTCTTCTTAATAACTTTCTTCTCTTCGGATGAACAGTAATCTTCAAATAGGGCCCCAGGCCCAATATATAATGTTGGGCTTTCACGCCCACATAAACTATTGCAACTATGACCGTGGAACCTCACAAGAGCAATAAAATTTTCTTCCCATATCTTAGTACCATAATAATAGCACATAAAATATCCAAAGCTCCATGATAATTTATTCCAAAAAATGTTGCATAGCTTGAGTTAAAAAACTAAAACCCACCTGATCTCAATATCCACAAACCTCAATCAACGACTTTGATAGGCCAAACGGCTTAATGACGACCTTTGGATACTTTGATGCATGTATGACATATTTAATATTCAATAAAATAAATAACACTTCTTTTTTGGTTTAAGGTTTTATTTTTTATTTTTGTATTCTATTTCTTTACATGGTTGTCAGGTGTTTATTAGGAATAGAATACTGAGTTAAAAAAAAAATTATATATAAAACACTATTTAAAATATATATTATCTAAGTGATTATATATCAAAATTTTCATTTAAAATTATCAACTTAGGTCTCCAAATATGTTGAGCTGGCATGAAGTTTATAATTCTTTAGTGGGACATTTGTATGAAGTGGTTAAAGTGGGAGTGATTCACAAGTATTTTTGGATGTAAAATTTTTTATCTTAAATTTGAGAAGTGAAATATTAGAAAATATAGCGTATGGCCATTTTTTGTTGTTGTTGTTGTTATTATTATTATTATTGTTTTTGTTATTTTTAGTGTTATTGTTGTTGACTTTATGTAGTATGTTTGCCTGCAGAGTCAACTCATCAAAATTTAATGCCTAAGGCAATGATTTTAAAATAAATTTTTTTTATAATTAATTAGTAATTTTGAATCAATATAAAGTATTTAAATGTTTATCTCTTCTTGAGATACAAAATTATTAATCAAATTTTTTTTTGGTCAAAATTTGTTGACATCTCATTCTTAATTGATAATATTGTTAATTCAATAAATCTAATGAAGCATTTATATCAACTTTAATAATAATAAAATTATTTCTACTAAAATAATTATTGTGGTGGGGCTTTTTAAAAAAAAAATTGGAATGAAACTTTTTTTTTAAACAATTTTTCTACCTCAAATAAGTTAAAAATTAAGCGAAACTACAATGTTGATCCTTCAAGTTTACCCTGTGTTTGCAATTGGTCTTTTAAGTTTGAAGCGAGCACAATTGGTCCTTCAAGTTTTAAAACTAAATTGTATTAGTTCTTTTACTAACTGTAGTTAGTGATGTTACTTACGTGGCTAACGGAATAATAATTTGGTATTTTTTTAAATGATGTGACAAGTTTTTATCTAAAAAAATTAGCTTTCACGTTAGAATTTTAGCAGGACCCACCTTCTAAAATTACCCAGATCCACAATCAGGCCCGGCTCCCTCCTGTTCTAATTTCTTCCATTGTCTCCCATTTTTACAAAAATGAAAGACACGTGGCTAACAACGAATCCAAGGCTTAAAAATGAGCCACGTCTAAGATAATGCCCTCTCTCTCCAAGCTTCCTAATTCCTTAGGAAAACCACCTCCCACACTCCACCAAAACTTGCTCTCCACTGAGTTGAAGCCGGCAAAGAAGATCTTCGTCGTTTTGTTAATGGATGAGACTTCATCGAAATCGTTTACTGAGTTGTGAAAGAATCAATCATGGAAGCTTTAAAAGCTTCCTCTCCTTCTTGAAAGCTGCCATGATATATGCTCTGCCAAAACCACTCCTTCACCCAACTCATGGTTTCTTTCACAAGTTCTAATCTTTTATTCATTAATTTGTTTATTCATTTATCCAATTAATTTCCCTTTCTCTTCACATTTGAATCACAATTAATAAAACCCAATTCAAAGACCCAATTCATTGTTCCGTTCCCCTTAAATTGTTGAAGCTTCTGAAAGAGTTTTGAGCATGCTGGAGATGGGTTTGGAGTGGCTGATCATTCTATACTAGTGGAACCCATCAAAGATCATTTTGAAGGATCAATTTTTGTTATAGGTTATACAAACCCAGAAAAAAAAAATGATGGAACTTCAATAGTTTGACCTCTATTGTAAATTTTAATTTTAATTTGGTGTTGTTTAATTGGTCACCACCCAATGAAAAATGCTTGATAATAGCTGGCTTCATGTGTCCCCACGACTCCGATCAAGTTTTGATCTTGTTGGAGAAAGGCATTACAGTGGCATGTGGACGGTGGTTTTTCTACTGAGCTGCTAAAAAGGGTTGAGAAAGAATGACCAGACTTAGCAAAACTCTTATTTAGCAAAACTCTATTTACAAACCTATCATTTGTTAGAATTATTTGGACAATTCTTAATAAAATGACCAGGTTTCTCACAACGAAAACATGTACTATTAACAGCGAGGCATTCCTTGAAATGAGGCTTTCCACAATGTAAACATTTTCCTCCAGCTTTTGGCAAGGACTGAAAAGCATTCTTCTTGGGAGGATTTTCCTTTCTAGGGCTGGTTAAACTTCACTATTTTGCCTCTATTCTTTTCCAACGCTGCTTTCATTTTAGTACGTTCTTGAATGTCTTCTTCTACAGCTTCAGCAAGTATAACCAAATTCTTGTAGTCCTCAACTCGAGAAGTAGTCAAACGTTGTCTAATTTTGAAATTCAGCCTTTTGCGAAACTTCTT
Source organism: Quercus glauca (assembly GCA_023736055.1). Taxonomy (NCBI): domain Eukaryota; kingdom Viridiplantae; phylum Streptophyta; class Magnoliopsida; order Fagales; family Fagaceae; genus Quercus; species Quercus glauca. The sequence goes on from CM043319.1 coordinate 71,499,105, forward strand.
AACCCTTAAAGCTTCAGTAGAAACAAGGTGGGGAGCAAAACGAGACAACTCTGTAAACTTTGCTTCATATTCCTACAAATTTCGATGAACTTGTCCAAGGGAGTATGAGGGTTGCTCAATATGAAGCAAAGTTTACAAAGTGGTCTCATTTTGCTCCCCACCTTGTTTCTACTGAAGCTTTAAGGGTTAAGAAGTTTCACAAAAGGCTGAATTTTAAAATTAAACAACGTTTGACTACTTCTCGAGTTGTGGACTACAAGAATTTGGTAATACTTGCTGAAGCTGTAGAAGAAGACATTCAAGAACGTACTAAAATGAAAGTAGCATTGGAACAGAATAGAGGCAAGACAATGTACAACAAAAAACTATACATTCTAACAAATGAGAATCACAGAATCCTTGCCATCTCTAATACTCTCGCTGCTTCCAGGAAAAAACCTGTGCATTGAAATATAATAGGATAAGCTGCGAAGCCCAGTAAGGTTTTAAGCTTCATGGACTTTTAATAAGAATGCATGTAAATCAAATATTTTATGGATATGTCAGCTTTGATAAAATAGCCTTCATACTATTCATATTGTTCTTAAAATAATTTATGAGCTTTTAGATGAAAATACTTCATTTTCCTTTCATATAATAATAAAATGACATAATAAGAAATATAAACATAATTCAGTAACCTTATCTTTAAAAAGACTATAAAATACTTTATCATAAACTTCTTATTAGACTTATAACACATGCAACATATCTTTCTTATCATCATACTTTTTTTATAATTTTCAAATAGCTTAATAGCTCATTTATAATACATATTAGTCAGTCCAATTGTAAGTTGTCACAACTTTGGGAGGCTTTCAGCATATAGTGCTAGGCATCCAGCATTCCCCACAATGCTAAGAAATCCCAAGATCGTATCAGAAAGTATCACTCCTTTCGGTGTGATCATATCATCAATCATGGGGGGGTTGGTTGGCATCCTCCACAAGTTGGTCGTTCCTAACAAGGGCGGGTACTTACCATTTATAATGGCCAATCAAAATCTCTATGGAAATACCAGTACTATAACCCCTACTAGCTGAGTTCAAATCATAACAATGGAATAACCGAAAACTATATTTTTCTGATAATTATGTTTTTACACAAATATTTCATAACAGTAGCATATCCATTTCATTCTTAAATATTATGTTCGTGATATAAGTAATATCATCAATATGCTAAAATTATCATATATATATAAGATTGAACAACTCACGAACATATATTTTACTTAAATTATGCTTATATGTAACATCTTTAATTAAAAGGTTTTAATGCATAATCGTTTTCTAAACAATTTTTATACTTATCAAACGCACATGTCACATATCTCTTACCTGAGAACAGAAGACGCAAAAGATTTGTATAAGAGGAGCTCAAGTATCCATGTTCTCATTCTCGTCACCTAGATGAAAGACCAAAATTTATTACTGACAAACTCTTCCTAAGTATTTAAACTTATACATGAATCATAACCTAACTCTCAAACTCAAGAAAATCTTAATTCTCATCACACAAAGGTTCCCCAAAGCACATGATACATTCATCAAACACATTATGTACCAAACCATAGAGAAACCATGGCATAAAACTTATTTATGATCTAAACATACCAAAGGATGAGCATACTAATTTATAACTCAAAACATTCACCCTAACTTTAGAATTAAATCCTCAAAGTCAGGTGTATCATAAGCTGTTCACTGCTCATTTCAGCAGCATATTCCTCATTTGTAAAATACAAATGGGCTGTCCATACACATCCAAACACCATGCAATTTTACAGAACCACTCCCCTGGATGTCTAGTATATACCATATCAATTTCAGAGTCAAAGCATAAAACCATGATTAATTAAAAATCATACAAGACAACATGCTCAAATCTGTCTTGACAGAATTTCATGCAACTTAGAAATTAAACCATTATTTTTATATTAGTCCAAATGCTGTGAGACCACTTCCATAACAACTATACATGTCCTAGAATTCATAAAAACTACTCCTAACATCCTAATTCATAGAATATGATTTAATCTATATTTTTCTTGTTGTAAATACCAAATCTGTCATAGTGACAGCTTTAACATGTTTTCTTACAAAATCATTAACTAATAGCAATTTTGTGAATTACATGAATAGGCATCTAAAAGATCATGATATCTTCAATCTTTCAAATAGCTAAAACAAAACCACAAATTCTGCTTCTAACAATCATATTAGAAAACATAGAGGAAAACTAAGAAAACAATCACACCATCAAAATACCCAAAATCAGATGAGGTTTTATTTACTTACCCACAAACTTTGAAGCTGAAACCTTAGGGCTAATCTTTTAATTTCTTCTTTAAAGTAAGATATATGATTTTGGTGAGAGAGGAAGGGCTGTTGGTGTGAAGGAAGGTGCTGCTATTTCAAAAGCAAAGAAAGAAGAAAAGAAAGGAGCAAGGAAAGATGAACAAAGAGTGTTTTTGGTGCAGCAAAGAAGTCAAGGGAAATGGATTTTGGGGTGGGGCACGTGTAATGCTAAGGGAAAGAAAAGGTTATTGCTCATCTTTTCAATTTTTAGCATTTATACTTTTCACCCTCCCATAGTTCTATATTCTAGAAAGGCCCAAACAACAATATAACTTTACATATAAACCCTTACCTTTATAAATTTCTTTCCATAACATTAAAAGAGCCTATATGTTTTATAATATCACAATATCAAAACTTTATAATACTAAGTATATAAACCCATAAAATTAATTATGTAATTAGGTTGGGATGTTACAATGTCTCATTAAATATATAGTTCTATTATAAGTAAATAACATCTTGTGATGATTAGCATACAATATTCATCCCAATTATATAAATATATATATCTATGATAACTAAATTAGATATGACTATGTGATATTCATCTAAATGACAAACAAAAATTTTGTATTTAGAAGTGAGTTTAAGAAAATTCAAGATTTTTGGAGAGTGCTTCAGTTTTAGGAACTCTACTCTATTGTGAAGGAGAAAATGCCTATATTAAGAATACTTTTTCGAAACTGATATTTATTTATTGTGTGTACTACTACTACTCTTCATTCCCCTATTCCTTTTTAAATGAAACCTTAGGAGTTATTATCAATTCAATTGTGTTAAACCGTTCTATAGGCCCATGATAGAGTGATGTATATTGCACTTTGGAGTTATTCCTTTATGTTTATATGCCAATTCTACATAGAGAAATTAAGAATGTAAATAATCTGTTAAATGACAGTTACATAGTGAAGGTCACAAATAGAAAATATGGATTGCTGTTTTGAAAATAAAAGAAGCTGAAGTTGTTTTAACTTTCACTGCCAACATAGGAGGGGTATTTATTGGATAAGGATGGTATACTTATGTCTTTTAATTTCAAATTGAAAATTTTTTTAGTGTGCAAATTTATTAATATATGTATATCTTTTTTTTTTCTTTTCATAAGTGTATTGTCAAATGTCATCATGCAAATTCAATTTTATGAGCTCAATTATTGCATTAACAAGAAGGGTCCAGGATCTTTCTGACAGGGAGGTCTTTAGTTGGGCTGGGTATGTTTCTCTAAAAAAAAAATAGTTGGGCTGGTAATGAGGATGTCCACTATTTGTATCCCTGTTATACAAAGCAGGATTCTCACCCACAGAAATGTGAGGTTTTTGGTTAGGTACAGCAACTTAATGATGGAGCTCGATCAAAGTTTTCTAGACCTTGTTAAAATTGTCAGTAGTTAGGCATTGAACCTATACTTTTGTCTTTTCATTTTAATGTTTGGTTATTACTTTTATAAATAAATATATATATATATATATATATATATATTTACATATATGTACATATAAACATATGTGCATGTTGAATTTTCGAAAGAACATAGGTATATGTTTATGTTCCGATTCTCCACCTACAACTGATCACAAACACACAAAAAGATACACGGATGAAATGAAACTTTTTTGGGCCATCTATATGGGTTTTGCATATTGGATTATTGTTGGGCAATTTACTTGGGTGGATTTAATAAGACCCAACTTGGGCAATACATGAACTTGACTTTGGGCTTTTTGAGAGTTGATAATTACATTAGTTTTGGCCCCACGAATTAAAGGAATTGCTTACAATTTACAAAGTCTCAACCAAAATATTAATTTGGACCCAAAAAATAATGAAAAATTATGGTTTAGGGTAAAAAAATTCACATTGTATTGGGTCATATACATTGTCAATTCACATTCAAAATTTGAGTAGAAGACTTGAAATAGGTAGCCAGAAAAACAACTGTGAAATCCTCTTTTAAAAATAAAATATTGTGAAACCATGTTCATTCCAGAAAAATCAGTGGTTTGATGATTGTAGTAAACTTTTAGTTTAAGATTTTCAAGGTATTCAACATCTTGAAATTTTAATTTTTATGCCTCAAGCCCTCAACTAAGTGCAGAAGTTGCAAACTTTCTAATAATAATTTGTTAGCTACTCTTGCTATTTTGGAGGATTTTTGATATATCATAGAAGAGGCTAGCACAGAACAATATAACTTTACATCACCATTCACCCCCAAAATCAAAGGCCAATGTATGAAAACCAATCTGATAGTTTAATATATATTATTATATATGTCAATGACTAACAGAACAAGATTAAACAATCTGTCCACTTATATTGCTCAACTAAACAGTCCTATACATATTGATTGTAATATATACAGCAGCAACAGTGTATAGACACTTTGAATCAGTAAAGTCGACCACCTCACCTATACCCCACTTTGAAATCATCCGATAAAATCATTAAAGTTACGATTTCACAGTCGCTTCTCTTCGACAAGCTAATAACCAACACTTTTAAATCCTTAAAAGGAAGCAGCAGTAATTGGAAGACACTAATTCGTTCCCTAAGCTAAACTGAAATTGTCTCTGGTACGAAATTGACCCCTTAGAACATATATGATATTTTTCAAAATGGAGAAGAGAAATCCTATAACAAAGCAATCATGTTACCTTCAATGAGAGAGAAGCACCAACTTTGCCATCAAAATGAGAAAGTAGTTGTTTATTTTATGGTTTTAAAAATTGGACCAGACTGACCGGTTCTACCAGCTCAATTTATTGAAACTATTGAGAACTGGTTTAAAGGTCTCAATTCATAGTTCTCACCATCTTACCGCGGTTTCTAGTTTTTCTTTAATTTTTTGTATTATATAATAAAAAAATCAGGCCAAATTTGTGTTTGATTCTCAATTGAATTGACGGATCTAGTCCAATTTCAAAAACCATTTTAATAACATAGTATGTTCTTACAGGCTTCTAGGGGCAGCTTGATCCATTTGGAGACTGCGAAAATTGAAATTGAGGCCTTTTATATATTCAAATATGACTTTAAAAAAAATTAAATATTACTTAAACTCTATTATTTTGTTTTAGATGAAAATTATTACTAATTAACATGAACAACATAGAATTTTTTTTTTTTTTTTTTTTTTTAAAGTCTATAGTGTATAGACACAAAAAATTGACAAAACTTTTCAAACCTATTGATGTGGTAGATTGATTGTGGTAAGTAAAAGATTAATATTAGTAATGGACCTATGTGAGAACTAGTTAAAGTTTGTGAACTCAATTATTGTAAAAAATGTTGTGAATTTTTTTTGTGTATTGCATTTTTTTTTTTAATATAGAAGTGCAACATTCACAATATTTTTCATAACAAAACCTAGTTGTTAAGTTGTTATTGGTTTTAATTTGTACACACCACTAAAATTATTATTTTTTTGTTATCAATAATAGTCTGCAACAACCTACTACGTAGGATTTTTTGTAAAAATATTGTGAACGTAACATTTTTTTTTTCATTTAATAGAAAAAATTGTTTTATTTATTGGCTAATATATGGACTTAATTAAATAAAAATTTCTAGCCTTTTTACTACATAGGGCCTTAGGCAACCACATCAATTGCTTACAATGTAGAGCCAGCATTGTCTGCTTTGGAAATTCAAATCATTAACTGTGAGCTTATGCCTAACGTTGCACACTAATTTCAGTCATTGCATCTATATTTGTCATGGGCAAATGGGCATTACTTTAAGTGTACTAAATAATGTTTTCCGGTTCTTGTGACCTATTCCAGTGCAGTTGCTTGGCAATTGAATTAACACTTACTCGTCCAGGAAAACAAGTGCAAGTTGAAATGGATGTGGAACATTCTAAAGATATAGATGCACATGATGAGGATCTGTGCATCATTGTATCTTGTTCACTCATCTCAAACAAAGCTGTTAGTATTTGTTTGTTTTTGTAACTCTTATCCTAACAAGTTTTATTGCGCTTTCTATGCTTTTTATTTATAGAAAACGGAGAACTAGTTAGTTATGAGAATTTCCTTATCAGTAGGCATAAATTGCAGGAAATCGAATGCATAAAGCAGGGGAGCTTGAGTTCCAAGGAGCTTTGGAAGTGGAAGAAAATCTCAGGAAGGTGCCGTAAGGGTGCAATCTGCAGACAAATCCATTGCTAGTCTGGAGTCAATAGGAGTGAAAATTGATGGAGTTACAGGAGCTTTGGAAGTGGAAGAAAATCTCAGGAAGGTGCTGTAAGGGTGCAATCTGCAGACAAATCCATTGCTAGTCTGGAGTCAATAGGAGTGAAAATTGATGGAGTTTGTAACGAACCAAGAAAAGCGCTAGTCACATCTACGTTATACCTCAAAAGAATTAGTCACAATTGAAGCTCCTTGCAGTTGTTAATAAAGTCCAGTTCAACCCAGTAAATACCCGATGTGGGACTCATTACACACCCACACACATCACACAATCAATCAAATTGGGGCATCACAATCTCCCCCACTTAAATCCCTAACGTCCTCGTTAGGGCCCACTTTGTGGGGTAGTGTCTCTGAACCCACATGAAGTTACCGGGCTGACTCTGATACCATATGTAACGATTTAAGAAAAAGCATTAGTCACATCTGCGCTATACCTCAAAAGGACTAGTTACAATTGAGGCTCTTTGCAATTATTAATAAAGCCCAGTTTAACCCAGTAAATACCTGCACACACTCACACATATCACACAATCAATCAAATTGGAGTATCACAACATATGTGTATGTTTATGTTCCCATTGTCCACATACCTGTGATCATATACATACACACACAAGACACGCTGATGAAATGAAACTTTAAGCCATCCATATGGGTTTAATATTGGACTGTTCTTGGGCTATTTATTTGGGTGGATTTAACAAGACCCACTTGGATTTGGGCTTTTTGAGACTTGATAATCACATTAGTTTTGGTCCCACAAATGAAAGGTATCACCTACAACTTACAGGCTTCAACCAAAATATTGATTTGGACCCAAAAAAGAATGATACGCTGACATTAGAGTAAAAACAACCGTCATATACACAGTCAATTCATAGGCTGCACTTGAGTAAGAGACAGGTAGCCAAAAAAACTTCTGTGAAATCTTCTTTTTTCTTTTTTAAACATGCATGAAATCTTTTGTTCATTCCGGGGATATTAACGGTTTGATGATTATAGAAACTTTTAGTTTAAGATTTTACTGATATTCAACATCTTGAGATTTTCATTTTTATGCTTCGGGCCCTCAACTAAGTTCAGAAGCTGCAAACCTTCTAATAATAATTGTTATCTAACTCTTGCTATTTAGAAGGTTTTTTTTTTTTTTTTTTTTTTTTTCTTTTAATGTGTATATCGTAGAAGAGCCTGGCAAAGAACAATATAACTTAACATTACCATTCCGCAGAGGCTCTTAGTTTAAGCGGTACTGCTTAGCCTGAGAGCCTCAAACTTGATCCCTTGGAGCTTGTCCTTTAAAATATTTATTATTTAGGAAAAAAAAACAATCGTTGTAACTACTATGATGTACTATTATTAAGAAAAATTTAGATATACTCATCCCAAAAATGAAAATTTGAAAATGATAGTATGAAATTTTCACTAATTTAAAAACTCATCATTTTTTTAAAAAATTTCTAAAGACTTTTCAAGTTCTCTGTCCATTTACAAAAATAAAATTTAACAAGAGTTTTACAAATGTTACTTTATGGTAATGTCAATTTAGCCTCTACATTTTCTATTTGGACAATTAACTAATTGCACAATTTGGTTTATATATCTCACCAGGAGCACTATTTAGTATATTATTTCGTGTTCTTCTTTTTTATTCAGTTTTTATTTCTTTTGTATCATGTGATTCAACTGTAAGTATGTGTCACTTTAGCAATTTAGTGAACTTTGGACTTAATCTTGTAGGCTACCATCTCATCTATTTTTCTTTTCATTTTTTGCTTTTACAAAATTATGTGCATGTAATGTGTAAGATTTAAAGCAAAATGCTGATATGTAAAACATTGTATTTGTCACTAGGCTCTTCTATTTTTTAGATAAACTTTAATAATTTGCATCAATTATAATTTGGAATATCTACATTTTCCAATCACAAAAAATACCTAGAGGTGTGATGAGTATTATGCATATGTGGGTGAAATAATTTTTTCATTACACACTTAGGTTTTTTTATGATTGAAAATGTAGTAATCTCAAATTATAATGGATACAAATTATTAAAATTTACCCAAAAAATATAAGAGCCACGCGCATGCTCAAAGACTAGTTTATAGAATGCGCTTGTGTATTTCTAGAACTCATACCTAGGTAATACAAATTTGATTAAAAGTTTAAATCAATACTTCCCATTAGTGAATTAAGAGACAACAAAAGTGACATATTTTGTAGTAGTTTATAAAAATCTGATTGTAGACAATAACAAAATATTATACAGATTTACAATAATAATAATAATAATAATAATAAAGCAATAGATGGACTTTTTTTTTTTTTTTTTTGAAAATGGACTGAATATTATTCAATTAATCGGAAACAGAGGAGTCCACATACAAAGCCTCAAGGGCCGGGGAAGGTTCTTCTTCCAGCCAAACATATTCCTCACTTACAAATTTTGCAAACCGGGCCAAAGAATGAGCCACACCATTAGCAGAACGTCTTACACAGCTAGCTGAAAGCTTACGAAACTTCAACGCCAGGCAGCGAGCATCCTCATAAATATTTCCCAGCAAGGACTTGTCAGGCTTGGTGGCTGTCAAACCTCTTATCACAGTAGCATTATCTCCCTCAACAACCACCTCTTGGAATCCTGTCTCCACAGCAAACTCCAAAGCTCTCCGACACGCCAATACCTCTGCTTCTTCGCTACTGGCAACCAGAGGACCCTTAGCGGACAGCGCTGCCATCACTGCCCCCGTATTGTTCCTTATAACAGCACCAAATCCCGACGCCTTCATATTCGTAAAAACTGCCGCATCAAAATTTAGCTTGTACATATTCCCTAAGGGAGGACACCACGACTGCACAACCTCCCAATCTGTATGGACAGCCAGCTGAACTCGTGATGCTTTAAAGTCATCAAGCAAGTCCGATGCCCGTGAATTTAGTCTTGAAGGATCCTGAGCTTTCCCTCCACGCCACAGCATGTTTCTTTGGTTCCATATTAACCAGCAATGGACCCAAAAAAGCTCTAACTCTGCTTCAGACAGTCTGAGGATTAATTCTTCTATCAGCTGCATAAAATCCCTATGTTCCGTGCCCATTTTCTGCAACCTACGTGGACCACCTGCCCATACGTCTTGTGCTGCCCCACACTCCCATAGCACATGGAGAACTGATTCCGGTGCCTGGTTACAACGTTCACAGTAGACATCCGGGACCACTTTCCTGCGAAATAAGTTCTCACGTGTAGGCAGAATGTTTTGGCAAGCTCTCCATGCAAACACTCGAATTTTATTTGGCACTTTCATATTCCAAACTTTTGCCCAAACGTGAGATCCTCCCACTACTTTTGAGCTCTCCCCCAAGTCCTTTTCCTGCTTTAGGATTAATTGGGCTATGTGGTACCCCGATCTCACTGTGTACTCCCCAGTTTTAGTGTGGAGCCATATCATAGTATCTGAAACTAATCTGTGGCTCAGTGGTATGCGAAGAATTGCCTCTGCATCCTCTTTATGAAATACATTCACAATAAGCTCACAGTCCCAGGCCTTAACCTGCCAATCAATGAGCTCAGACACTCTCCATTCCCACTCCTCCACATGTGGTGGATGGAGAACTTTGTGTGTAGGATGGTTAGGAATCCAGCTATCCTTAGTGACCCGAATAGATGACCCATTGCCCACCCTCCAACAGCCACCTTTCATTAGGATTGGTTGAGCTGCAAGTAAGCTCTTCCAAACGTAAGAACTATTTGGGATGTCCGTAGCTTCAAGGAAAGTACCACGCGGGAAATATTTTGCCTTAAAGCAATTATACACCAAAGACTCCTGTTGTTGTAGCAATCTCCACCCTTGCTTGGCTAACATAGCTAGGTTGAAGCTATGTAAATCTCTAAATCCCATTCCACCCTCCTTTTTTGATTGAGCCAGCTCACTCCACTTCTTCCAGTGGATCTTCCTCCCTTTGTCAATCTACCCCCACCAAAACCGAGCACACATAGCATTAAGTTCTTCACAAAGTTTCATCGGTAGTAAAAAAACCCCTATAGTGTAAGTGGGGATAGATTGAGCCACCGCTTTAATTAAGATCTCTTTACCCGCTCTCGATAATAATTGACCCTTCCACCCTTGGATTTTTTTCCACACTCTATCTTTTAAAAACGAGAAAGTTTGGTATTTCGACCGACCAACCAAGGTAGGCAAACCTAAATAGGATTCAAATCTTTCCACTTCCTTTACCCCCAATACATCTTTTATCCCTTGTCTTCGCTCTTCCTTCACATTGCTGCTGAAATAAACTGAAGATTTTTCAAAATTAATACATTGTCCAGATGAAGCAGCATATAACTGTAATACCTCAGAAATAGTTTGAACTTCATCCTGAGTTGCTTGGCAAAACAAAAGCGAGTCATCCGCAAATAGCAAATGAGAGATAGAGGGAGCCCTTCTACATATAGAAACCCCATGGAGTTGCCCCTCACTTTCAGCTTTATCCAATAAGGATGTGAACCCTTCAGCACACAATAGGAACAAGTATGGAGATAATGGGTCACCCTGTCGAAGCCCCCTAAAGGAGAGAATATTTCCATAAGCTTTTCCATTGATGCAAACCGAGAAGCTAGGCGTAGTTACACAACACATAACTCGGTCAATCCATCTTTCTGGAAAACCCAGCTTGGTCATGATACCCTTAAGAAAAGACCATTCAACACGGTCGTATGCCTTACTGACATCCAATTTCAGAGCTAAGGAGCCTTTTTTCCCATTTCTTTTGCAATGCATAGCATGAAGTGTTTCATATGCCACAAGGACATTATCCGTGATGAGGCGACCAGGGACAAAAGCACTTTGGGAAAAGGAGATCACTTGGGGGAGAATCAACTTCAACCTGTTAGCCAGCACTTTTGAAATAATTTTGTAAATAACATTACAAAGACTAATAGGTCTGTAGTCCGACATTTTTTCCGGTGATTTAACTTTTGGAATGAGAACAATATGAGTATAGTTAATTTCAGGTACCATGTTTCCGGAATTTAGAAAATCTAGAGCAGCTGCAGTCACATCATTACCAACAATATGCCAAAATTTTTGATAAAACAGAGCATTCATACCGTCAGGTCCAGGAGCCTTGGTTCGTCCCATTTGGAACAACGCTGCTTTGATTTCCTCCGCACTGAATTCTCTGGACAAAATTTCCTGCATATCAAGTGTCACCTTTTGGGCCACTGCACTTAGACATTCATCCATCCGGCTACAATCACCTGCTTCAAAGATAGTCTCAAAGTAATTAGTTGCAACACTGGCAATATCCTCAATCTCCTCCACCCAATTATTTTGTTGATCTCTCACTCCCTTGATCAAATTTCTTTGACGCCTTTGTGATGCTTTTGAGTGGAAAAATTTGGTATTTTTGTCCCCATATTTCAGCCAATTAACCCGAGATCTTTGTGCCCAATATATTTCCTGTTTGAGCAAAAGATCATCAAGTTTTTTACTTTCTACCAAATATTTTGCCTTGCTTTCCACCGTAGTCACCCCAACACTTAACTCTTCAACACGTTTCTGCATCCGTTTAATTTCCTTGGCATCGGGGTGGGTCCTAGAAGAACCCCAAGCATGCAACTCAGCCCCACAATATTGAATTTTTTCTGTTGTTCTTGCCAATGGACTCGGCGCCCTCCCCTCTTTGGTCCAGGCTTCAGAGACAACCATTTCACACTCCTCCCATAGAAGCCACTTTTCTTCAAACTTAAACCTTGGTACCACTTTGTTTCGCGGCCCCCCTTCCTTCTTTGTTTGCAGCAGCAATGGTTGGTGATCAGAAGCATGGGAAAAAAGATGCATTACGGTACATTTTGGAAATTTCTCCTTCCACTCCATATTTGCCACAGCCCGATCCAACCTCTCCCTAGTATTCGCACTGCCTGGTCTTTTATTATTCCACGTGAAAGGATACCCGTTGAACCCCATATCAATCAAGCAACACAAATCCAGAGCTTCCCGAAATTCATCCATCTGTTTAAATGGAGGTGGATGACTACTCTGTTTTTCAGATGAGTGTAAAAATGCATTAAAATCTCCTATGCACATCCAAGGTCCTTGGACAAATGAAGAGAGATGATTCAAAAGTGCCCATGATTTTGGTTTTTGATTAGCATCAGGCCATCCATAAAAGCATGTCAAATACCAAACAAAACCATCGTCTTCCACCACCTTTGCCAATATGTGATTCTCCGTGAAATTTATCACATCCAGCTTAACATCTCTTTTCCACACTAGTGCTAAACCTCCACCTGAATTAGGCTTCTTCACTATCAGTTTATTCTGAAACGGTACCTCCCTACAATGCTTGTCATACCCTTCCTTGTCCAACCTAGTCTCCATCAGAAAACACACCGTAGGATCTTGGTCCTTCACTAATTTGCGAAGGCTACGAACTGTCCAAGGGTTCCCAAGCCCTTGGCAATTCCAACTTAAAAGTTTCATTGGTCTCGGCAAGGGTGACCCACCACCCCTGCCGTTTCAGTAGAATGAAATTCAGTTTGTGACTTACTCCTCTTCGTGCTCTGTTTTTCTGCACTATCCTCTGTTATCTGCACTTCCTGAGACAACCCCCTCTTCCCCAGCACAGCCACGGGCTCCTCATTAATCTTAACTCCCAGCCCATGATCCATACGTGTGATCCTAGTCCACGTGGGCCTTGGCTTAATTAAATAAGGCCCAATAACGTCTTTGATGTCAACCTGCCCAGCATTCTCTGACCGTATGTTTGCATGGCCTACGTGTTTGACGTTGGAATTTGAAGTTTGAAAATTCGTAACTGCCCCGTCCAAATTATTACTCCCCGGAAAATCCGCACTAACTCCTGAATCCCCGCTCTTTCCTTTTTCACCACTGTCATTCAACCTAGGGTTTGTTGGCCGGCTCTCATCATCCTCCGCCGCCGCCACCCTCTGCTCGTTAGAACTTGGTCTTCGCCTATCAACTTCTTCATCTTCTCTGTTCGAACTTGTATGTGTTGACTCTTTCTTTGACAGTGATATAGGATGGCTTCCTGTGGACTTCAACCAGTCTCCATATTGGCATATCACCTTATCTCCATTCTTTGTCAACCCAAAGTATTGCGCACAATGCTTCAGGTCATGCCCAAGCAAACCGCACCAATGACAGAACATAGGGAGACGCTCATACTTGAATGTCACCCAGGTGCGCTGCCCATCCGACCCAGCCACGAAACCCCCCCTTCGTAACGGTTTTGATAATGGAATGGCCACCTTCACACGCATAAAAAGATTCTGAGCATCCCGCCTCTGACGTTTCTCAATCTCTTCCACTCTTCCTATCCGACTTCCTATCTCAGCTGCTACTGTTGGGGAAACCATGTCGAAAGGTGCCCCCCAAATCTGGATCCATATTGCTACTGAATCAAACTTAACATTCTCTGTCGTCATTCCTTATTTCCACCTCTGTATCATGAGCATCTGATTATCAAATGACCATGGACTGCTTTTAATAATCCTCTCCATCTCAAACTCCGATTTGAACTTGAACTGAAACAAGTTTGAGCCAACCTCCACCATCTGCACTTCCTCGGCCAAACCCCACGCTCTTTTCAACGTGTTCAAAGCCGCTCGCTTATTGAATGGCTTACACGTGAGAAATTTCCCAATGAGGCTCAAAGCACAACTCTCAATATCCTCCTTCCGCCCTTCGTCCGAAATAGCTATAACTTCCTCTTCTTCAATTGTCAGTTTCATGTTCTCCAGCCTGTTGATAACGTCGTCTGCCATCGATGTGTGATAAGATAAAAGAAAATAAAAGACAGCCCCTTAGTCAAACTAAGGGAGGGAGTCACCTCGTAGATACACGAGAGGAAGAACCCTTAGTGTCGCCTAAGGGAGAAAGGTTTTCAAACTATATTATTTCAATAGATGGACTTTAAATAAATAGCAAACATTAATTTTAATGAGATGAAGCAATTATTTATTTTACAAAACAAAGAATTATTAAGGAGTTGTGCATGATTGCATGCAAGTTTTAACTTCTCTCACCTAATAAACTCAACTAACACCAAATTGTGATGCTTTGGCCTTTATGCAATCCACTAAAAAAGTCGTCCTGCATTAAAAAAAATTATGAGTTAAATTTGTTTTATGTTTTTGGACATTGAAACAAATATATTGTTGTTATGTTTTTTTATTTTTATTTTTATTTCTTGACCACATTAGAAATTAGTGTAGAGAAAAGTCTATAATTAAAAGGAAAAAAAAAATACAATGTAGAGAGATGTGAGGAAAAAAATAGTTCAAACACCAAAATAACACAATAAATAAAAATATTAAAAGTAAAAATGATGCACCCATTCTTAATTATAGCATGTGTAAATTTGTAGTGATGAGTGGATCTAGCAATCACAAACAATTTCTTCAAAAAAAAAAAATAGCAATACCTTGAAGAAAAGTTACATACCTTTTAATGAAATAAAGCAAGGTTTGTAAAACAATTTTTTTTCACTTCAACTGTAGCACACTTCAACATATGTAACACTCAAATAACATGTTTTTTTCTTCTAGTTTTTGGCGTGTTTCTCTCTTCTATTCAATTAAACCATACGCACATTGCTTTTATACAAAGAAGTAGCGACCTAACAAAATTTCGTTATCAATAAGGAATAGAAATAGATGTAACATACGATTGAGGCTGCTGACAAAAATTCTATTTCAATTAGAAATAGAAATAAATTAAATAATAGTTCTTCTATAAGCAAAGAAGAGGTTTTTTTTTTTTTTTTTTAACTATTGGGAAGAGTTTGTGTTTGTGAGAAGTTCAGCAACTGAGAAGTTTTTGTTTGTAGTGGGTGGAAAGTGTTATTTCAACATGGGGAGTGTTTTTTGTTTGTACTGGGAGTGGTTTTTTTTTTTTTTTTTTTTTTTTTTTTTTTTTATAGAACCTTTTTTTTCAATAGGAACGTGAGTAGATAATTGATAGAGCATGTTTTACTTGAATTTTTAAACATGCTGTGATCCACAAATTTCTACCATTTTTATAGTTTGAATTTGAAACAAAATAATGGGTGGCCGGAGTAGTTTTTTTTTTTTTTTAAAGAACATGGGATTTTTTTTTTTTAATTTCAATTAGGAATAAGAATTAAAGTTACATACCTTTTTTAATTTCAATAAGGAACAAGAAGAACGTGCGATAGTAATTTTTTTTATTTGTGAGAAGTTCTATTGAGAACTTTTATTGTACACGTAACAGAGTAATGATAACTTTTATTGTACGCGTAATGATAACAGAGATGACGAGTAATGGGAAGTGTTTTTGTTTGCAAGAAGTTCTATACAAAAAACGTGGGAAGTTATTTAAGCTTTTGAGTATTTTTTGTTTGTAGTTGTGGGTGGGAAGGTTAATATGTGGGGAGTTTTTTAAGCTATTGAGTATTTTTCTGGTGGGAAGGTATTTCAACGCAGAAGTAGAATTAGTGTTTCAATGTGGGTAGGAATTTATTTAGGAGTGAATTTACTATTTTAACCCCATTTTGATTGGTTTAGATTAATTAAATTAGGGGTATGTTTGATAGTAAAGAAAGCAATAACTAACTTTCCAAATCCTCTATTTCAACGCAGAAGTAGAATTAGTGTTTCAATGTGGGTAGGAATTTATTTAGGAGTGAATTTACTATTTTAACCCCATTTTGATTGGTTTAGATTAATTAAATTAGGGGTATGTTTGATAGTAAAGAAAGCAATAACTAACTTTCCAAATCCTCTTAATATATACAGATAAACATAATATATATCCAATATGTTAATTGTTCAATTTGAAAATGCAAAAGCTTAATTGACAACTCACATAAAAATTCAAGGGTAAATTGTGTAAAAACCCTAAAGTTTTAAATTTGATTAAAAAAACACTTAATGACAATTATCCACTTCGAGATCCAAACTATATATAGGGATATTTGTAATTTATATCTTACAGAATTATGCAATCAAGCCCTAACTTTAGCTTCTTCTTCTTCTCCTTTTATAAAATCTATCCCCCATTGTTCAAATAAATGTTCAATAAGAAATTATCTTCCCTAAATAATAGGAATCTAATAATCTATATATATATATATATATATATACTAGCCTCTGAGCATGCGCGTGCTTAGAGGCTCTTCTATTTTTTGAGTAAATATTAATAATATGCATTTATTATAATTTGAGATTTTTACTTTTTCCAATCACAAAAAAAAAAAAAACAAAACAAAACAAAACAAAACAAAACAAAAATCAAAAACACAAAAAACAAAAAACAAAACTTGGGGTAAGTTTTGTAAATTGGAGGAGTTTTAAAACTAACAAAAGAGTGATCATATTTTATAAGTAGTTAGTAAGTAGAAGTAGGAATTTAAATCAACGTAAAAGTAGGAGTTTATTAGAAGTATGAAGACATTTCAACGTAGAAGTAAGAATTTATTATTTTTGTCAATTTACTATTTTAACCCCATTTTTAAGTTTTAGGTAGGGCTATTTTTTTACAATAAAAAAAAAAAACAATAACTAACTTTCTTTTGCTAATTTACTATTTTAATCTCATTTTTAAGTTGTTGGTTAATTAATTTAGGGGTATTTTTGACCAAAAAAAAATAACTAACTTTCTGAATCCTCTTAATATATACAGAAGATAATTAAAGCCTCTGAAACTCCCACAATTTTCCACATTAGCACAATATTTTTTTTAAAAAAAAAACACACAAAAAAAATTTTCTAAAACCAAAAAAATAAATAAATGCAAAAAAAAAAAAAAAATCTTTTCCAAAACCCAATAAATACAAAACCAGCCTTCTTCTTCCTCCAAAACGCAAACCCCTGGCTTCTCTATCTTTTCTATTTCTCTACCCTCTCCTTGCCCAAAACCCAACACTAAAAATCAATCTCGCCAAGAAGCCATCCCCACACTGTCAAGTCTGAAATAGAAAGAAGGCATCACTGATCTCCACCTTTGAGCGCTAACGACAGCCATCAAAACTGGGCAGATTGCATCAGATGGTTGAATTAGAACTTTGTTTTAGAAAATTAGGGTTTGTTTTCTTCTTCTTCTTCTTCTTCCTCTTCTTCTATTTCTTATTTTTTGAGATTTTCGATCAAAATTGCGTAAAGTTGATTTTTTTTTTTTTTTTTTTTTTCATTATCAAACCTAGGGTTCAATTCGATTAATTAGCAAAAATCATTGGTTGACTTAAGAGTACATATCATTACATGTTTACAGAAGTAGACAATTATCCGTACAGCTTAAATATAATTCACACAGCATACAAATTTAATAACAATGAAGCCTTGCTTCCAATTTCGTAGTTGCCAAATCCTTATACTAATTCCAAACGATAGCTTAATTTATTATATACATATGGAATTCGTTCACAGCACCAGCAATTGAGGACACATTACCAACGCTCTGCAATATTATACACAGAAGGGACGGTACAATAATCTACCATAGTTGTTTGTCTCTATAACGGAGTCCGAAGGTTGTTAAAATCTTTATCAATATCTTGAATCCCATAATTCCACAATTCTAGAACGTCAATGATTTAAACCACAATTAGAGTCTTCTAAGATTAGGATTTTTAAAAATCCCAACCCAGATTGTTGTTTCTTTTAGAGAAACCTTTAAATTTAACATAGAGCTAAAATAGGGACCCCAATTTTGTTAGCATTTTTTTGGACTTCTTTTTTGGGTAGAGGGTGGAGTAGGGGAGAGCAACAACCCAAGTTCCAGTGACTGTAAGTCCGTTTGAGTTGTAATGGAGGCCATAGGCCTTAATGTAACAGACCATGGGTCTGTGGTTTGAAAAAGAGTAGAAGACTGTTAAGTCTATTTGACTTGGAAAAGGCTATAAGTCTCTTTTGAGTTCAAAAAAGACTACAAGTCTGTTTGAGTTGAAAAAGAGTGAATCTCTTTGAATAGACTTTGGAGAATGTTTGCACATGTAAGTGGGAAAAGGAAGAGCTTCCATTTTTCAGCAAAATCCCCAAAATTTTGGTGGAACGTAACAATACATACTAGACTTCAGAGATTATTAATAGATCTTTTTGACTTTTAGCTTTGTCTTCAAAAAATATTTTAACTTTGTTTCGAACTTTTTAAGAAACAACATTCTTTTGGCTTCAAAGAATAGAGAGAGAGTATTCTTTTGAGTTTTATAGATTTGTCTTCAAAGAGTATTAAAAATTCTTATATTCTTTTTGAGGAAAAACTTTTTTTTCTTATGAGTTCTTTCCTACAAAGATTAATAATTCTTTTGGTTTTAGCCTTGTCTTTTAAGTAATATTAATAATTATTTATCTATCTAAATCACTAACGTTTTTTCAGTTGTAAAATTTTATGATCTTCAATTAGATCCGAAGACCCTCACACAGATGATGAAACCTTTGGATTGGTGATCTCTTCAAGCCTCACAAAACCTTGATACAATTGAAGGTTAGTTTTTCAAAGACCAATTTATCTGATGATTAAATACACATAAAAACCACTTTGAACCAGGGACGGACCTACACTATGGCAGAGGGGGGCCATTCCCCCCCCCCCCCCCCCCCCCCATTAAAAAAAAAAAAACTAGTATAAAAAAATTAAGATTTTCCCATATATATATATATATATTTGTCTCTCCTCCTCTAAAATATTTAGATATTGACCTACAAGAAAATAAAATTCATGCCCCTTTAACTACAAAAAAAATAAATAAATAAATATTGACTAAACAAAAATCGTGCACAAAATAAGAAACACTTATTTTGTATGTTATACTTTGTTGATATGTTTTATAATATGACATGTTTAAGAAATACTTATTTTGTATGTAGTATTTTGTTGAATATGAAGTAGATGTTAGTTTTTATTTTCATAATTTTTTTTTTGGTTTTAAGCTTTGCCCTCCACCCCCCCCCCCCCCAAAGTATGAATTCTGGTTTCGCTCCTGCTTTGAACAAGTTAAAATTTACCCACAAAGGAGTATAACAAGTCTTGAGGTGCAAATTAACACAAAATATCCTGGAACAACTTGCAAGATCAAATAATAAGGTGTTGTTTGGTTAAAAAAATGGTGTATTCAACTTTCATTTTCATTTTTGTGTTTTCATTTTCTGAATATGAATACACAATAAAGGACCCATTTTCACATTCATTTTCTATACATACCAGCTAACCTTTGAGCTCTCTCTCCGCTTTGTCTTGGGTTCTTCCGTTTCCCCCTTCTCTCTTTATTCCTCAAACCTCTCCCTTACAAGCCATCCCCATTTGCTCATTCGCTCGGTTTAAAGCTTTAGCTCAGCTTGCTTTGCTCTCTCTTCGCTAATTTCGGCGTGTTTTCAAGTAATCTATATGATTTCACATCAAATCTAAAATTTTCGATTGATTTGAATTCAGTTTCTGCTTTTTTTTCATTAAAAAATATACAAATTGCATCAGATGGTTAAATTAGAACCTTGTTTCAGAAAATTAGGGTTCGTTTTCTTCTTCTTCTTCTTCTTCTTCTTATTTTTTGAGATTTTCGATCAAAATTGCATAAAGTCGATTTTTTTTTTTCATTATCAACCCTAGGGTTCGATTCGATTAATTAGCAATCGATTAAAATAATTAGATCTGTAATTGATGTCATTTTCTTTTGTTCTTCCATGAAGATGAGGGGGATGCATGTTCACAAACCTTGATGTGTAGGTTTAAAGAAAAGAGATGAGATTCTAGAAGGAGAATGTTTGGATCTAGATTGTCATAGCATTGAGCAACCATGATAGCTATTGCGGTTGCTATTGGTTTCTATGTAAATTAAATGCCTACAACAAATATAGATGTGGCAATAGTGTTTATTGGAATTCCTTTGACAGTATTTGATCTACAAAATACATTAGAGTAAAAAGTGAATTTATGTAGTGAGACTGATTTACAATTAATATGAAGTGTGTTTTCATTGTTTCAAAATTGAATTTGGATTTTGACCTTGAGCCAAGTAAACATACAAAGGTTGCAATCCTTTGCAAATAGATTTCCCATTATCTTAATGTTGCTTTAGTTTTCAACATTATTTTCTAGAAAAAAAAAATAGTTTTTTCTTTCTTTCTTTTTCAATGTCTTTTTTTTTTTTTTTTTTCTTTCCTTTTTAGCTTTTTCTTGGTGGGCAAATCAGCCTTACTTTGATTCTTTTAGCCTTTTCTTTTAATGTGAGGTTGATTAACTAAATATTTATTTAACTAGCTTTTTCTTTTAATGTGAGGTTGATTAATTAAATATTTATTTAACTATCTCATGCATCGCACGGGTTAGCGACTAGTAATAATAATAATCAACACCCTATTTCGCAAATAAGTTGTCAACATTTGCTGATTGAAACAATAATTTTTTAAAACAATGCTATATCCATAATATTTTCACAACAAATCCTATACAGTGGATTGTTACTTGCTGTTACTAGTGGCAATAAAGTTATTTCAATAGTGGATTCAAATTAAAAACCTATAAAAACCTGCCAACTAAGATTTTTTGTAAAAATGTTGTGGGCGTAGCATTTCTCTAATTTAAATGGTAGAATGGACATAATAAATTAATCTCAAATTAAAAGATTAATTGAATAATTTTGTGATTTAAGATGTACATTACAAATACCTTTATAATTTAAGGTGGCTAATTACAATAAAGCTTTAAAAATTAGAGAATAAAATAATAGCCTATAGATAGATATGGAATATCCACGCTAAATTCCTGTAAATTCTAGTTAATTGAATTGGTAAAATATTTTGTTGTCCAAGAATAGATTTGGGGTTCGAAATTCAATATTTGGAACCTCGCCTACACAAAACTAATTGATACCTTAACCTAATGGTAAAGATCATTCATCATGAAATGGATATCATAATTTAAATTCAATCACATCTATCAAAATAAAAATCACACTAAGGTCCCAAAACAAACGTTAACAAATATTTGGATTGAAATTTGTTTTCATATCCATTTCCCTACCTTCTGAATTCACCAGGTAATCATATCCTAATAAAAGTATTAATAATTGTTCTGACATATATACCCAAAATTCAATTCTACACTTGTGATTAACATTGGGAAAATTTTTAAGGGTTTAGTTTCTCTCCAATACTTTTTTAAAATGAATATTTTTTTTGTTTTAATGAGCCCACTAACTTAATAAAATATGGGGAATAAAACTCACTACTATTTGTCATTATATATTTAAAATAAAAAGACATGTCCAATTAAAAATGTACTGGAAATAAGCCAAACTTAATTTTTAAAAAGAAAAATAATTTACCCCCATTTTTTCCATATACTAGTAATAAGTAGTTAATTTAGTTCCATGCTCTCAATTAATTGTTCTTCAAGTTTCAACTACAAAACAATTTCTAAACTTCTCTCCTAAATTCCAATTTTGAAGATAATTTGGTTTGATTGAAAATTGAGGTTGACTGAAACACGATTTATATGATATATATTCTTGGTTGTGGTTTCATATTTAGTTTCACAATAGTACTTAAGAAATTTCTAATTATTGTATGTACTAAGCATATACATACAATAGGTGACGAATATCATTATTTTATATATGAAAGTCCGAATTTTTTTAAAAAAATTAATGCAGAAGATCAATTTCAAGTTCATTGGTTATAATTTTTTGTATCAAATTTAATGTAAAATCAATTTCTTTAAATATATATATATATATACACACACACACACAATAGAAATTTGAAATTTTCATTAAATTTGATAGATTTCCTAACAATATTAGGAAAATTGCTTATTATAATTAATAATGTGACACATTTTCTCTGTTTTGAATTTTAAAGGGATATTATAAATACATCTTACATAGATAAGATAGTGTAATTTACATATTTTATATAGTATTTTATTTCATTTTTAACGGTATATATATATATATATATATATATATATATATTGAGATTCATAATTAAAGGAGTCAATTTAGTACCAGTTTTGGTTTGATCAGGGGAACGAAATATTTTAGTACCGGTTGATACCGGTATACTATTTCGAGTTTACCGCTATTTATATATTTCTATACATAAATAATGAATTTATGAACTTTTATGTTTATCAACATAAAGTTTAAAATCCACATATTTTATAAGCCTACATATTAGCTTAAGTACATTACCAATATATTAGATTAAATAAAATGTTTTTTAATATATTTTTTTTATTGTACTGGCCAAAACGCCAATACTAGCCAGTACTGCCAAAATAGGCCGGTACAACTTGGTATTATTTCCAGTACGTTTTGGAGGAGTACTGATACCGATTTAATGGCTATGGGTTCTTATTTTGGACAGTACCCAGACCCAAATGGAAATAATGATCCTGGGTCTCCAAAGAGTTTTATACTTGCTGTTTGGTGGACTAGGCTTGGTTCATCACAGCTATATTGGGCTGATTACAAACCAAGTGGTGCACAAAACAAGGGCCCTACAACACATACATATTCATATATACAAATAGATACATATTGTAAAATAAATGGTTGAGGAACAGTAAAGAAATAAAGAAAAAGTAAGTAAAGACGTCAGGGATCCTCAGAAAATTAGGTGATATTTCATTATTTTGAGTTTTTAGTACATTGGGCCCTATTTCTTACTAGGATATGTCACAAGGTTCAAATAAGTTCAAAAAAGTCACAGACTTTAATAGCTCTTTGTAGGCTTTCAAGACTTGTGAGGTCTGAATCTCCTTGAATCCAAGTGTATCTTTCAGCACTTGTCTCAGGATCCCTCACAATGTTTCCCATTTTTCTCTATTTTCCAAGGTTTAATGAGTCTCTTTAAGGCTCTTTTTGCTCTGATTAATTGTTTCTCCTTGAATCTTGTTGATGGCTTGATCCCCCTTTTATAGTTCCTTCGTAGGATTTTTGGTGTGCCATTGATTTCCACCATTTGCTGCCCTGGGTACCAGAACTGATGTTGTGTTAGCAACTTTGGTGGCTGGTTCTTTCCTCATTTTCTCACTATAGTCTTCTTATGAGGTTTCCCCAAAAAAAGTCCCTAACTAACCTTCCTCTTTTGGAGGGTCTTGGGGGCTAACTTATAATCTCTTTTTCTAAGGCTTCTAGAGAGACTTTTTCAAAACCCCCTTTTGGCTGCCTCACCCTTTGTCTTTTTTCTCTAAATAAGCAGATTCCCCTCTATCAGGCTGAAAAATCCTCAGCCACCTTCCTTCATGATTTACCTTGCGGCTCTTCCCGAGGTACCAAGCTTCCCTTCATCAGGTGCTAGTTCCTAAGTCATCATCTGTTCCCAAAGCCTTTTTCTTTTGAGTTGCAGGCAGTTGATGGGACATGTCTTTCTTCATTCCTTGTGTCCATGAGCATGCTTCCCTGAGCTATCCAACTCCCAACTAATTCTTTCCTGCACTTCCCGAGAATCTCCTTCTCTGGTTCTGGCAACTCCTAGTTATCCTGGTCTAGTCTCTTTCTGGGCTCTCTGAGAATTCTTCCCATAAAGGCTAGGCCAAGCTTCCTCTCTCTTTTCTTCCTTTTCTAAGGCCTAGGCTTGCCCATTCATGAGCTTAGGCTTCCTTTTACCCATTTTAAATGGGCATCGGCTCACGGATTAGGCCCTCCTCATCTTTAAGGGCCCATTAGTTTTCGATTTCAATACTTGTAATATTTTAGACCTCAACAATGGCCAGTGCAGTATATTTTCCTGATAAATTATTGCTTCCTTGTTCATAACAGTTTGATATATAGCAATGATTCTAGATTTGCAATGGCTAATTATAATGTAGAATTTAGGTTAATTAAGATCATTATTGGGGGGCATTCAATTAATTCAGCATTGGTAAGTAAAAAATTCAATGACATCTCATAAATTTCCATCAAATTTTGTCTACTACAGAACAAAATTTGATAATAAAGTTAAAAACAAAGAACCACTTCAATAAAATATATATATATATATAGTAAAAAAATCATTATAGTAACCTAGTCCTATAGAAAATTCACTATGGAAAAATAGTTACAACAGTCTACTACAAAACTTTTGTATAGATAGATTCTATTGCAAAATCTACAAACGACTTGCCTTTTACCATTCTATTACAGTAGACCCGGAATCTTTGGAATCTTACTCAATGAACTTCTTCCATGAACTCATCGTCAGTAGAAACCAAAATCTATAACACTCCAAGGACCCTTCTTGAAGATTTGATAGTAATAAACCTCATTGGAAATGAACTCTATGGTTTCAATCTATCATACACTCACTTTGGGATCATAAACAAAGTGGGTAAAAAATTAAGGTTTTGCTCAATAGATAAGAGCCACAAATATTTCTCAATAGCTCATGGTTTCACAACCTCTTCTCTTTCAAAATTTCGTGCAAAGGAAGCATTATATAAGTGCACAATTAGGGTTTAGAAAAAATTGTACAAAACATAGTTAAAATGAATTAGGAAAATATATCCAGGCAGCCTCACTCGAAGGAACCTAGAGTGAGGGATATGCAAAGTCTTGGGTTGGTTTTTGTTTTGCGCAAGTGAGGTTCTCTTTCACTTAAGTGAGTCTTTTGATCACTTGAGCAAGTTTCACTTTTGCTTGAGCAAAATTCTCCAAATTTTTTATTTTTTTTATTTTATTTATTCATTTTTTTACGTTTTAAGCAATTTCAAGATAGTTTTTTCCAATCTTTTACAATGAATCGATTATATTAAAACTTGAATTGTGATTAGAACCAAAATTATGGAATCATCCAACACTAAAATCCTAAAAAATATTTTTGAAAAATAAAAATTCCAATTTATGAAGGTTACTCATGGAACAACATAAACATATTTATATAGTTATGTTTATAAATATGTATACAAGAGTGTGTCTCGTGAAACATATAGTTTTATGATCATTAAATAACATTTACGATGATTAACATGCAATATTCATAATTCATCTAAATTATATGAAATATATATTTCTATGGTAACTAAATCAAATTATAATTATTACTATGTGATACGCATATAAATGACAAACGAAAATTTTGTAATTGGAATTATGAGTTCAAGATAATTCAAGGCTTTAGTTTTGGGAACTCTACTCTGTTGTGAAGGAGAGAAGGCCATTATTAAAGACACCGTTTGGACACTAATATTTATTTATGTGTGTACTATTACTACTTCTCTCTATTCCCCTACTACTTTTTATATGAAACCTTAAGAGTTATTGTCAATTCATTTGGTTTAAACTCTTCTATAGATCCATGGTTGAGGGATGTGTTAATGATTCAGAGAGACATAAAAACTTCAAGTATCCTTTTAGGTAATAACTACATGGTAAAAAACAAGATCCATGGTTGAGGGATGTGTTAATGATTCAGAGAGACATAAAAACTTCAAGTATCCTTTTAAGTAATAACTACATGGTAAAAAACAACTAACTAGGAATTCCTAAAGAAAATTATTATTAAGCTAACAATACATGGACATCATATAATATTATTTTAGATTTCATTGCTAGAATAGGGGGGTACTTGTTGGATATGAGCATGGTATATATATGTCTTTTAATTTTAAATTGAAAAATTAGTTAGTGCAAATTTATTAATCCTTTTTTTTTTCTTAGGGGTATTGTCAGTGTCATTGTGCAATTTGAGGCCTGGATGAATGGGCTTACTCAAGATGATTTTTTGGAGCCCTTATAGCAAACAATTTGGGCTGTAAAATAACCATCATATCTTCCACCGTATTCCATTTTATGGACTCAATTATCGCATCAACGACTAAGGGTCCATGAATCTTTCTTACAAGGAAGTCTTTAATTGGGTTGGGTATGGGGATGTCCACTGTGGCATCCCTATTATACATTGTATTCTACTCGCCCAAATGAATGTGATGTTTTTTGGTTGGGTATAACAGCTTGATGATGGAGTTCAATCAAAGTCTTTCAGACCTCTTTAAAAGCAGTTATTAATGTTTGGTTATTGCTTATATTATATACTAGTATATGTTTTCACACATACACTTATATAACATATGTGTATGTTTTTTTCTATAAAAAAACGTGTATGTTTTTTTTTTTAAGAACATAGGTATATGTTTATGTTTCCATTCTCCACCTACTACTGATCACATACACACATAGACACACACAGAAACACACCAAGATACGTTAATGAAATGAAACTTTGGGCTATCTATATATGGATTTTCATTTTGGACTGTTGTTAGGCTATTTATTTGGGTGGATTTAACAAGACCCAGCTTGGACAATACATGAGCTTGACTTTGGGCTTTCTGAGACTTGATGATCACATTAGTTTTGGCTCCACAAGTACTAGTAAAAGGAATCACTTACAACTTATAGTTCTCAACCAAAATATTGATTTGGACCCAAAAAAGAATGATACACTGACATTAGGGTAAAAAAATTCATATTGTATTGGTCATATATTGTAACGACCGAAGAAAAAATGCTAGTCACATCTATGCTATACCTCAAAATGACTAATTACAATTGAAACACTTTGTTTTTAAGAAAAATTGAAACTCCTTGTAGTTGTTAATAAAGTGCAAATTAATCCAATATAAGTCCGATGTAGACTCTTCACACACTCACACGACACACACTTGAGTAAAAGGCTTGAAACATGTAGCGAAAAAAACACCATGAAATACTTTCAACCAAAAAAAAAAAAAAAAAAACCATTGTGAAACCTTTATTCATCCCGGAGAAATCAACGGTTTGGTTTGATGATTGTAGTAAACTTTTAGTTTAAGATTGTCATGATATTCAACATCTTTGAAATTTTCACTTTTATGCCTCAAGCCCTCAACTAAGTTTAGAAGGTGCAAACTTTCTACTAATGATTGTTATTTACTCTTGCTATTTAGGAGGTTTATATATATACAACATTCAAAACCACAATTGCCTCCTCAACCACGATACCATGATGCCCTCACTTACACCGTAACATGACCAAGAACCTCTATTGCCACCGTTTTGTCATATGTTATTTATCATTGATGTAAGTTGTACTGCTTAGCATTAAGGGAGAGACCGAACTTGATCCCTTGGAGCTTTTTCTTTTAAATATTTATCATAGAAAAAACAAATCATTGTAACTACTATGATATACTAATATTTAAAATAAAATAAAAAATACTCATCCCAACAATGAAAATTTGAAAACGATAGTATTGAAATTTTCACTAATTTAAAACTCATCATTTTTTTTTTTTTTTTTTTAATTTCTAAGGACTTTTAAGTTCTGTCCAAATACAAGAGGTTCACAAATATCACTTTATGAATGTTGAGGTCAATTTAGCCTATACATTTCTATTTGGACAACTAATTGTACAATTTGGTTTCTATATCCCACAAGGAGCACTATTTAGTAAGTTATTTCGTATTTTTTTTTATTCAATTTTTATTTCTTTTGTATGATGTGATTCACCCGTAAGTATGTGTCACTTTAGCAATTTAGTGAACGTTGGACTTAATCTCGTAGGCTAGCATCTCATCTATTTTTCTTTTCATTTTTTGCTTTTACAAAACCATGTGCATGTAATGTTTAAGATATATATATATAAAACAAAATGCTGACAAAAACGTTCTATTTGTCATAAACATAATATGCATCCAATACGTTAATTGTTCAATTTGAAAATGCAAGAACTGACACAAGTGACCACTCACATAAAAATTCAAGGGTAAATTGTGTAAAATCCCTAAAAGTTTTAAATTTGATTAAAAAAAATCTTTATGACAATTATCCACTTCCAAGTCCAAAGTTTACATAGGAATATTTTTAATTTATATCTTACGTTGTAGAATTATGCAATCGAGACCCTAACTTGAGCTTACTTTATAATACCTGTCCCCATTGCTCAAATAAATGTCTAGTAAGCAATTATATTCCCTAAATAACAGGAATATATATATATATATATATAGACACACACACACACACATATATATATATATATATCAACACCCTATTTCAAGAATAAGTTGTCAACGTTTGCTGATTTGAACAATAATTTAAATGGTAGGATGGGCATAATAAATTAATCTCAAATTCAAAGGTTAATTGAATAATTTTGTAATTTAAGATGCACATTATAAATACCTTTATAATTTAAGGTGGGTAATTACAATAAAGCTTAAAAAAATAGATAATAAAATAATATCCTCTAGATAAATATGGAAAAATTACACTAATTAAGGTTGAGGTCATATGAATTCTAGTTTTTTTTTTTTTGAATCAGAATTCTAGTTAGTTTAACCGGTAAAGTTTTTTGTCATTAGAGAAGAAATTTCAAGGTTTGAAATTTGAGCCCCTCTTACACCAAAACCAATTAATGCCTTAACCTGTTAATGATAAAGACCAATTATCATAAAGTTGATGTTATAAGTTAAAATTCAATCATATTGATCAAAATAAAATCAGACTAAGGTCCCAAAATGTTTGGGAGTTCAAAATTCAAACCCCACCTACACCAAAACTAATTAATGTCTTAATTTAATGGTAAAGACCAATTATCTTAAATTAGATGTCATAAGTTGAAACTCAATCATATCTATCAAAATAAAATTCATGCTAAGGTCCCAAAATGTTGCAACCAAACGTTAACAATATTTGGATTGCAAAATTTTTTTTCATATCCATTTCTCTACCTTCTAAAATAAATAACCAAAATTCAGTTCTTCACTTGTGATTAACATTGGGAAATGTTGAAAAAGCAAAATAATTTCCCCCCATTGTTGCCATATACTCGTAATTAGTTCCATGCTCTCAATTGATTGTGCAAGTTTCAACTACAAAACAATTTTAAAAATTCTCTCCTAAATTCCAATTTTGAAGATAATTGGTTTGATTGAAAAATGAGTTTGATTGAAACACGATTTTATATGATATATATACTCTTGGTTGTGATAGTAATTAAGAAATTTCTAATTATTGCTCCAACCATGTAAGGATATATAAAATAGGTGATAAAAACTCTTTTAACTTAGTTGTTAGCTCCCCATGCATATTTGCTTAGAGGTTTAGAGGGAAAATGTTTCAAGTTGCAAAGTAAGCAGTATATTGTAATTATTTATACAAAAAAATAAATATCATTATTTTTTTATATAGGAAATCCAAAATTAAAAAATAAAAATAAAGATGTTATGTTGAAGATCAAAATTTTTTTTTAAATATACATAATTGAAATTTGAATTTTTCATTAACTTTGATAGATTCCTAACGTTATCAGGAAAAATGCTTATTATCATTAATTATGTGATACATTTTGCTCAGTTTTGATTAGAGGGACATTATTATTATAAGAAAAATGCTACGTCTACAACAATTCTCCAATATTTTTACAACAAATCACAAGTGATTAGTTGTTATTAGTTCAAATTTGAAACTAATACTAAGATTTTTTTTTTTTTTTTTGCCTCAACAATAATAACCAGTAACAACCTGCCACTTAGGTTTATTGTAAAAATGTTGTAAAGATATTATAGATATATCATTTCTCTTATTATAACTACACCTTACATAGTTTTTATTTTATTTTATTTTTTTTGGGGAGCAAACTACGCCTTACATAGTTAAGTTATATATATATATATATATATATATATTGGTATTCATAACAGGTTGATAACAATAATTCCAGATTTGCAATGACTAGTTATAATGTAGAATTTAGGTCATTTTAGAACATTATTGGGGGTCATTCAATTAATTCAGCGTTGGTAAGTAAAAAATTCACTGACATGTCATAAGTTTGCATCCAGTTTTGTAGGTTAAAGATAGAAACGAAGTTAAGAATAAGCAGCTGGAAATAGTAAAATTTTAGTCAAAAACTTCGTCCATTTTTTTCCATTGGTGCAAACGAGGATCCTTGTACAAATGCATAAAATAGATACAGCTAGGAAAAGCAAATCCTTTCACTGCACATTTCATTTCCAAGTTCCACAACCCAAAAATTCAAACAAATCAGTCTCCTCCTCTCTCCTTGGTCCAACACAAAATCCTAAAAACAAAAGGCATCAATCATGAACCCTACCCCAAAAATTTCCCAAAACCCACCCTGCAAACCTTTAGACTTCCATGCATGCATGCAGTCTTATACCCCATAAGTCCATAACTCTCCCAGATTCCTATCATCAACAACAACAACGACAACAAGAAAATGCCACAACCCAAAAAAACTCATGCATCAATATAATCATTTCTCTCCTGCAAACCAT
Organism: Quercus glauca; assembly: GCA_023736055.1. Taxonomy (NCBI): domain Eukaryota; kingdom Viridiplantae; phylum Streptophyta; class Magnoliopsida; order Fagales; family Fagaceae; genus Quercus; species Quercus glauca. Next base: position 71,529,937 of record CM043319.1, read on the forward strand.
CCACCAAAACTGTTAAAACCCTAATATCACGCCCAACAAATCACAAAGCAATTAAAGTCTCTGAGATTCAGTCAAACCCCACTATTGACACCCTAAAGTCCCAGACCCATGATAGTCTATTATACTCTCCTACTGAATCTTTAAGTACCTGCAAACACAAAGATTTCTGGCTTCCACACAATATCCAAGCCGAACCTAGGTTAAAAAAAAAAAAAAAAACCCTAGAGCCTTCACTTTCCTCGGGTCCTGTAAAGCTAGAGATCTTTGCACTTTAATGTGTTTTCATTGGTATTTGTTTAGGAAACCAACACCTGTGCTATGTTAAAGCATCCAAAAGCACGCTCGTTCTAAGCCTCTCACCTAAAAAAAAAAAAACTCCTTAAATACTTCTAGCTATACATAATTTTATATCTAATTTCAGGTTATCGTATGCAATGTGAGTAGTGTAGTAGATATTTTATGTTTATTTTTGTTTATATGTATAAACTTATCACTTTTGATCAATTACTCATAATTGTATAAATTAAAAAAAAAAATTATAAAATTATATGTGAAAATAAGTGTATCCCTAATATCAATTATCTTTCTTCTTGTTAACATGAGAGAGAGTAAGCATGAGATGAAACTTCAACTGTGGACAAAAAAGTAGAAAGCGAAAGGGTCTCCACGCATGAATAGTCCCTTTAAATTTGCTCTGCACCAAAAGATCGAGGTGAGTGAGATAATAAATGTTTATTGTTATTATATTAGGTAATAAATCAGTAAATCAGTATTCCTCAAAAAAAAGGTAATAAATCAGTAGAAAATAAAATACTGAAGTAAAAAAAAAAAAAAGGCACGAGGCTCGAAAATACAGTACCTTTCGCACTCACCTTTAAAAAAACGCCTCGGATTTCAAACACTGAAAAGGGAAAGGAAAATGAAAATCCTATCCCCCTATGCCCTATCGATCCCTACGGCCTAGCTTAAAAACTCAGTGGACCCATTTATCAACCATGGTGAATTTTTATCATGATGATGGTGATGAATCATATATATATATATATGGTGTTTCATTGCCATCTATGCATGGCATATATCATTTTTATGATAATAATATACACACATCATGTGTTGGCGTATATATTGCATTGTATGTACGTGTGAGTGAGATAAAAAGAGCACGCCTGAGCTACTGGGGCCCGCATGAAACTACATTTCTCCATACCGGGTTGTACCCATGGTCTGATTGGTCAGAAAGTGCTGGCGCTTTTGGCCAAAAAAAAAAAAAAAAAAATTTTGGCTTTTCTTCTTTTCTTTTCTTGGTGCCCTTTGTATATTTCTATTGACTATTGACTATTGTATATACCATATTTTTTGGACTTGAAATTGTAAAAGTGGGCCTGAATATGCTTTTTTGTTGTCTGCTTAAAATCCCCTCCGCATTAGAGTAAAAGAAAGTGTCAAATATTTTGGGGGTGATTCTGGCCTGTTTAGTAAAAAAATTTTAATAAAGTTATTTGTATTTTTTAAAAATATGTGTAAATAAAAAAGTATATAAAAATATGTGTAATATTATTTAAATACTGTTATTTAAACAACAGTAACAAACGAGCCCTAAACCACCCCAACCCAAGTTAACTTGACGGTGAGGATAATAATTTTTCAATTCATGTAACATAATTTTCAATTTTTAATATATATATATATATATATATAAAGTTTTTAAATACTTAATGAGCCATTTTTTACAATAACATGAAACGTGTAAGCACATCTCGATGATTCAAACTGACCCATATAGATTTAGTTGATTTTTACACATGTGATGAGTTGAATTACATTGAGGAATTTTCAACTTGACATAATCATATTGGGTTAAAAAAACAAAAATTCCTCGATCTAAGTCTAACCCTATTTGACTCATACACCCCTTGACCAAAAACAATGGCAAAAACGCAAGACTTTAGTTTATGATATTATTATTATGGGTTATGCTAACAAGTGTCATTAGAGAATTGATTAACAATCTATTTTAAGAAAATTTTAACACTACTTTTATGAAAAATAAAAAAAGCTGTCAAAATATTAATTACTTTTTTTTTTTCCCTTAAAAACTTTCTATAAATAGATTGTTAACCAATGCCTAAGAGCATTCATTAGCATTTTCTAATTTATAATATATAAATGGTGTTTTAGTCCATTATTAGCGAAAATACATAATATCATTAAAATGTTGTCCTAAATCAAAAAAATAAGAAGGGTCACTTAGTATAATATGGTTGATTATTGATTACAGTGATTTTATTTTTTTTTTATTTTTTTATTTGTTGTTAAGAGTTTTGTAGTTCAACTAATATAATTTAGCATTTACAATAGATATTTTAAGAGTTCAAATTTCAAATCTCATTTCCCTTATTATTACAACTATTAAATGATATGTTCAAAGTTTTATAATGCAACCGTCATTTCATGATATTTTTAATAGAGAGTAGATACATATAGGGTTAAAATCCTGCCGGAAGTCACCGAAGCAACTGTAAAATGTATTCACTCTATGTAAAAAGATTTCGATGGACAGGAGAGAAATGAATGAGTTGCAAGTGGCAAGTTCCAATCCAATAAAAACTAAATTCATCATAAACAAAAACTAAAAAGAGACAACCCAAAAAAAACCAAGGGGCTTGAATATTTGGAAGGTAGTGTAGTAATCGGCTTAGGAAATTGTGTGTACTCTCCAATCTTTACACCACCGAAAGCCATATCTTAATGGTGGCAGCCTGAGGCTAGCATGGTGTACGTGTAGTCTTTAAGAGATTTGCAGCATCTACTTTCAACAGAGTGTGTGTGTGTGTATGCAGAGTGGGATTAATGGCTGGGCACACCTTTTGAAGCAGTAATTAGAGGAGGTATAAAAGAGTGACGGGGTTGTATAATGAAGGGTAAAGATGTCAAAACCTTTGAGTATTTGTAGGACTGTGGTTTTTTTTGGTGAGGATTCCTGTGGACCCATACAAATTTTTGTCCAACAGAATTAACGATTCTCCTCATTTTATTGTGGGGCCAAGTCCCGGAAATAGCAAGAGAGAATATTTTCATTTTATAATCTCTTTAAATATTATTATTATTATCTTCATTTTACTAACTATAAAAAACAATTTTAAACAAAAAAAAAACTTTTTTTGAGAGGAATTAAAAAAAAAAAAAAAAAAAAAACTTGAATTGAAGTTATGAAGTCAATTTAACTCAGTTAATCGAAAAAAGGGATTTTTTTCCCCCTATCTCTTGTAAAATTCCTTTGGGCCTTGGGTTTATATATATATATATATATATATATATATATATGTATATATATATATATATATTTTTTTTTAACATTTTATTTGTTCTTTGAAAAGTTCAACTTTGAAATTTTTTCTTCCTTCACCACAATTTTCACTGATTGATTTTTTTTAAACTTAGTGTGCATTTTGCATGGATGAAATTTGCCAATTTATTTTACTATTCAGCTTATTTTTGCTACTATTCATGACTCTCATTACATTTTTTGGTATTATTCATAGGTCCCACTGTACTATTTCAGTTAACTTTTACCTTTATCTACAGTACTTTCAGTAAAAAAATTTCAATTTCAGCAAAATAAGCGGATTCCAAACAAACCTTAACTTCTTCTAACAAAAGCACCGGTAGTTCTTTTTATCTAATAATTGGTAGAATTAGTTTTTTTTTTTTTTTTTTTTTTTATAAATGATAGGTAACAGGTTTGGGATATGGCTAGAAAAAAGATTTTTTTGCTTTGAAGGTCATGAAGCACATGTCCCATTCTATTTGTCCTCACTAAAAGGAAAATATTTAGGTAAGACATATCATCAGTCAAAGCTTGGTTAGAAATTACCATATCATGCAACATACAAGAGAGCAAATTTTAGGGGATGAGCCTAATTTTTTATTCTTTTCATCAATAATAAATATATTTAGTGCAATAGTGGTGATAAGTAGAGGAAATAAAACACGTTCATATTGCTATAGAGTCTCTAGAATGGCAAAAGTCAACTATGTTACAACCACGTAAAGTAAAATGATTGAATTCCTTACTGTAGGGAGTCGAAGAATGGTACCCTGTGGGCCGAAGAACCAATGGGCCTAATCTGCCTACAAACCAAGTCAAGCCGGACCGAAGCGCCCAATGTCCCCAAGAAGCATACTATGCCTAAGGAGGTGCCAGAGGGGGTGCCCCGAGAGAGACAAGGGAGAAGTTATCTGAATAGAGGGCCAAAGAGTTGGAGAGGACCACAGTGGTTGATACAGGCAATGTGGAAGGAAAGCTTTCTCAATAAAAAAATCATCTCCGCATTAAATACACTGTAGCCACCCACCCTGCCACATTTATGGCAGAATAACACCTGAACATTGCTCACAATAGCCTGACCTATATCTCACTCAACTAGGGCTGTCCACGGGTCAAGTCAGCCCGAGTTTGGGCCCAACCCGCACTCGACCCGATTGGGTTGGGTCACAAAAAAGGGACCCGCAATCAACCGAAACATGGGTTAAACCCGCCAGGTCGGATCGTCGGTTTGGCGGGTTGGACCACTTATTGGGCTTTTCTGTAACTTTTATTGGATTTAATTTTTTTTTTTTTGGGCCTTTTTGGCCAAAATTATTGGGCTTTTCAAGGAATTAATAATTTTTGAATCTTAACATATCAAATTGGGCCTGTTTTTTACTAAATTTCTTTTTAAATGGGCCTTCATCATCTCTACTTGAATTTGTCCAAAACTCCAATTTTTTTTTTTTTTTGAACCAAAAACTCCAAATTTATACTTCCCAGATATTGTATGAATTCAAAATAAAACCTAGGTACCTATTAAACATCAATAGAATGTAAAACACCTAGGCATTAATCAAACAAATAAAAACACTACCATTTTGTTACCACCTGTTAATCATTCACACATTTATAACATACATTTTCCAAATTGCCTAAGCCTTTAAGGCCTGGGCAGTACCATTTTGTTTCCACATTCATCAATCTATCAAGGTGAAGTATGAACACATACCTACCAACCATTCCACATATCAAATAAATTTCCAGAACCACACAGTAGCAAGCACTACTAAAAATACTACATCTTCATAATTCAATATATAAAGCCATAGAGGCAGCAGAGAAGGCAGAGTTACTGCACAAGGCAGTAAATTACCAAAGCAGTAGGCAATATTCCAGCAGTATATATAATTAGTTACAATTATGAAATACTATTAAGTATTTCCAAAAAATAGCTTTCCTAAGGCAATAAACTACTCTATTATCTATAGTTAACAAGTCCATAACTTATAAAAAGGAAAGCCTACACAAATGCTAAGTTTTCCTTCCTCTAAGCAAGACAAGAGTTCATGTATAATTAGAAAAGCTACACATCTGTTCAAAAAAGCTTCAAAATATATCCAAAAAAACTACCTCCTATACAAAAGGCAACCTTCCATCCTCCTACAATACAAGGGGAAAAAATATTTATCAATAATATATAAAGACAAAGAACAAGAGCTACAAAATAACCAACAGAGAAGTAACCAATATGAACAAAAATTATAAGGGCAGAAACATACCCAATCAGTGATCATTCATCAATATTAACTGTGGTACGAGTACCACCTTTGTTTGAGCAAGAACTAGAACTTGCTGCTACTGTTGTTGCTTGATTTAAAACTAGAAAAGAAAAAATTTAGATAATAGATTAAATTTTGCTCAAGTATATGACACATTTAATAACACTTAGTACACAAGAAGATTGGAAGTTAAACATATTACCTAATTTATGAAATTCATCCTCCAAGGCCTCCATCTCGTCCTTAGACTTGCGAAAAGAAATTGGGACACGGGCTTGCAGCCAATTTTGAGCACAAACAAGATTTTGAACCATAAGAGGGGAGAGTGAACTTCTAAATGGATCAAGTATGCGCCCTCTGGTACTAAAAGCCGATTTAGAAGCAACCGTAGAAACAGGTACAGCCAGCACATCCCTAGCCATTTTGGACAGCACTTGGTACCTATCTGAATTGGCTTTTCACCACCCCAAAATCTCAAATTTCACATCCCTTCTACTCTCACAATTTTCAGCCAAATATTTTTCAACCTCATTGCTATATCCTATAGACTTCTCAGCCTCTAAAAACCGCTCATATCGTGAATTAACCATCACATATGGATCACTACAACCAATTGTATCACCTTCCATGTGTGTCCTCTCATTCTTACTTGGTAGTACCACATTTGGTGAATTAATCCTAGAGTAATCATCATACAACCTATCCATGAACTTTCTCACCAAATCAACCATCTCATCAGCCACTTCATCCCCATAAATTTCAGAAAAAGAAAACTTCAAAAACCTCATTTTCTTCCTTGGATCAAGAACCACAGCCACATACAAAAGCTTATTAATTTTATTCCCTTTCCCCCAATACTTTTCAAATTTAGCTTCCATTTTAGTTGCCATGTTTTTCAAGACATGATTTTGAGATTTAATTAAATGAGCAATATTCTCTTGAATCACAAACATCTCATCAAAGAAGGTATTTGAAGTCACATATAAAGAACCGGAGAACTTTTTTTTTGCATTGTAAAAAAGTTTCAAAAAACTCACAAATGTCCTACAATTTTGAAAATCAACCCCACAAGGAGATCCCAAACCACCACTATTTTCTTTGTTCAAAAAGTATGAAGAATAGCTATCATCCTCAAAGTCCATTCTTAGGAACACTTTCTCAAATTTTTCAGTAGTATCTAACATGAGATAGGTAGAGTTCCACCTAGTAGGTACATCAAGACTTAGTAAACACTTGGATTCAATACCTAGCCTCTCCATAATACTCCTAAAAGTTTGATTTCTATTTGGTGAGGACTTCACATACCTCACCGCTTCACGCACCCTAGCAATGGACGTGTCAATTTCTTTCAAACCATCTCCCACAATCAAATTTAAGATATGTGCACAACACCTCATGTGCAAGAACTCATGTTCTAAAACTGTCCCCTTCCAATCTTTAGTTACTGTTTGTAAAAATTTAATGGTAGTACCATTAGAGGAAGCATTATCCACTGTTAAGGTGAATATGCCATCAACACCCCATTCACGCAAACACAACTCAATCTTTCTACCTATAGTCTCCCCCCTATGATCTTCCACTTGACAAAAATTCAAAATTCTCTTATGCAAGTTCCAATCATCATCAATAAAATGACCTGTGATGGACATATAATTTAGATTTTGAATACTAGTCCATATGTCCGTAGTAAGGCACACCCAACGACCTTTCAAGGCTTCCCTAAGTTTCTCTCTCTCAACACCATAAATGCCAATCACATTCCTAGCCACAGTCTGACAAGATGGGATATCCCTAATTTGCAACTTAGGTTGTAAGGTGGTTGAATATTTTTGAAACCCATACCCTTCAACAAACCTAAAAGGCAACTCGTCTATTATAATCATTTCAGCGAGTGCCTTCTTAGAAGCCTCAATAGTAAAGGCTGTTGGTACAAGCTGAAACCCTTCCTCCCCATTCATTTTGGGTTCAAATGCTAAGGTTTGTTGCCCTTTAAGTGAAGCTCTATTAGGGTTTTTAACACAGTTTGGTGTATGATTCAATAAATTAGTAGTACCATGACCCTTACTATTAGCACGGTAAGTTTTTTGGCAATAATGGCAAACAGCCTTAAATTGACCCTCACTAATTTTTATTTTTTCAAAATGATCCCAAGCAGTAGACTTTTTCCTATTATTACCACAATCAGCAGCTATCTCACTCACCTTTGTTTTATCATTAGGTTTAGGTGGAAGTGTCTCAGCATTGGTTGGAGTGGCAGCAGGTTCAGCTTGGATAGCAAGTTCAACTTGGGCCACGAGTGTTGTTTGGGAAGGGGGGGGGGGGGGCATCACTAGAAGGTTCCATAACCTAAAGACATCAAATTTAAGCGTTAGCAAACAACCATAAAAATACTAATCCTAAGAAAGATCATTGACCTCACAAGTACTGATTTCATTTAACACTCAGTGTTCTGTAACAAGGTAAATTACATGAAGTCATTTAACACTCAGTGTTCTGATTTAAGGTAAATTACATGGCACTTCATGATTTAAGGTAAATTACATGGCACATGATTTCATTTAAATTACAAGTATGTATGTTAAGAGTCAAGACAAAACTAAGAACTGATATAACTATAAGCACTTGAAAGAAATTGTCCTTGTTCAAAACATGGAGTCCCAAAACATTTCCCCAAACCATTTTTTTTTTTTTTTATAAAACCAGATCATATACACAACTTCAGTTGAAGTAATCTGTCATTGTCTTTAGTTTGTTCTCTTTTTTTCTTTTTTTAAGATTGCTTAGTTACACATAGCCAATGGTTTTTGAACAAACTTCCTCAATATCACAGTATTTTTACAAGGAAAGGAGGTGCTTGAGCTCAAGCTCACTGCCTATTTGTTGTAATGTCTCACTTTTCACAAATGTTGATGCAGATGTACAATAAATTTCTAGGTTCACTAATCACAATCCATCACCTCAAATATTTTTTTACTTCAAAAAGTTACAAACTTTGTTTGGTGTCTATAGTATTCATTAAATCCTCACCACTCTTTATACAATAAGTCAATCAAATAATCTTAAAAGCATCAAAAAACAATCAGATTAGAAGAATCTAAATAACTAATAAAAAAGTGAAAGAACATATTTTTAAGGTAGTTTGTGCGACACGAAGTAGTTGGCGAGGAAAGCGAAACTGTGGTCGCCGAGCTTGAAGGCAAATAGGCGGTGGATGGTGCCCTTGGTGCGACGGACCAGCGGTGACACTCCGATCCTCTGCTCAGCGGGGGTACGCGTGAAGATGACAACCAGCAAGGTTTGGTGTTTGGTCCGTTGGAGACTTGGAGTGAAGTCAAGTGTTTCAAAATGTAAGAGAAAATTTGAATTAGCCTTTGAGACTAGAGAGCAGAGAAAAGTAAAACAGAGAGAAGGAGCAAATTGATTTAAAAGAGAGAGAGATGAGGGTTGAGGGCCTCTAAAGGCTAAGGGAGGGTAACCGGCCATGGCTTGGGGAAGTGGAAAATTTATTATGATTTGAGGGTTAGCCGTTCTGAACCTGTGAAGAGAGATTTTGTGTGATTTTCTTTGATTTGTTTTTTGTGTGTAGCTAGGTAGGAACGATTTTGTTGATCTTCAGAAGGATCAAGACCATTAATCACGCTCAAATTGCACGGCCATGGTTCATCCCACCAGTGTAACTGTGTAAATATAGTGTTAACTGTCCAATCACTCTTAGGCTTTGCGTGTAGAAGCCTTGACAACAACTGTTGATTTCAGACTTTGCGGGTAAAACTAAAAAACTAAGTGCTTTAAGTCCAATCAAAGTCTTCTCTCTTTAGTCTTCACGGGTTCTTGAATCTGGGATTACTTTATTTTTATTTTTATTTTTAATCAGTCGGGTCGGGTACTACGGGTTTTTTCTTTCTTAAACCGTTACCTGACCCGAATAATCGGGTTTTGAAAGAAACAGACCCGAATCCGACTCACTGTAAGCTTCGGGTCGACCCGTTGGGATTCGGGTCGGTCAGACCCAGTCGGTTTGGGCGGGTCAGAGAACCACTGGACAGCCCTACACTCAACCACCACTAGCCAGACAATGATGGGACAAGTATCTAAAGGAGAAACAGCCGCCCTCCAAGTGTAGGGCTAGGATGGAAGCAAGCCAGCTATAAAAAGGGAAAAATCCCAAATGAACAAGAATAAAAAAAATAGAGACTAGAATCCATAAAAGTAATTAAAAAAGCTCTCAAAAATTGTATCATTGATCCTCGGTCAGCCCAAGGGAACAAAGAAATAAGAAATATTGATTTCTTCCATCTTATTTTTGTTAATTAAATTCAGATTCACTTTGTTTCTTTCACTATCCAAATTGCTAAGTCAACAAGCCTAGGTGTTGGTCCGCAATCCCATCTCTGAAAAATAAATTGTATTGGGCCTGAATCAAAAGCCCAGAGTTTCTTGGTTTTCACCCCACACACTTACCATTAGTGGATTCAACATAAAAGATAATGGAATAAAATGTTGTAATTTTGATTTTGTTTCATGTCTTGAATTGTCTATATTATTATTACTACAGCTAAGCAAGACTAAGAAAGTCATATTACTACTCAAATTTGAAGTTTAGTGTGTCCTTCTCATGTCATGGTCTTTGTTTATATCTTTGCGGTTTATATTTTCAAAGGTTGTTGATAGGAAAATTAAGACTTGGTTGTGCAATATATATGTGTTCAAACTCCATTAGTTCTAAGTGTGTGTCTGTGTATATATAACTTTTGGGAGTTCTACTTTATTAATTTAAGAATTGTGAATTACTTTACAGGTTTCGCTAACTATGCAGCTGCAATGGGTTGTTGATAATATAAGCACATGTCTAGTATTAATTAATAGTTTATAAAAATCTTTCCTAGCAACCCAATAAGGTTCGATATTAGACAACACTTCTAATCACAGAAAAACATAAAAGTTAAATTTTTTTTTTCCATTGTATTTTATTTTATTATGACCGTTCATTTTTTTTAAATGCTATCTTGCAAAATGTCTATAATATGCATTTTATTAACTCAATTTCGTATTTCTAAATTTCATTAGATCTTATTATCAATAACTTTCATTAGATCTTATTAGGTTTGAGATTAGTTGTTGTTGTTATTATTATTATTATATATAAAAAACCGAAGCCTCCAACTTTTTTGATAAGTTCCACAATTTTTCAGGTGAGCATTATCGAAAATAAAAAATAAAAAAACTATTTCTAACCCAAAAATTTCAGCTAAACAATTTTGTAATATCAGCCTTCAGAACCCAACAGTTCTCTAATATCACAGCCTTCACCTCTGCAAAGTTGTAATTTACAACTATGTTTTGTTGGCTTTTATTCCGTGCCAAATTTGATTGTAATCATGTTCAATCGTTTAAAACCCTGTATTTGTTGTGGGACTTGATGTAAGGGTTGTGTGGTAGAAAGAGTGTTGAAGACTCAAGCATTTGAAGAAATGAAGGATTCTCGCGGGTATCTCGCAACCAAGCATCTCGCGAAGTGAACCATGTGCCAGGCACATGCTGGAATGCGAAGAGTCATGCCAGGTGGAGACAACTGTGTCTCGCAAGTATCTCGCGGGTAAGGCCTTCCCGCGAGACACCCGCAAGGCAAGCTGTTCTGCCAGCCTGTACTTTTTGAGTCACACCTTTTGCACCTCTCCTACATATACCATCATTACCCACAATTGTTGAGGGATGCTTCAGAGAGAAAACCCTAGCCAAACACATTGGGAATTAGAGATTGTCTTCCCCATCTATCTCTATACAATTGCTTGTGGTATCTCTTTAACCCTTCCCTCTCCAATATCCATATCTTTAAGAGGTTGATAGCCAAAACACTTACCACACCTTTGAGAGTGCTGAGTGACGTTTTGGTGCTGCTGGGAAGCATTGGAAGAAGCCTTGAATGGCAGATGCAACATGGAGCTTGTTGCGGGATCCGGATAACTAAGACAAGACACGGTTCCGAGAAGCCTTGTTGGAGTAGGAGCTTGGAGGGCTTAGGTACATCGGGTAGACTAGGCTTGGAGGGTCTTTTGCTAATCCATGTATCCCAACTGATTGTCTAGTGGATCGATTTCCGCTTGGAGGGCGGCGGAGAGGTTTTTCGCCGAGTTCTTCGGTTTCCTCTTCGATAACACGTCTCGGTGTTATTTGTGTTTGCATCCTTCTTCCCTACTCTTGTTCATTTCATTTTTACTGCTGAGTTGCTTTAAAATATGGATTAGAGTAGTTGTTTTGTTTATACGCTTGTGTTTACACTATTCCGCACTTGTCATTAAGTTAGTGTAAAATCAACCAAGCTGTAATTTGAATTTGGGGGTCTAAACCGCTCGTGTGTTTTCAACACATTTTCGAGCTTTCAATTGGTATCAGAGTGGGTACACTTGCTGAGATTTAATTACCTAAGTGTGATCCTTGACCCCTTGGTGTTGTTTGGATAGTGTCTTTGTTAAAATCAACATGAAGGGAAGCAAAGATGTTTGTGATAAAGACTTTGTCAGTAATTCTGAATACTGTTCTAGTAATGTGTTTTTAGAGCTTTTTAAGTCAAAGAAACATGCTAGAATTTTCTGTCACATGCTGAGAACACTAGTTCATAGAAACCATGATATTCATAATAGCTTGTGTGAGTCAAAGGCTTTAGTCTATATATATGAGAGAAGAAATAAACACTTGTGTGATGAACTTGATCATCTAAGAGGAAAACTTCACTCATCCTTGAACGAAATAAAAGAAAAAGAGCCCTGCTTCGAGGGTCAAGAGTGTCTCTCTCATGCTTGTCTTTTTGTTCATACCGCTTTGAAAGTTTTTAATTCATGTTTGTGGTACCTTGACAGCGGTTGTTCAAAGCATATGACTGGAGATAAGTCTTTGTTCAAAACACTTAAAGAGAAGGAAGATGGCTTTGTGACATTTGGAGATGGTAGTCACTCACAAGTTCTTGGAAAGGGAACGTTGGACATCCCGGGACTGCCACTGCTGAATGACGTGTTGTATATTAAGGGATTGAAGGTGAACTTGCTAAGTATTACTCAAATCTGTGATGATGACTTCTTAGTTCAATTCTCCAAGAAAGGATGTCTAATCTTGAATGAGGAAGGTGTTAAAATTCTGAAGGGGCTTAGAACCACCGACAATTGTTATGGGGTCATTCCTAAACCAAGCATAGCATGTCGAAGTGCCCGGGTAGATCTCTTGGAGTTGTGGCATCAACGACTTGGACATGCCAATTATAAACAAATGGCCAAAGTCTCGAAGCTTGAAGCAGTGGTTGGTTTACCAAAGTTTGGGAAAATTGAGAAGAATATTTGTGGTTCATGTCAATTAGGAAAACAGACAAAGTCAGGCCATCCGAAAGTCAATGTGATTGCAACCTCTCGTCCTTTAGAGTTACTGCATGTGGATCTCATGGGTCCAACAAAAACAGAAAGCATGGGTGGAAAACGGTATATTATGGTGGTGGTCGACGATTTCTCAAGGTATTCTTGGGTGGACTTTCTTAGGGAGAAATCAGAGGCATGTGACAAGCTGAAGAAATTGTGCAAGAGGCTTATTAATGAAAAAGGAGTACTTATTGTCAAGATCAGGAGTGACCACGGGAAGGAGTTTGAAAATGCGAAGTTTGATGAATTTTGCAATGACCAAGGCATCAAGAAAGAATTCTCAGCCCCAAGGACTCCACAACAAAATGGAGTCGTAGAAAGGAAGAACCGAGTGATTCAAGAAATGGCTCGAGTAATGTTACTCAACAAAAACCTTCCACAGAAATTTTGGGCCAAAGCGGTGAATACATCATGTCACATTGGGAATAGGATCTACTTCCGAGCTGGAACGAAGAAGACATCCTATGAAATCTGGAGAGCAAAGAAACCGAAGGTAAAATACTTTCGTGTCTTTGGAAGCAAATGCTATATTCTTAATGACAGAGAGAACCTTGGAAAATTCGATGCCAAGAGTGATGAAGGGATCTTTCTAGGCTACTCGTTAAACAGCCGAGCGTATAGAGTGTTCAACAAACGCACCAAGACTGTGATGGAGTCAATAAATGTGGTTATCGATGACACCATAACTGAAAGAAATGTTGATGAGGGTGAAGGATCTGACCATAAGAAGGGGGATGGTGAGGACGACATGTCACAAGCTGATGATATTGAGAAAGGATCACCGGAAAAAGAGACCACACCCACCATACCAAGAAGGGAGACTAGATTAGTACAAGGGCCTCCTAGTCCTCTTACCCCTCCGGAAGTTCAACCTCCAATATCTCGAGATGAAGAACCTTCTACCTCCAAGAGACCGTCGTCAAGGGTAATTCTTAATCATCCATCCAGCAACATCATTGGTGATGTCAATGAAGGACTTCGGTTGAGAAAAGGACCAAAATACAGTGCAAATCATGTGACATACAATTGCTACCTTGCTCAATTCGAACCTAAGAAGGTAGAGGAAGCTCTTAATGATGAGAACTGGATAGAGTCTATGCATCAAGAGCTACATCAGTTTGTTAGAAATGATGTATGGGAATTGGTTCCAAGGCCCAAAGATACTCATGTGATCGGCACCAAGTGGATCTTCAAGAACAAAACTGATGAAGACGGTGAGGTTGTTTGAAACAAGTCCAGGCTGGTAGCTCAAGGGTATACCCAAGTGGAAGGCATAGATTTTGATGATTCGTTTGCACCAGTAGCAAGACTAAAGTCGATTCGAATTCTATTGTCCATAGCTTGTGTTATGGATTTCAAACTTTATCAAATGGATGTGAAAAGTGCATTTCTGAATGGGTTTCTAACTGAAGAAGTATTCGTTGAACAACCAAAGGGATTTCAAGATCCTCATTTTCCAGATCATGTACTGAGGCTGAAAAAGGCACTGTATGGGTTAAAGCAAGCACCAAGAGCATGGTATGATCGTCTCACAACATACTTGTTGGATCGTGGATTCATAAGAGGTCAAGCTGATCGAACGTTGTTTGTAAAGAGAGATGAGAAGTCGCTCCTGGTTGCTCAGGTATATGTGGACGACATTGTGTTTGGATCTACAGTTGATCATTTGGCTCTTGAATTCTCCGAAGAAATGAAAAAGGAGTTTGAAATGAGTATGGTGGGGGAACTGACCTATTTCCTAGGACTTCAAGTGAAGCAACGGAAAGATGGGATATTCATATCTCAAGAAAAGTACGCCAAAAATCTCGTTAAAAGATTTGGTCTAGACTCCAAGAAGCACACCTCCACCCCAATGAGCTCCTCGTCAAAGCTAAGTAGGGATGTTGCAGGTGTAGAAGTGGATCCAACACTTTATCGGAGCATGATAGGAAGTCTTTTATATCTCACTGCCAGCAGACCAGACATTGCCTTCAGTGTAGGCGCATGTGCGCGATTCCAGGCAGCCCCCAAAGAGACACATTTAACAGCAGTCAAAAGAATCATCTGATACATAAATGGGACATCTGATTATGGAATTTGGTACTCAAGAGATTCAAATGAATGCCTAGCCGGATATTCTGATGCTGATTGGGCCGGTTGTGTTGATGATAGGAAGAGCACCTCCGGTGGGTGTTTCTATCTTGGGAACAACTTGGTGTCATGGATGAGCAAAAAGCAAAATTCAGTCTCTCTATCGACAGCCGAAGCTGAATACATTGCTGCTACAAGTGCTTGTGCTCAATTACTGTGGATGAAGAAGCTCCTTCATGATTATGGAATCACTCAAGACACGATGTGTGTATATTGTGATAACACAAGTGCCATAAATTTGTCAAAAAATCCAGTTCAACACTCGAAATCAAAGCATATCGAAATCCGGTATCATTTTATTCGAGACTTGGTGGATGAAAAGATTGTGTACTTGGAGTTTGTCAACACCGACAATCAGAAGGCAGACATATTCACAAAACCTCTCGATAGCCTGAAGTTTGAATCTTTGCGTAAGACCATCGGCGTCGGTATCATTCCTTGAACTCTATCTCTTGTGTGAACCTACACTGCTCTTGGTTGCATATTTGTTATTAAGGTTTCACATATTCTGTTTTAGATGTTTCTGTTTCCTGTTTTGGTCCACATTTATTTGTTGGTCTTATTTTTTCTTGTTCTGTTTTGGGTGTGTTTCAAAAATTCAAAAACCCATAAAAATTGAAAAATCTCTAAAAGTTTGATCACTTGTTTTGTGCATATCTCATGTGAGTTTGGCCTAGTACCTTTGTACTTATGGCATAGTGCATTTACGATCTTCGCTTGCTCCGTATGCACTCTTTTCTATGTGGAAGAAATCTTGAAAACTTTGTGTGACTGTTGTAAATAGATCTTCAAGCTTGTCATGAATGATTGGTCAATAGTCTTGTTGGTCTTGATACTTGCATAGACTTGTGTCTATATCTCTTCCCACTTTATTTTTATGTTTATGTAAAAAGAGCTCATCAATTGTAAATCTCCAAATGAAAAGAGATATTGAGCTCCAAAAGCCTGTCGCACATACTAGTATTTGACTAGGAAAAAGGGAAAGCGACTCGTTTAATGTAATCTTTTTGGTGCTCAAAAAGCCAAAGACTTATCATCAATGTTGAAATATCATAAATTTCAAGCACCTATCTCAAAATGAAATGTTCTGTCCATACAAAATAAAATGGACCAATTGTTATGCTTTATATAGAAGCCAAATGAAAAGCTTCTAAGTTATGTTTTCAATGTGTGGGAGGTCATATATACTCATTTCTATAATGGAGATAGTCCACTTGATTTCGTATCAGCTGTGTATGACTCGTGTGAATTGATCATTGAAGCTTCGCTTTGGTCTAAAGACTATTTCACATGTGATACTCACACACAACACACAAGTCTTTGAATCAATCAATGCTTATCTCATTTGTGTGATTGTATACGTCCAAATGTGATGTGTATGCCCATGAACTTGTTGATCAAATCCAAAAAGATTTTTGTGAGTTTTATTTGTTTTTGAAAGTGATTTTAGACCTTCTTGTGTTTCTTTTTGGTCAAAATGCATTTTGTGTGTTTTTCATCAAAAACTGGTTCAGGGGTTGTTTCGCGAGAAGCTCGCGACTAAAAAGCTTCCCGCGAAAAAGATTGAGGGAAATATTTTTTCTTTCTTGTCACTCAGAGAATTTCGCGACTATATCGCGACCAACAGCTTCTCGCGAAATGCTGTTGGGCAAAAACTGGATTTTTCTCAAAATCAGACAGAGAATTTCGCGACTACCTCGCGACTGTTTCGCGACTTAAAGCTTCTCGCGAAAAGTTTGTGCTTCAGTGGCCCCTTTCGCGGCTGTCTCGCGACTGTGTCGCTACTCCCTAACCCGCGAAAATCGCGTGTTTTCAGTTTTTATATAACTGATGTGACAGTTTTTCAAAACTCAAAAACTTCCCTCACTCAACCTCCCTTATAACCATTTTCGACCAAATACATTATTCCATCAAAATCCTTTCAAATCTAGCATATTTCCTGCATTTTCTCTCACAAGGTATGTTCTCTATACCATTGTTCTCATATTTTCGCTTAGATTTTGCAGATTTTTGGTTTAGGGTTCTGAAAAATTGGAAGTTTCACATATTTGGGTTGGGTTTCAAAATTGGGTGAAATTTTGTCAAATATTTTGATTGGGCTTTGTTCCATTTGCTGTTTGTGACTTTGTGTTGGCCCCTTGTGGCGTTTTAAAGTGTATTTAGGCCTGGTTTCACCATGTTCTTGCATTTTTTATGTCATATTTGAATTTGTGCATGTTTAGTGTTCGATAAAATGTCCGAGTGACATTTTTGTGCCTATTTGAAATCAAGTGATTTCAATCTGTGGATTCTCACTTCCTTGACCAATTTTCACTCCATTTGGTCATTGAGAGTATGTTTCTTACACTTTACTCATTTTGAATGCCCAATTACTTAGCTTTATGCACTGTGTGTATGGTTATTCTCATACACGGCACTACCTTTGCTTTAAACTAACTTGAATCTAATCAAGCTCTGTGCTATGTTTTGTGTGCTGTGCATGTGTTTCCTGGTGTTTTTGGGTATTCTTTTGAACAGATGTCTCCGTTCAAGACTTCAGCTGTGAAAGGTGGCAGCAACAAAGGGAAAGAACCAATCATCGATGTTGATGAAGATTCCCCGAGACCAAAGAGAGCTCGTGCCTCAACTGGAATCTTTGATCCTAGTTTGTTTCGCTCTCATGCTGCTTTTGAATCCTATAAAAATCTCTTCCGAGATGCTCCTTTGTTGGTTGAAAGAGCTGTTGATCAGTCATCTCTTTTGGACACACAAATTCCCACTTGGTTCGCCACAAAAGACTGGAATTTTCTGCTCTCAGATCTTGACGATGCATATGAGAACATGGTGAAAGAGTTCTATGCAAATGCTGTTGTTGAAGGAGAAATGATCAAGTGCTGGGTTAGAGGAAAGCGGTTCTCGATTACTCCGGTTTATCTTTCTGAAATTCTTCACATCAACCGACCCATACTTCCGATCCCACCTGTATATGATGAGTTGGTTCCATCTGAGGGCACGCTTCGAAGAGCATTAGGAGCTAATTTGGAATTCTCTTCCAGCAGATCATCAATCAATGTGGCCTCACTTTCTCCCGAATTAAGGCTTTTGTCAATGATCATGTGCAACAATCTTTATCCGTTGTCAAGCACAGGTTATATTAACCTTGGACGAGCATTATTTCTTCATGATCTGGTATCTGATGAGGAAATTGATGTATGCTCCCACATCTTCCACATCTTGGCTAAAACGGTGAACCGCACTGCCTCAAGGAACTGCATTTCCTTTGGTCGTCTTATTTCTCGGATTTTAAAACTCAAAGGTGTGCGTCCCTCTGCTGATGAGCGCCCTTTTCCTAGGCCAAGTCCAATTAATGGTCGTACTCTTCAAGCAAGTATGAGCCATACCAAAAAGAATGTCAAGCAGGAACATCATGCTCCCGCAGGAAGCTCGAGTTCTACCTCTCATTCCTATGATGAAAAGTTTGACACCATCATGGTTGCCCTTCAAGATCTTAGCACCAAACTTTCAAGACTTACTCAGATCATGTACTGCCAACACTCCCGTCTTGATAAACAATTAACCTCTCTTGAAATTTAGATGGATGAAATTCAGAGGAAGCTAGAAGAGAATGACAACTAGCTATTCCATGACAAAAAGGGGGAGATTATGTTAGTGACAGGGGGAGTAGTGATAGGGGGAGAAGCAGCAGCAAGAAGTCTAATTTTCATGTCTTCTCTATGTTTATGTTTATTTACTGCTTTCATCTGGTCTTTTGGTTTCAAACTTTGATACTATCTGTCTAAATCAAATTATACTTAATAGTACTTTCAGAATTCTGTGTTTTCTTTCTATGCTTTGTGGCATATGTGCTATGTGGCATTTTGTCCTTGTACCCATGTTGCTTTTGTAAGCTTTTAGGGTTTATTTCATGCATAGTTTGTAGGTCTTTGTGGTTTGTGCCATGCATTTGCTATACAATGCTTATGCAACCTTGATGCATGTTTGCTTGTAGTTCAATGTCATGCATTGTTACTTCAAGAACATCACTCTTGTGCCCTTGTAGGATTGTTCCTAGATGCATATACGTTCTATGCATTGGTTGAGTGATGAACACTCTTGTGCCCTAGTAGGATTGTTCCTAGATGCAAATACTTCGTGTATTTCGCATTGGTTGAGTGTTGGAGTTGCAAATGATTCTCTTTAAATGAGCTTATCATCTTGCATCTCCGGATGTTCATTTCATGTGTGAATGAGCATAGTAATGGTGTGCGTATAGTGATTACCTGTTTGATCTTGCCATGATCTAGTGTTTCTATTTCATTTAGCTTGATCTTGTTATTATTGCTCCATATGCATTTCAAGTTTTCTACATACAATGATATTATTGTGTTGTTGTGTTTCAGGAGATACTTGTTCATATGTTCAAGAGCTTATCAGAATCTAGAATTAGGTGTGAGTGAGTTTTGCCTGTGTTCCCAAACTCACGTTTAAGTCTAGAGTCTGTTTTAGGGTTTTGTCACGGAATAGCCAAAGGGGGAGATTGTAAAGTTGTAATTTACAACTATGTTTTGTTGGTTTTTATTCCGTGCCAAATTTGATTGTAATCATGTTCAATCGTTTAAAACCCTGTATTTGTTGTGGGACTTGATGTAAGGGTTGTGTGGTAGAAAGAGTGTTGAAGACTCAAGCATTTGAAGAAATGAAGGATTCTCGCGGGTATCTCGCGACCAAGCATCCCGCGAAGTGAACCATGTGCCAGGCACATGCTGGAATGCGAAGAGTCATGCCAGGTGGAGACAACTGTGTCTCGCGAGTATCTCGCGGGTAAGGCCTTCCCGCGAGACACCCGCGAGGCAAGCTGTTCTGCCAGCCTGTACTTTTTGAGTCACACCTTTTGCACCTCTCCTACATATACCATCATTACCCACAATTGTTGAGGGATGCTTCAGAGAGAAAACCCTAGCCAAACACATTGGGAATTAGAGATTGTCTTCCCCATCTTTCTCTATACAATTGCTTGTGATATCTCCTCAACCCTTCCCTCTCCAATATCCATATCTTTGAGAGGTTGATAGCCAAAACACTTACCACACCTTTGAGAGTGCTGAGTGACGTTTTGGTGCTGCTGGGAAGCATTGGAAGAAGCCTTGAATGGCAGATGCAACATGGAGCTTGTTGCGGGATCCGGATAACTAAGACAAGACACGGTTCCGAGAAGCCTTGTTGGAGTAGGAGCTTGGAGGGCTTAGGTACATCGGGTAGACTAGGCTTGGAGGGTCTTTTGCTAATCCATGTATCCTAACTGATTGTCTAGTGGATCGATTTCCGCTTGGAGGGCGGCGGAGAGGTTTTTCGCCGAGTTCTTCGGTTTCCTCTTCGATAACACGTCTTGGTGTTATTTGTGTTTGCATCCTTCTTCCCTACTCTTGTTCATTTCATTTTTACTGCTGAGTTGCTTTAAAATATGGATTAGAGTAGTTGTTTTGTTTATACGCTTGTGTTTACACTATTCCGCACTTGTCATTAAGTTAGTGTAAAATCAACCAAGCCGTAATTTGAATTTGGGGGTCTAAACCGCTCGTGTGTTTTCAACACATTTTCGAGCTTTCAACCTCCAACCTCTCTCTCCTTCACACACAACCTGTCTCTCTCTTGCTGTTGAGTTTTTCTCTCTCCCATGGCAAACCCAAATACAGACCTTATGACTACAAGCCCATACCCAAACACAGATCTCCTGGGTGCAAATCCATTTGCAGTATGTGGTTTCATTGTAAACCCCACCTCCAAATCTCCAACTCTCACCATCTATGAAGTTCCAAAAAAGTCCCAAAGCCATCATCTCTCTCACCACTTCTCATCCAAATCCCAAGCAAAAATTCTAGAAATTTCATGAGTTAAGGTCATTAAAGACTTTGAATTGAGGAAAATTTTCTAATTTATGTTTCTAGGGTGGTGAATAGAATAACATTAGTGTCTTTAATTGATGGTGGCTTTTTGTTATCCTGAATAAATTCATTCACTTAAGTTATCTGCAACTTTATGAAGGAAGCGTTGGATTATGGTGTGAATTGGCACATGTTGATAGTATTGCCAATCAAAGGATGTTTTCGGTGCATTGTTTTGTTGTGAAGGGGAAAGGTTTGGTTCATAGAACTCAATCATCCCCAAAGTGTTTGATGAAATGTCTTGAGTTATATTCTCTACCGTCAAACTCAAAACTCATAATATTATTTTGCAACAAAGCATATCCCATATCCATTAAATAGGATTATGTATATATTTTCTTTGGATTTTACCTTGATTTCCATTATTAAGTTGTTTTCCTATCCTATCCATAGCAGCCTTGCTGCAAAAATTAATACCAACTTGAAACATTGAGCATTCATTTTTTTTTTTTTTTTTTTTTTTTGGAATTTGGCCAAAAACAGAAGTGCTCCATTTGGAAAGAGCATCAGCACATTGCCTTAGCCCAGTGATGAGCCCACTCGGATTATTCAGGTCTGCACCTTCATTCCAGACTTGCTCAATTATATCCTTACAATCCGCCCGTCTAGTCCACATTGCTTCAAAGTGGAATCTACGCTTACCCCGCTGCTGCAAAACCCGTGATTCAGCAAGTAACAGAGGGCAATGGTCAGATGTTGAATCTACCAAATGCCGAACCTTAAAGTCTCGAAAATGTTCCATCCAGTCCATTGTAGCAAAAACTCTGTCTAACCTCAAATACATCCTGTTTTCCCCTTCCTGTTGATTGCACCATGTGTACTTTGACCCACTGAATCCCATGTCTTTGAAACCACATCTGTTAACCTCAAAACCCGTGATTGAGCATTCTTTTTGGCATGTTAGAATTTTTGTGAATAAATCAAGAAAACAGAGGGTCAATTATTAACTGGGAAGCACCGACTCGGCTCCAGAGGAGCCGCACCGGAGTCGGACTCGGCTGGACGCGGGGACGCGGTAGGGACGCCGCTGACCGCGAGTCCGTGCCGCGTCCTGCCACGTGGCAGCGCCGACTCGCGCCGACGCGGCGCGAATCGCGCCGAATCGGGCCGACTCGGGTCGACTCGGCCGTATCGGCCGATTCGGACGTATCGGCCGAATCCGAAATTTCCGGTTCCGGCCGAAATTTAAAAAAAAAAAAAAAAAAAAACGGTGCGAAACGCACCGTTTGAACTAAACCTAAAAAACCAACTCAGACCCACGCACCAAAACACACAGTTTCAGTCTTTCACTCAGACCCTCATCTCTCTTTCTCTCTGTGCTCTCGCCTCTCTGTGTTCTCGCCTGATCGCCTCTCTGCCGTGTTTCTCCTTCAGGTTTGCTCTCTCTTTTCTTTGTCTTTGCTTCCCTTTTAGTCTCTATTTCTCTCTTCTCTGTGCTGTGTTTGTTGTGTTTGTTTTTTAACCCGTCCCTCTCTGTTGTGTTTGTGTGCTTGTTTGTGTACTTATTTGTGAATCTCTGTTATCTACATTGCTCTTAAATTTGATATATGTTTATATAATGTGAAAAAGTGTGTTTAGCAATATATTAAAAATATAAATAAATATATTTTTAATAATTTTTTAATCGCCGAGTCCCGCCGCACCCGCACCCACCTTTTCAAAAATTGCCGAGTCCCGCACCCGCACCCGCACCCGCACCCGAGTCCCGAAACGCACCCGTGCTTCCTAGATTATTAACCAAGATTTTTGTGAACTCCAAGACTAAACAGTCTTCTCATAAGCTCATCTCTTATTTATTCAACCATGGGTTTAAGACGAAAATAGGAATCATCATCATGTATTAAACTCAGCATATTACTTTGGGTTGGCCTTAGAAATTACTTTTGTCAATTTGATCTATAAAGGATCATATTGAGTTCAATCCATTAAAAATATTATAATTTTTTTATTTAATAAGTTTTTCCTAAAATTTAGTCAATGTTTCTTTTCCAATTATTTATGTAATTATTAAACAAAGACTTGAAGAGTAAAATTCCTTAGCCTCAAGTCAAAATCATTATGTCATGTGACCATAAAATTTGTGTTCATATTACTATGCCAGAGTAAATCTTTAGTAGTGTTTAAGCTTGAGTTAGAATATCTAAACCTGTTCCAGGCCTATAATTTATGAAGTAAAACATGTCAAATCAAGAACAAATAAGACATGTAAGAAGAAAAAGTATAAAGACATATTTTCAAGTGTAGATTAGGAGTTGTACATTAAGAATTATGTTCCCCCATCATGTATAAAAATAAACCATTCTATTGTTTATTGCAATAGTAAGAGAAAATAGAATAATATCTTTCAAAGGGGCCAACAGAGAAAGCAATGGTGCAACCCATGCCTTTATTTCCTTGAGAATTTTCAAATATTGTAGTGAAAGCCATTTTGGTAGCTGCTGTATCTCTATTTACTACCAACTACTTGAATAACAGTTTCTTTAGTTTGTGAAAGTGGGGGTGTTTATAACTTATTTGGATGATTTTAGCAATAAAATTATCTAAAATTATCTCTTATAAAGTAAGCATTCATTCATATATATATATATATATATATATTTCATTCAATTAATCTATTTTTTTTTTGCAATAATTGTTAAGTTTCATTTCAAATACAATAATACTTTCATAGTACGCTTTGAGCCATAGTATGTAGAGAATGAAACCTTATTCTTTCCAAGTGATTATTAATTTGAGCAAGTAAATATATATAATTTTCTCTAAAACAATCTTGTGCATCGCACCAATTAGGGACTAGTTATTATTATTATTATTATTATTATTGAAGTGTACGAGAATTCTCCAAGTATTTGTTACACTTTTTAATAAATAATAATATTTGATTGAAAAATGTAATCGATCATGTGATGAACATATGTTGTGTATAAGATATTACAAAAGATTAAAAATTTCAAGCAAACAGGAAGAGAATTAATCAATAAAGTCTACAAGATTGGGTATTACTAGGACTCAAAATATTAGATCATAACTCATTGATTCGGTATTTTGAGATTTCTACAAACCTAGAACATTTGTTCTTCATGTGAACCACTCTCAATGGCTCTGTACCATCACAAAAATGCTTGTTCCATGCCTTCCAATACCTGTCTTAGTGGATTTGCTACATATCTAAATCCCTCCCAAATATCTCTTGTTGTTTGTTCATTATTTTTGAGTCAATTCGTAACTCTACGTCTCCCTTGCGGAGTAATTCTTTATTCCTTGGTTAAACTCACCTAGAGTGTCTGTAATGATATAATGTTGGAATTTGACAAGGGAAGTGATGGTTCACTGGTGGCAGTTGCATTAATATTTGAATAATATTCGGATTTCAATTTAAGCTTCTTTTTTGTGTAAATGATTTTTGTTTAAATTTGTTTTTTTTTTTTAAAGAAAAAAATTGGGAAAGATATTTTCTTTCTTTTGATAAATAATAAAACTCCATAGGGCAAGGTAACAGTGTTTACATTCAAATTATTGGAATGTAATAGAATTTGCTTTATGGTTTTGGCAAGCGTTTGACGGTGATGAGTTTGAAAATTTTGAATTCAACTTAAATTTGAATGCAAAGTGAAGAGGATAAAATTTAGAAGTATTGGGCCTGACGGGCCATCTTCCTGACGACCCATCCCTTGTGGGCCAAGGGTGAATGGGCCGAATATTCGCAGCATCATAGAAGAATTCTAATAACAAAGTGGAGTTCTAGAAAATGCCTCATTAATGAGTCTCTCTATAAGGAAACACCTTGACAATTACGTTTAGTGTCCTACAAGGAAAGGATTCCGCAATCTCCACTCATAAAGACTTCTATAAGGAAAAGACTCTTGCTCCAAGTAGGAGAAGTTAACTTTCGACTACTATAAAAGCCTCAATACCCTCACAAATCAAGGTACGCATAATTTTACCCTCTCTAGCACTCTAGAGTTGTGAGAATATATTTCTGACTTAACCTTTGGAGGGTATTCGGCCGGCACCACACCGGTGCTCTTCGCAAGGTTTTCTCTTCTCTTATTGTGTAGGTTCATACTCGTGCGCGTAGGTATCGTGTGACTCATTGGTGAAATTCTTGACTTCATCAGTTGGCGCCGTCTGCGGGAAATTCATTAGTTATAGTTGAGATTCACAACCATACTATTGTTTCCCGGACTATAGGGTTGCATGGTACTCACTCGCTCGATGGCAACCACCAACGACGCTCAAGGAGAGGAACCACCCACGACCGCCCTCGAGAGACAGGTCCGAACTCTTGCTGCGGCCGTGGAGCGCCTCACTAAGCAGAACAACGACCTAGAAGAACAGCTGCACCAGAAGAATGCAGCACCGAACGACTTACAAGAAGACCAAGAAGGGAACAGCGCTGCAAGAAGAAACCAGGAGAAACCTCAAAGCAGCCATGCCCCTAGCAAACCAGAGAGGCAGAACACGAGTATGCCATTCCTCACGGATGCAACTCCACCACATATCGTCGCAGAGATGCAAGCAATGAGAGAACAGATGGAGGTTATGATGAATGCACTCAAGGGGCGAGTTTCCAGTGACCTTGACGATCTAGTCAACCGCACTGATTCACCTTTCACTGCAGCCGTGAATTCCTTCCCCCTACCACACAAGTTTCAAATGCCACACATCGACAGCTATGACGGAATAAAGGACCCTCTAGATCACCTAGAGACATTTAAAACCTTGATGCACCTTCAAGGGGTCGCAGATGAGATAATGTGCAGAGCCTTTCCTACACGCTGAAGGGGGCCGCAAGAATTTGGTTCAGCCGGTTGACACCAAGCTCCATCAGCACTTTCAAGGAATTAAGCGCACAGTTCACGTCTCACTTTATCGGGGGGCATAGGTACAAGAAGTCGACGATGTGCCTAATGAGCATCAGACAGCGAGAAGACGAGACGCTGAGGTCCTACATAACCCGTTTCAATAAGGAGGCACTTTCAATCGATGAGGCCGATGATAAGATACTGGTAGCAGCCTTCACAAATGGGTTGCGGAAAGGTAAATTTTTGTTCTCTATATACAAAAATGACCCAAAAACCATGACGGAGGTCCTTTACAGGGCCACCAAATATATGAATGCAGAAGACACATTGTTGGCCCGGGAGGACAAGCCAAGGAAGAGAGAACAGCAGGAGGACACCCGACAGGACCAAGAGAGGAAAAGATTCAAAGCTGGAGACCGAAGGGACGACCGGCGGTCAAAGTCCTGAGGGGGAAAGTTTACAAACTTCACCCCATTGAATACCCCAATCGACCAAGTCTTGATGCAGATCAAGGACGAAAGGACTCTAACCTACCCAGGAAAGCTCAAGAGCGATCCCAGCAAGCGATCCAGAGAGAGGTACTGCCGTTTCCACCGCGACCACGGTCATGATACGTCGGATTGTTACGACCTGAAGCAGCAGATAGAGGTCCTTATAAGGCAAGGAAAACTACAAAAGTTTATCAAGAAAGAGAGGACGGATCCTCTACCTCAAGAGCAACAACCTCGGAGAGAGAATGAGCGTATTAGACCACCAGTCAGAGACATAAGAATGATAGTTGGTGGAACCACGAGAGCAGGCTCATCCAAGAAGGCCCGTAAAACCTACCTCAGAATGGTTCAGAATGTCCATCTGACGGGCTCGGTTCCGAAGATAGCCCGTAGGGATAGCCCAACTATTGGGTTCTCAGAAGAAGATGCACGGCGGCTACATCATCCACATGACGATGCACTAGTCGTCACCCTACGTGTCGAGGAATATAACATGCACCGGGTACTGGTCGACAACGGCAGCTCAGCGGATATCCTATACTATCCCGCATTCCAGCAAATGATGATTAATAGGGAATGGCTGATACCAACAAACGCACCGCTGGTGGGATTTGGAGGAACGAAAGTATTCCCGATGGGTGCAATCACGCTTTCGGTGACAGTAGGAGATTACCCTCAGCAGATCACTCGAGACGTGACATTCCTCGTAGTTGACTGCTCATCTGCATACAACGCTATTCTTGGACGACCAACTCTTAATGCATGGAAGGCGGTAACCTCAACATACCACCTGATGATTAAGTTCCCCATGGGGTATGGGGTCGGGGAGTTACGTGGAAATCAAGTGGCTTCCCGGGAATGCTATTTAGCCATGTTGGAGATGGAGGATCACCAGCAGACAATGTGCATAGAAGAACAGCGACTCACTGCTGAACCCGTCGAAGAATTGGAAGAATTAGCTCTAGACGACTCACAGCCTGAACGAACGACTAGGGTGGGGACATCGGCCAGCCCACCCATACGACAGGCCCTCAAAAAGTTCCTCAGGATAAATCAGGATGTGTTCACTTGGAGCCACGAAGACATGCCTGGGATTAGTCGTTCAGTCATGGTACACAAGCTAAATGTGAACCCTAAGTTTTCACCCGTCAGACAGAAAAAGCGAGAATTCGCCCAAAAGCGGGACAAAGCAATAGCAGAGGAAGTGAAAAAACTAATAGAAGTAGACTTCATCCGGGAGGTGTATTATCCCGACTGGTTAGCAAACGTGGTGATGGTCAAAAAGGCTAACGGGAAATGGCGAATGTGTGTCGACTTCACGGACCTAAACAAAACATGCCCAAAAGACAGCTATCCGCTACCACAGATAGATACCCTGGTAGACTCAACGGCAAGACACCAACTCTTGAGCTTCATGGATGCTTTCTCCAGCTACAATCAGATCAAGATGGACGAAGCTGATCAAGAGAAGACCTCTTTCATCACGAGCCAAGGGCTCTTTTGCTATAAAGTAATGCCGTTTGGGCGCAAGAATGCAGGAGCAACGTACCAAAGACTAATGAACAAAATGTTTGCGCACCAGGTTGGAAGAAATGTGCAGGTGTACGTCGACGATATGCTTGTAAAAAGTCTTCTGGAACAAGACCACCTAAGAGACCTACAAGAGACCTTCGACACTCTCAGGTCGTACAATATGAAGTTAAATTCGAGCAAGTGTGTATTCGGAGTAACGGTTGGGAAGTTCTTGGGATTCATGGTATCCCAAAGAGGAATTGAGGTCAACCCAGAGAAAGTACGGGCCATCATGGAGTTAAAACCCCCGGAGACAGTGAAAGAAGTGCAGAGCTTAAATGGCAAGATCGCAGCTTTAAACAGATTCGTTTCTAAAGCGACGAACAAATGTCTACCGTTCTTCCGCACCTTGAGAAAATCATTCAAATGGACGGATGAGTGTCAAAAGGCATTTGAGGACCTGAAGAAATTCCTGGCCTCTCCACCGCTCCTCAGCCCAGCTGAACCAGGGGAAGAGCTCTACCTATGCTTAGCAGTTTCACAAACAGTGGTCAGCGCGACCTTAATAAGGGAAGAACGAGGAACTCAACTACCCGTCTATTTCGTAAGCAGGGGATTCCGGGGGGCTGAAGAAAGATACCCCCAAATGGAGAAGCTGGCCTTCGCGCTTATAACTGCAGCTCGAAAACTCAAGCCTTATTTCCAGGCACACACTATTGTGGTCTTGACGGATCAACCCCTGAAGAGAGCCATGAGCAGCCCTGATGCTGCTAGACGAATGGCCCTATGGGCAATAGAACTAAGCGAGTTTGATATACAGTATCGCCCGCGAACTGCAATAAAAGGCCAAGCCGTGGCAGACTTTATCGCCGAGTATACCCCGTTGAAAGACAAGGGGGCAGACACACTTAGAGAATGGAGCATCCACACGGATGGATCTTCGAACAGGCAAGCTGGAGGAGTTGGAGTGGTAATTCAAACCCCGGACGGGGGCAAAATCGAATGTATGATCCGATTAGATTACGCAACCACAAACAACGAGGCCGAGTATGAGGCATTAATGGCAGGATTGGACCTTGCGGCAGCAGCAGGTGCTGAAGTCATGGTTGTACATTGCGACTCCCAGGTAATCACGAGTCAAATTAACGGCATTTACGAGTGCAAAAATGAAAGGATGAAGAAGTACCTAGAAAAGGTAAAGAATCGGATCGACGGCCTCAAAGTACGATTCATTCAAATCCCATGGGAGGAGAATGAATGCGCCGACCGTCTAGCAAGAGCAGCCTCAGCAGAGCCTATGCTAGTCCCTGATCAAGTATTGTCATTTATCCAACCATCCTCAATTATTGACGACGAAGCAGAAGTGCATGAAGTGAATTCTGAGAATAATTGGACCACGCCATTAATAGCCTACCTGAGGACAGGCGCGCTATCAGACGGAAAAGAAGCAGCCCGAAAACTGAGAGTCCAAGCCTCACGGTTCGTACTAATCAAAAACATTCTATACAAAAGGCGATTCTCACGACCTTATCTGAGGTGTTTGAATCACGACGAGGCGGACTACGTAATGAGGGAAGTTCATGAGGGTATCTGTGGAAACCACTCAGGTGCACGATCTTTAGTACACAAATTAATCCGAGCAGGGTACTACTGGCCTACAATGCAGAAGGACGCGCAAGGCTACGTCAAGAGGTGTGACAAATGCCAGAGATTCAACAATCTAATAAGGCAACCAACCGAGGAGATGACATCCATGACGGCCGCCTGGCCGTTCGCCCAATGGGGCCTAGACATCATGGACCCCTTCCCGACCGCAGCAAAGCAACTAAAATTTCTGGTGGTTGGTATCGACTACTTCACAAAGTGGGTAGAAGCAGAGGCCCTGGCCACCATCACGGAGAAAAACATTCGAAACTTTGTTTGAAAAAATATTATCTACAGGTACGGGATACCAAGAGTGCTTGTCTCCGACAATGGAAAGCAGTTCGACAACAACGCATTCAGGAACTTCTGTTCGGAACTAGGTATCAAGAACCATTATTCCTCTCCCGCACACCCTCAGGCCAACGGACAAGTTGAAGTTACAAACCGAACCTTGCTCAAGATAATCAAGGCCCGGCTCGAGGGGGCAAAGGGCATCTGGCCTAACAAACTACCAAGCGTCTTGTGGACATATCGTACAACTGTAAGAGTGCCTACAGGAGAAATGCCGTTTCGGCTAGCATATGGGACAGATGCGGTCATACCGGCAGAGGTAGGGCTTACAAGCTATCGCATGGAGAATTATAGCGAGGATAACAACGAAGAAGCCATGCAACTCCAACTAGACTTGGTGGACGAAGTTCGTATTACGGCAGAACAGAGGCTAGCGCGATACCAGAACCTGATGGCAAAATACTACAACTGCAATGTCAGACGGAGGGACTTTCAGATCGGTGATCTTGTGCTGAGAAAAGTAATAGGAACCGCTAGAGACCCCTCTCAAGGAAAGCTCAGCCCCAACTGGGAAGGACCATACAGGATCTCTTCATGGCACAGAAAAGGGACCTACCACCTTGAAACTCTGGGCGGGCAGAAGCTGCATCACCCGTGGAACACAGAGCACCTACGGAGATACTACCAGTAGAAGCGACGACTTGAAGAACAACACCTATCTTTTTACTCTTAGATTTACTGATTACTTTTAAGCTTCCGCTACAATAAGCCCAACGGGCACGTTTTTTACTTTGGTTTTGCTACAATATGTTTTTAAGCCCAAGGGGGCAAGTACTTTCTACGAATGAATGATCTTTTATTCAGATTCAACTATGTTTATCTACATGCACTATTCAAAATCTTAAATCCGCAAATTAGGATGATAAACCCAAGAGGGTTAAAATTTTATCAAGTCCAAAAAGTGGACGGACAAAGTCCACAAAACGGACAGATATCCCCAAGAGGGATAGAGTCTTAAATCCTCAAATTAGACGGATAACCCCAAGAGGGTTAAAATTTTATCAAATCCAAAAAGTGGACGGACAAAGTCCACAAAGTGGACGGATATCCCCAAGAGGGATAGAATCTTAAATCCGCAAATTAGACGGATAACCCCAAGAGGGTTAAAACTTTATAAAGTCCACAAAGTGGACGGATATCCCCAAGAGGAATAGAATCTTAAATCCACAAATTAGACGGATAACCCCAAAAGGGTTAAAAATTTAAAGTCCAAAAAGTGGACGGACAAAACCCACAATGTGGACGAATGTCCCCAGGAGGGATAGAATTTAATATCCGCAAACTAGACGGATAACCCCAAGAGGTTCGTCTATATGTAGACGGAGAAAATCCACAAGGTAGACGGGTCACCCCAGGAGGATGAAAATCTAAGTCCTGTGGTAGACAAATAAAAACCTGGTCTTCATGACAGATAGGTCCTCCCAATTGGATGAAAATCCTCATAGGAAGGACGGATAAAAACTTAGTCCAACACGGTGGACGGGTATTGCAAAATCTACTAAATAGACAAATAAATACCAAGTCCACAAATTGGACGGACCTCCCAAGGTTATAAAGAAACCTGCAAATCTAAAAATTTGAATGGAGTCCACCACCTGAACGGACTACCCAAGATGTTTGAAAAATAAAACGTCCTCAAAAAGGACTGATTTAAGAAAACATCACCAAACAAGACAATATTTTCCTAAGTACGACGGACGAACGATGAAATTCGTTAACCAAATCAAATAGAGTTAACAGATAAAGCAACAGATTATATATATCAAAAGAATAAGAAACTACTGACGGACAAAGTACCCATTGAGGGAAATGTTTGATCAAAGAGGACAAGTATATAAATTGTTCCCCAAATACTTTTACATATCAAAAAATTAAAATAAAAGGCTAAGTAAAAAATTAAACTACAACGGGTGTCTCCTTCTCTTCTTCACGGCTGGTTTTATTGTCCTTAAGTCCACTCTCGACGGCTGGTTGATCAACACGGGTACTTTTGCCGTCCGCGGGATCACTTTGATGGATTTGTTTTTCACCAGGAGCACTGACGGGTGGGTTCTCTTCAAATAGTTCATCCGTATTTTTGGAATTGGCAGGACGGGTAGAAGTAAGTTCATGAGCATTGACGTTGACGGACGAAACGTCAAGATCCGGATATAATGCCTTCACTTGACGGATAGCGTCGTCAAAGCCTTCATTAGAAGAATCTCCGAGCTCGAACAGTAGGGCGTCTGAATCGCGGTACTCTTGGACAGCAGTTTCCTTTGCCAGACCGATTTCTTTCTCTTTGTCTTGAAGGACTATCCTCAGTTCCTCCGTCAGCGTGAACAGCTCATTCCTGTCCATCTCAAGCAGTTTAAACTTTTTCTCCTGAGCGACCCTCCAAGCCTTTAGCTCTAGAAGCTCTTCCTCCGTCTGCTTACCTTTATCCCGAATACGGTCTAGGGTCGTCTCATGGTTAAGACATCGTCCCATGAGTCCCTTCACCATGACCATGGTCTGAAATATTGAAAAATTCAAAAGAAATCAAAAATTGTACGTCAGATAAAGAATAAGCATATATAACGTAGACGGGGCTTACCTGAGCAATACTAAATAAACTTGTTTCACCCATGGCCTCCGTCGAGTGATTACCCAGATCTTCGTAATCCTCGGAGGTGAGAAGGGAAGATAGCTTTTCCAAAGCGTAACTAGGGTCGTCCCGGAGAAGGGGAGGTGGCTTCTTAAGGTCTGAGGATGGACCCTTCATCAATCCTTTACCAGCTCTGTGCTTTGTTGGGGTGACCGTCTTGGCACCTTCAGCCATAAGCCCCACGACGGGCTCCAAGGGGACCTTAGGCTTCTTAGGAGGACGGTCTCCCTTGGACGGCTGCTTTCTTTTTGCTGAAACCGTTGCCTCCTTCGGTTCTGTGGCATTGGCCGCCCTATTCTTTGCGGCGTTGGACCGTATAAGTGCCCTTCTCTTGGCAATATCCATTTCTGTAAACATGAACGGATAAAAGTTAGCTTCTTAAAACATAACTTAATGTTCAAACAGAAAGAAAATGACGGACATACGCTGACGGATCCTTTTTTCGTATTTTATGGCTTGCGGTGAAGGTACGGGCCCGTCACAATACCAGCAAATTGTATCAAGGTTTACCAACTTCACCTAGGTCCTTTCGTCCGGCGTAGTCTTGTTGAAAATTCTTTCAAGGAAGCTGAACTCCTCGACGCTAACTTGCGGGCGTCATCGGACTGTATGTACACAGGACGGTTAGAACATTTTGAAATATGTTGAACGGTTAAAATAAAGGGTCCTCACACTAGGACGGACACATACCATTCTCAGATAGTATGCCCCATGTTGTATCTACAGGCATGTGGTCTGTCTCTCCTGGATGGCACATCCATCCGTCACCCTCTAAGAAAAAGTAACGACTCTTCCAGTCTCGATTGGAGTTTGGGGTTTCGTATATGACCTTTAACAGCGAGCTCCTAGGTACAAAACTGTATATACCCCTAGATTTATCAATTTCATCTGGACGGTAGCAATGTAAAAACTCTCTTACCGTTAACCTCCTAGCTCCGTCCGACATAGCCCCGTACAGAATCTCCATCGCAATGAAGACTCTCCAGGCATTTGGGGATATTTGGTTGACGGACAAACCCAGATACTTTAACAGCTCACGATGAAGGGAGCTCAGTGGGAATCTGAGTCCAGCCTTCAACATTTGCTCGTATATTCCGACACCGTCCATCCCTTCGTAATAACATTTCTCTGATTTGTAAGGTAGACGGATTGGAATACGATTAGGAATCTGATAGTTGTCCCTGAGAGTCTTGAAGTGGTTCTCTTTAATGGTTGATGTAAAATCATTAACCGTCCACTCCGGAAGCATGATGAACTCCCTTGGTCCATCGGCCCCTACAACGGGTTCTAATTGTTGCTCCTCGCTACCGTCAAAATCTACTTCAACCAATTCCATATCCTCATTTGTTGAGGACGGAGAAGAGGCAGACGGACTTCTATCATCGCTAGAACTGCCTAGGTCTTTATGACCTAATGGGTATATATCCTCATAGCCCGCCCCGTCGCGGATAAACGACTGATTACTCGACGCACTAGACATTGCCTAAACTTAAGACTGACTCTTCTATAAATGGTGACGGATGTATGAAGTGAGGTATAAAAAATCTGACGGAAGAGCTAAATGACAAAAAGAACTTACCCGTCAGAATAATGTGAACGGAGAGGATTTGATGATGACGGATGCAAATAACTAGGCTGTGAAGTCTGACAAGGATGACGGATTGCGCTCTGATCGAATTATTTCTAAGCAAAAATGAGAAATGAGGGGTGAAAGCTCTATATTTATAAAGAGATTACACAAGAGACGAGGCGACGCCTCGATCCAAAACAACGCCCAGTAGCATAGTGACGCGTGTCATTGTGTCAGGTTGAAGTTATGCTTGTGGAAATCATTTACTCACGGAGTATTTTTTACCGTCATAACTCCTACCCGTCATGATTTTTACTCGCCATATCTATTGACCGTTATGCCAATTTTCCGTCATGCCCAAGACGTTTATTGTCACCCCGCGAGCCCTATAAATTCTGACGGACTCACAGTGTGAGGGGGCAACTGAAGAGGATAAAATTTAGAAGTATTGGGCCTGACGAGCCATCTTCCTGACGACCCATCCCTTGTGGGACAAGGGTGAATGGGCCGAATATCCGCAGCATCATAGAAGAATTCTAATAACAAAGTGGAGTTCTAGAAGATGCCTCATTAATGAGTCTCTCTATAAGGAAACACCTTAACGATTACGTTTAGTGTCCTACAAGGAAAGGATTCCGCAATCTCCACTCATAAAGACTTCTATAAGGAAAAGACTCTTGCTCCAAGTAGGAGAAGTTAACTTTCGACTACTATAAAAGCCTCAATACCCTCACAAATCAAGGTACGCATAATTTTACCCTCTCTAGCACTCTAGAGTTGTGAGAATATATTTCTGACTTAACCTTCGGAGGGTATTCAGCCAGCACCACACCGGTGCTCTTCGCAAGGTTTTCTCTTCTCTTATTGTGTAGGTTCATACTCGTGCGCGTAGGTATCGTGTGACTCATTGGTGAAATTCTTGACTTCATCACAAAGAAAAACTTACATGCTTTGCATTTATATAATTATAAAATTTTGTTCAAAAACTTTCCCTTATATGCCTTGTATTTATGTACTTTCGGAATTTTGTCCAAAAATTTTGGAGTATTTGTTTGAAGAGTGCATTAGTACAGAAACTGGTTGGCAATATTTTCACTAAATTGTTGAAAGTCTGAACTACGTTCATGGAAAAGGTCTAATACATTGAGACATGTGCTCTTAGAATCTATTTTTAGACTATGAATAAGAACAAAATTGGAAACTTTCTGTTAAGAATTAGAACAAAATTGGAGACTTTCGGTTTGGTAGGTTGATTGTTATTTTAATTTATTTTCTAAAAATAAATCTTACCCAAATATTTATATCTCACAAATATTTATTTTCTAAAAATAAAATAAAATAAATTTCTAACTTTTATTAAACTTGTATTATGCAGCGAAACTTGTACAAAGAATAATGATGGAGATGTTAGGGTATATAATTCAAGTGATTATAATTATCAGAATTATAAAGTTTCGAAGGTGCTAGCAGATTCTTGAATTACTCATAAATCAAATAAGTATCAAGAAGGTTTGAAAAATTGGCTATTTAAAAAAGTTGAGTTTCCTGATGATTAGAATTTTCTGATTATATCTCCTTCATGAAGGAATTAAAGTCAAAAGAGAATTCCAAATCTCCATCCGCAGCATTAGAGATATTGATAAGTTAAATTGTGTTTGATTAGGCTGGCAGTGTTAGAGTTCAATTATTCATTGCATTGACTATCCTAAGTGCATGTCTAAAATGATTGCTAATTTGTTTTTTTCTATTTTTGTGTCCTCCATTTCAACATCTAAGACAATCAACAACTTAAGAAAGAGATGGAGATATTAAACTTAATGATACTAGCCAAATTTTTGCATCAATATTTCAATAATTTTTCTTGTAAAAATTTGTAATATTTAGTGTTCTATTTTTATAGAAAAAATAGAACAATAATAAGAGTAATGTAGTAATTTGATCATACTATATATATTTACAACTTTTAAAATTGCATAATATAGTGACTAATATAGATAAACATGTTTTATACTTACTCAAAAATGTAAATCTCGTTTTGATAAATAAAAATGTAAATATCTTTCAACAAATTTTTTTTATACATTCCTAATTGTGTTATTAAAATTTTCTTCTTCCGGACTTTGTTTCAATTATTGCAAAAGTAATCAAATTGGACTAAGGATACCATATTTCAAATCAGTTTTTCTCATATAAACCTTAGAAAATTGACATCAAAATTTCAATATAGTTAAATAATTAATGCAGCACTTAAAATAATTAATATAAAAAAATAAATGTATTTATCTTATCAGTAATCTTTTTAATTACATAAAATAATTTTTTTTAAATAATTAATTTTTTGACAATCTTTTTATATTTTTCATAAAAATTGTGTCAAAATTTTTTCTAAAATTGTTTAATAACAATTGTCCACAAGTTAACATTACCCTAATATAAAATAGTAAAAACAAGAATATGTGCATAGATACTATCATGTATCAAAGCTACTATTGGAGAGAGAGATACAAGGCGCTAAGAGACTTTAATTTTTTGAGTAATTCTAGAATTACAAATTATTCCACAATTTTTTTATCATAACTTTGACATGGCAGACTATAAATAGTTAATTATCACTTACATATGAACTCACAATTTTTTTTTCACCAATTACACTCTATCACATTATAGTTGTGACAAAATTTGTGAAAAAATTGTGTTACTAGACTTATTCCTCCTTCTTTTTTTTTTTCTTTTTTTTTTTTTTTTTCCTGTAGGTGTCAAAGAGACTCGAGACATGGCATGTTCATGATGGACTCATCAGCGACAAAAAAGCAAAAGTAGGAGACCCATCAATTTGCTAATACGTCGTCTTCAACTTCATGCTTCAAAGGAAGCAAAGTGTTTGCACCATGGTTTTATCTAATCTTATCACCAAAGTCAAAGGAGTGAGCAGGGCATGGTTTTTTACTATGCCACGTGGTACGGCCTGCTGCCGTGGATTAATTAATGATCCGCTGTCATGTGACATGCCAGCTGAATCACCACAGTATCACAACATCCGTTACGTGACTTGTGCTCGTGAGATTTTAGTCTTTTCAGCTTTTACTTCATATTTTTTCTTTCTATCCTCCATTTTGGCCAAAAAATAAGAAAAATGATGAATCCTGCAATTTATAAACTTAAGTAGTAAAGTCTGGTGTTATGAAAGTATAAGCAGGTAAAGAGTACATATGTTGAGCTATCAAGGAAGTAATAACCATTAAAGAGGCTGGAGCAAAACCTAACTGAAAAGTAATTAAATTATTGACGGTGTAAAAAAGATTTTTATATCAACGCTCTAATCACCCTTGGAGGAATATGTGCTTCTAGAAGATCTTTTATACTATGCCCACAATTTAGGCTACTCCCATTTTACTCGCCGCTGCTATGGGAATCATTTTTGCTTTCTTTTCCTTTAACTATTAAGATGTTTCAATTCACTAGGTTGTCTTTTGCTTGTCCATAAATTCAGCAGTAGTTTGAAATGTTCACCTATTCAAGAATCTCTGAATCTACACTTATTTTTAACTCCCTGAAGCATTTCATTGCTTACTACACCCTTTCTTGTGTCTAGGTGCCTAGGTATACACCGTAAGCTTTTCCTTATTTGAACTGCGCCTTTAATTTTAAAGTTATGTCATCCTAAGGTGTTCCTCATGAGTGGGACACGAGAACGTAAAAAAAAAAAAAAGGAAAGAGAGGCATAGCGAGCCCTAGTGCAAAGGCTTGCACAATGGGTATTAGATCAGTGGTAGAGCTTCTGATAATTGCATCGTTGTGCCTAGGCTGTGAGAGATCTAAGCCACATGGATAGTTCAATGTACTCATTAACACCTGACCCTGAGATATGGATCATTCAATGCACATTAGCATGGCGTACTTCTCCTGTTTGAACCAGGGTTTGAGACCAAACTTCTCCTCAAGAGGATAGATGGGGTGGTTCAGGTGAGATTGTTTTGGATTTAGATCTTCTAGATTTCCTAGGGTATTCTACCAATATATTTCCTTAAATCCTAACCACTCTTTTATGATTTAAGAGTCTAGATTCTACTATGTTAGCATTCCACTAATAATGCTCTTAAAATAATAAAATAATGTTGTAAACAAAACAATTAAGATTATTGTTAGTGAAATGCTGTAATGGCAAAATTTAGACCATTAAATCATTAAAGAATGGTTAAGATTTAAGGAAATCTATTTAGTAAAATACCCTAAGAAATCTAGAAGATCTAAATCCGATCTTTTTTTTTTTTTGGTTAAGGATTTAGGTGCAATATTTTTTAGTGGTGGAGATCAAGAGTTTAAAAATTAAATTTCAGTCTTTGATAACCAAAAAAAAAAACTAACAAACAGTAAAGAAAGTTAAAATTTGAAAATGGTTGTTAAAAACAAAAATTGCATGTGATTTACTAGATCCAACTGTCTCATAGGTTTACACTTTACACCATAAAATAAATAATTTTATATATATTTTAAAAATTAAATTAAATTGTGCAAATATATATATAGAGAGAGAGAGAGAGAGAGAATTACAATGGATTTGTTGGTGCAAAATGCAAATCAATGAATTTTTTTTTTTTTTTTTTTTTGAATGGATCAATGAATTAATTATAAATAAAGATATATATATTTTGAAAAGTGTAGATTTTAACATATAATTGAATATTATCATTTCTTAACTTAAGCATTTAAGACACTAACTAACCGGACCCGCAAATAAAAAAGTAAAGATTTGTGGCTTTTTTTTGTTCATTTTGTGCTCTTTTAGTGGTCGCTATTAACTAGAGAGGGATACATGACGGTAATTGCTTAGAGCAAGCGGTGAATTATCATTGCCATAAATATAGCTAGTGATTGTATATGGTCAAAAAGAAAACAAAAAACTTGAGCATTACGCAAATACTATAATTATGATTCAAAGCTTTCATCCTAAAACAAATTAAAAACATTATGAAGTGGAGGTAGTTGCAAAAAGATATACGTACGATGGTGCATTTACGTTACAATTAGATATTATTGCACATGTAAACAAGAGAATTCATGGTGGGAAAATAGCAATATTTGTGCAAGGTGTCAAGTCAAGGTGGTGGAATTTGTATGAATTGTCTTTTGCATTGTAATTCTTGTGATCAATACGAGGATGATTAGCTTGATATGGATTCCAACTCACATAATCCTCATGACATATGGGAAAAGGTATCTAAAGATCATGAGTAAAGCACAAGGAAACGAAGAAAATGAGAACGGCTATGCGTTAAGAACAAGAATTCATTGGCTTTGTACGTTTATTTTAAAGTAAGTTTTAAACTCAAAAAATTCTACTAACGTAACAAAAATAAATGTCCACCAGGTAAAAATGTAGGACATTCTATCCAAAAGAGAAGCTTTGTGAAAAAAATGGGGAAAAATAGATAACCATTGATTTAAGTGTACATTACACTAATCCTCAAGGGAGATTCTGTAATTTATCCTCTCAATAAAAAATCATTGGCCAGAAATATAAAAAAGAATAAGAAATTACGGGAAAAGAGAAACATTTCCAATTAGTTAAGAAACCGTAGTAGACAAGATACAAGTTTGTTTCGTATCATAGACTAATGTCGTACCCGCTCATGTAATGTTATAGTTTTTCAAAAATTGCTCATATAATCGTGTCAAACCTGTACTGTGTCCGTTCGTGCTTCCTAGATTATAGGCCTATATATATAATTGCAGGGATTTCTGAGTTGTTCTATACAGATTGACAATGAATGATTAAAGAAAAGAACATATTTGCATGACATCCCAGAGCGAGTCATGCTTATAAATTGGACTACATAAACACTTCCTTGACAATGACAATAAAACAAATTCAGCATGACTACCTACCAGGAATATTACACTCACTATTATATCTGTAACCAGATATGCACCCAAATAGGCCAAAAGCTAGTGAACAATGATGGAGATTGGAAATTTGGTAGTGTCAAAAAGAAAAACTAAACCATGCCAACAAACTAGACAGGAGGTGTGGTCCCCCCACTGCTACCACCTACGCTCCCAGCAAGCATTAACATTATCCATTTTTTTGGTTGAAATTTCAGATAAATTCATAGAGACATTCTGATTATAGAATGAAATAGACAGATGAACCAAACCCATTAAGCAAACATTAACAATAACATACAGCCGTACATATATATAGATATGTTTAATGTTTTCATGAGATCCTGTCATGACTACATTCATATGTCATAATGTCTTTTAGTTTCTACAAGCAAAATAGATATAACTTAATAATAAATAGCTATATATATATATATATATTATGTTTTGAGGATCTGCTTTCTCCATCACACAAAAGACCAGTTTAAAAACATGAAGGCCAGGCAATGATTTGAATCGTCGTCGTTAAGAACTTTCCATGCAATGGCCTGCTCATAAGACACTGGCCTCCCCATGCTGGAAAGGCATATTCCTGCTGGCAGATATGCAAAGCCCTGCAAATTTAAATACCCACATTAGATGTTATCAATCACTCCTCAATGAATACTGAAGACCAATCTTGCGTGTTAACTTATTAGAGACAAAACGTAACTGACATATAAGCTGGCTTATTTGTTAAAGTACTTGCAAATGCATTTTAATATTTGAACTTTATTTTTCTAATTTTCCTAAGAATCAGTAATACCTGTTGCATGATCTTGGAGAACTCAGAACATAGAATCTTCCGGCCAGCTTCATCAAGAATCTTGTCAAGCATTATATCTTGAAGGGCCACAAGAGTAGTTTCTAGCATGTCAAGCCCAGCCTGGTTTGCAAAGGTGAACACAGGAGATGCCTGCAACCACATTTATGCCCATTGATAAGATCTAGGGTGCATTACACTATCATGTATTGGTTGTGCATAACTTTGAATTATGGAACAGGCGAAGAAGCAGAAAAAGGGGATTACATTTGTTTTCACGGAGCAGCATAGTATAGCATCGGAATGGAGCCAAAGTTGCTTTAAGATGGCATCACTAGCTTGGGACTCCACCCGAAAGAGCTCTCCCCCAGTGTGGATCCTGAAACATACCAAAGTAAGCAATCAGAAATGAAAAAGTTTGACACCCCCTAGCCCTACATTGCATTTTCATTTAAAACCTCAGCATACTCAGTGCCCAAACTAGTCATAATACTTTTGAGTTAAGCTCAGGACTTACAAATCTTTCACAATAAAACGGACATTTTAACAACAACAATGGCAACCAAAAGAAAATGTGATTAGAAATAGAAGGTACCAAATATGAAAGGACATTCAAACCTGTAGCTCCGGCAAATCCAACGTGCCAAGGTAAGAGCCTCAGGTGAACCAGGAAGGGGTTTGGGCCCCATGTGGGAGCTAAGCCGGGAGGGGGAAATAGCCATGGCAACTCTCTGAACAGACCCCACAACACTACGAACATACTGGCGAGCCATGGCAGCCACATTGTCCCGCAAGTGGCTCTCAAAAGTAAATTGGAAAGCAATAGTCAGGACTGATCTAAGGTTGTAACCGTTCAGATCAGCCTCACCAGCTGGACGAGCACCACCAGCTCCTACTTCAAGTGTAGAAGCCAAATCCAATGTTCGAGTTGCGGCAGGTCCATCCTGCAATACAAATATCATAGAAAAAGGCAAGGGTAAATGCACTTTTGACAATACAGTAAACTCCGAATTAAGAGTTATGAATGGTTCTGTGGTTATTCCATTAAATAAGAATCTACAGACGTAAGATGAGAGATCACTGAACTGGTTTAGGATCCAGTGGTATCACACGAAATCCAGATGGCAACAAAGGAGCATCATCAGCAAAGGATTCATCAATAGGTGCAAAGACAAGCTGAGCACAGGCACCAACAGCATTTTCATCAACCCCACTGCAAAGCTGCCACCATAGATTTCAATAAAAACAAATAGATTCATTAATAAGAACAATCCACAGTAATGACACGACTTTTTAAGAACATACTAACAAAATCTATACCATATAAGACAATAACTAGACTAACCTGTAACAGGTACATATCTCGTGCCAATGCCACATCTTCGGGGGAGAATGCATGACCCTCCAGCCGAACCACCTCCAAGAACTTCATTAAGACGAATGAAATTTTTTTAGACAAAATTGTATTTAAACATGGGGAAAAATATAACCCAGAGAAAAGAGAGATATAATGGTCACCTCCTCATGCTCCACAGTATGGGCGAGAGGTAAGATGACCTGGCTACCAGGGAAGCCACCAGGTCTTGCACAAGGAACGGCATAAGGGCTAGCTTTAAGACATGCAGCAGAGTAGGCATCAACCCCATAGTCAGCCCACTCTGAACGGTGCTCCCTTAGAAAACGAACAAGCAAGGCAGGGGGAACATTCTGCAGACCCCCAAGAAAAGTTGTAAACTTTTTAATGTACAATCAAATATGAACAAAATTTTAATACAAGGATTAAGGTCTAGATAATCCATAGGGATACTGAGAAAAAATCAATACTTAGGGAAGGGGGGGGGGGGGGTGGTGTTGACGCGAATAAAATAAAAAATGCCAGAGTGAAGGCCATGAGCTAGCCAAAGATAACCATCCCCACGTTATTAAATAGCATATGGACTAACCTGCAGCAGCATTGATGCCTTGGCACACAGCACCCCTCCTCCAAAAGTTGAGAACATTGATGTGCTATACTGGGAGCCAAGAAATTTGTTTGGGGATGAGTTTATCATGATGGTCACATCTTCCACACCATCACTTCCCATTAGCGACCAACCATCATCCGCAAATCCGTTAACAGCATCGTTGAAACCCCTAAAGTTCATTTTGAAAAACTTTATAGTCAATGAACAATCCAGAATAGTCCAAGAAAATAGGAGAACACAATTTTTTCAGATTTTATGTTTTAAAGTAAATAATTGGTTGGTCAATGCCATGTGCACTTGATTCTGATGCCCAAGTTTCCAAATTTAAAGCATGGAAGTCTTACCTGCAAAGTCTCTGACTGAACGTCCTTAAAACAGCAGGCTGGCGGCCCCCACCATACTGAATTTCTCCGCTACTCTCTTGTG
Source organism: Quercus glauca (assembly GCA_023736055.1). Lineage (NCBI taxonomy): Eukaryota > Viridiplantae > Streptophyta > Magnoliopsida > Fagales > Fagaceae > Quercus > Quercus glauca. The sequence continues at coordinate 71,573,054 of CM043319.1, forward strand.
CAATTTGTCGTATGTGTCGCAAGGCCTGTGTAGCAAGAATACAAGAACAAAATGTGAAAAAACAAAATTGACCAAATCAATTAAAAAAGATCTCTCTTGCAGTAGTTCTTACAGCGACAGTCATTTTCTGAGCAAGAATCTTTGATGATTCATAAAGTGGTCTGAGAACTTCAGGAACACTCCATGCCTAGGTCAACCAAGAACTCAAATAAGCAAATGAATAAAAAGACAAAGTTGTAGAAGAAATGAATTCAATCAGCTCTTATCCTCACATCTAAATCAACGTGATCAACAATGTGAATTATGGAGCCACCGCCCTCACAAGGCCGTATTAGATAGCCACTGGGAAGCACTTCAGCTCTTACAAAACTAGTAGTGGGAGGCCCTGCTGGGCCACCAGTAGAAGAGGTCAATGATCTCTCACATATCTGCAATTATCATTTTGAGACAATAAAATGCATTACAGTCAGATGAAAAACCATCCTAGGGAGCAGAGTCAACATACTTCATAAATTTGGGACAATTACTATTGCTATGCAGTACGAAGAGACATTTTTGCAATTTTAGAAACAAACTTTAAAACAATTAGTGGGAAGCACTATTTGAATTACCACAAGACTTCCATCTTCCAAACTTGTAGTATATCTCAACGTCCAGAAGTCGCGTGCCGCAGCCAATGTTGTAGGTGCATAAGTCTAATAAAGAACAAGATTGAAAGATTTAAAACTAAGCAAGATAAAAACTGAGAAGTCAAACCCAGCTTATATAGACAACCAACCTGCATGTATATCAGCTCAATTGTTCCTCCATTTCCTGTAGGGATTGCACTCAAAACATCAATGCTTCGACAATCACGAAACCACGATGGACGTTCTTTAAGGATTTCAGCGACCTGTAATGAATTTTATCATACATTGTATACAAGTAAAGCAGCATATGATTATTGAGAGATCAATGCGAGGGAAAAAGACCACCAGGGGGGGGGGGGGGGTAAGGGAACCAGTAGTGCAGGAAGAAAAAATACCTTCGTGGGCTCTAGACTCACAAGACCGCAGGCTCGTGCTGCTACCCCACTACAGTTGCGGGAAACAGCAACGATTCCAATAGAATCCGGACCAGGCTACATATTATAACTAGAAAAGTTATATTTTTGAATAGGAGTAACATTTATGCAGAGCAATGCATACATGCACATAAACTCACTACATATCTCTGAAGAAAGATTTAAGAGGCCTTACCTTCATCCCAATCATCTGGACCCAGTCGACAGCAGTTCCAGTAGCCTTGGAAAGGAACTCTGCCAGGGTCTCCTCAGCAATCGCGAGAAGACTAAGGCACAAATAAAAAAGGTTAAACCAAAACAAATTAGTGGGTTTTAAAATAAATTGAATTTAAGAGACATTACTTACCCAGCTGGGTTGTTAGCATCCCTTTGGGGATGCTGAGGTGTTGGGTTTTGCTGTTGTTGTTGCTGACCACTCATGACCACAGACTCACAGCTGTTGTCTGTGGTCGTTCCAGATGCCTGGTTAGAATCCGCCAAAGAATGATTTTAAGATTAAATGATGTGATAATAATTAAGAGTTCCGATAAGGATGTAAGAGACACAATGTAGAGACCAAATCATGCATAGCTAATCTAACAAAGAAACTACACTCTCATTCAGTATATCTTTAACTGCAAATTAACATGTATTACAGCACATCAACACAAGAATTCAAGAACCATGGCCAGAGCACATGAAGATTCAAGCAATTCAAAATAATTGGCTAGAGATTATTTACAAAGTAGAACAGCTAGCGTATAAAGGTCAAGGCAACTTACACTCTGCAGTTGCTGTCGCATGTATCCATTCTCATAGACCAGGTGTGATACCTGCTTCTGTAAGCGGTCATTCTCTTCCATCAACAACTTGTTCATGGCAGTCAGCTTTCTATTCACTGTCTGGAGACGAGAAGCTTCCTTCCTTTGTTTTTCACGGCATCTACAAAGAATTATTGAATTCCATATCAACTAAGTTCCCCGAATTTACTTAAGCTTACTTAGTCTAAAATGATAGAGAACTCAACATTAGCAAATATGAATATAACAAAGAGATACCCATGTGGAAGTATGAGGGAGACAAAGCAAATTGGTTTATTGTTTTTTTATTTTGGTACAAGCAGAGGCAAAAGTCGAAAGTCAAAAGAACAAAAAAAGATGACACGTAGAAAAGGATGGCAATCATTTTAATCCTCAGTTTTCCCTTGAGAGTATAAATGAATAACATTTTTATAAATGATTATATTTTATTGCTGTAAGATTTCCAAATTTTGTGTAAAATATATAATTATTTTAGTCCAAGAAACACCAAAACAAGACCTAAAACCCCAAAAATAACTTTTCCTAAACTTCCTCAATTTCTTTTTTGAATCATAAACTTCCACGATTACTGTGGTCAGTCTAAAGACCAATCTTGGTAAAATCAGATGTGCAGACATGAGTTTACCAGGCCAAAACATACACTAAAGTCACAAGACATCAAATTTAAAGTAGAATTTATCTTATCTCAAATTATTATATTTTAAATTATATGCTTAAAAGAATAAAAATATTCATTTATGAAAATTATAAAACCCAGAAATGATGAGAACACAGAAACAATCAATAAATAAACAAAACAAAAGAATGTTTTCAAGAAGCAGATTTATTAGCTGTCAATATCATTCTTTTAATTTGAACACCCAAAAGCAGAACATAACAAACAAAAACACTTTCTAGGAGAACATATGTCATTATTGTCTACTACTAAATTTTCTAAAATAAAAAAGAATCATATAAAAGTTCCACTTTTAACCTCTTCTGCTATATATTGAATTAAAAATATCCAAAATGATGAGACACAGAGAATACGAGAGGAATAAAGAAAGTATATTTCATAAAAAAATTAAACTGATTAGCTGTCATTATCTTTCATTTAATTTTTACCCTTTTCTCACAAGTTTTGGAAAGAAAACAAAATGCGTAATGTTTTTCTTTTAAACTCCCCAATGACAGAAGGAGAGAAACAAACAGGATCCCCAGAAAACAGCCATTTGATGCATTACAAGAAGACAAGTTCTTTACTAATACAATACAAGCGGTATATGCTTTAAATATGCAAACCAGAAAAAATTGTATTCTCTGCCAAAACTTGCAGTAGATCATATCACTATTTCAAGAAAAGGGTTTAAGAGTGAGAAAGGAGTTAAAAAAAACAAAACCACAGAGAATCAAAACAGAATCATGGGAAAAAATGAAAAAAGAAAACAGCTTTTTTCTAAGAACTTCAGCAACTTCAAAGAGAAATAGTGAAAAATCATCCAAAATAAAACCACATTTTCTCTTCAAGAAAGATCCATTAATTGCAGACTAAACAGAAGCACACTTGCTCCCCACCCCCCTCCAACACCAAAAATTATAAATAAATAAAAAAAAACTATTCCTTCTCATTATTTTTCCTAGTCCATACAGAAAGAAACAGAAAAAACTAAAAATGAAACAGAAATGGAGGATCATCAAAGAGATAAGTCCATTTTGACACAATAATGAACTGATTGTGACTAAAAAACACAAAAACATGAACTAGATGGAAACCCCACCTCTATTATCAAAAGCCTATACCACTTCTAACTTCTTCACTAAAAAAACACAAACATAAACTTAATGGAAACCCCACCCCTATTTGCAAGGCCTATACCACATCTACCATTACATGAAAAAAAAAACCATTTTGCATTCCCCATTTTCCCCAAACAAACCAAAGAAATAGAGTGCAAGCCACAAAAAAGAGAAGAAAAATAAAAAAAGACCTTTCATTTTTTTATTGGAGTCAAGATTAGTAATTAAATAACAACAAAGTAGAAAATTTTCATCTTGTACAAATATTAAAATCCCTCTCTATACCTGCGGTTCTGAAACCAGACTTTGATCTGCTTAGGCTCAATGTTGGAAAGTATAGGACACTCCCTAATGAGCTGCTGCCTTCTCAAAGAGCTAGGCTTTGGACATTCTGTGTACACTCTCTCCAACGCCTCCACTTGCTCTGGCGTATACCTCACGTACTTGCTTGAATCCATTTGCTTATTCACTGAATCTTTGTGCATAGAAAGCGCCATACATACAACAATACAATACTATAAACACCAAAAGCTTAAAGTAAAAAACCACCCAAATGAACAAAAAAAAAAGATAAAAAGCCAAAACTAACATAGACCCAGAAGATGTTGTTGGGGTCTCAAAGGCCTTGTTGAGCACACTCGTGAAAATGGGACTTTAGAAAGGTGGTAGCTTTGGTTCTGCTTCTTGATCAGCTTCTTTGTTATTGTTGTTGTTGTTGTTGTTGGTGGTGGTGGAAGTGTTCTCAGGCAGGCTCTCTCCTCCAAGAGAGCCTACTTTCTCCTTCATCAGCTGGTGGGCTTTGGTTTTTTTTGTTTTCCTCTCTCTTTCTGTGAAAGCAAAGAGCTTGAACTTGAACAGGGAAGAAGGGACTGTGGTCTTTATCTTAGACACCAATCTCGAGAATTTTTGAAAGGGAGAGATTGAAAAAACCAACCCACAGAAAGAGAGAGTGTGTGTAATGTGTTTTGTCTGTGTTTGTTTTTGTGTGTGTGTGACTGAGAAAGTAAACAGAAAAAACAAATAGCCAATGGCAAATAAAAAGCCCACCTGGCTATATGGCTATAACTATTGGTAGTATTGGCTTTTTTATTTTATTTTATTTTATTTTTTTAATTTTCCTCTGACTTCTCAGTAACTGTGTGATGTGAAAATTGAAAAGTACAAAAACAAATAAATAAATAAAGAGAGAGAGAGAGAAAGAAAAGGGAAAGGAATAAATGAGAGGACAGTAGAAATGCAGAGAGCTGATTTTGGCCTGCCAGACCCTCAGAGAGACGTTTTTTGACAAATGGGGTTGGCTTGTAATGTATTGTATCTCTCTCTCTTTCTCTGTCTAGGAAAAAGTAAAAAGCTACAGTACAGCCTGCCATTGCTACACACTTTCTCTCTCTTTAGGCAAACAGTAACATTTTCTTGATGATTATGCATGCATGGACATTATGTATCATACTTATGGGGATGGTTAGGCATGATATGTGCAAAACGGTGGGCATGTATGTTGTGGTATGTGAGACAGACTTGTGGGCATGTATGGAAGGCGTGAACACAGAGACAATGGACCACACCTCGGTAAAAGGAAATTTTCTTTAGAGGAAAAGAAAAACAAAAAAACAAAACATAAATCACTAGTATAAATAGACAAGAATTGCTTTGCTGTATGTCTGTATGTATGGTACACAAACACAATAACACAACTTTTTTTTTTTTTTTTTTTTTTTAAGAGAACAATGACACAACTTCAATGAAACTGGATCCTTAGCAATTTACAAAAAACCGAGTTGAAGGGTTGGAAAATGGTCCATAATGGATGCTAGAGTGTTACTTCTTATTTTTCCTTACAATGAGACAAGGCCTTCACAGTTCTAGGATGATGTTTGTTGGGTTAAGATAACTTGACTCCGTTAATTAAATCAATTACTTAAGTTGATTAATTAAGTTTAATTACATGCAAATTGTGAAGGCACTAATAAATCACTAAAAATACTAAATGCAACGGAAAATAAATTTGACATGATGATTTATTAATAAATGGGAAAAATCTCGCAAGACAAAATCCTTACCGGGTGATTTTAAGGTCACCATTTTTAAAAATCCATTAATCAATAATCAAGCGGTTACAAGTATAATGAATATTACCAACTACCCCTAGCCTTTCTCAAAATACCAACCTACAATTGAACCTTTGCTCCAATACCCAATTGGATTTGATCTTGTAGCAACCTTCTTTCTCTTAATGCACAAACCTCCAATTTATGGCTAACTCTTTTGCACGAATCTCAAGTACGTGACTAACTCCAGCAACTTGAACAGAGGTTGTTGGCTGCAAAGTTCATCATTTCATCAACGATAAAGATTTAGAAGCACTCGGTTACAAAACCCTATGACGTACAAACACAGTAGCTTCACACAGAGAAGATAAGTCTCTTAGTCTTTGTATTTATGTGTGACGGCCTTTAAAATAAGCCTTATATATGTCTAGGGTTATGAAAAAAGAAATTCCAAACAAATATGCAAGGCTGGGCTGAATTTCAGATCTGGAAATTCTGAAATCGTAATTCTAAATAGATCGAGCTACTGTCAAGCTACCTATTGAGTTTCACATTAAGTTTCAATAGCAGGCATCTGTCAAACTATTTGTCGAGACTTAATGAACAACTTTTCTTAATTTGTTTTTTGGACCAATCTTCATATCTTTAATACTTGACTTGAATAACATGTTTCTTCAAGTACTAAACTCATCTTAAATCTACCCAATTAGAAGTAAAGTGCATTTTATCAAAAGATTAGTCAATTACACAAAATATGACATTAACAATGTTTAATTGAATTAAAAAATTGTTTGGATCAAGTTATTTTGATTAACTAAAGTTTTGAAATTTACTGCCATAAAGAATTTTTGGAAGTCTCTCTCAAAAAAGAGAGACAAAGAGAATGGCTCTCAAAGGCATCTTCACACCTCTGTACGAAAGTGCACCTAAGGTTTTATATATATATGGTTAAAGTGCACCTAAGTTGACATAGGACAAAATTTACAACTTAATTTTGTAATTCATTCATTTTGGTATTTTTATGTAGTTTTCATTATTTTAGGTTTAGAGTATTTAATTTTTAAGTCAAATTTGGTTCCTAAAATGGTTAGATATTAATTATGATTTTTTTAAAATTTTTTTTATATCAAGTTTTACAAAGCTTTTAAATAGACCTCCAAATCTATAAACCTTTTTTTAATAAATATTCAATCACTAAAAATTCAAACTTTAATCTCTCTATTTTCTAGTGGATTCCATATTATCCTTCCTTGTGGATTCAAGGTAGCCTCGTGAATTCAAGAATAGTTTTAGAAGAAAACATGTTTTGTTTCTTATTTTCTAAAGATAGACATGTTCTACTTTTTGTCGCTTATGCACCCTGCATCACGAGTCCTCAATGACTTCGTTATGAGTGTCATTCTCAACGTGAGCCCTCCTCAACCCTTACATAGGGCTTAGTTATGGGTCTCTTGCCGCACTCAGTATCACTTTTTGTTGTCTTTATTGCGGGTATCCAACCGGCCTAAATCAACTAGGTCTCCTTTACTAGTGGCGATCAAGCCACCTTCTAAAGCCCTTGGAGGGAGTCTCTAGTATATGTATAACTTGAACCAATTCGGATTTGAGTTCCTTAGCACCAAACCTTCAAACATTTCCATGGATTCTCTAGCTATAAACGGTTTCCTCTTGCGCTAAACCCCATTGTCTTTACAATGTGGTAGGATTTCTCTTCTGTATCTAGTTTTGGTGTCTTTAGGATGGGTCAAATTTAACGTTCTTCTTGGAGAGCATAGAAAAGTCTACCAGATTAAATTGGTTTTCTAAGAACATTCACAATCGGTGATGTAAATGGTATATGTTGTGATTATTTAGCATCTAAGCATCAAAAATGCACGTTACCCGATATTGTAATGGTAAAAAAAAAATTGCAATTATGCTACAGTACCTTGCAAATTTGCAACGATACTGTAGCACAATTGCAAATCAATTTAATATTTTTTATTCCATACCTTTAAATATCTGCCTCTTTCTCTCTCTTCATCAATCTCTCTATCTCCTCTCTCTCTCTCTCTCTCTTGACATTCCAAGCCTCTCTCTAACATATATCTCTCACGGTGGTGGTTTTTTTGGCGTGGGTCTAGTGGTGATGTGGTCTGGTGGTGGCATGGAGGTTTTTCTAGATCAGCAATCAGCGTGGTTGATGGGTCTCTCTCTCACGATGGTTGATGGGTTTGTTGATGGGTTTGGTTATGGGTTGTTTATGGGTTTAGCTAGGTTTCAAGTTTGATGGGTTTCAAGTTTAATAGATTTTAGGATTGGTGGTTATGGGTTCTGATGGGGTTCGTGTAGCTGTCGAGACCGGCGTGGGTTGTGGTGAGGTCGTACGTGGTGGTCCTGATGGGGTTCGTGTAGTGGTGGAGATTGGTGAGTTGCTGTGAGTTGTGGTTGATCTTTGGGTTTGCTAAGTTGTGATTGAATGAGCATGCTCTCTGTAAGAGAGAGAAGTGAGAATATTTTTATATTATTTTTATTTTACTTTATATTATTTTAGTGTGTAATATGGTAAAATAAAAGTTGGGATGTTAGGTGTGTTGTAAAATGGTATGGTATGGTATAAATGATAAAATAGCTTTTGAGATGGTAAAATAGAATTTTTTTGTAAATTCCAGATGTGAATGCTCTAAGAGAGCTTAGGAATGCTTGTCAAATTGTATTAAATTTTCTAAGAGATTGTATTCATTTTTCTCAAAATGATTTCAAATTATTTTTTGTTATAACTAGGTAATTGTATTAAATATAATTTTAATGTTAATTGTGTAACAAAAAACTAAGGGGAAAAGTTAAAGAATGCCCTAAGGGCATTTGTTAATGAACTATTTTAGGAAAGTTTTTATAGGAAAAAAAGAAAAACAATTAATATTTTAACAACTTTTTCAATTTCTCATAAAACTGCTATAAAAACCTTCTTAAAATAATTTATTAATAATTGTCCTAAAAATTCCTATAAACTTTAACATTATCCAAAAACTAAAAGCTACTTTATTTTATAAAATAAAAAACTAAAAGTTACATTATTTGCACACACACACACACACACACACACACACACACACACACACAAAAAAAAAAAAAAAAAAAAAAAAAAAAAAAAAAACACTAAAAGAAAAGGCAAAATTATTTAAACAAAACCCAAACACACACCTAGTTAGTTGAGTCAAGTTTGGGGGACGTGTGAGTGTTGGCAGGTAATCAGTCATGTGACCTTTGTGTCCAGATCTGTGGTTTTGACAAAACATTAACAAATTTTGATGAGAAATGCATAAATAACTATCTATGCTAGTTTCTATACTTTGTAATTACACTCATGCATATTCAAAGAACTAGTGTTCATCACAAACAAACAAAAAAAAAAAAAAAAAAACTAGTGCTTATAAAATAGGTAAAAGCACCACATACAAATAGGTAAAACTATGTAAATTTTGCCCATTTTTAAAAAGATAAGGTGTGAACATGATGCACTTTGAAAAAAAAATAATAATAATAAGCATATAGTAAGGGGGAGCTAAAGGATGTACCTAGTCAAGTGATAGTGCTTGTCAAGCCGTAGTGATCTAGGATGTGAGGTTCATATGCCTGATTTCTTGTATAGCCATAGCCACCTCTGAAACTTTTTTTTTTTTTAATAACTTTTTCACTGACTTTTTTCACACAGGACATGCAAGTTTTATCACATATGGTACATTGCACTGCTAATGTGACTTTGATAAACTATTGGTTGCATGGCATCTTAATTCTTAATAGGCTTTGTGCATCAATTCTGCAAGTTCTGCTTTGAAGAATTGTATTTCTGCATTATTTTATCGACTTTTGACATTCCTTCAGTTGATTAAACTCGTTCCTATGATCACTTGATCAATTCTCGATCAATGAATTGAAACAATCTTCGACCATGCCTTGAGCCTTAATTTTATAGATAAATAGTCAACTGCCATGACTCTGATTCTTTATAGGAGCGCTTGAAATGATTTGGTTTAATCGAATGCTCTCGTCAATGTTGATGAGCCCTTTTGCTCGTTGAATCACTAAGAACAAAGTTTCTACAATCCAATAGTGACTTATCATAGCTAACGGATGCTCTTCACCAAATTTGGTCAACACGTAACCTAATCCGAATGCGACTACATATCTCAATACTGATTAAGGGGTGGCAAATCTAACACTAAATGTTAAAAAAATGTATGAAACACCCTTGAACGTTTAGACCCTAATTTACAAAATATCAATTCAAGCTTATTATCAAACAATTAATATGCGGAACATAAACATAAGCCAAACACAGAATTAATAAATAATTTAAACCAAATATAAACACATCCACAGCAGTAAATAAATGGCAAAGATAAAAGAAAAGAAGATGCAAGCACATGGACAACACACGATGTGTTATCGAAAAGGAAACCGAAGCCCTCGGCGTAAAACCTCTCCGCCGCCTTCCAAGCGGTAAATAATTCACTAAAGAGTGTAGTTGGGATACATGAACAACAGAAGACCCTCCAAACTTAATCTACCCAATGTACCTAAGCCCTCCAAGCTTCTTGCTCCAATGAGGTTGCGTCGAACCTATTTCTTCTTTAACTTACCGGATTCTGCTATCAACCATAGCATCAACCAATGGATATTGGTTCCTTCCTAATTGCTTTCCTAAGCTCCAAATAAACATTCTCACAGATATGTGTATGGTGAGAAAATGATTTGGCTAAAGACCTCTCAAGGATTTAACAATGGAGAGGAAGAGAGGAGGGATTTGAAGAGTCTCTTAGGTGTAGATTGTGGATAAATCAATCTAGGTTTTCTCTAGGGTTTCTCTCACAAAATTCTCTCTAGAAGCTCTCTACGTTTAGTGGGTATAAGGGTCTATATATAGTGGGGTGAGAAAAGAATGCGAAGACTTAGTTTTTCCCAAACAAGGTGGTTTGGCGGCTTGGCCTCGCGACTAGTCTGAGTCGCGAGTTCCAGCCGCGAGTTAACGGCCTGGCCAGCCTGGGACTTTTGTCTTGTAGTGCGACAGCTGGCGTGACCCTTCACCTCTCCTGTGTGCTTTTCATGTGCTTGCAGTTAGCGGCTCCCAGTCGCGAGTCACCCGCGAGTCCTAGCCACGAAACTCTGCATCAATGCACAATCTTGAGCATTTCTTCACATCTTCTCACACACTACCCTTACAAGAATCCCACCTAAATACAGGGTTACTAATTGCTAAAATACAAGCAAATTTGGCACGGAATAAAGCCAACAAGATGGTTGATTAAATTCAACCTTACAATCTCCCCCTTTGGCTATTTCGTGACAAAACCCTACAACAGACTCTAGACTTAAAGTGTGAGTTGGGAATAGTTGATCAAAACTCACTCACACCTAACTCTAGATTCTGATAAGCTTTTAAAACATATGAACAAGTATCTTCTGAAACATAACAACACAATAATATCATTGTATGCAGAAAACTTGAAATGCATATAGAGCAAGCATAAAGCGATCAAGTAAAAATGGAATAAAGTAATAGAACATGGCTTGACCAAAACAAGTAATCACTATACAATAGTGATCACAATGCTCATTCATACAAGGAATGAACATCCGGACATGCAAGCTGATAAGCTTATATGCAAAGTATCATTTGCATGTCTAACACTTAACCAATGCATACAAACATATATGCATCAAGGAACAATCCTACAATGGCACAAGAGTGATGTACTTAAAAAAATGCATGATATTAACAAGTACTTAAGTCACAAAGCATAAAGGCTGCAACAGCATGGTACAAACCATAAAAGCCTACAAATGCATGAAACAAACCCTTAAAAACTTACAGAAGCAACATGGGTACAGATTAACCATAACAATAACAACTAACTGAATAAACATCATAATATATAGAAACCATCCAAGAGTTATAAGTTTAAGCCAAGCAGAGACTAAAACCATAGTGTATCAAACTTATACTAATAACAATTACCCAAAGCATAGTATCAATACTATAAATAAAACAACATATGATTATTAAAGACTAAACAATTTCCCCCTCAAATAAGCACTCCCCCTTAAGTGTTGCCCAAAAAATTCTCCCCTTTTTTGACCGGAATGGCCAAAGGGTCATTGCTCGTTGTTGGTGTAGATGCTGTCAAAATTTGCTGAGAGTACATCAAGCTGATCTTGCATTGCCATCATCCTTTCAGTATGCTGGTTTTGAACCTCTCTGAGTCCATCAAGTCTCTCCAAGATGATCTGGAAAGCATCAGGAGGTACAGCTGAGGAAGTAGAAGCCCTGCTCCTCTTGGCTCTGCTTCTTAGTGTGGAGGTTTGTCCTGCAGCCTCAGTTTTAGTCTCCATGGGATCACCTTCTTCTTGATCTGCCCCTTCCTCATCTTCATCACCCGGAAGATGTGCTTGAATCCTTGTGATGGTTTGCTTATTAATGGCTGAAGGTGTAGGCATTAGACTAATATCTTGAGGAATTGGAACCCTTTTTTCTGTGAAGATCCTCATGATAAGGCTAGGAAAAACCAGTTTTGCTCGTGCGGTTGTTCTTGTTTCATCCATTATTGTGTCAAATATATGGGAGTTGATGTTAATGAAGGTCTTCTCCTTAAGCTCCATGGGGAAGATAGCTCTGGCATTAGTAAGAGTAGTCATCTTTCTTATAGGATATAGATTGAATATCATAATGGTGGTCAGACACCTCATGTCAACAAGAAAGACATTGGTGTTGAGACATCTCCCTTCTTTAACTCCACAAACCGAGCCTGAACAGTGTCTAAAGACAACATCCTGTCTTTGTAATTGACGAACTCATACTTCTCTAATCCCTCAAGACCAAGAACCTTATCAATATCATGGGCATCCAGGGTGAACTCATGTCCTCGTACACAACAATCTAGCTCATCTTCTCTAATTTTGACATTGGAGTAAAATTCTCTTATTAGTGGCTTACATACTGCAGGTAAATCACTTAATAGCTTATCCCAGCCTCTTCCCTCAAAGCAATCTGGAATAAAAGTGTCCTTCAGAACCCTTAGGTCCACAAATCTTTCCTGAATAATGGTTCCCTTCATGAAGGAATCTCTATATCTCTCAAAGTGTTGAGCTGGTCTAAACAATTTAGGGTCCATTTTCAATCTCTTGTTAGCCTTTTTAGCAGGAGTTTTCTTCTTTGGAGGTGTGGGAGGTATCTGTAAACACACAGAAAATGCCATAACAAGAACAAAACACAATATGGGAAAATGCACACATATTAGTAACAAGTTAGTTACAAATAGAGTGACAGAGTGCCAAGACATGACACAGATCAAGCACAGTTGACAATCAAAAATGGATATATCAAATTTGGACATCATCAAAAACAAACAAATTCATTTTGTTTAAATCAGACAAATAAGGACAGTAAAGACCACAGTTGGACAAACAGAGCATATGCCAATAAGACATGTCTGAATGAATATGGAATGTGCAAGTTAAATCCCAAGGTAGTAGCACACTCATACCAAGGTGACATAGAATCAAAGCAATGCTAGCCACACAAATCAAAGACTCAACCATAAAAAATTCAAACTCATATACAAAGAAAAACCAGAACCCATATAACCAACAGATATGAAATCAATCAAACAGCAGGCTTCAGAATCAATACTAGACCAATGATACTCAATCATGATAACAGATATATTTAGTAACAAAAACAACCAACCCCAATCAACCAAACCCAACATTTTGATTAAACCTATATACGAAACCCTTAAATCTCAAACCAAGATCATAACTCACAGATTCAAGAACATAACATCAAAATCATTAAATCTGAAGTGAGAGAGAGAAAACCCATACCTTTTTCTTGAAGATTGAAGAAAAAAAAATGGTGCAGAAATGGAGGTTTTTCGAATGAAAACACGGTGAGTTTCAGGGAGTGAAATGGTGAAGACAATAAACAGTCACTAATTTTCAAGGGAAAAAACTGAAAATTTTGAAAACTAACTTTAAAACGCAAAATACACGTTTTTCGCAACTGGAATAAGTCGCCAGTAAGTTGCCAGGGTAAGCTGCGAAACACTTTGAAACCAAAAATTTTTAAAAATTTTCTAAATATTTTTCGCGATTGAAAGGTCTACCCGCGAGGGAGTCGCGAGATGAGCCGTGAAAATTTCTGTGTACCTTCGCGACTGGACCTTCCACTCGCGAACAAGTCGCCAACGCTGACCCGCGATCATGCAACTAGGGTATGCGACTCAAATGACTCGCGATTGAGTCGCCAAAACAGGGCAAAAATGTTTTTTGAAATTTTGACATTTTTGTAAAAATAAAATACTTTCCAAAAACAGCTAAAACAATCAAAAATCTTTTTGAGTTTGATCAAAACAAAGATTGAGCATGTGAAAACCACATTTAATCAAGTACAATCACACAAATGAATATGGCATTCATTGAACATAGACTTGTGTGATGTGTGTGGATATCAAACATGAGATAATCCTTAGTCCAATGTGAAGCTTCAATGATCAATTCAATCAAGGTATACATAACTAGCACTAGATAATGTGACCTATCTCAATTATAAAAACATGTATATATGACCTCCCACATAAACTTGATTTCAATTCTTTGAAACTTTTCATTTGGCTCCATATATATCATATCATTTGCACTTTTTGAATCATAACATCTCATTATGAGATTGATGCCTGAAATTTTTGATATTTCAATCGATGAGTTAGCTTTTGACTTTTTGGGCATCATACATTTTATTTTGGTCGCTTTCCCTTTTTCCTAGTCGAAAACTAGTATATGCGACAGGCTTTTGCAACTTTATATCTCTTTTCATTTGGAGATTTACATTTGGAGAGCTCTTTTAAACAAAAAAAATAAAGAGTGGGAAGATATATAGGCATGAGTCTATGCATGTCTCAAGATCAACAAAATCATTCACTAATCATTCATGACAAAGTTGAAGATCTATTTACAACAGTCACATAGATTTCAAAATTTCTCCCACAATGATATGAGTGCATAGGAAACAAGCTAAGTTCGTAGATGCACAAAGCCATTAGTACAAAGGTACAAGGCAAAACATGCTTTAAGACAAGACTTAACAAAGTCGATCAAACTTTTTGGATTTTCTACTTTTTATATGTTTTTAGATTTTTGACACAAGAAAAATATAGGTTGATCAAAACAAAGCAGGAATGTAAAAACATTTTAAACAAGACTCACAAACAAAATTTTTCAACTCATACTAGCAAGAAGCAAACAACCAAGCATATACACAAAATATGGGAAGTATTAATGCATGGACATGTTATAATGCTTATGCATGAGTACCCTTCATCACCCACACGTCACGTGCGTTTAGGGTGATATCCTTGATGGATTGGGTACGAGAGTTAAGACTTTTAAACCTTCGTGTGAAGTTTTCCAGGCAATTGGTGAAGACACCGATCATCTTCATTACGTCCATCATTCCGGAATCACTGTTCTGACTTCTTGGTTGTTCACCTCCCCAAGACTTCTTGTCATTTCTTCTTCCTCGTGACCGAGAAGCGATTGTATTGTTCAGTGCTCTCAACTTCTGGCAGTTAAGTCTGGTATGTCCTTGCAATCTGCAATAGTAACAGACATAAGTCGTTCTGGGGCCCTGTTGTGGTCTTGGAAGAGATCTTCCTCTAGTTTCAATTCTGGCTTCTGATTGATTATAGGACTTATTAAATACTCGTTGATCAGCCACCTTCTTTTTCTGTTCAGCCTTAACTTTCTCAGGAATAGGCTCTTCTACAACCGTCTCTTTGGCCTATACAAATTTCACTTCTTTGGTGACATTGGCAGATGAGTTACTCCCTCCGGTATAACCCAACCCGGACTTATCTGAGAAGTGTTTTTGAGATGAAATAACATCTTCCAGTTTCTTGGAGGATACCCTTTCTATCTTGGCTTGTGCTTACACCACTTCTTGCTCAAGAAATCTTATTTTGGTATAAGCTTCCGATAGCTCACCATTTAGTGTCTCAATCTCACACTTTGCCTTCTTATATCTGGCCAGGAGACTTTTGTAGTCGTCTTCGGCTTTCTTCATCTTCTTCACAGTCGCCTTTGCCACCCTTGTATACTCTCCCGATCTCTTAAGAAGTAGGGTGTAATTCTCTTGAAGACTAGCTGTATTTCTATCATCTTCAGCATTTGATTCCTCAACAATCCCTAAGGATTCATCATCGTTTTGTTCTCCAAGTTCTTGTACAAGTTGATTCAGGTCCTCTGAGGACTCAATATGCTCAATAGCCATAAATGCAGAGTAGTTTCCTTCTCCGTCACAACTGTCCTCAGAGTTAGAATTTGATGAGTCCGAATCACTTAAAGTAGTGGCATAGGCCTTTCCTTTCGACTTCAAATAATTGGGACATTCCTTTTTAAAGTGCCCATGTCCATTACATTCGAAGCATGTAATTCCTTGTAAAGATTGGGAATCTCTACCCTCTTTTCTTCTGAACTCTTTCTTCTCTTTTTCGGAACTCTGAAATTTTCCTTTGTCACCGGATTTCCCACTGTTTTTGAACTTTAAGAATTTCCGGAAGTTCTTTACAAGGTACGCCACATCTTTGTCTACTGCATTATCTTCCGAAGAGTCATGAGACACTACTCTCTCATCAATTGTCTTAAGAACAAGTGATTTACTCTTCTTCTGTGTGGGCAGGGACAATTCATATGTCTGCAGGGAACCAACCAGCTTTTGAACTTTAATGTTGTCAAGATCTTTGCTCTCTTCAATGGCTGTAACTTTGGCACGGAAACTCTCTGGTAGTGACCGAAGAATCTTCCTTACTATTTTCGAGTCCTCCGTCTTTTCCCCCAAATTGAATTTCCTAACAACCACTTCATTCAATTTACTGTAAAATGAATCAAAAGACTCATCCTCACTCATCTTTAGCTCCTTCAAACGAGTGGTCAACATCTGAAGTTTGGTGTCCTTCACTTTCTTAGTCCTTTCATAAGTTGTCTTCAGAATTTCCCATACTTCCTTAGCAATGGTAATATGTGAAATCCTATGAAATTCTTCTAGAGAGACATCACAGAAAATAGCATTCAAGGCTTTGCTATTTGCATTAGCCGCCGCAAGAGCAGCCTTATCCCAAGTGAATTTGGCAGCCTCCGGTCTTGTCCAACCTACTTCAACTGCATCCCACACAGCATCATCAATAGAACACAAAAACGCTTTCATATAGACTTTCCAAAATGCATAATTATTACCATCAAAGAATGGTGGTACATTAAGAGATTGAGACCTATCCATCTCAAAGGGGGTCAGGGATCACACTTAGGTATTTAAACCACAATAAGTGTACCCGCTCTGATACCAATTGAATGTTCAAAAAATGTATAAAACACCCTTGAACGTTTAGACCCCAAATTACAAAATATCAATTCAAGCTTATTACCAAACAATTAAAGTGCGGAACATGAACATAAGCCAAACACAGAATTGATAAATAATCTAAGCCAAATATAAACACAGTCACAGCAGTAAATAAATGGCAAAGATAAAAGAAAGGAAGATGCAAACACACGGACAACATACTATGTGTTATCGAAGAGGAAACCGAAACCCTCGGCGTAAAGCCTCTCTACCGCCCTCCAAGCGGTAAATAATCCACTAAAGAATGTAGTTGGAATACATGAACAGCAGAAGACCCTCCAAGCCTAATCTACTCAATGTACCTAAGCCCTCCAAGTTTCTTGCTCCAACGAAGTTGCGCCGAACCTATTTCTTCTTTAGCTTACCGGATTCCGCTATTAACCATAGCATCAACCAATGGATATTGGTTCCTTCCTAACTGCTTCCCAAAACTCCAAATAAATCTTCTCACAGATATGTGTATGGTGAGAAAAGGATTTGGCTAAAGACCTCTCAAGGATTTAACAATGGAGAGGAAAAGAGAAGAGGAATTTGAAGAGTCTCTTAGGTGTAGATTGTGGATGAATCAGTCTAGGTTTTCTCTAGGGTTTCTCTTACAAAATTCTCTCTGGAAGCTCTCTACGTTTGGTGGGTATAAGGGTCTATATATAGTGGGGTGAGAAAGGAATGCGAAGAGTCAGTTTTTTCCAAACAGGGTGGTTTGGTGGCTTGGCCTCGCAACTGGTCTGAGTCGCGAGTTCCAGCCGCGAGTTAACGGCCTGGCTAGCTTGAAACTTTTATCCTGTAATGCGACAGCTGGCGTGACCTTTCACCTCCCCCGTGTGCTTCTCACGTGCCTGCAGTTGGCGGCTCCTAGTCGCGAGTCACCTGCGAGTCCTAGCCGTGAAACTCTGCATCATTGCACAATCTTGAGCATTTCTTCACATCTTCTCACACACTACCCTTACAAGAATCCCACATAAATATAAGGTTACTAATTGCTAAAATACAAGCAAATTTGGCACGGAATAAAGCCAACAAGATGGTTGATTAAATTCAACCTTACAGACACGATTGGCAAATATGACATGACAAGAAGTTAGCAAGTTATGAGTTGAAACTTAATGAGTTCGTGTCATATTTGGGTTAACACAACTAACTTGTTTAATAAACATGTCATGTTCGTGTCCAACCACAGATCCCATTTGACTTGTTTGACTAAATTTCATTTTTTTCAAGCCCCATGGTCACCTCTCGCACTCATACCTCAAACTCACCTAACCTCACTATATTTTCTTAGCCACCACCGTCCTTTACTTTCATCTCTAAAATTTTTGCCACCATCGCATCATTGTTGTTGTCCTTTTTCTATTTTCCTTAAATTGAATGCTAGGATTTAGCATTAGCTATTGAGATTTAATTTGTTTGACAAGTTTTGATTAATTAATTGTAATATTGAGATATGCTTTATTTTTTAATGATTATTTGTTATGTAGTTACTATATTAGTTTTGAATTTTTTATTATTTTGACCCATTTAATAAACATAGTTAGTGTCAACCCATATAATCGAATACTCATGAGTTGACACGATACGAATCCAACACGCGAACATGAATATATGGTCACCCCTATACTAAGTGCCTTCACTAAAATGCCAAAAAGAGGCTAAAATACTGCCTAAAGAATCGTGGCCCTATACTGAGAAGCTATTTGCAAGTAAGGAGGCATTTGATAATATTGTTCTAGTAACATTGTTTGTATTTTTTTGAAAATACATGTGGGTGAAAAATGCGTGAAAATACGTGTAATGTTGTTTATACAATGAAAACCATTGTTTAAAATACCTTACCAAACACCCCTTCTCCCAGGATCTTTGACTCTCTCTCAATCAATCAAACAATTATGAGAATTTCTTTGAACTCTCAATGTTCTTGATCGATCATTGATTGGTCAAACTCAATTTGACTGATGTTCAACCATTCGATAGTCAAGAAATTTAAATAAGCTACATCAGTTTCCCAGTCATTTTGTGTGCGTTTGGATACCGCTTATTTTGCTGAAAACTGAAAACAATAAAAAAATAATAAAAATGTTACTGTTCATGCTTGGGTTACTGTTTATTTGCCTTGATGCACTAATCATGTCCCATGAACAGTGCACCAGGCACTGGTCTAAAAAAAAAAAGGAAGCCAGACGCAGACGTTGGGCTTCAAAACGCAAACCAAATGCACCTTTTATGCATTTTTTTTTCTTTCACATCTTTTGATTCTCACTTGACACTTTTTGCTCAGTTGTTCAAGATTGCCCTTGAGGTATTTAATTCATCAAATTTCTTCATCTTTATGATTGGTAAGTCATCTCTTCATTTTCATAAATTCTTAATACTTTACATGCATTAAATCTAAGGTTTTTAGATTACGATTGTTCATGTTCTTATATCATTTGAAAAAAATATAATGATAGATCTTTTTTAGTAGCAATTTCCACAATACTATTCAGCTTAAAAAACCAGCTTATTTTACTATTCAGCTTATTTTTGCTATTATTTATAGGTCCCCCTATACTTTTTGGTATTTTTCATAAGTCTCACTGTACTATATTAGCTAACTTATATTTTTATCTATAGTATTTTTAGCAAAAAGTTTTTAGAATCCCAAACAGACCCTAAAGTCCAAATTTTAACATTCTACATTGATGTAAACTTTTGTTCTTTTAATTGAAACTAAGTGATTGTTTTAATTAACCACTTCTATTGGAGCTACAAAATTAATACCAACTACATCGACCTAGGGTAGCATAACACTATCAAGAGCAATATATCTTCGGGCTATGACTTAGAGCTCAATGTTGCACAACTCCGATACACAAAAGATGTATGTAGTATATTTTTATTTTTTCAATATTACCCTTTAAGTAGTAAAGTTGTTCCAAAAATATATAGACTGAGCTAGAACTTAGAGAAATAGGTTGAATTGGTTTTTGTTTGGTAAAGCATGCAATTCCTCTAGCTCTCTCATTCAAGGTTTTAGTCCCTTTTGTGCATATTGCATGTAAGGATCTTGTTTTGTTTTGGTTTTTTTTTTTTCATTGTGTTGGACTGTTTTCCCTTTCCTTTGTGGTTTTTTCTTCCCCTCTGTGGCTTTATTTTTTCTTTTTCTTTTTTTATGTGGCTTCCTTTTCTAATTCGATTCATTTATCAACTATATTTTTATTCATTTTATTATTATTAACTGTTGTAATCATCATTGGTATGTCATTTACTCATTTATTATTATGTTTTTCTCCACTTTGTTTTTTGTCCATGTAAACTTAAGTATTCAAATTCTCCGTTTCTAGTTTGAGGAATCTTTTCATTCTCTTTCTTTGCCTCGTATATTTTACCAACCTATTGTGTTGTTCTTTGTTTATATATATATATATATATATATATATATATATATATATATATAAAAGTAATGCTATAATTAAGTATCTTGTTTTATTACATTGAGCTTACAAACGGATATGTCACAAATTATAAAAAGACAATTCAAATATTCAATTATGAGGTTGTTGAAGCTCACCAATTAGACTCATTGCCACATAAGTTTGTAAGTTTTATGTAATAAAAGTTGTAGTACCTTTATCATCTTCCTTCATCTATTCTATCCATTTTGCTTTTTTCTGGATTTGATTATTCTCCTTTTGTGTCATATAACATTGGATTTTTGGGGATTTCTTCATTAATGGTGTTCAATAAAAATTAGGTAGGATTAGATGTCTAATTTTCCTATTGTTCATCAATGAGAATTCTGCATTGAAACATGAAATTTATTTCTAGAGTGGTTTTAACTCGCATGCAAGTTAGTTCACTAGAAACCATGAAATGCAGCACAATCTCTAACTGGCATGTTGTTGTAACATATTTTTTCTATTGTTAAAAATGGTTGACATACAAAGTTTCATGTGCTAATTTCAAACCAACCATTGAAATTACTCTTTCAAAATTTACCTATTGAGATGGGAGATAACCTAGATTTTTCGAAACACGCATCTGATATTGCTCAGGCCATCCATGTTTTACAATTTGCTTCAAATACTTCGTATAGACATCCTGTCAATGTTGTGTTTATATTTTATGTGGATTTAGGTAATGATGCTTTCATTGTTCCTCACAAGATGCTAATGGACTGGCAAAAAAGTAACATCTTATGTTGATAACTCTTTGAAAATTTGTACTAGGAGTCTAGGGGTCCGTTTGGATACAGCTTATTGTTGCTGAAAGTTGCTGAAAGTTGCTTAAAACACTGTAGCAAAATAATTTTTAAATGTGAATAGTACAGCGGGACCCATTTTTAATGAAAAAGTTGATAAAAAGTGAAATTTGTGGGTCTCATTTACTGTTCATGGGACCCACAAAGCTGATAAAAAAAAGCTTAAAAGTCAAAAACAACGGCTACTGTTTATGAACAGTAGCCGTGGTCTCCCTGTGCAGCGGCAGCCAAAAAAAAAAAAAAAATAGCAAAACGTAACTTGGATAACGCAGTAAACGCGTTATCCAAACACTCACTAGGATAGAAGAATTGACTTGTCTAGTTTATGTAAGATGTATTTTCTGAAGTTGTACATAAAAATAAGAATTGAGGGACAAAATTGCTTTTTGCCCTTTTTTAAAAAATAATCTAGCATTTTGCCTTTTTTCCTAAACTAATTAGGGAAATGCCCCTCTTTTGAAACTTGATTTATGATAAATCGAGTTATTAAAAAAAAAAAAATTGCAGCTCTATAGCAGCGTTTTTAAGGACTTATAGTGACGTTTTCAAGACCTATAGTAGCGTTTTGTAACTCGACCTCCATGAAATCGAGTTATAGGCAATTTTTTTAATTTTTTTTTTACCTATAACTCGATTTCATATAGGTCGAGTTACAAAATGCCACTATAGGTCCTGAAAATATCACTATAAGCTCCTTAAAAACGCCGCTATAGGGCCTAACTCGATTTATCATAAATCGAATTTTCAAAGAGGGGCATTTTCCTAATTAGTTTGAGAAAGATGGCAAAATGCTGGATTATTTTTTTAAAAAGGGCAAAAGTCCATTTTGTCCAAGAATTGAGTATTAAACTATCTTATATCTTTGGATAGAAAATTTGTCAAACATATGGCATACATCGATTATGCTTGCCAAATAATATTCTTTGGCTAAATTTTTTAGTGTCCTATGGTTATTTGAAAAGGACAAAATATTTATAAATATATAGAATCCTAAACATATTCATAACATATAAGCAACAATATTTATTTTTGGCAAACTTTATTTCCATACCAAATTTTGTTTCTTAAACATCACCATTTTTTAAATGGTCGATCCAACATTATAATGAGTGGTGCTGAGAAAACTGAATTTGAAATTGGACTTTTCCGCTACAAGAATGATCTATCTTGAAAATATTTTTACACATATATGCAACAGTAACAAGTACAAATACAATAAAATTTGCTTTCAATTTCCTATAGATCTCCTAAATCATAAAACTTCTTTTCAAATAAAAAGATCATTCTTCAAATCTTATATGGAACATATATTTAGACATAAATACAAGTAGAATAATGAAAATATAACTACGATAGAAATTATTGTAACGTTTTCATTTGATATGAAACTTCATTATTTTAATTGAAATTAAACTCTTGATTTTAATTAAACAACTTTTGTAAGTGGTTGCAAAATTAACACTTACAACACTTTAATTATTATAAAAGTGTTAACTATTAGTAATGTTGCGACATGAAAGTAATGTTGCAACTTCTAAATTATTGGCATTGCAATTGTAGCCCTGATGAATCTAAAATTGGACTGCATGACAGAACTTAGTGCTTTGAGAGGTTAAATGGCTATCAAAGATACTTTAAACTGATTGTTGGGCAATGGCTTTCTAAACTAGAAGAGGAAAGTCCTTGTGGGGCTGACTGATGACCTGATCAAATTTAAGGCTATCCCACCACTTAACTGAGAATTCCCTGTATAACAGATTATTACAAATTGCATAGGACCACATGCTAATCCAATGGATCCTATATTTGATAGTCATATGCAAAATTGCTAGAAACTGGGAATTGTGATTGCTGGCTTGAAACCTAGTGCTGAAATACCTGAGGGCATCCTGTAATGGTTTGGGGAAGATTTGGGGTACTAATCCAAACATTTCCCACCACTTAAGGAACCATAAAGGTATTGGACTGGAGAACTTCTTGTCAAACATTAAGAACCATGAGTGATCAAAGTTCTTTTTTTGGTAGAAGGGGACTTTCTCAAAGGCGTCCATGTAGTCATAATAACTATAATACGAGTTCTGAACCTGTGAGAGACTTGAGATCTGTGAGTGTCTTAAGCAAGGAGGGGTGCCTTCCCCATTCTTTGCAGCTGACAAAACTTATGATGATGAACTTGTGGTAGAGGACTACTGAGGGGTCCCCTTTGTTCATGATGTTTTCTACTTGAGCAGACTTTTCCTGAATGAGGATGCTCTTATAGAACTTGATATTTTTCTCTAGATGCTTTGGGAGGTAATGCCATTCTTGGGGCAAAACTTCCATGGCCAGAGCCAAAGGATCCTTTATATGAACCAGATGGGGTTCGATATAAGAGATGTTCTGAACAAAGGGTTTCTTAACATAAGAAGATCTTCCTTTTCTGGATGGGTAGAAAGAAGGCTTTTGGGACTGTATGGGGCCAAAAGGTTCTTCTACTATGTATGGGGTGATTGCCCTAGGAGGTGGGGTGGCTAAGGCTAAACTGTAACTATGTTGACCATAGGGTGGCCTTTTGTAGTTTGGTTTTGGGATCGTGGAAACCAAATAATGATTGGCAATGATCGATAAGGAGATTGGTACTAATTAGCCGGGGTTCTTTGCCTGACTGGTACCACCGAAGGTTTGTTGTTTAGGAAATTTTGGTGGTTGGGGTTATACGGGTTTTTTCCCGGACATCTTGGTTTAGACTCTGCAAAAATTCATGGGTAAGGAAATCAAGGATATTGTTTTGGGTTCCTTCTATGAATTCTATATCAAAGTCAAAAACTGAAAGGATGGCTTGCCATCATGCAAAAATTTGTTTTGATGCAATATTTTGAACATCTTTTTCTAAAACATGTTTTGCAAATTTACAATCAATCCTTATTAAAAACTTTTGATTCAAAAGACCACTTTAAAATTTTGAAATGCAGAGTACTATAGATAAAATTTCTTTTTTAATAGTACTATAATTAATCTAAGTGTGAGTCCGAATGGAAACAGACTATCTGCTCTGGGGATATGGACTAACACGTTGGAGGAGAATGCCACCATAACCTATGTTAGAGGCATCTGTCTGGACAATCTTGAAGGAATTGACTGAGGGAATTCCTAAACAAGGGAGAGTCTTGACATATTTTTTGATTTCTTGGATGACTACTGTATGGGCTGAAGTCTAAGGGGATAGGTTGGTTCGAAGTCTATCAAAAAGAGGTTTGCACTCCTGCTTGAGATTTTGATAGAAATCTGAAATGTAATTGAGAGATCCTAGAAATCTCTGAAGCTGAGTTTTATCTAGGATTTGGTTTGGAAACTTATTGGTAAACTGGATAGCTCTATCTATAGGTTTGATGACTCCATGATGAATATCAAATTCTAAGAACCGAACCTTAGTTTGGAAAAGTTTGATTTTTGGGGCTGAAACAACAAGACCATTGAGCTTGATGGTATGGAGAAATGCTCGCAGGTGCTTCCAATGTTGATCCAGGGATTTCGAAAAGATGAGTACATCATCGATGTACACAATTGCATGACTGGAGAATGGATTGAAAATCTCATTCATGATATTTTGGAATTTAGAATGTGCATTTTTTAGACCAAAGGGCATTAAGTTCCATTCATAATGTCCAAAGGGTGTGGTAAAGGCTATCTTGTACCTATCAGACTCTCTGATTTGTATATGCCAAAAACCACTCTTCATGTCAAAATTGCTGAAAACCACTGCTTTACTAAGCCTATTGACTAAGTCTTTTTTGTTGGGAATTGGGTGCTTTACCCATTCTAAGACTTTGTTAAAGGGCTTGTAGTTGATGACTAGCCTAGGGACACCTCTTTCTATCTCAACATTTTTTTGGACATAAAAGGCTGGACAAGACCATGGTGATCTAGACTTTCTGATGATTTTCTTTTTAAGAAGATCCCCTATTTCTGCTCTACAAATATCCATGAGCTCTTGGTTCATTTGGATAGGCCGAGCTTTGGTAGGGATATCATTTTTCTTAAAATCCTTGACATAAGTAAAAGTCACCTCGTGTTTCTTTCTATGCCAAAAACCTGTGGGTATATCATAGCAAACCTCATGCTTAAGTTTTTCTTCAAACTTTTCGATCTTTGCTTGGATGTTTTTACAAGCTAGTTGTTCCTCAACTTTCTTGTATCTTAAATCATCCTTAAGGTACTTAAGATGCTGAGTTTTGGCACTAATCAGGTTTAGGGTCTTGGAGACAGAAACATCCTAGAGGGAGCTAATCTCTCTAAGTTCCAGACTTATAAGGAATTTCAACTTATTTGGCTGGCCAAAGGGATGGGTAGTGATTCCTTCACTATCTGTGATGAAAGGATATAACAGATACATGAATGGGTTTTCTAAGATGACCCTATTTGTCATATTCTTGACTAAGACAAATGTTGTTTTGAAACATGGGTTGTCCTGGCACACATGGGCCTTTGGGATTTTGAATTCAATCTGCATTTTTCCACCACTTGCAGATGTTAATCTTTCTTTAGTCTTTCTGAAATACTTGGAGGAAATGATTCCTTCTTGAATGCAGTTGAGATTAGCTCCTGAATCTATTAGGACTATAACCTCAAATTCAAAATCTTTGCTAATGACAATCCTGACTTTAGAATGTCATTTCTGGAAGTTAATCCTACTGATAGTTTCTAAGAACTTCTCATTGGATTGTTCATGGACCATATCAGCTGTACGGTTAACTGTTTCATCAACTTCTTCATCAGAAGGGTTCTGAAATGAGGGACCTCCTTCATTACCTTGATAAGAAGTGTTTTCCAAATGTTTTGTCTTTTGATCAAGGAAATTGTGATCAAGCCTAAGAATGGTTAGTTCTTGCTTAAGTATTCTAACCTCTGACTTTGTTTCCTTGATTTCCTTTTAAAGATCATTAACCGTAACTTCCTTCTTGTTTTTGGTAAACCTATTGTAGATCTTTTCTAAGTCTACTTTGGGTTCATGAATCCTTGGTTCGGGTTTACTGGTTTCCTTAACTAAGGTTTCATGGAATTTGCTAAGCTTCTAAGCTTTGATGACCTTCTTGCTTACTGAGGACACTGATAGTGTTATTCCTACAACAACTATCTTTGCATGCCATAGGGGCATCTGGGCTACTAGAGGAGCCAGAGGAGGCTCTAGAGGGTTCTGAGGATGACTGGTTTAGTTGGTAAATCTCATTGTCGCTGGAACTACGGGATGACTCACTTTCCATGTGGTCAAGTTCAAGGAGTTTGAGGATTTCATCTTTACCAGTTTGGTCATTGACTAAGGTGTTGATAAGGGCTTTGGCCTTAGATCTACACTCACTCCTGAAATGACCTTTCTTGTCACACTTAAAACATTAACTCTTGCCGGATGTTTTGTGTGTGGAGTCCTTTCTTTTGCCGCTATCTTTATGGTAGTTGCTGGGTTTCCTTCCTTTCTTATAGAAATCATTACCTTTGTAGTGACTATACTTTTGATTCCTATAGTACTTGAAGGTTGCTTTCTTCCTGGAGAATTATCCAGAACGATCCTTTTCTCTAGATTTTTTCTTGGAAGGGGCTATGGAGGGTAAGCCATATTGAGTACAGAAGTTTCCTACTCCGTACTTAGCTTTGCTCTTACTAGCTTGGCTTTGGATTTTCAGATCTCTGCACATCTTCATACCTTCACTTTGGATTGTGTTGGATATGTCTCCATAGGTTAGGTTATCATAATCTATGACACCTAAGGGAGTGCTAAGGTTTTCTTTGACCTTTTCACCATAGAGTCTAGGTAAGCCATTGATAAATTTCTCCTTCCAAAATGGAGAATTACAATCGCTTCTGTGCATGACTCTGGTGGTAAAGACATCTTCATACCACCTGTAGTTGCCTAGGGTTCAACACCTAAGATTACTCAACTGATCGTAAATCCTAGATGTGATGTTACTGGGTTTTCCTACGAAGTGTTTCATGATTGTATAGATCAAGGTGTTGACTCCATCAGGAATTCCTCTTCCTATGCGCTTGTCAAAGATGGGGGTTCCTTCCTCATCTTTTTGGATTACATTCTTGATGTCTTCTCTAGATTCTTCTGTTAGGCAATTGTTCCACCATTGCAGAAGTTTGCCTGTGAATCCTAAAGTTATGAAATCTATGACCTCTATATGGGAACAGCTTTCATTTAGGTAGTTATTGGCTACAATGGTTATATGCTGGATTTTGTTTAGGATTTCCTGTTCTGATAGACCATCTATGTTTCATTCATAGAGTTTACTAGAAAACACTGAGAATTGGTTGCTAACATTCCTTTCTTCAAACTGGAGGTCAGAGGGTGTTGGTTTGGGATACCAATTCTTGGTTAGGCTGGACGGGGTTGGATGGTGAAGCCTTTTCACCTCTAAACCTCAAAACTAGTTTTCTAGTTGTTCTAATTCCTAGTCAGACTCCTGAGAGGCTTGACTAGAACTACTAGAGGCTGTGCGGATGTCTAAGATGGCAAGTCGGGGATCAATACTGGGTGAAGGGGTGACTGGTTCCTTCTTCACTAGTTCCTCGAGCTTCTGGGTGACTATTTCTAAGGCTGTTTTGTCCTTAGACCTAAGATTGGTTTGCCTAGTTATCGGTAGCTTGACTAGGGGTTTCTCTAAAGTTAGGATAGGCTTGACTTTGTTTCCTGGCTGAAGGATAACCTTGTTTTCTATCATTTCTTCTACCTAATCGAGTTGTTTTCCTATGACACGTAGACATTGGTTGATGTAGTTATTTTGTTCTATTAC
This sequence comes from Quercus glauca, assembly GCA_023736055.1. Lineage (NCBI taxonomy): Eukaryota > Viridiplantae > Streptophyta > Magnoliopsida > Fagales > Fagaceae > Quercus > Quercus glauca. Next base: position 71,601,179 of record CM043319.1, read on the forward strand.
CTTTTTAACAGGTTTCTCTTATCCAGAAGGAAACCTAAAGGGGGTAGCAATTATTTCATGTCCTTTGTGCTTAATGGTTATGGCTTCTAAGGGTGGGTGATTAGACCGAACAACTTCCTTGTTGTCTTCCTTGGTCTAGTTGGTTTTGGTGATGACACAAGACTTTTTATGCCATTCAAAATGGTTCTCAAAATATTCAAAGAAAGGGACATTGCCGGATATCTCTTTCATGAATTCTTGCCATTTTTCAAGCACTTCTTTCTTTTGCTCTTTGGTGTGGTTGGCTCTATAGGCTTCTCTTTTAACTTTGTTTCTTTCAGAATCAAATTCCTTTCCTAAGGCTATTAGGTCTGGGGTGAAGTCTTTCTTTATAACTATAAGCTCATGATAAGCTGGAGGTTCCTGGGGTTCATGCTGAAATGGTTGTTCCATATCAGTGTCGGATGGGGATGGAGTGTGAACGGTTTAGACCCCTTAAACAATAACCAGATTGCGTAGCCTAGATTAATTAGCCAAGTTGTTACTTAGTCAAATTATGTAATTCTAGGTTAAAACAATCACAAGATCATATCATGCATATAAAACAAATAAAGCAGCGGAAAATAAAGAACACAAGATATGATCACCCAGGAAACCACACCGGAAAAACCTGGGGAGGATTTTACCCACCGATCCTCAAGGCAAAACGGAATCCACTAAGAAAGAATTGAAGTTGTTACAAAAGGACTTACAAGCTCCCCGCTTGACTTCCTAATGCTACCCACCAGTAGTAACTTCCTGACACGACCACGCGCAGGCTCCGAGACCACGGACTACTTCTTTCTTTGTATTCCTTCTTCAAGTACAAGCTCCTCACTTGTTTTTCTCTTTAAGCTTTAATGGCTGCAACCTAGTTGATCATCAAGATGTTGATATGATCTCAATCTTGAAAACCCTAAGTTTTGTGTAAAGGAAAGCTCCTCTAGATCTCACAAGAGATTTACACAAAACCGCAATACATGAGCAACAATACAACTTGTGCAACTCTAAAAAACGTGGCTAGGGTTTGCCTTATATACCTAGGGCAAAAACATAAAAACCTAGACGTTTTTTAAAGAGTTAGGGCTGAGTTGGAATTCTGCAGAAAAACGCATCTGGGCCGACTTTCGATCGATCGAGTCTAACCTTCGATCGATCGAGCCAGGCCGAGAAGCCCCAATGCTTCTGCAGTCACTCGATTCCAACTTTACAATATTAAACCAACTTTGAGCAAACTTAAACAAGACTAAATACATTGTTTTGATCATGATTTGCCAACATTACATATTAGAGTTCTAAATACATAAAATCCTAAGACCTTAGAACCTAACAAACTCCCCCTTTGGCAATCCGTGACAAAACACACAATAAAAGCTCAAAGTTTACAAGAATAGCCCTTTACATGATAATGCTCATAAAGAAAAGTTCAACCTAACTACTATCCATCGGTTGCAAGTGTAGACAGCAGCTTGGTCGAATCAACCTGTATATTCCTGAAATACTCAACAAACACATAAACGCATGTGTGGCAGCAAATAGTATATAAACAGGTATAATATTCTTGTAAGATTCACACAACACAAAATAAAGAAATATATCAATGAAGCAACTCATAAATATAAATCAATAAGCAGTGAATCATAAAGACAACAAGAATCAAAAGAAACATGTATATCAATATATCAATCAATGTTACTCCCCCTAACATGAATATCCCAAAAATGATATACAAAGTGAAGCACCTAGATACAATCTAAAAAAACTCCACAAAAATATCCATGCTACAAAAAAATTCTCCCCCTAACACAACAAAAAAAAACTCCCCCTATCAACAAAAAATCTCTACTACAAGTCAAAACTCTACTCCCCCTTGTTGTGACGGAATGCCAAAGAGCATCATAGACCATCATCAAAAGGAGGTGGTGAGGAAGAACGAAGATGCGCCAAATCCGCTCGCAGAGCACGAATCTCGTCGAACAGATCCACCAAAAGCTGACCATGAGCCGCCTGAACGGTCATGACAGTCTCCAGAGTACGACGAACATCGAAGTCAGCCGCAGAAGGTGGAGGAACAGCAGCAGCACCTACAGAATCTGGAACAGCCTCACCAGCAGGACCTGTAGAAGAAGAAGGAGGGGCGCTACTAGAGGGATCAGACCTAGGGTGTTTAGAACCAGCTCGAAGATGAGCGGCCCTCTGTCTAAGGAAAGACGCACCTATAGGAGCTATCACATGAACAGGCTCAGAAGCAGGGAAGTCCTCTAAACCTAGATAAAGTAAAATCCTATGAATGAAAATAGGATGGACAAGGGCATGGGCAGTAGATGAACTCCTATAAACTTCGTTCAAAGAACGAAGAAAAAGATGGGGAAAACTAATAGGAGCATCTGTGACAAGAGCGTACAAAAAGACACACCTCTCAAGAGGAATGGTGTGCAGATGAGATATGGGCCAGAGTGAATGACAGGCTATCCTAAAGAATAGATAGGTAGTCTCAGGAAGCTCAGCGGTGGTGATCCGAGGATCAGAACCCCACTGGATAGAAGATCCAGTGATGTAAGACATGACATCACTCAGCTCAGGTGACTCATCATAGGGGTAAACAGGATCACTCACCAACGGTACCTCTAGAGCATCAGCCACTACCTGAGGAGTAATGGTGTACTCTTCACCTCGTATCCAACTCCTAACAAGAGTGTTGGAATCATAGATGTGGACAGAGAGGTTCGAAAAGAACTCTCTAATCAAGAGAACCGGAGGCGGAGGATCAGACACGGTCAACAAAGGTAACCAACCCCTACGCTCAAAGTTTGCCCTAATGGCAGGATCTAACTCATCTAAACGAACAGAACGCTCAGCCCAAACCTTCCTATTGAGGTTTAAAGTCTCAAAGGTCTCTTGGTTTTTCTCAGAGGGGAACCGCTCACTATCAAAGGTGGGTGAGGGTGGAGTAGGAGTGGGAATGGTCCTACGAGCTCTAGTCTTCCTAGGCATGGTGCTAAGGAATAGGACAGAGACACAAAGAGAAAACCAAAAAGAACAGAGAAAATAAAACCAAGGCAGACTGCAAGTTAGCACAAAAAAAATATAGAATCAAAATCTATATGATGCATGAATCATTAATGATGATATGATGCATGAACTAACGCAGTGATGAGGATAAAATTAAGTTTAATTTGCATAAAATTGGCTTGAACATAGAGTTTCTCAACAAAAACCCAAAAAATTTGATAACCATTTGAAAATTTTTGCAACAAATTGATGAATTAACCATTATACACTATTTGAAACAGTTTATAACAGCCAATTGCAACAATAACACAAGCCAATTTCAACAATTAAACCCAATTTTACAAAAAGCCCCAATTCGGATCAAACATAAACCCTAGAAATTCAATTTTTCACAAAAGCCAAAATTGATCAATTTAAACATACAAGAACAGGAGTATATAGTGTCCCCAACAAAACCCATTGATCAATTTCACATGAATAGGTCCGAATCAACAAAAATCCCAATATGAAAAGTTCCGAAAATCTCCTCCTAAAATGCATGAAAAATGCATGAAAACAAGAAAATAACTTGAAAAGCAAGGGTATTAAGGACATACCAGCTTGAGGAGAGAGAGATTTTGCAAAAAGAACGGAAGAAAACGACAAAATCTTGAAGAAATTGACTTGCCTCGTCGGAGAGAGAAAAAAGGAAAAGTTTTGAAAATATTTGAACTTTGAAAAAGTCAGATTTTCCCTTTTTAAAAAGCATATTCACGATGTTCGATCGATCGAGAATTACATTCGATCGATCGAAAGTGACAGACGTTTTAGCACTTTCTGAGGCACTTTTTCGATCAATCGAGAAACACCCTCGATCGATCGAAATGGGCAAAAATACATTGAATTTTGGAAAAAACACAGTTTTGAAAATTTGCAAACCCTATTTTTGAAACAACTCCTCAAAGCATTTGAACAAGGAATATAAAATGCATGAGTATGAGATGGAATGCATTTTCAAAAACCCCAAAATTTTTATACCCACTTCTCTCAAACACAAGTTTTAATTTTCTTCCAAATTAATTTTCTTAAGCAACAAATATGATGTGCACAAATCTCAAGATATTTTTCAAACTTGGTTGGTCGGACCAAGAACACACACACTAGCATGTACAGTGTTTAACAAAGAGTAACTTGTGTAGTGTGTGAAACTAGCAAAGACTTGAGATACATGTGAGGTGATAAGTGAATGGCAATCAAACACAAAGTCTACACAATTCATCACATAGAATTAAAAGAGACTATCACCTAAAGAGTTACATCCTATAACTCCCACATCTCCTAGAACAAAAGCTTGCAATCATGTAAGTTTCTTTCATTTTTGCCTCTTATTTATATATGAATTGGCATTCAGCCTAATAGTACACACCGGTTTGAATTAAGTGAATTGGCATCAAGCCTAATAGTACACACCAGTTTTAATTTAATTTGAGGCTACACCTTATGTTCTTTTTGTGCATGTGCTACACTTTCTCGAGCACTAAATCTTATGATATGCACTAAGGTGTTCATGATTGGCTAGTGAGCAGTGGTGAGATGGTTATTTATGCCTTTCTCAAAAGGATCAAGTCCGACAGTCAACAACATGTGACTTCATGATTAAGGCCAAGTGATTAAGAACCACACACATCTTTCCCACACAACATGCACTACAAAGTTTCAACTAGTTATGTGCAACAAATAAGCTCATCAAAGTTAAACAAGGTACACAAGACATGACATGTGTAAAAAGAATGACCAACCTTGTTTTCAAAATTCAAGAAAAATTGTGTTCAGCACAGATTTTGCTTTCTCCCCTTTTTTTTTTTTTTTTTTTTTTTTTTTTTATTATTATTATCAAAAGAGAAAACAAATAAATCCTAGAATGAAATGCATGTATGTAATGCAATGCAAGTCCTAGAACAAAAGAAAAACACAACAAAAAAATGGTCACAACAGAATAGAGCAATGAAGCACAAGGACCAAGGAAACCAAAAGCTAGGGACAACGAAGCACACCAATCACTTGACGAAGTGTCTCAAACTTACTTCCATCAAGTGGTTTGGTAAAGATGTCAGCGTTTTGACGATCAGTAGGGATATATTCAAGAGCAACTATTTTCTTTTCAACCAAATCCCTAATGAAATGATACCTAAGCTCTATGTGCTTGGTCTTAGAATGCTGAACCGGATTCTTAGAAATATCTATAGCACTAGAGTTATCACAATAGACAACCATGGTATCTTGAGGAATCCCATAATCACCTAAAAGTTTCTTCATCCAAAGGAGCTGTGAACAACAACTCCCGGCAGCAATATATTCTGCCTCAGCAGTGGATAGAGAAACAGAATTCTGCTTCTTGCTCATCCAAGCCACAAGATTGGCTCCTACATAAAAACACCCTCCAGTGGTGCTTTTTCTGTCATCAGCATTACCAGCCCAATCAGAATCAGAAAATCCAGCAAGAGACAAGTTGGACTCCTTGCTATAAAATAAACCATAATCACAGGTTCCACTCACATATTTTAAAATCCTTTTAACAGCATTTAGATGAGAAACCTTAGGATTAGACTGGAATCTAGAACATACACCAACACTAAAGGATATATCAGGACGACTAGCAGTCAAGTACAAAAGACAACCTATCATGCTTCTATACAAAGTAACATCAACAGACTCACCTGATGGATCAATTGTCAGCTTTGCATTTGCCGCCATCGGCGTTCTAGCATGAGTAGCCTTGTCAAGTCCGAATCTTTTAACCAAATTCCTTGCATATTTAGCTTGATTGATGTAGATTCCTGTCTCAGTTTGCTTTACCTGCAATCCCAAAAAATAGGTTAGTTCTCCAACCATGCTCATTTCAAACATCGCCTTCATTTCATCTGCAAAAGAATGAGCAAGAGAATCATTAGTAGCACCAAAAACAATATCATCAACATAAATTTGAGCTACAACAAAACCAGTCTTATCCTTTCTTATGAAGAGTGTTGTATCTGCAGATCCCCTTTGAAATCCATGCTCAGTGAGATATGCAGTCAATCTTTCATACCAAGCCCGAGGAGCTTGCTTCAACCCATAAAGAGCTCTCTTCAATTTGTAGACATCATCAGGTCTATGAGGATCTACAAAGCCTTTAGGTTGTTCAACATACACTTCTTCTTGTAACATTCCATTCAAGAAAGCACTCTTGACATCCATCTGATATAGCTTGAAGTTGAGGTGACTTGCAATAGCCAATAATATCCGGATGGATTCTAACCTTGCTACTGGTGCAAATGTCTCATCAAAGTCAATTCCTTCCACCTGTGTGTACCCTTGTGCAACAAGTCTTGATTTGTTTCTGATCACTTCTGATTCTGGCTATCACAGTATCTTTCTCAACTTGCAATTTCTTGCACAAATGAATCATCTTCTCAGGAGCTTCAGCTTTATCCTTCAAAAGTATAGCCCAAGTATATCTAGTAAAGTCATCCACGACAACTAGAATATACTTCTTTCCACCCAGACTCTGAACTCTCGCAGGACCCATGAGATCAATGTGTAGTAACTCTAAAGGTCTTGACGTTTGAACACTAGTCACAGATGGATGCTTGGATTTTACTTGTTTACCTATCTGACATGGTCCACAAATGCACTTCTCTATCTTCTCAAATCTAGGTAAACCTATAACTGCCTCACATTTTGAAATCTTTTCTAACTGCTTATGACTGGCATGCCCCAACCGTTGATGCCACAGATCAACTTGATCAATCTTTGCGCTAAAGCACTTGTTGTTTACACTTGGTGTTATTCCATAGCAGTTGTCAGCTGTCCTCACACCAACACTCATACAATCACCTCCTCCATCAAGTATCTCACACTCATACTTGGTGAAGAGGACATTTAAACCCTTGTCGCAAATCTGACTAATGCTGAGTAAATTGGCTTTCAATCCATCAACATACCAAACATCTTCAAACATTGGCAAACCTGGAATATCCACAGTACCAATGCCTCTGATCACAGATTTACTTCCATCTCCAAAGGTAACTGTCCCAATCTTTCCTTCAAAAAGTGTTTTGAACAAGTCTTTATTTCCAGTCATGTGCCTGGAACAACCACTATCCAAATACCAATGACAAGAATCATGTGCCTTTAAGGCGGTTAAAGCAGTATAACAAACATAATTCTTATCACATGTGATTATGCCAAAATACTTGAGGAAAGATTTAACTAAAACAACAAATGGCAAAGACAGTAAGTAGATAAGTTGACTAATAAGCAAAAAGATTTTCAAAACATCCATGACAACTGGGGTCAAGGATCAGCTCAGAGATAAAGATCTCTAACAAGAAGAGCTACCCGCTCTGATACCACTTGAACGGTTTAGACCCCTTAAACAATAACCAGATTGCGTAGCCTAGATTAATTAGCCAAGTTGTTACTTAGTCAAATTATGTAATTCTAGGTTAAAACAATCACAAGATCATATCATGCATATAAAACAAATAAAGCAGCGGAAAATAAAGAACACAAGATATGATCACCCAGGAAACCACACCGGAAAAACCTGGGGAGGATTTTACCCACCGATCCTCAAGGCAAAACGGAATCCACTAAGAAAGAATTGAAGTTGTTACAAAAGGACTTACAAGCTCCCCGCTTGACTTCCTAATGCTACCCACCAGTAGTAACTTCCTGACACGACCACGCGCAGGCTCCGAGACCACGGACTACTTCTTTCTTTGTATTCCTTCTTCAAGTACAAGCTCCTCACTTGTTTTTCTCTTTAAGCTTTAATGGCTGCAACCTAGTTGATCATCAAGATGTTGATATGATCTCAATCTTGAAAACCCTAAGTTTTGTGTAAAGGAAAGCTCCTCTAGATCTCACAAGAGATTTACACAAAACCGCAATACATGAGCAACAATACAACTTGTGCAACTCTAAAAAACGTGGCTAGGGTTTGCCTTATATACCTAGGGCAAAAACATAAAAACCTAGACGTTTTTTAAAGAGTTAGGGCTGAGTTGGAATTCTGCAGAAAAACGCATCTGGGCCGACTTTCGATCGATCGAGTCTAACCTTCGATCGATCGAGCCAGGCCGAGAAGCCCCAATGCTTCTGCAGTCACTCGATTCCAACTTTACAATATTAAACCAACTTTGAGCAAACTTAAACAAGACTAAATACATTGTTTTGATCATGATTTGCCAACATTACATATTAGAGTTCTAAATACATAAAATCCTAAGACCTTAGAACCTAACAGAGTGGATTAACTATGGTTGTCATCCTCATTGACAACTAAGTCTTGTTTGGCTGTGTAGCAAGGGGTGCTAACCTGGGATCTGGTCTTGACTCATTGGAGTTCTAGACCTAAATCTCTCCTAGACTTTGGAAAGGTGCTAGAGGTTTGGATGATCTACACTGGGATGCAGGTCTATCCCTAAGAAGGATAGGGGACTGTCTGCTGGGCTGGTGAAGATCTATTGGGGATCTAAACCTAGATTCATCATAGTCTAAAGGTGTTCTAAACCTAGACTGGTCAAAACTTAGTCTTACGGTTCCATCAGCTAACTGCTGGACAAAGTTGAAGTCTGGATTCTGGGTTAGGTTTTGGATCTGGAGAGGATAGTTTTCATTCTCTAGAGTCCAATCTGGAGGAAATGTGACTTCGGACCATCTCAGGATTCTGGGTACTTGAATTTTGGATCTAGGGTCCATGGTTTGGATGAGAGTGGTTTCTCCCTGATGCACTTATAATACACTCTTTATATCAATGCTATTTGGTGAGTTCCTTGCACCATGAAGGTTACCTGGGTTTTGATATTAAGGGTGAGGGCTTTCATGATATGTGGATCATGAAGGCTAACTGTGAAATTGGGAAAACAATCAAAATGAACTGGTTCGCAACTAAGATTGGTTTGAATGGTTCCTAGGAGACTGTCATCAAACCTGATGTGACGTGTGTCTTTAAGGGCCATTAGGATTGAACAATTCAACCCTTCTCTAATCAATGGTTTAACTCCAACCTGGACTAAACCTATGTGCAAATAATTGTGTCTGTCCTTCCTGTGCGCTAACAGGGTGGATGGTGATAACAAGTAGCATGTTTCATACTCCTTGTTTATGCCATAAACTTGTTCTATGGTCTTGACATGGTAATTTGTCTTAAATGCCTTTTTAATACTCCATGAAGACTTACAAATCTGGTGGGTGGGGATCTTAGAGATATTCCAATCTCTTAATTTCAAATCTACATCTAATAACTCATAGGATTCCTAATTGAGAATTCCAGCTTCTTGTGGAATCTCAGGGAGGGATGATCTCTGACTGGTAGAAAAGTTATTTCTAAACAACCTATTCATTGTTTTGGATTAAAAGCTTAAGTTGAACCTAGTTACCTTTATCTTCAAGCTAGTGGATCTAACCTTAGATTTGTAACAGGGATACTTTCCATGACAACTTGCCTTCATGTGCATTCCATGACCAATTGCTAATCCTATTTAGCCTAAACGCCTATCTCAGGCTAAACAACTACTTCCAAAGATATCCAAGACTTACAAGGTCAAACCTGCACTGATCTGGTCTTACAGGTCACAATAGTATTCATCTATAACAAATTGTAGGGCTAAACACAGAAACTAGAAAAAGCAGATAACTGGTTAACAAAAACTGAGAACATAGATAATGAACAGATAGAAAAAGAGTAACAGTTTACCAACGATAGAGATAGAAGAAGATGATGAAATAATAACAAACAAAGAAATAGATAAATGGAAATGGAAGAGTTGTCATAAAATAGATATAAAACAAAATATGAGAGATGGGGGAATTCAACATAATTAATTGACTGAAATTAATGATATGCTGAAAATAATAATACTGATAAGTTATAGGTTACAGACAAAGGGGGAGGCTGACCAGGGCCATATGATTACAAAAGTAAAAGCTGACTGAGGCATTACAAGTGTAAACTAAAAGGGGAGTTACTAGAAATCTCAGAAGCTGAGTTTTATCTAGGATTTGGTCTAGAAACTTATCGGCAAACTGGATAGCTCTATCTATGGGTTTGATGACTCCATGATGAATATCAAATCCTAAGAACCGAACCTTAGTTTGGAAAAGTTTGATTTTTGGGGTTGAAACAACTAGACCATTGAGCTTAATGGTATGGAGAAATGCTCGCAGGTGCTTCCAATGTTGATCCAGGGATTCCGAAAAGATGAGTACATCATCGATGTACACAATTGCATAACTGGACAATGGATCTTTGATAGCCATTTAACCTCTCAAAGCACTAAGTTCTATCATGCAATCCAATTTTAGAGTCATTAGGGCTACAATTGCAATGCCAATAATTTAGAAGTTGCAACATTACTTTCATATCGCAACATTATACAATATGGTTTGTTTATTAAATTATCTTATATTCTTAAATAGACAAATTTGTTGCACATGATGCATACTTAAGTTATGCTCGAAAAAAAAAACATTTAAGCAAAAATTTTGATGTATTTTTAAGGTTAACAAGAAAGGAAAAAAAGATTTTAGAAACATGCTAGTGGATGTTAAGAAGTTTGTTATGAAAAATATTAATTCCATGCAAGTTGTTGGAGTTTTGAAATGTTTTCTTATTTATTATGTTATAAGAAAAGGTTAAATAATTAGGTAATTCCAATATTTTACAAGGAAAAAACCTTAAAGTTGGATTTATAAACATATAAAATCATAAACGTGCTCATAAACATATAAACTACAACAATTATTTTAAGAAAACTTTATTTCCATACCTAATTTCATTTCATAAACATCACCCTTTCTTATATGGTAGATAAAAAATTTATAAGGAATGAAATTTATTAAAAAAAAAAAAAAAAAAAAAATTGTAGTTGAAATTGGATTATTCCATTTAAAGTACCATCTTAAACAATATACAAGCAATAGTTGTTTGTATGTATGTTTATGTTTATATTTAAATTTATTTTAATTTATTTAAATGACTAGTTTTGGTGTGTTTTGTTATATTAAACAAATAAAATAATTTGTAATGTTATATTTAATATTGAAATCTAAATACAAAATATTGCAAATATTGATAATCTAAATTCAATAATAATGTTGATCATAATAAATTTTATATTAAAGATTACAAATCGTCAACTATGTAGTGAGGAGTGTTAGTGACTAAATAAGGATTACAAATTGTCTGATCTTGTAGATTAACCCAATACTAATCAATGAACCAACTAGAGATATAATAGTCAATAATTCTAGATTATCTTCATCAACTGTCGGGGCAAGGTGGAAGAGAAACTTCAAATCCAGTATACTCGAGCTTATCTGAACCAATGATAATGGCATTATAGAGAGTTTATATTCTCTAATCACCGTTAATAGCTCATGATGATGTGGTAAGAAAAAGTTGAATAATTAGGTAATGCCAATATTTCACAAGGAAAAAAAACTTAAAGTTTGATTTATAAACATATAAAATCATATACGTCCTCATAAACTTATAAACTACAACAATTATTTTAGGTGGACTTTATTTCCATACCTAATTTCGTTTCTTAAACATCACCCTTTCTCATATACTAAATACAAAATTTATAAGAATGAAATTTAGAAAAAAGGAATTTGTAGTTGAAATTGGATTATTCCGTTTAAAGTACCATCTTAAACATTTCACACATATTAGCAACAATAACGAGTACAAATATAACAGATTTTACCTTTGAATAAGAAGATGACTCATTCAAATATTATGTTGAACATATGTGTAAACATAAATACAACATGAGGACCAAATTGAAAGTATGGCCAAAATATAGGGACAAAAAATTTAATTTCCCCAATATGTTATTAACAGGTTATAAATTTTATACCAGCATGCACTATCTCCTTCAAATGGCTTAATGGTAGATTTAAAAGCGAATGTGTCTCTTTGAATTGTTGGATCTCTTAATCCACATTGTTAACGTATATAGTGTTGTGGGCTTTAGGCCTAGTTAGGTTACTTGTATATAGTGTCTCTTTGTATAGCATACATATTTACTTGTACAGCATACATATTTACTTGTACTGCACACATATGTCACCTATATAAAGGCACCTATGTACATTCTTTTATCAAGAAATACAATACTATTACATTCAGTATTTCTAACATGGTATCAGAGCCATTGCTCTAACTTTCTTGTGTTCTGCAGTCTTGTCTTTGTCGATAATTTCCGCTGCCTCAACTTCTCCGGTCAGTAAACCTCATTAGTGCCTCTCCAGACTGCCTCGCCGCCGTTAGAGGTCTCAGGGTTGAATCTTCGTTGCCAGAAGCTCAATCTTCACCGCCAAGACTACTGCCTTAGTCGGATCTGTTGTTTTTGACCTCTGACTAAGACACAAATCATATCAGTGTGTAGGCCGTCAAACGATCTACTCAGCCACGCCGGAACGGTCATCATCCAACGGACCACGCGCCCTTATGCGCCAGTAAAATTTTCGGTGAGCTCAGCCACTCGCTTCACACTCCGCCCTACACCCTCATGCGCTCTCACGCGCCTTCACGCGCTCTCACCTGCCCTTATGCGCCTGCTGACATCATTGCTGACGTCATCCTGCCACGTCAGCCCTAGTGACATCATCATTGCTTGCGTTAGCCCTAGCTTACGTCAGCATCCAGCCATCTGCTGACGTCATCTGCGCTAACCGTTGACTTTGACCGCGCATTGATCGTTGACTTTAACCGTTGACTTTTCAGAGTTGACTTTTTATAGTCCAAGTGCTTCTTACCCAGTTTTTCGCGTAGATTTCATTTTTGCAGTCCGTTTTTGCAAATTTTGCTTCTAAATGAAGAATAAGTACAGGTCTTCTTCTTGTTGCAATAATCATAGCCGACAATCCAGCAAACGTTTTTGCAATTTTTGCAAACATTTTGGCCATAATATTGAGACTTGTTATCAGCGCAACAAATCAGCTGTTTCCACTTCTGCTGCTACAGTTGCTAACACTGAGAGTGTCCAACCCATGGCTCCTGTTTCTGCACAGTTTCAGTCTTCTGGATCCACTTTCTCCATTTCCAGAGATGACCTTATAAATATCATCGCCAATGTCATTCGTATGGTTGGTAATGCATCTTATTCCTCTTCTCTCTCAGTTTTATCAGGTATGTCTCCTTCCTCTTGGCTTATGGATTCCGCTTGTTGCAATCACATGACACCTCACTCGTCCTTATTTTCTGACCTTAAACCTGCACCGCACCCTCTTAATATTCACACAGCAAATGGTTCCACAATATCTGGTCATAATATAGGTTCAGTTTCAACCTCCAACCTCTCGGTTCCTAGAATCTTTAATGTTCCTGACCTTTCTTATAATTTATTTTCTATGGGTCAATTAGCTGAGTTGGGTTATCGCATTACCTTTGATTATTCTGGGTGCATTGTGCAGGATCCTAGAACGGGACAGGAGCTTGGGACCGGTCCCAGAGTTGGGCGTATGTTTCCCGTGGACAACCTTCATCTTCCACTTGTTGCTCCTGTTTCTATTGCTACAGCTGCTGCAGTTTCTTCCACTCCTTCCCTTGCACTTTGGCATGCTCGACTTGGTCACGCATCTTCCTCTCGAGTACAACAATTGGCTTTTAGAGGTTTGTTAGGTTCAATGTCTACAGAAAATTTTGATTGTGTTTCATGTCAGTTAGGAAAACAACCAGCTTTGCCTTTCAATACTAGTGAATCCATATCCACTGATATCTTTGACCTTATTCATTCTGATGTTTGGGGGCCTTCCTCTGTCTCTAGTATTGGTGGGTCTAGATATTTTGTTATCTTTGTTGATGATTACTCTCGCTATAGTTGGATTTTTAATATGAAACATCATTCTGAATTATTGGAAGTATATTCTAATTTTGCAAAAATGGTTGAAACTCAATTTTCTAGACGCATCAAAATTTTTCGATCTGATAATGCGCTTGAATATACTCAATATGCTTTCCAAGCTGTTTTGCATTCCTATGGCACTGTTCATCAACTAACTTGTCCAGGTACCTCTCAGCAAAATGGTAGAGCCGAACGAAAACTTCGTCATATTCTTGACACTGTTCGTGCTTTCCTTCTCTCTGCTAAAGTTCCTGCTCCTTTTTGGGGTGAAGCTGCTCTTCATGCTGTTCATACTATTAATCGTATTTCGAGTCCTATTATCCAAAATCAAACTCCATATGAGCGCCTTTTTGGGTCACCTCCAGACTATCACCACATTCGCTCCTTCGGTTCTGCTTGTTTCGTTCTTCTTCAGTCACATGAGCATAACAAACTTGAGGCTCGGTCAAGACTTTGTTGTTTTCTTGGCTATGGTGAAACTCAAAAGGGGTATAGGTGTTATGATCCTATCTCTCATCGTCTTCGTATCTCCCGTAATGTTGTCTTTTGGGAACATCGCCTCTTTGTCAAGCTCTCTCATTTCAGTGCTTCCTTGTTTTCCTCCTCTGTCTTAGATCTTTTTCCAGATGAGGCACATATTCCTTCTGTAGCTGCTCCTGATCCTCCTGTAGTTGCTCTTGATTCTGTTACTGTAGACTTCTCTATCCAACCACCAGATATCACTGATCCCTTTCCTAGTTCACCCTTTAATGAACAGGTGGAAGATGAACAGGTTGAAGACGAGCTACCCAACCCCAATTCTGAGCTTGGGTCTCCTACTCCTGCTCCGCCTAAAGATCTTGCACAAGACATTCCACCTCGTCACTCAACTCGGGTAAGATCTATTCTTGAACATTTACTTAACTATCATTGTTACACTGCTCTTACTACACTACACGAGCCTCACACCTATCGTGAGACTTCCACTAACCCTTTATGGCAGATTGCAATGAAAGAGGAACTTGATGCATTATCTAAAAACCATACTTGGGATTTGGTGACACTTCCTCCTGGGAAATTTGTGGTTGGTTGTAAGTGGATCTACAAGATTAAGATTCGCTCTGATGGGTCCATTGAGCGCTACAAAGTTCGTCTTGTTGCAAAAGGTTTTACACAAGAGTATGGGATTGATTATGAAGAGACCTTTACTCCAGTTGCTTGTATCTCATCTGTTCGTGCCCTTTTAGCTGTTGCTGCTGCCAGTAAATGGGACATTTTTCAAATGGATGTCAAAAATGCATTCCTTAATGGGGATTTAAGTGAAGAAGTGTATATGCAACCTCCTCCTGGTCTCTCTGTTGACTCAAACAAGGTTTGTCACTTTCGACGTGCACTTTATGGCCTTAAACAAGCTCCACGAGCTTGGTTTGCCAAATTCAGTTCTACCATCTCTCACTTGGGTTACATGGCCAGTCATTATGATTCTGCCTTATTTCTTCGTCGCACTGACAAAGGCACTATTTTACTTCTCTTATATGTGGATGATATGATCATAACTGGTGATGACCTCAGTGGCATTCAAGAACTCAAAACTTTTCTCAGTCAACAATTTGAGATGAAAGATCTTGGACATCTCAGCTACTTCTTGGGTCTTGAAATCACTCATTCTATAGATGGACTTTATATTACTCAAGCCAAGTATGCCTCTGAACTCTTGTCTCGCGTTGGACTCACTGATAGTAAGACTGTTGACACTCCAGTTGAGCTTAATGCGCATCTGACTCCCTCAGAAGGGAAACCATTGTCTAATCCCTCTCTTTACAGACGCTTGGTTGGCAGCTTGGTTTATCTCACTGTCACTCGTCCAGACATTTCCTATGCTGTTCACCAGGTGAGCCAGTATCTGTCTGCTCCACGATCGACTCACTATGCTGCTGTTCTGGGCATTCTTCGATACCTAAAGGGCACTCTCTTCTATGGTCTTTTCTACTCTGCTCAGTCTCCTCTTACTCTCCGTGCATTTTCTGATGCTGATTGGGCAGGAGACCCCACTGATCGCAGGTCCACCACTAGTTATTGCTTTCTTCTTGATTCTTCTCTGATTTCTTGGCGAAGCAAGAAACAAACTCATGTGGCCCGCTCCAGTACTGAAGCAGAATATCGTGCCCTTGCTGATACCACATCTGAGCTCCTTTGGCTACGATGGCTTCTCAAAGACTTAGGTGTGTCTACATCCTCTGCTACTCCTCTTTATTGTGACAACCAGAGTGCTATTCATATTGCTCACAATGATGTCTTCCATGAACGGACTAAACACATCAAGATCGATTGTCATTTTATCCGTTTTCATCTTATCCATGGTGCTCTTAAGCTGATCTCAGTCTCCTCTAAAGATTAACTTGCAGATATCTTCACCAAGTCACATCCTAAGGGACGCCTTCGTACTTTGGTTGACAACCTCAAGTTGGTCTCACATCCACCTTGAGTTTGAGGGGGGCTGTTAATGTATATAGTGTTATGGGCTTTAGGCCCAGTTAGGTTACTTGTATAGCACACATATTTACTTGTACTGCACACATATGCCTCCTATATAAAGAACCTATGTACATTCTTTTATCAAGAAATACAATACTATTATATTCAGTATTTCTAACACACATATTTTCCTTGTCATTGATGGAGGGAGTTGTGTGTGTTGATGAACGCAATATGTTGTGATGCATGTTGTAGCTTGCTTGACTTAGACAATTTAAGTGTTTGGATATATTTAATGCCTCATTTTAGTTAGTTCCCTCAAAATACCTGTAGCATCTAATGATTCTCAAATTTTAATAAGCTCCATAGCTACAAAAAGTTGGAATCTCTCAATTTAGTGATGAGAGGTTCTCTTTATAGAGGGGAATGAATTAGATGGTTCGAATTTCTTTTATTTCCATCCCTCTAAGTGTTTTTAAACTTTTTTTTTTCTTAATGCATGTTTAAACTATGTTTGAGCTAATAAGGTGTACCAAAACTCAAATTTGGCAACAATCACAACATAGGTGCCAATTGGCACCCATGTCTTTGGACAAGGTGCAAATCTACACTTGTGTCTTGTGCACATCTTAGCTCAAATCTTGACTTTTGGTGGGTTTTGCTTGAATTTCTTATTTGTTTTAGGATAATTACAAAATTTTAAGCTATTTAAAGCCACTTAATAATTAAAATATTATTTTAATGATTTTCAAATTCTAATCTTCAATTTCCCTCTTCTTTCAAGCAGGAGAAATTAAAAGTAAAATTTTTTGTGACTTCTTAGTTTTAAACATTTAACGTGTCCTTGACAACCATAAAGCCTTTTAGGAGACAAGTATGTACCTATGAAGTCAACGCGAGAGTTGGGATTCTTGGAATTGGGAATTGATGAAAGTCAAGATGTATCGTCAGCAACTATCTTCTCAAACATGATCATTGTAAAAATGGTTTATCCGATTCATCGGTGACACTTGAATGATAAAGTGAGTTTGAGATTTGTGGAATAGTACTGTTTGTTTGGATTGAGAGGAGGGATGAGAAGTAGCGTAGAGCAGAGTAGAGTAGAGTAGATTTGGGCCAAAATTAGCCTATTTTTATCTAATTCTACTCTCTTCCTCTTCACTCTTCATTTTTTTTCTCTCTCAATTCAAATGGACCATTAAAATTTACGTAAAAATCACACCTTCTTCTTCAAGTTGGTATATATCTTTTATGGCCATCTCTCTCTTTATCCCGAATTAAGCCTCAAAGCCCTCATTTCTCTAGTTAGTTTGATGCATGTCACCCGATTTGGTGACATCCAAGGTATAATTAGGCGGCTGAATTTTCTAACGTCCTTCAAAGAGGAGGGAGCAATCACATCACATTAAATGCAAGGGGAGGTTGTTAGATACAATAAATATGGAGATAACTATTATTCTCAATGAGATCGTTTCTTTCTAAATAAGGGATCCGATGACTTCGCTAAATCTCGCTCCTCATATCGTTGAGGTATGGCCTGACCCTCTATAGATAGGCTTTTGAGAAACGGCTATTAAAATAACAGGAAGTGGCAAGGCTTCATGGATGAGGAAGAAAGATTGACCATTGATAGATCATTTACGAATACCTAGTACTTTTATTAGTTGTATAGGTCAAATTAAAAGTAGAGTAATCTCTATTATGCTATAATTTCATGTGCAGTGTCATCATGAATTCAACTTGCCCATGCTTTTCGTTTTCTATGTGCCAAGTGGCAAAAAAGATATATTAGGGTTCAGTCTTACTGGATTAAGAATATGTTTTCTTTGTTAAAGCAGACCTTGCCTCACTATGTAGAATCTATATTTTCTTTATATCTAAATTCTACCAAGCTTTTAAACCTCAAAGCTAGAATCTGGCCTTAAAATTCACCTTTTTTGGTTAAGGTCGACCAGCACCAACCACCCCTTTTGGTGACAATTGAGAGTGTTTCCCACCTCCATCCCTTGGCTCAGAAGAATCCAAGAGAGAGAAAAAAGAGAGAGATAATGGTAAGAAAAGCAATTGACTTTTAGATTTCACAAGGTTGACATTTCACATATAAAAGATTTCATATCTTGAAAGCATCCAAAGCTTGGAAACACTCCTTCAAAGATGGCTCTTCTTTCTCTCTCTCTCCTCTTAACATATATATAATTAATGGGCTTATGATGGGAGCTCAAGGGAGAGGAGTCAATGGCTACACAGACTCACTTGGTGTTTTCTTGTCTCCCTGGCTATATAATTATCATGAACCCCTTTGCTTCTCTTTTTCTTTCTTTTTAACTCTCTTTTTGGAAGAGAAGGGGTTCACAAAATATGGGTTAGTCCAGGACACCAAGACCCCACCACTGGGGTAGGTCCACTGAGCCATGTTCCCATATCAGATTGCGTGATTTTGCAAAATTAACAGTGGTGGAAGTCCCTTTCCAGCCCCGTCTGAGGGACCCAAAAGGGTTTTTTCTTCTCTCTTTTTTTGGTTGTGGAGATTGAGAATTTAGGAGGGTGGGTGACCCCATTTTGTCATGCAACAAAAGATTTTTATGGACTCGCAAAACATACCCCACCCACCACAATTTTTTCACTCTAGATTTGTGAGCCTTTGCTTCCATTTTACATCTCTCTCTCTCTCTTTCTCTCTCTTTCTTTGTCTGTGTGAGGTGTATGCATTGTTAGGGGTCCATGCATGATAGGAGGGTGTAAAGGTAGAGACATGGATAGAAAGGAAAAGAGAGGAACCCAACTTGATAGGATGCTCATCTGAGGGAAAATCTTGATATCTTTGCTACTAATTATGACACAATATCATATAATACTTGCTATGATTAGGAGTGGTATTAAAGTATATGAATTCAATTTGTCAAAACCTTAGAAAAGTTCAAGGAAAAACTACGAGTGAGACTGCAATTAATGGCAACATTAATAGCATTAATCAGCCGTCAACATGGCATGCATCACCATGCAGTTTTGTTCTCCTCCTAATGTGAGTATGGACTTTGGATTAGAGAAGCATTATTCTGTTTATTAAGTCGTCTTCTTTCCTTTCAAGCTTTATTTTATTTTTTTATATGTTATAATCGTATTTTATTTGTACTGGGAATCTTCATTTTCTTATTCAAAAGTATTGGCAACTTTTGGTCGCAATGCAAATAATGGCCATGCTCTATCTAATATATTTTCAGACGTTTCCATAGGGTAAATTATTGTAGGGAAGAAATTGCATGGTATTGGTTAAATTACAACTAAATTTAGTGACTTTTTCTCTTAAACCTGTTTTAATTAGTTATGGCTTGTACTTGTATTGTATGATATGAACCATGTACTTATAAATAGATTTCTCAAGTTACCATGCACGTAAATTTATGGTCCATGTTGTAAGCTAATTAGTGTTTTTTTTAACAGATACAGTGTTAATCTTAAAAAGTTTTATCACCTTATAATGTCATCTTTTGTCGTGTATATTTGAGAGATTGCCGACGGTCTAAATTAACTTATGAAATGATAGGCGATTTGTTTTCAAAGATAGAGAAATTGGCGAGAAGAGCTATGTATAAATTATGCTGCCACCCCTTCAAGCACGCAGTGATTGAGTTGATGACTCAAACTCAGGCCCAACACAGTTATAGCCCCTGGACCATAATATAGGATCTAAGAAAGGAAGCTGCTTTTTCTAAGTATCTATAACTCATTATTATTTTTCTTCTCAAAAAAAGAAACACCTCATTATTATTTAAGTAAATTTTTTCTTAAAGCAATTTGATAGTCGGGAAAAGGATTTAAACCATAAGCTTCTTTGTTGGAACACGTGTACTAGAAAATTTTAATTGAGCTACAGAATTCCTAGGTATCATCTAACTAACATTGGTTCTTTTGATTACGGTTACTAAAGACCCAATTCAATTATACAAGGCCTATCGTAGTAGATTGGGAATCAAATCGCTATAGGATATAAGCTAATTTTCAAAATATAAAAAATCAAAACATTGTGGTGGAAACTTAATTTATTAATTACATATGTATTTATCTAGGAAATAATGATACTTCATTTAGGGTGTTGTACATGTATCGAACATGGGGCACGTATGGGATACTACGTATGTCCCAGTCTTTTTTTTTTTTTTTTTTTTTTCTTGAAAATTTGCAGAACACAAGAGGGACACTTATGACTTATCTTCTATTTATTTCTAGTTTCAATTTTAAACACTTACATAATTATCTTTTATTGAATCTTATTTTTTGAATCTTATTTTTGGTTTGTATTCTAATTTCCAAATATCATTTATTAGTCATGAATTCACTTTAGTATCCATTATTACTCTTAAATTGATATATGTTTAACATTATATGCAAAAATAAATGATTAAAAATATTTCAAAATATAAATAAATGAATATTTAATAATTAATTAATTAATTTCCATGTTTCCATGTTGTATACATCCATACCCGTAACTATACTCGTATTCATGCGTATGTGCTTCATAGGTCTCTTTTTTGTGTTGGAAGATTGTAAAAGAAGCGCTAAATTCTTGAGGAGCGTTCACTATTAAATCATGCTCACAATATTTCTTCTAAAAAAATTAAAAAAAGGTTTTCGTGTAAGCCGAATAACAGAATCTCTTTCATGGCATGAAGATTCTAAGACTATATGTATTAAATTATATAATTTATTAAATAATTTAAATAAGTCATTTATTTGACTATATATCAAGTAGGGTTACATGACTAAAAGTATAAGTATATGTTTATTTGACTTGACACATATTGAAGGAACTTTAATTTGTTCAAATCAAATTGAAAGAAAATTCTATCATTCATTAATTTCATTTTCTATCTATAGCAATTTTGAACTCCAAATATGAATATGGATTTTCTTTCTTGTTGTGCAGCACTACAAGGCATCGAAAAAAAAGTGCTGGGATAGACTTTTTTAGTCTATACTGCGCTTTTTGAAGTTATCCCAGCATTTAAAAACGTTAAAAAAACTCCAAATTTTTGTAGTGGGTGTGGGTGTAAAAGAAACAAGTAATAACAAATATCATAAAACTAATTCTTTGAATTGAACGGATAGATTTTGGTTATACAACGCAGTCACTTTACAATTACATGACAAGCAGCCTATTAATTATTCAGCAAAAAAAGACAAGCAGCCTATTAATTAGCATCCTTCTTTTTGCACCAAAACACACAAATGTATATATGCGCTTTCCAGTAAAAGTGACAAACACTTTTACTCCCATTAACGGATGATGTGGCATGATGATAGATGATCGTAAGCCAATTTAATATTTATTAGTGGCAATCGTACATGGTGTCTCTAAATATAAATCCATAACAAATCAAATAGTATCATGCATGTTACTATGGCCTCTATTCCTCGAAGACCCAGGAAAACTATCACTCACTTGAGTATTTGATTCTAAAGGCTTTAGAATTAGAATACTCTCTCCTTACTTTCCATTTCATTCCATTATAATCTACTCATCCCATTCTTTTATGAACTCCAAAACAAAATGTTAAGATGCTAAAGGAATTGCTATAACTGATTTTCATATTACTTTCCTTTTCTCTAATCACAAGTGGCACTACAAAAAAGTTGACCTATGCCGGCGTTTTCTAGAACCACCACTATGGATCACCTATTACTGTGGTTTTAATGAATGCTGCTATAAACAAAAGCTTACAGCGGCGCTTTTGTTAAGTATTAATTGGCATAGTTATGGTCAATACTGGCATTTGAGAGGACTATAACGGTGTTTCTAAAGAATACCTCAACGCATGTATCTATTACAGCGGTTTGAAAGCGCCAGAATAGGTCTTACTTTCTGTGAAATTGAGTTTTTTTTCTTTTAAGTTTTTTTTAATACAAGGCTTATTACAGCACTTTTAGACCACCGCAATAGGTAATTACTCAAAAATATACCTATTATAGGCTCAGATTATTTTCTACGGGAGAATTGGGTGATTCTAGAAAAACGGAATTTTTTTGTCCCACTTTTAATATTTGAGTTTATTTTTCATCAATTATAATATTTCATTGGTTTGAATTTTTTTGGTTTTAACTTTAATTACTTTATAAAGAAAAGAAAAATAGAAGTACATGTGACATGTTGCAATTTTAATGAAGTATAAGATGGCATAAATAATTTTATTCATTCTAAAGTTTCTTGTTTTGAAGTTCTGGTTGCAATTACATCCTGCATATTGACTTGCTTCTCTATGCTTTTTATTTTCTTGGTATATTGGTCACTAAAACTTTCATTTTCATTTTATATATTAATTGGGTCACATTTCCTATCATTATTTCTGGATACTGTCACTTCTAATCCTGACAAATGTGATTCCTGGTACCTCCTGAATTGTACGTTCAACATTTCATATGATTTACTATTATTAAACAGCTTCCAATGATACATGTAGTGACAATTTTCAGTGATTTGCGTCAGTTTCCCATTTTATTTGACTTCAAGAAGACAATATTGTAAATAATAGAAGGTTGTCCAAAAGAAAGAACCGAAAGGTATTTTGCATATATCAACAATAATTGATGTGATACGACTCATCATCGGTTCATGAATGGCGTGCTTAAATACTAAATAATAATCCTGAAGTCTAAATGGACAATTTAGTGGTAAATTAATATAATGCTAATTTCCCCCATAAGTCCAATTGAGATACTTTTTTTTGTGTGTGTTGGGGGGTGGTGTTGATTAGAGGATATACATTGATACATACACTAATACCTTGAATCCTGCCTAAATAGTCAATAGGGTGATCTTTAATTTTTTTTTTTTTTTTCCTTTTTAATTCTTGATTTGATTGACATGTGCAAAGCATTGTTGAAGAAAGTGAGTTCTTCTATAATCAGTGCTCTAATAAATAATATAAGTAAATTAAGGTGACAAAACTCACTAACCCCACCTTATTTGTGTGTGTGTGTGTGTGTGATGGGACTGTTTGGTTTACAGCTTACCGAAACTTTGTTGTATTTGGTCATGTGGGTTTAAAGTAGCATCATTGGGGAAGAGAAAATAAACCAAAAACAAGTGCAAGTCCAAAAAGCCTCTCTTATTCGATCCATCACCTACCAACTTCAGTGTAAGAGGTTAAAAAAATCATGCAATTTCTAATAAGACAAACCCAAACAACGTTAGAAATTTTAGGCAAAATTGGAATGATTTCAAGGTAGAAACATCGGGAATAAGATAACGTGAAACAAAAGAAGGTAATAGTGACTCGTTGAAATTTGAGAACCCAACCCCATCTTTGTAGAAGAGATAATTGAACAATATATCATATTGTTTGAATGACGCCTATAAATCATCGACAGTGGTCAACAGTGAAGGCCAACTTTTTGACCTTATTTTAATTAATAAGTTTCTCATTTTTTTTCTCTACCCCACTAAAGGATACGAAATTCACATGGGGAGAATATCTCTAAATAATGTCATTTTCCTTATAAAAACAGAAGAGGGAAAAAAATATGAAAGTGTGATGAAGATTGAGGTACAGATCGACTTTCATTATATTCTATTTGTCTATAAGTGAATATTTAATTTGGTCCATTGGAATTAAAGTTTACTTAGAAGGCTCATATGCTACACAATGGGTTAGGGTGTCCTATCTCATAAACCTTTCATTAAGGTATAGATTTAGGTTCAATAATTACACACAAAAAGATATTTTAATATCATGTTTTCAGTACAATAATGGAGAAAAATTTGGGAGTTACAATAAATTGAGAATTCATGGGTTTGAAGTTGTGAACATGGATGTTAAGATTAGGTGGTGGTCAATTAAATGATGGTTTTCTCTTTTTCAAAGTTTTGATGGGACTCATTTCACAAAAAAAAATATAGGGTGTCAAAGGGAATAAAATGATTTTCTTCCCTATGATATGTACTTAAGCTCTAATATATAACTGATGTTAAGGGTCCCCTCCTCCAAAGGAATATGATAGATAATTGTTTGGCATGCATCCAATACTCTAGAATTTAGATGCGACATAAATAAAACACGTGTCTAAAAATAAGCGCATATCACTTTTGTGTTTCTCTAATACACTAGAACATTAGACATACACTTTACTCAAAATAAATATGGTCATTTTTGTTGGAAATTAACCATTAGCTTGTTTACACATTCTTATTCAGACATTTTTTGAATTCCCCTATAATGTAATAAAGGATATAGAGTTTTATCGATTACAAAAAGTAACATATCCAAAAGAAAATAACTATCCAAAATTTTGAAATTGTGGTGAAGCAAAATGATATATTAGTGCCCCTATTTGTTTCGGTATAAAATATTTAAAAAAAAGATATGGTTGAAACACTTGGTCACAAAATCATCTTCTATTGACTAGAAAAAAAACCCTTATTTAGGGCTGAAAAATGTTCTACACCTATAAAATATTGTATAACATTTTCAATCTCAAGATAACAAAACCACCAAAATAATAGAAATATTACCAAAATATCCTTAAAACCTCTAAACTGATACCAAAACCTTCAAAATGATTGATGCATCCTTGAAATCTCTAAAATGACAAAAATAGTCATAGATCTCCAAAATTATCAAAATACATTTAAAACCTAAAAAAATGCTGCAAAAACCTTCAAAATGACCAAATATCTTTAAAAACCTTCAATGTCAATATGACTAAAATACCCTTAAACCACCAAAATAAGAAAATACCCCCAAAACCTCAAAATAACAATTACCACCTCTCAAAACCTCCAAAATGACCATGATATATCTCAAAATTTCAAGACTTGCTTCTAAAATTTTAAAAGTAACACAAAAACAACTCTCAAGTGTATTTTTGGAGGTTTTAAGTATCTATAATTATGTATGTAAACGTGTAAGTTTTGTTGATAATTTTTGTTAAATTTGTTTTGGTACTCTTATTTTGGTTGTGCATATTAGTGTAATTTTCAATAATTTGATTTTGATTGTGCTTCTTTTTTAGGTTGATTTTAGATGTTTTGTATTAATTTTAACAGAATGAATTAAAGTTTTTATTTAATATATATATTAAATAAAAACTATGTTGAAATTTTGGGATTTTTGGTTGTGCATATATATATATATAAAAGAAAATTTGTGATTTTTTGTACAAGACAAACACCAAAAATGTTTTTCAAGACATTTTAAAAATACAACCAAACAATATAAAACAAGCCATTTCCATTAGATTTTTTTTTATTAGAAAATATATTCCCAAAAAAAATTATGTTGAAACAAGTGGAGCCTTAGTTATTATGTGAAAATTTTAACACTAAATAAAAATATATATAGACCTAAAACCCCACTTACCCACTTACTCTAATAGTATTATAATAAATCTATAATATATATAAAATTAAGGACTTCTGACTCTTGGTTGAACTCAATATTTTGTCACTTAAACTTTTAAGACCTTATAATTTTATACGCCATTATTCTATTATATTTTTAAACTAATTTTAAACTTAGTCTATATTTAAAACATTCATTAGAATCTTACTAAATTATATTTTCTTTAAATAGTAGAATGCATGTCAAGAGCCTTGTAATTGTAGGTTTGTAGCTCAACTAGCACCCCTTTGTGTTTCTAGCAGTAACTACATGGTTCAAATTCTCTCACCCCTAACTATTGAATTATCAAATATTTATGGTTTTATATGAAAACAAAATTATAATAAATACCTATGAGTAATTATAATAAATAACTATGAATAATTACCATAATTATTAAATTTTATATTTAGACAAAAAATAAAAGATAGAAAAAAAATATATTTTGTTTAACTTTATTGTTCATTGCACCAATTACCGACTAGTTACTATTTATCTTAAAAGTTTAATTAAGTGATAGAAAAGGTGTTTATTAATTATTACCCTTATTTTAAAAATTATAAAGGCTATTACTAAACAAGACTCTAGTGAGTAAAAGACAATTATTTGATTCTTTCTTAGATTAAGAATTTTGGGTGAGACCAAACTTTCATCATAAAAATTAGATTGAACTTGGACAAGCACAAGCGCATGTAACAGTGTGCCTTTTTTTTTTTTTTTTTTGCTAAAATTTAATTTAGTTCCTTAACTTTTACTTCAATTATTAAATTAGTTCATATGGTTTGATTTTTGTCAATTTAATCTCTCACTTTGTCAAAACAAGTCAATGGTCCTTGTATCTAATTTTGTTAGCAAACAATGCAGGTTAAACATTTTTTTTTTTATATTAAAATTTTAACTGAAAATATAATGAGACTTGTTTTATGAGTATTATTTAAAAATAGGAACATTTTTTAAAAAAAACAAACGCAAATACACGCAAGAGAGAATAAAATTCTAACATAAAGTCATACCAGATTAGCTCATTTAGAAACAAGAACTGTTTAAATGACTGCAAAAAACTACAAAGCCATATTTGACTCATTTTAATAAATACCCGAAATGATGGACCTATGACTATTAATATTTAATAGTAGTAATAGGGCTCAGCTAGTCCACTTAAATTATGGTTTCTTCTTTTTCTCAAAACAAAAAAAAAAAATTATGGTTTCTTGAAGTTGTCCACTTATCCAAGCTTAACTAAAGTCTGCCTAACTCTCAAAACAAAAATAAAATAATTAAAGTCTGCCTTTGAGTTCTGACCTTGATTCTTGACCAAAAAAGGATGAATATTGTTTGACATAAATCAAAAACAACTTTTTCCTGCATATACTTAAACACCATGCAAGACCCTGAATAGATTGGTATGTGTTGTTAATCCGCTGGAGACTATTAATCCCATTGATGTTCTGAGTTACTGGTTTTCACATTCATGGTATCTCTGGAGGCCGCCGTGTCACATACCAACGCATTACATATACCCGTTGCATAATATCCCTTTTTTTTTAGCTACTTTTGCCCTCATCTCCAACACAGTAGTTCAAAAACGACATAGTTGTACAAAAGCTGAAGTCCTTGTACTATATTATCTAAAGATCAATTGTATGGGCATGCCTTGAATACATGGTTTTCTCAGGCCTGCTTAATTCTTTTCTCAAT
This sequence comes from Quercus glauca, assembly GCA_023736055.1. NCBI lineage: Eukaryota > Viridiplantae > Streptophyta > Magnoliopsida > Fagales > Fagaceae > Quercus > Quercus glauca. The sequence continues at coordinate 71,628,615 of CM043319.1, forward strand.
GCCTCAAATCAATCCACACCTTGAATGAATGCCTTTGCCACAACTCTTTTTTTAGTAGGCACCTGTACCATAATTCTCTAAGATGGCTAGACCCTGCAAGTGCAACAACCTTCTAGTCCCATCTGACAAGTGCAACAATTTTCCAGCCTAACTGCACAAGCCTGTATTGAATAAAATGAGCATTGGTTCATGGAGAACTATATTTTTAGCTCATTTCTAGTTGCACATACAAAATGTTAAAACTTCCATTGGCAATGCAACTTATACAAATACATTACATAGTACTATGACAATCACCCGCTAGATTCACCAACAATTTTAATTAAACAATTCTGAATTATTCTCCCAGCTGACAACACAGGGATCAGACTGATACTACAGAGCAACAACCAATCTAATCTTTGCCAAGCTAATTAAACATAACCAAACCAAACAATCAACACAACTCAAATTTTGTGTTAGGAAGTCTTGACCTCGCCACGGATTCAAATGCATAGAAACACCCACACAGCATATTTAACCATCACTCTCAAAAGGAGAGAGCAAAAAAGAAAAAAAAAAAGAAAAAAAGTGAAGCTTGATGAGAAATCCATCGGAGAAGCTAACAGTCACTGTTCTTCAATAACACTATTTCTGCCTCATCTTGCAACCACCCTACGAACTGCCTACAGATTTAACCTATACATGCTACTGAATTCTAAGTATAGATCCAGATTGAAGCAATACTGCTACCATTGGGACTGGTATTGAGCCTTGGTTGAAAGGACACCTTTGATCAATGACTGGTTTGTGCAGCAAAACTTCAGGATGTGCCATCTGAGGAAGAAATATCATTTTTATCAGAGTTGAGATTGATATTGGCCTGCGATTTGTCACCTGATGCCACCTCATTTTGTTGATTCTCATCTTTCTTTGAATTGAGAAACCGACCCCCACATCCCCTTGCTCTTCTCAGTGCGTGCAAATGTCGAGATTCATGCAAATATGGCTGCAAGATCAGTTGAGTGATGAGCAATAAATCAATTTACGTTTAAATAATATAAAATTGAAAGACAATTAGAACCAAATAAGACTAACACTTAAAAGGATAAAAAAGGCCAAGCAACCTCACAGATTACTTATTTATTTATTTGGCAACCCACAGATCATTTATTTATTTATTTGCTCAGCATATGTAGGAGGGATTGAACCCCAGAAACTAAACCCACATAGGCCAGAATGCCATTGTAGCCTATGAAGCAAACTCAACACAATTTTGAATAAAAGAGGCAAGAAACGCGTGGCTTATAACATACCTTCCTAGACTTAATAGCTTTATGTTCTGATTCCGCTTTTGCACGAGACTGTCGACGTCGCAGGATGCCATGATATTGTTTTGCATTCACAAATACAGGTTCCTCAACTGCATCTGATGGCAAAGGAACACCAGCCTGCTGGATTCCCATCAACTGAAGATGGACCTGAGGTAAATAATTATCCAATAATTGTAAGGTGGGATGGTCATAAGCAATGTGTGGTCTCAATATCAACAATGACCATATGTCATAAAGAATTAGAGATCAACATATGCCATCTTTTTTATCAATGTATCGACAGATAGAATCAAAGAGAGCATACCATTGGTTGCCCACCATAGGGCTGTGGAGGATAGGGTTGTGCATCATAGGGAGCAAAGATGCTTCTATAATAAGGATCTGGGTACGGGTATGCCGCCGGTGCCTTCAATAGAAAAGCCAATATGGAATTAGTTAAGTGTGTGATATGACTTAGTTCCAAATTTAAATTTGAAAAAAAAAATCGGAGGGAGAAACCACAATCATTCTGTCAACTAATTCAGTAATAAAACTTCAATAAGAACTGTTGCCACCAAAACATTTTTTAATAATACAAGAATGAACAAGAGAAAGTTTAGAATTCATGATGCCTTGAAAGGGAGAAAGGGGGGTTTTCTTTTTTGGGGGGAGGGAGGGGTGGCTACTACAACCACCTACAAAAGAAATTTTTCTAAGCCTTTTGTTCTAATCTGCATTCATTAATCATGAGACATTATTGTAATGCAAACATTTGAGTTATGGCTTTCACATGTAATCAGATCAAGAAATGACAACATAAAATACTAGTTGAGTCTTTCTTTTTTATTCCATGATTTTCAGTGTTGCCAATTCATATTTTTTTCAAATCCTGCAATTGATATTAAACATTCTGAAATGAGAGCATACACATCACCAACTTCAGTTGACTGCTCAGAGGAACTACCTCATGCACACAGGATGCATACTAAAGATAGCCTAAAATTGCAACACATGCAAATTACAATCGAAATAAAGGGGAATCAAGTGAAATCTACAAAAGAAAGAGTGACACTATAACTCAAAGCACTAGACCATTCAAACAGTGATCTAGTGAAATACGTCTTCAATTGAACCGCCGAGTTTTCCAAATCTTCAAAAGTTCAGCAATTCCTCCCCCTCTGCAAAGTCCACAACAATCAAACCAGAAAAGAAGGAAGTAGGGAACCCTAGTACCCAGGTTATAAAAGCAAAAACATGTGACCTCAGTCCTCACTCAATGACACTACAAAGCAGATTACCTTAGCTAATGTGTGTAGAGCTGTTGGCTAGATGGTTGAAAATATAATGCGCTGCATTGGTTATTTAATGCTCCAATTCTTCTGCAATTGATTTACTCATAGAACACCAATCCACTAAAATATTTCACAATTTTTTCAGATCGTCCATTGTCAAAAATTTTCTCCTTGCTGCTGTCCAAACAAAACAATCCCCACTTGTTAGGGCCCTTGGCCTGCTAAATATTCCTCCATGGAATGGTTCCCGTTAAACCTCTATCAGAGCCAAATAATAAGATTTTACCTCAAAATTACACCAATCAATGCCCTCCCCATTCACGTTAACTGAATAACTCAGTAAACTGATCCGCTGACCCAAGTTCCCAATCCTGTACAGCCCTTATACATTTAGAGTTCACTATTGAACCAATTCATTTAATCAGCCATATATGCATCCCTATCCAGTGCAACACAAAAAAGCTTAGAAATCAAACAATTTAACATAATCTCCCCACACCGTGGACCATTCCAAAAGCATACTCGATCCCTAATCCTCACTATGAAAGTAGCATATCCGGAGAACTCCCAGCTCTTACAAATGCTTTTCCACAAACTTACCCCCTTATGCAACCCTAACTATCTATAACTTAGATATAATTATGCCTGCTCAATCTATAACATTGCAGTCTTACTGTTACCTAAAAACACAATCATGTTCCGTTGATAGAATAAAGGTGAGAGCTAAATGTAAAATAGGGTCTCTCTTAGCTCAAAGAATCCTGTTCATCAATGACAAAATTGCAACATGATTACAAATAGTTACAGAGCTTAATTTTTTTCGGAAGCAACCCAACTTTTATCTTTTCTCTAGTTTCATTCTAAAGTAAAACACAAATACTAACAAAATAAAAGAACTCATTACAACTTTATTTATTTAAGATGTAGTACTTATCAAAAAAAAAACTTTATTTAAGATGTAGTAAACAAGGACCGCCTAGTAAGACAATTCGAAAACCAAATATGGTTTCAATCGTGTAAAATCAACAGCTTGATGAATTCCTCATCATCATTAGCATCCATTAAAAGAAACATTAATTGAAAAGATATACATCCCATTTGTCATGAGTTGTGAAAGATAAAGGATCAAAGTCACCATTGAAGCAAGAGTGTAGTAGCTTAAACTCCTGTTTTACAACAAAACACCAACACTTCATAAATTGCCTTAACGCAACTTGTGGTGCTTTTCACCACTACCAACTCTTTACCAGATATGCATCACCCAGGGAAAACCACTGACTAGTACATTCTCTAACAATGAAACACAATAACTGTTTGTAAGTACACAGTGTGACAATGGAGGGGTGTAGTCGTGGTACACAGTAAACAAATGATAAACATAAAAAATAAAAATAAAAAAAAATAGAAAAAAAAAAGATGAAAGAATGAAAAAGAAAAGTGAAGGCAAAATGATACACCTATGTAGAAGAAATGTTAAGTGTGTCAAAGAAGTTTTCACCTTTAATCTAGTACTCCCAATTGGTCACCAACATGTCACATCCTCTCTAACACCAGAAACATGAATAGCATTAAGAGAATAAAACCGCCAATCCACAGCCTCCAATTCCTAAATCATGGATGGTCCTATTCAATCTTAGATTCCAATGCAACTTCCTCCTGACCAATCCATATGGCTCACCACAGTTGCTCTCCTAATAATGGCAAAAGAATAGAGGTGAACATATCCTTTAAGGAGAGCTCATACATACAACCATGACAGAAATTGCTGGCCACATCAAACCTTTACTACTTCAAAAACAATTCTATTTCCACCTAAATTATCCGAATAAACTAAGTTTTTACCTCAGATTCTTTTTTTCTTTTTTCTTTTTCTATTTATATCCTTGCATTCCACTTTTTTCTCTCACTGCATGCATCCATAGTTAGATACCATACTCCTGAATATAGATAACAATTGTAAATTGATCGCTCCAATACCAAAGAAATGAGAAAGTCTATTGGTCTCCTTAGAAACCTCTCTCTCTCTCAACCTGTTTTAGCTTTTCTTTTTCCTTTTCTTTTTTGGGTTTGATTGATTACTCTGCTTCAGTAACTCACCATATATGGTATCTTTTCCCAATATTTGAATTCAAACTTCTTGACCGCTGTGTTCTCACTGCAACTTCAAATCCTGAATGACAATCATCTTGAGTCTACTAAGGAAGATACCCACAAATTAATATATATCAAATAATATAAGTATCAAGAGATCCTTTTTCAGGTGTATCATTTAACACATTTCAATTATTCAAATGCGAAGTTTTAGAAGAAAGAAAATAGGATAAAATCAACATATACACTACCATGACACACAATTTTTATTCACAACATTCATGACTACAAGGCTGGAATAATTACCAGTTACAGATATGTTCAGAAAATAAAAAATGAGGATTATTAGAAGATAATCAGGAACAAAGAAGATTCCTAGGAATATTTGGAACTTGATTGAATGACAGTAAGGAACCAGGTTTCAAGGTAAGGATTTAACAAAAATAAAGAGTAGGGAATCAGTCTCTTTTAAGGATCTAACAAAGACTGTTTGTCATAATACAATTGGCCGATGAAGCCCAAGTGCCCAACACTATGTCCAGGTTAACTTCAACCTTTTTTTAAAAAAAAGAAATTTATATATGTAGCAAACAGATTATTTGATTGAAAAAAAAAAAATTCAATGTGGAATATGCTAATAATAACACAAACAGTTTAAAAGTTGACTTCAAAAGTAGTACCATAGCAGGTCCTGCTCCAAGTTGTGGAGGTGTTGGATACTGAACATTAGAGGTAGTAACACCAGGGTGAGACATTCCAGTTATAGGAGACGAAGAATGAATCTGGGATTCTGAGTGCTTTTGCTGCTCATCAGCTTCACTATTATCTGGACAATCATTAATTTACAGAACATAAGTATTTTACGTAAAATTTTAAAAAATAATAAAAAAATAAATAATACAAGAAAGACAAGATACAACATGTTTAGACCAAAGAAAGAAACTAGTAACCAGTAAAACAAAGTGCAAAGGCACCAAGCTTTACAACTGAAGTGAGGGACTCCAGCTTTTAAATAATCAGCCTGGTGACTCAACTTGTACAATGAGATGTAGGTAAGTTTCTTGAACATAATTACCAAAGCATAAGGGCAACACATGTAAGCAGACAATAAGAACACTGTAAAGCAAAATTACCATGGATGGCTATGCACTTTGACCATGGTTCAAGAGGTAAGAAAGTGAGCTGAGATCAGGGTAATTCAAGTTCTAATCTAATAACTAAAAAATATTACCACGGAAGGTAATGAAACTGCCAACAACAGTGCACAAAAGAGCCCTTTGTTAACAAAGATTGAGACCTGCCCTAAGCAACAAGAAAAAGAGCTATAGTTATAATGTGAACAGTGTCTTTGTGAAATGGGAAGCACAAGGAAAGATTTCTTTTAATTTAGACTTACTTAATTTGGAATCAATTTTATTATGTATTGGTCAATTGTATTTTATTTTAGTATTTTAGGTTTAATAGTACTTCTATTTAATGTGCTATAGTCAAAGTCATTTTTGTAATTTAATAATTGGGATTTCTTAAGTCACTTAGAATTAGGTTTACTATGTCAATTAGAATTAGGGTTTCCTATGTTAGTTAGAATTAGGGTTTGGTATTCTATTTAAGCAAGCATTGTACTCCTATGAGAGAGGATTAGTTTGATGATGAATAAAATTTCTCTTGAAATTGTCCCAATGGTCTGGTGCTGCTCATATCAGTTCTCTCTTGCTTGGTGTTAACTCCAAGCAGGCCTAGGTACCGACTATAGGTTAACTATCCTTCATTGTCTCATTCTTTATTGTTGCGTCATTTTGGTTTGTCCTGCATTACTTTGGATCTGGTGGTAAGGTAGCAGTGAACTCACGCTGAAGATCCTAGCATCAAATCCTTGGAAAAGCATGAGCTAAAAAAGAATTAGATTTTCTCTGGTTACGGTTATTCTGTTTCTATGGAACTGATAACGATGAAGGGGAAAAAAAAAACCTTCTACATTTTAAATGAAAAAATAGTGTAATTTCCATATAACAGACGATGAAGAGTTAGGGAACAAAGCAGAGGCAATTAAGTTAGACTGAAGCTCATAACACCAAATATGCTGGTTCAATTACAGCATATTAGAATTATAATTCAATCTATTCACAAAGATCAAAACAGAATTTTTAAAAGGGGAGCACTGATATAAGATTTTGAATCCAGATTTTCTAGAAAATACCGGAAAGATCGTTCACAGAAGAAGTCATGAGGCTGTAATGCACCCCAAATCCTGAATCCCGACAGTCAAATCTGGCAGCACAACCAACACTGTTAAATTAATACCAAAGCATTCCAGAGACATGTTAAAATAGAGATCCTAGTCACCAAAATCATGCTCATTGGTCCAAACTAGGACCTTTCAGTCACTAAATAGTATCAAAAGGTTAAATGCTTAATATTTAACATTTATGAAAGAGCCTAAGGAAAAAGAACTGGGGAAAAAAATTGATATTCAGCACCATAATGCCAAGCACAAAAATAGTGCAGTGAGAATACAACTGCAGGAACTAATTTAAATTACTACTGGAATACAAAAGTATACCACAAACCAACTAAAATATTACACATAAATAATACCACTGATCAAAAAACATGTACTATGCTTATCGTCCATGACATTACTAGGGTTGATTAACTGCCTATCAAAAAACAATTACTAGGGTTGATTAACAAATACCAAAAAGATGTAATTGATATTAGAAACTAAATTTATTCACGTAGTTACAGCTACTTATTATGGTATATATAATCATTCATGGACTGACACATATTAGTACTCAATTTAGTTCATTGGAAAAGCATCAGAGCTCCATTATGTCATTAAATAATGGACAAACCTAAGGTTCATAGAAGGTGAATTGCTTCAAGAGAAACAATTCATATCAACAATGAAATCATTCAGTTCTTTTCCTTTTTTGTACTATTGGAATGTTCTTTCAATAAGATCAGAAAACCCTACCATTTTTTCCATGCATACAGGGGTAGAGACTAGAAGATGGACAGACAATTTTTCATAAAGAAATCAAGAACCCACACATTCATAGAAGGTGAATTGCTTCAAGAGAAACAATTCATATCAACAATGAAATCATTCAGTTCTTTTCCTTTTTTGTACTATTGGAATGTTCTTTCAATAAGATCAGAAAACCCTACCATTTTTTCCATGCATAAAGGAGTAGAGACTAGAAGATGGACAGACAATTTTTCATAAAGAAATCAAGAACCCACACGTTCACAAATAGCAGATAAAATTGTTTAGGGTTGATGGCAGATGAAGAAAGTATATCTTCTCTATGGTATTTAACCTTACAAACATGGAATATGCTCCTAACAATGATGATTTTATCAAACTTAGTCCATATGTCAATGGAAATAATCTATTGATTTATACAAGGACAGAAACAAAGGCAAACTGCCTCCATTTTGATGACTAAAGAAACATAGCATAATAGTCACGTTAAGGAATTATAGCATCCAAAGACTAAGTCAACTTAGCATATAGAAAGTGCAACTTGAGACATGGTTTTAATTGAGCTATATTCAGTATTTATAACATCAGATTTATAATGATCTAGACCAATATATTTGCATGCAGAGCTCTTCATTAGGTAATTTATTGGCAGGTAAACCATTTTGATTTTCTTTTGTATTACTGAAGAAGCCAATGGCTGAAAGGAAGAAAACAAGAAATCAATTGGAAACTCGATAAACTTGCTAATTTTTAAGCCCAACAAATGATGCATATCCCTCAATCTTCACTTAAGGCTGCATTTGTTTCTACGTAAAATGTTTTCCCCCAATAGCATTTTCCACATTTTTGGGTGTTTGATCCAGCTGAAAATGCTGGTCAAACCAAAAAAAATTTTCTGTTTGACCAGGAAAATAACCTTCACGGATACAGACACAACACCCACCCACCCACCCTTTCTCCTCCCTGTTGCTACCACATATTTCAGTGCCACACTCAGCCAAATCCTAACCCAGCAACCCCCAATCCAACAACCCACGACCAAGAAACCCACGCCATTGCCACTCCAGTGCTTTTAGTATATTGATCTGCTACACCCCTCCAAGCAAAGCTGGCAATTTTTTTTTCCCCCCTCATATTTGATGAGTAACCTCCAATTTTCTTGTGATTGCAAAAGCCTATTGTGGGTTTTTTTTTTTTTTTTTTTTTTTTTGGTGTGTGGTCATGAGAAATTAGTTGATTTGTGTTGTTATGAGAAATCTATCGTGGGTTTTTTTATTTGCAATAGGTAGTATGAAATTAATTGTTAGATTTTGTGTATAGGAAAAATTGTGATTTTAAGTGCAAGCCAAACGCCTGAAAATGTTTTCCAAAGCATTTTCAATAGAAGACATTTTATGCCAGAACAAACACAGCCTTATATTCATCCAACTCTTGCGGTTCAGATAATCACAACAAATATTAGCACCTCAACACCAAGGGCATCACAACATCATCCAGCACACTGCAACCTCAATAGAAGCCACTACATGAAGGTACTAGGTATTGACAGAAGATAAACCACCACAAGCTAAAGAGAGATCCTTTAGAATTTTTTATTGCTCAGGAAAGACAGTATCTAAAATTTAAAAGACAAACATATATTTTCTTCTCATTTCAAACAATGTCAAGAAAGCAATTGGTAAAAAGCCTACTTTGATCCTTACATAGCACAACATAGTTTAATCCATATTTGGTAGCAGACTGAGAAAACATATCTATTAGATGGAAAAAACAATTTTAATAAATAAAGGAAAAATAAGATAAAAATTGCTTTTATTAAATTTAATTGTGCTTGCTATCATACTTATTGAAAGAATCATGAGAAGTAAACCATTGATGCGCCAGTGACAATTTATATAAAAAGAAGTATGATGACTAACTCCATTAAAGAAACTATATGCCATAAAGCAAGGTTGACTTCAAGAGAACTAAAGCATGACAAACATAATTGGGTTTGGGATAAGTTTGTTAAAACTTATAATACTTTTTTTTTCTTTTTCTAATAACTGTAATTAATTAACAATTGAACAGACATTCAATTTCCAAATTAACCATGCGGATGTCTCATGAAAACTGACCCATAAATTTTGATTTTACCCGTCGTCTTTTAAAACGAACCGTAGCTTTCATCCTATATGATCACAACCATAATAACTCTTTCTGATTTGATAAAAGACAGTACCTATGCAGACATGAATAGAATAAATCTTTCTGATTCAATGGATAAAGCTTAAATGCTATCACCTTCACTTTAAAATGTGTAGACACAAGGTGGCTTCACAAACTTCTTCCCTACGTGCCTCATTCCCTTCCTCCATTACCTTACTTAGTTCAACCATCTAACAACCAATCAGCTCTTGCCACACACTTGGCCTTTATCAACATTCCTATATGATATGCCTAGATTGAATTTTTTTTTTTTGGGATATTTCGATAATTGGGGGAGGGGAGATTTATTAAACTCTGGATGTCTCAGTTCAGCTACAAGGCTTTGGGCATGCCTAGGGTATAATTACCTGATAAAATACGAAATAACTAATTCCCTTGTTCACAATTCTAACTCAGTATCAACACAAATAATGCATTAATCAACAACCTTAACTGTCAAAATAACAAGTTCCTCAGCAAAAAAAAAAAAAAAAAATCAAATTTCAATCAAATTACCAGAAATCAATTCAATAAACTAACTTAAACCCGAAATTCAACTATATTGACACCAAAACCTGGAAAATTCCGCTCAACTAAATCCCAGCTCAATTATCCATGTAAGCCCCAAAAATCAGCTCAAATTCATCTAAACTCAGGTAATTCAACTCAATTAACTTACAAACCATTTTAAATAAATTAATTAAATAACATTCAAAACAATTCATAAAACTCGCCAAATTACCCGTTTGGTTGCCCAGAAACCATCAAAAGAAAACGAAAAAAAAAAAGTTACAAACTCTCGTTTTTCTCAGCAACCAAACAAACACCAGAGATAGATAAAGTTCAAAAACTCTAAACAATTTTTCCATTTCCTCTAGTTTTTAATTTCCGAGCAACCAATCACGCTTCCGAAAAAAAAACCTATTAAAAAAAAATTGGAAATTGAACAAACTAGGGTTTTGAATTTCGAAATTTACCTTACAGGGAAAACTTCTTCCCAGGCCGCTGTAATTTGAAAACAATTTCTCTTCTTCTTCTACTACCTACTACTTCTACAACTTTTTGTTCTTTTCCAAAATTAATAAAAATTTCTGTTTAGGAAAAACTTTTACGGGAATTGGAAATCCATTAACCGCTCTGCTGTACTTCACTGCTACCTATCCAAGCGACACACTTCCTTTTTCCCCTTTTCCAATTCCCCTAATAAATCCTTTTTTTTTTTCACCATCCACTTTTTTCCAATATATCGGGTTTTTTACCCGATATATCGGGTTCAAACCGGGTTTGTGCGGTTAAATGTCAAGCAAGTTTGGTGGGCCAGACAATGATCATGACTGTCAAATTATAAATGGAGATTTCGGGCAGTAGAGTAGGACTGACGGCAAAGAATGGAACAAATCTGAGCCACAAAATATGTTGAGCAGATTGAATTTGTGGTTAGGATTTGAGAAGTGACTGCTGACCGCTGACCGTTGTTGTTGCTGGTTGTTTTTTCTTTGGTTTCGTGTAAGTGTACGGATCAGATGAGAGTGGGCCCACGGAAGAGATAGAAGAAATATAGGCGTCATCATAGATGATGATCAAATGCGTAATTTTGATGTGATATCTATAATTTTTTTATATTTTATTTTTCAGTTTGCTTGGCACCAATAAAGTAAACTTCTTTTGCTTTGCCACCTATAAAAATTAAAAAGTAAAGTCATGTAATTTTTATTTATTTTTTATTGTACGCTACCTAGAAAAGTCTAAATTTTTAGTCTTCCTTGCTTAAAAATGCGTGGTTAGTTTTGGACCGCAGAACTTGACAAGAAAAAAACAAACCAAAGAGAAATTTTTGGTCACGTTTATGGTCAAGGTAGGGTACAAAACCCATGATAAACTTGGTCAAGTGTATATTACAACATTGTTTTAGCAATTAATGACAAATGGTGACCAAAGTAAATTTGATGTTTTCTCCTTTTTTTTTTTTTTAACACATTTTTAGTTAGAAAATAAGGGATTTAAACCCTATACTTTTTTAGGAAAAAAACATTAGATTTAAGTAGTGAAATTGAGTTATAAAACTCTTAACAATGTGTTAATTTGATATTAATATAACGAATGAATGATAAGAGAAATAAAAAATAATGAGTTAAATGAATGATGAGAGAAATTAAAAATAATGAGTCCCTAACATTACGCTACCATGCACAAAGAAGTTTTTTTTTATCTAAAATTAATTTTATTCTATGGGTTTTAATTAGTTTGATTAGTATTTTTTTTTTTCTCTCAAATAAGAGATTTAAGATTTCAGTTCTGTTTACACCAACTAATTAATGTCTTGGTATAATGTTAAAAGATCAATCATCATATGGCATTCATCATAGTTTGATATACTACATGATTTTTATAAAATAAAATTTTAAAAAAAAAATGTTAGGGCTAATAGCCTTCTTTTTAAAATTATATAGTATATATTACGATAAATTTTATCCCTATTTATGTTGTTGCTTTCCTATCTACCCGCTTCCATATTCGCTGCCATTTTACAAGTGTAGCTGACAATAAGCAGCCATAGGAATAGGATTATGAGATATGTTCTGGTTAGTTTTAACCTTCCTTTTCTTTCTCTATCTCTATCTTCCTTTTTCTTTTCACTTTTTCATTATACATATTCCTTCTTTTACTTTCACCAATCCTTTTCTTCAATCAAAAACCTTATCCACTCCACTGAGATGAAGCACTCGTCATCTATTTGGCACCAAAATGAAATCCAATCTCCAAAGTGCAAGCATAAAGTTGCTTTATTAGGTAAGATTGTTTTTCCGATGCTATTGTTTTTGTTAATTTTGGCTAAAACACCTTTTCGGTCCATAAGATTTTATCTAAATTTAATTTTTACCACCTCAAATTTCATCCAAGTTCTTGACAACTTTAAAATACATCAATTTCATTGTTTCTTTCCTTCTACAACTAAAAGAAATTGTATAGGTAAAACATAAAGATGACACAAGATTACCAATAAATATGTTACAGTTACTATGTGATATTGGTACAATCCAACATAATTATATAAAGCATTCAATAAAGATTAAAAAAAAAAAACAGAGACTTAAAACACAAGAAAAAAATGAATGTGACATAAAGTTACCAAAAAATGTGATGTATCCATAAATGAATTATTACTATCAAATGTGACTTTATAAGAAATATATATATATATATATATAGAGCTAAACTCTAAAGAAAATTCAATTAGATTTCAATTGAATTTTCAATTTTGGGACACGTATTCCATCTTATTTTTTATTTTGTGCCAAATAAATTATATATATATATATATGTGTGTGTGTGTGTGTGTGTGTGTGTGTGTAGGTACTCAAGAATTCTTTGCCTTTGGCTTTGGGACAAAAGAATTCAAGCCAAAGACAAGGCAAGGCAAGGCAATCTTAACCAAACTAATGGTACTCTTACTCTATTGGTTCATCCCTTATAAGGTAGAAAGAGGAATGATATCTTTCCAATGTGGGACAAAAGAATTCAAGCCAAAGGCAAGGCAAGGCAATCAAGCCAAAAAAGCCAAAGGCAAAGGCAAAGAATTCTTGAGTACCTACAATATATATATTAAAAGCTAAATCTTAGAGAAAATCAAATTATATTTTAATTGGATTCTCAATTTTATGTCATGTGTTCCATAAAATGAGAAACCATTACATATTTTAGAAATGTATAATTTGAACATCTTTTTAAAAAAATGTTTAATTTGAACCGTATTATTGTGATTGTTTTTAATTGTACTCGTATATATGCATAGTGTTACACAATAGTTGAGTGTAAAAATCAAAGAGCCCAAATCCAATTAGATTCTAAATTGGAGTCCAATTTTATGCCATGTGTCCATATAATTTTTTATTTTTTTGTGACATGTGAATTATTTGGTGCAAAAATTGAAGAGTCTAAATCCATATAAAGTCTTAAAAAAATGTGTAAACTAATATCATGTATAATTTGAACATCTTCTAAAATAAAGGTATAATTTGAACCATGTAATTGTAGTTGTTTTTAATTGTATCTGATGAAGCAAGATTTTGCCTCATCAGTGTGTTCCTCATCAATACGATGGACAACCTGAAGGTCCTATGTAAGAGAAAACACTAAGTGGATAATGGCACTGGTTTGGGGCCTGCCAAGGACGCTCTGATACTTCAATTAGCTTAAACTCTTTAGAAATAAGTAATCTATAGAGCAATTTGTGTGTGTGTTCAATATGAATCATTTCCCTGTCTTTCCTAGTTTTATATAGCCTCTATATGAGTAAATGCTCAGTCTAACGTTATACCACAGATGAAGGATTTATGGCTTAATGATGGCTTAATGATCACTTAGTCATTGAATGTTGTCTGAAATTAATGCACTTATGCTCGTCTATACTCTTACTCGTCATTATTATGGACGGTTTGCAAGTAAGGACAACCATTTATGCGCTACTCGTCAGTTGCCCCATTTATTCCTTTGTCGTCCTTCATTTGGATGGACAAAGGAATATGGAAAGTCTCTTTTGGCAGGTCAGTTTATTCGTGCCCCAAGATTCTTGTCTTATCACATTTAATGTGAGGCGATATTCCTGTCAGGTGATCACCACGTTTCCCTTTTGTATTGGTCGCACGTGTGTGTTTTCCTTATGTTTCCCGTGCATTGATTTTGCTTCCCCTTTTTAGTAAAAACTCCTCATATACTCCTTCTTCTTCATTGTATGCTGTATTTGAAGTATGAAATTTTTCAAAAAAAGAAAGCTCCTGCACATTCAGTATGGTAAGACTCATTTTCTTCAAAACTCCATTAATGGTTGATTTTTCTTTCATTAGGCAGGAAGCTCCTTCTATTTCATTCTTCTTTGCTAGATTAGGGGTGTTTCTAGAGTTTTTTGGTGGGCATCGTCCTCAAGTAGGTTTTTCTTTTTTTTACCTCGAGACCGTGAAGCTTTTAGACCTGTTTTGACCACCCTTTACCCCTTATTCGTCATTCTTTGATTGCGCATCACTTAGAGATGACTGCCATAGAGTATAGGGACACGAGGTTAGGTCTAGCGAACTTAAAACTGGTTTGTCTTCAAGTAGTGAGTCTATGGATAAAGATTTTGAAATTGTTGTATCAAAACCCTCGTCGTCTTCAAAACCCTCCTCTTCTTTGTCTTCAATCCCTTTCCATGCTCTCTCCGAATCTTGCTCTTTGGAGCAGAGACACCTGAAATCTATAAGAAAAATGTTCACCCTAGAGGGCTCGTCCAAATGAAAAAGCCAGCTCCTTTGCCCATGGCAAGGTGAGTTTTTATGAGGCTACTTTTTCGTGTGGTCTTTGCTTTCCTGTTCATCCTTTCATCATGCAACTCCTTTCTGTTCTTAATGTTGCACCTGGACAGCTTGTCCCTAATGCTTAGAGGACGATTATTGGCTATATGTCAGTTTGGGTATCCACCCATGATGGGGACATGATAACCCTGAATGAGTTCCTCCATTTATATCACTTAAAACCGTCTACCCACTATGGGTATTTTGAACTTTTACCTTGGAGTAGGGAGTTTAGGATCGTTCGTAGTTTTCCTACTTCTTTTCGTGACTGAAAGTCACGATACTTTTTTTTTGTTTCTGGATTTCGATGGGAAACCATGACTGATGACCTATGGGGTGAGGTCCTATGGTTGCTACGGAAATGGGAAATTCCCGCTCTTGGTGTGTTCCTCTACCTTTCCATTAGACCAACTGTTTTAGCTTATCATTTTTTTATTCTTCTTTTTCAATTTGTTCTATAGTTTTTGATCAACCTAAATTGGAAAACCATTATCAAGAACGAGTTCAAGCCACTCTTGAGTTTGCCCTCACAATCGACGATTTTGACAACTTGGTTAAACCCTCGTCATTTATACAACTGTTGCCTTGGATCTGAACCCTCTGTATTTGTGTTAAAGAAGATTGCTTGGGAATAAAATAGTATGTTTAACTTACATTCTCTTCTTTTATTTCCCTTTTCTTTATAAGAGCTTGGCCTTCTGACTTTCTGTGTTGCAGAAATAGCTACTAGGTATAGCAAAGACAAATATGCTGTGTGAAAAGCTTGAAAAACAAGCCTTTGTCCCAGCTTATCACTGGATCAAAGAAACGCAAGCTAGACGAAGGAAAAGACGAAACTCATGTCCCCTTGTCTCTTTTTGGTACCCCATCTTCTCCCACGCCTTCTTTCGAGATGATGACCTTCACACCTCCAACCACTCCTTCCAAAGGGAAAGGTAAGGTTGGCAAGAGCGTCTAGGAAGATCCCGCCATGACCCTTGGACGAGCTCACAACGTTATTATTGATGACAAGCTTAGAGATCTCTCGTCTATCCTTTCTCACGAACTAGTCAGTCGTCACATTCACAAATTGGTGCAGGTATTTTACTCAGCTACTTTTGTTGCTCATTGAATTTTTACACCTGTTAAAAGTTTTAACCCTTCTTTTTCGTCTTCAGGTTCTTGGAGAATCCCTGCACTTGACGACAGACTATCTGAGCAGTGAAGAGAAGGTAGTGGTGGCCAATTCAAAGGTTCACTCAGTTACGGCCAAGAGCTTGAGGTTGAGGAAGGATCTGATCGAGGCAATGGACCAAGTGACAAAGGCTAAGGAGAAGGTGAAGGAGCTCAAGGACACGCTGAAAGTGGAAAAGAAGCTCATCATTCAAAAAGATGAGGAAGTTCAAGCTGCCCTTCTGAAGACAGACGAAGAACGTGAGAAGGTGATCACCAAATTTCTTGAGTCTGATCACTTCTCTGATCTTCAATTCGTCCAGTACTTCAGGGGCTTCGAGCTTCTTCGTAGGTGGATGATGAAGCATCATAGTCATGTAGCGAACTTTGCAAACCTTGATTTCGAAGCCATTGACACTGAGATCCTTGCTGACGAGACTAAAGAGAAGGAAGGTGAAATTGTCGCTAATGATGCTGAAGGAGATGGTACTGCCACAGGTGGAGTTGTGGACGAGGCTCACATGGATGAGGGCTATGTTGAGGAGGTCTTCACTGCTCCTTGAAAGAAGATTTTTAATAACCTTTTTTGTTTTTTGTTTTGTTTTGTTTTTTTTTTTTTTTAAGACTTTGGTTGCCTCGTGTTTTGAGGCTTTAACTTAAAGACAAAAGATGCCTCCTATTTTGAGGCTTTAACTTAGAAACAATGAATATTTTGGATGCCTCATATTTTGAAGCCTTTGTTTTTATAAGAAATGCCTTTGTCTAAGCTTTATTCACTTATTTAGTCTTTGCTCCAAAAGTTTTGCTATGGCCTAAACCTCGAAGTTCTCGTTATAACATCAGACTTCGTTGTTTAAGGTTCTTTTGACCATTCATGATATTCCTTTAGGAATACATGATCTGAACTTGTAGTTTTCGTCATTAATGACGTACTTCGATGGTTCTTTCCATTTTGAATTCTTACTATGTCTATGGTTTGAACTCGTTGCTAGAGTTTTTACTGTATTTGTGATAAAAACTCGTCATTTGAGTTTTTACCATGTTCATGATTTAAACTCGTCATTTGAGTTTTTACCATGTTTATGATTTAAACCCGTCATTTGAGTTTTTACCATTCAGTCATGGATATCTCCTTTTCTTAGCTCAATCTCGTCTGTAAACTTAACCTTGAGGCTTTGTCAAACTTATTGAAAAAGAGATAGCTTATGAAGCCTTATTATTTCATGCACCCTTATTTATAAGGGGATTACAAGGGAAATTACTGAAAATATCTCGACCAAAATACTTGAAAGGAAAAATGCTTAAAGGAAAAAGAAAATAATGAAATCTCGCTTATCTGATGCATCGTCAGGTGAGGTACTCCTAGAGACGGAGCTTATTAATCCAATTACTTCTTATTGGTAGTACTTCTTAAGATGTTCCACGTTCCAGGGACGTGGCAATGGATTTCCATTGAGGTCCTTCAGGTAGCAGCTTCCTCTTCTTGAGTAACGAACGGCCTTATATGGACCTTCCCAAGTAAGGCCTAACTTCCCCTGGGCTAGGTCCCTAATGGCTTCCGAGACTTTTCGCAGTACCATATCATTGGGGTTGAACCTTTTAAGCTTTACCATCTTATTGTGGTACTTTGCCATCTTCTGTTAATACTGAGCCATTCTCAGGGCTGCCTCGTCTCTAAATTTAGGTAAACAATCCAAGTTAAGTCTCAGCTCGTCATTGTTTGAACCTTCATTATAATGAGCTCGCCTAAGACTAGACACTCCCACTTCAATAGGAATAACTGCTTTAGTACCGAAAGCCAACTTGAATGGTGTTTCTCCTGTTGGTGTTCTTGCAGTTGTCCAATAAGCCCATAGTACCCCTGGTAACTCCTTTGGCCATGCACCCTTTGCCCCCTTAAGTAGTGCTTTGATGAGTTTGAGCAAAGTATGATTTGCTACCTCTGTCTACCCGTTAGCCTGTGGGTGCCCAAGTGATGAATAATGGTTTTTTATTCCTAGCTCTGCACAAAATTCCCTAAATTTTTGGCTATCAAACCATTATCAAAGATGATTGTCTTTGGGATTCCAAACCTACAAACAATGTTCTTCCAGACAAAGCTCTATATCTTGCCGTCAGTAATTATTGCCAATGGTTCTGCTTCAACCCATTTGGTGATGTAATCAATAACAATGAGTAGGAACTTAACTTGTTTCTTCCCTCGAGGGAGTAGACCAACGATGTCAATCTCCTAGGTGGAGAATGGCCAAGGTGAGGAGATGCTTGTCAATAGTTCTTCAAGAATGTGTTATACATTTCCGAACCGTTGACACTAATCGCATTTTTTGAGGAGTTCAACTGTGTCTTTTTGCATAGTTGGCCAACCATCTTTCCCACCAAAGATTGAGGTCCTGAATGGTTACCACATACGCCTTCATGGATTTCTCGCAACACATACATTGCTTCTTCAAGAATCAGGCATTTCAGGTATGGTAGCAAAAATCCTCTCTTGTAAAGTTCACCGTTCACGACACTGAATCTAGCTGCTCTGACTCTAACCTTCTTTGCTTCTGACGGGTCAGATGGGAGCTGGCCATCTCTGATGTAAGAAAAGATTGGGTCCATCAAGGTGCTTGGTCGCTGTACTGAGAAGGTTTGCAATCCGTTGATACTAGGGATTTTCTAGGCTTCTATGAACAACTCTGTCGTTGCTGAGGCATCTTTAGTTAACGCTAGTTTAGCGACCTTGTCAGAAGTTGAGTTGTTTTCCCATTGGATTTGCTCGAATTTGACATCATCAAAGTCATTAATGAGTTGAGTTGTCAGCTTTAGATACCTCTTTATTCTTTCTTCCTTTGCTTCGTATTCATTGGTTATTTGCCCAACAATTAGCTTAGAATCAGTCCTTAACTTCAAATTCTTGATTCCCAAGGCTTTTGCAATTCTCAGGCTAGCAAGGACCGCTTCATACTCTACTTCGTTGTTTGTCGCTGGAAATTGGTATTAAACTTCATACTTAAGGGCGTCCTTCTCGAGCAATGTCACACCTTTAAGCCTTGCAACAGACAAGCCATCTGCGCAGATCGTCCAATACTCTACTTCCTAATCTAGGTATGGAAAAGTGAATTCAACAATAAAATTTTGCTAAGGCCTGGGCTTTGATCGCTGTTCTTGGCTTGTATTCAACAATAAAATTTAATCCCAGCCTTTTTCTGTTCATAATAGCCATTTAAATGCACATTATTAGATGACAGTAATGGTTTCGTGCCCATTTGTCACTTAGTCATTGAATGTTGTCTGGAATTAATGCACTTATGCTTGTCCATACTCTTACTCATCATTATTATGGACTGTTTGCAAGTAAGGACGACCATTTATGCGCTACTTGTCACCCTCCAAATGAAATGTCAAATTTTGCTTGGGACGTTGAGTGACCAAACTTGCTGCCAAAAAGACTTGTGAGCATTCGGATTTGAGGAACTCGATTCAGCATTTTTTTCCGCATTACTGAGGAGTTGATAAGCTGTTTTGGTTGAATAAATGCCATTTTTAACAGCCATTTAAATGCACATCATTAGATGACAGTAACGGTTTCATGCCCATTTGTCACTTAGTCATTGAATGTTGTCTGGAATTAATGCACTTATGCTCGTCCATACTCTTACTCATCATTATTATGGACGGTTTGCAAGTAAGGACGACCATTTATGCGCTACTCATCACCCTCTAAATGAAATATCGAATTTTGCTTGGGACGTTGAGTGACCAAACTTGCTGCCAAAAAGACTTGTGAGCATTCAGATTTGAGGAACCCGATTCAGCATTTTTTTCCACATTACTGAGGAGTTGATAAGCTGTTTTGGTTGAATAAATGCCATTTTTATTGGTTGACCAGATCTCAATGATTGAGGGGCAAACCGAGGATTAAACTCGCTTCATGAGGGAGAAATTCATCATGTATCTGATCCTCTAGCCAACATGAATTTTCTTCATCAATAAGAGCACAAAGCCGTGTATTGTTTGGCAAATTTTTCTGAGGTGAAATGATGCAGCCAGTGTGTTGATTTGGAAGCCATTTGTCCTTTTGAATAATCACTGATCTACCATTACCAATTCTCCACCTTGAACCCAAAATCACAACCTGCCTAGCTTTCAATATGCTTTGCTAGGCATACGAGCCTTTTAGCTTCACTTCATCATCCAAGATCGAGCAATTGGGGAAGTATTTGGATTTGAAAACTGTGTAAAAGAGTGAATCAGCATTATGAAGGAGCCTCCACACTTGTTTACCCAACAAAGCTAAATTGAAATTTTCAATGTCCTTAAAACCCAATCCCCCTTGACATTTTGGCAAGCAAAGCTTTTCCCATCCTACCTAATGAATTTTTCTTGATTCCCCCTTATTACCCCACTAGAACATGTCTATCTATATCAGTCACTATAGCATGCAATTTTCAAATTTGTAAACGCATATAATATGATCAAATCACCATACCACTCTTATTGTATGGTGTGACTAACTTTGACTACCTCATCACACATGAGAGCTTGAGCTTTTATTTATTTAGCCTCAAGCCTTGGCTTGAAAGGTGGATTCGCCAATTTTTTTGTCTCCCTTTTACTTGATACCTTATTCATTGCTTTTGTAGTAGAGATTTTTAAATGCATTGGTAAGGAACGTTACCCAAAACCATTAGCAAAGCCTTATCTGATTCCATTCCTTCTTCACCCAAGTGAATCAAAATTGTGCCAACCAAAGATGTGGCCATGGGCACCTAGGGGGTTTCTACATTGGTTAAAAAGAGATATATGAGTCCTCATGCAGCCAAACAACCAATGCTTGCTCCCAAGCTTCATTGTCATAATTGCTCCAACATTGAAATGATTTGAAACTCAAAGACTTTAAAGCGAAGGTAAATAAAAAAAAAGTTACACATGAAATGTCTATGCTTAAAGGCTTTTCATTTTTCAAATATGTGAATTTTATGTTCATATCTTTTCTTTTTTCTTTTTTGGCTAACTTGCCAAATGAATTCTAAAAAAAAAGTTTATTTTTCATATACATTTTCAAAAATCCTAATGGGTTAAAAATGTAGAAAATTAAAACTATTTTTTAATAAAATTTTTAAACAAAAGTTTCATAACCATAACCATAAACGTTGGTTTCTTTCTTCCGCTTACAAACATATGTTATTTTTTATTCAAATAGAAGCATGAAAATATATTAAAATTTCTATAACCAATATATGAAATCATTAAGGTGTTTACACTTAATTCCTCTTATGTTTTTAATATATAAAACAATTTTATACCATAAATATGAGAGACAACTAACCTTTCAAAAGAGTTTCATTTCTTTAAGATATCTGACCTTATTTTTTTATTTGCTCAAATTCTAATGAATACAGTGTTTGGCTATGATTTGGAACTTACCATATGAACTAATGCGTTCTATCAATTCCACCAACAAATAACAAACGAATGCTTGCTCCAATAAATCATTATGAAGTCCATGCCTTTTTCTTTTAGAACTTTCATTTATTGTTAAATTTACTAAGCATTAACCTATATTGATTAAATAATCTCCTAATGAGTATATTTTAAATTTAGTTAATTTTGAAATTCACATAGGATCCATATTAAAACCCAAACTCTTATTAAGACAAAGTCTAAAACATAATATTAAGGACTTTACCTAAGAAACCCACAAACAATGTAGAGAAAGGATATTTGGAAATGTAACTCACTTATATAGAGTTATGTTTAATATTAAAGCTTTTCCTTAAAAATATATCTGACATTATCATGGAAGAGTCTTTGAAAGACAAAGCCTTACAGCTATTGTGAAATGGGATATTACAGCCTTTACTTAAGGTTACTTTTGTTAAAATTCCGACCATTTTTTAACACCTTATAAATTTTGGACCTATTACCTTAGTAGGCTTGGATATGCTAGAATACACAAATTTGTATGGAACCCAAATACTTAAATCCTAAGGTAAAGAAAAATTAACTTACACCTGTACTATATCTGTGCTCAATGGCTTCTTATTTTTTCATATCTAAATTTTGTGTTGTTATATTTTAATAAGATGCTTAATCTATTCTAACATATCAACTTTACTTTTCATTTGCCATTTAAGAAATCCTAATGGGTTACAAAGGTAGAAAACTGTATGTTTTAATTACAATATTTCTATAAAACTTTATAAACATATAAATAAATATAACAAGTGGCAACTGAAAATGTAAAACACTTGATCTAGGTGGTATGATATCAACAATTGGGTTATCCATTAGAGATATTATTGGCCTCTCATTTCTCATAATGACAACGGAATTGAAACACAAAAATGTAATAAAGTCAATGAGAATATTAATTAGAAAGGCTTTTAGCAACTATAAGAGCATTCACATTTGAGGATATATAAAAAGACATATTTTACATGCTCAAATACTACTTTATCTATTTTACCAACCATTTAACAATACATCCAACATCCTAGTTCTTATTTTTACAAAAAACCCAATCAAATAATATAAACTACACAATTAAATAATAGGCGTAAATGCACTTTTAGTCCCTACATTTTGGCTTTTTTCCATTTTGGTTCCTACATTTCTATTTCACCACTTTTAGTCCCTAAACCAATTAATGCATGTTATTTTAGTCATTTCCGTCAGTCAACAGACGGAACTAACTGAGATGACTAACGGAGAGATTAAAAAATTATTAAAAATTTACTGTAGCACTCATCAGATAAAAAAAAAAAAAAAAAAAAAAAAACACCGAGATCTAAGAGGCAAGCTAAGAGGTGAAGTAAATCAAATAAGGTATCAATGAGAGAGTTTTGTGCGTCGTTTGGTGAAGAAGAGCCACGGGAAGACTCGGAGGGCAAAAGGGTTGGTGTTGAAGAAAGAGGTTGGTGGATGGGTCTGAAGGAGGCGAGACGGTCGTCCTCGCTCTCGTCGTAAGTGGTGGGTAGATCTGGGTTTTTCGGGTCTAGATTGGCTAGGTCCATTGATGTGAAACCCATAGACCAAGCCCAGAAAGGACTCACTGCCGTTCGTGGCTGTCGTGGTTAGCAATAAAGGATTGAAGCTTGAGGAGCTTCGAACTGGGTTCCTTGCAATGAAACAGAGGTAGAGATTAGAGGTGGTGGATCTAGTGGGTTTGGAGGAGAAAGAGCTCTGATCTCCGAGAGAGATCTGCTTCGAACCCCACTGCTCCAATCTAGTCCTCTAGAAACTCATCCATCGCTTCGCACGCTCCGAGTAGTCAACATAGAGAGAGAGAGAGAGAGAGAGAGAGAGCTCCGATATGTGAGCACGGTCTCCGAGAGATATTTGCTCCGCCTTTAACCCTTTGCTCCGATCTTGAATGGAATTTGCGCCTCCATGAGTGGGTGAGCCAAATCGTTGGCATGTTTGTGTTTGTATCTTTCTTTGGTTGATTGGTTGGGTTTTTTGTTGGTGTGGGTTTCGAACTTGCTTGAGGTGGGTTTGCTGGGTTTCAACTTACTTGAGATGTGTTTTTCTGGGTTGAGATTTTTTCTTTTTGTTTGGGTTGGTTATGTTGTATTTTTGGATTGATTTGGTACTTTGGGTTTTGGGATTTGATGATTTTGCTGAGTTTGAGAAAATGGTGCCTTTGAGATTTATGATCTTGTTTTTGAGCTTAAATTTTTTGGGTTTTTTGTGTGTTTGTTTACTAAGAAATTTTTTGGGTTTGTTAGTTTGTTTATTGGGGAATAACATGATATTCATGTACTGGGAAAGAAGAAATGTTCTTACATTTAAATCTGGGAAATGTTCTTGCAAGAAAATGCAAGTAAATCTGGGCATGTGTTCTTGTGTTTAAAATTTGGGTCTGTGTTCTTTGGTGTTCTTGCTGAAGATGAAACATAGATCTTGATTTTTTTTTTTTTTTTATCTGATGAGTGCTACAGTAAATTTTTAATAATTTTTTAATCTCTCCGTTAGTCATCTCAGTTAGTTCTATCTGTTGACTGACGGAAAGGACTAAAATAACATACGTTAATTGGTTTAGGGACTAAAAGTGGTGAAATAAAAATGTAGGGACAAAAATGGAAAAAAGTCAAAATGTAGGGACTAAAAGTGTATTTATGCCTAAATAATATAATAACTTAACAAACTCAAAATTGAACAAAATACATGTCCATGGTTTTAATCCAAGGCCCTAAAGCCTCCCATTTGAAAACATGAGAGACATATTATAATTTAGTTGAATATTGATATTGGTAACGTGGGTTGAGTTTCCAACACCCACATGAAGAAGAAGATTTTGATTTTTAGTTGATTTGAAGAATTTTTATGGTTAGTGATTCTGCAAAACTATAAAGAACAATAAACCATAACTTCCACCATTGGGATGTAGTTTCAACTTGTATATTTTGAGAAATTAACAAATAAAAATTATTTTCATAAATAATTGAACTTTAAGAATTGTTTGCACAAAACATGGGCAGATTGAATTTCCAAATCATAATGCCCCATAAACCACTAATATAGACAAAGGGAAAGAAATCTCCAAATTATTCTAAAACCCAAATTATAGGGAAATAAATTATACAACTAAAAATAAATGAATCATCAAGTAATTCAATAAATATATGAATAACATAGTTCAAAACATAGTGATCTAATTTAAATAAATAGAAATAATTGGAAAGACAAATGAACAAGGAACAACTTATGGACCGCACAATGACATCATCAACAAGTAAGAAAGGGTTAATTATTATATAATTGTGAAATTATATGATAATCAATTATTGTCAGCATTGAAACACTAAAATAATTTTAATTAATTTATATCTAAATCATATCATATCATATCATATCACATACAACTATCATTACATTATATCCAACATATTCTAAATTCTAAATTTTATTATAACCAAAATATTATTTTCATTATAATTTCACCTACAAATCCTTAAATTATTAGGAGGTTAAGACTCTGTTTAGGAATAACTTATTTAGCTGAAACTGAAAATTTTTTGCTGAAAGTGTGCTAAAGTATGCTTGTACTTTAAAAAAATTTGAAAATGTGAGAGAAGACAGGAAAAAGTAAGGTTTTAAAAAACTGTACATAAAAGTTAAAAGTTAAAAACTGAGCTTATAAACTCGATCATGCCAAATACACTCTAAAGACAAAAAATTTTCACAATTACTGAGGTGATTGGTGCACAAGAAAAGTAATGTTAATTATGATCTAATGTGAAAGTGATATTGTATTAATCAAAAATATCATCTCAATAATATTGAACTTTGTCGTGTTTGTA
The DNA here is from genome assembly GCA_023736055.1 of Quercus glauca. Taxonomy (NCBI): domain Eukaryota; kingdom Viridiplantae; phylum Streptophyta; class Magnoliopsida; order Fagales; family Fagaceae; genus Quercus; species Quercus glauca. The sequence goes on from CM043319.1 coordinate 71,654,235, forward strand.
GCATTATTGGACCTTTCATAGAGGTAGCCATTGATAGAGTCCTTTCCTAGTATTATTATTATTATTATTATTATTATTATTATTATTATTATCCAAAGAGTAAGAATACAGGTTCTAATGTAGTACTGTGAGCTTAAATTCCATCTTTGCGAAAAAAAGAAGTCATTTTTTACTAATGCATCAACAGGTGTATTGTTAAAGGTTCATGGTTTCCCAAACAACCAAGAGGAAGGGAGAGGGTGAACCTTAGTAGCTAGCATTTTCTTAATCCAATTACTAAACCTTCTAAAAGTACCAAATAATTTTCTCCACATGTTTCTGGCTTCCTTAATCATCCACAAAAGTCCAGTGGCACAAATATAATTTGTGTCATTTTCCGAAATATTGCCATTGCTGGTAGCTAGACTTGTTGTGAAGTGTCTATAATCTATTCAGCTTAATTCCCAAATATCCAAAATTAATTAAAATTCGCCAACACTCAACAGTAATCAGCAATTTTATAGAATCTATAAACAAGGTGTTTCTAGCTAACTTTCTAAACCAAAATATGAAAAAAAAAAGAAAAAAAAAAGAAAAAAAAAAAAAAGAAAAATGAAGAAGATAGTTCTAAAAATGGCTAGCCTCACTTGAAACCTTATCCTAGAGGCAACTCAATGTCACCAAATGATTTTTGCCAAAGGAATAATGCAAACATTTTTAGGCATCTATTCAAGATTCATTTTGACATGAGGATAAAACTCAAAATTTTAGTTTTACAATTTTTTTTAACCAAATTATTTGTGATGTTACAAAAATTAAAGAGATTGGAGATCGCAGTATACATAGAGTCAAATCTCTCAAATTATTCAGCAGTCACCTTCTTGGCAAATTTTAGTTTTTTTTTTTTTTTTTTTTTTTTTTTTTTTTTTTTTTTGGTATGAATAAGAATTTCATAATTGACAAATTCTTCCTGTTTTTTACACTTCAATGTTTCACGTATACTGTCATTTTCTTTCCCACTTCACTATCATGTTTGGGAAAATATCATAAATCTCGTCAATGTCTACCCAACATGGCTGAATAATAAGGTGCTTACTGCTTACAGCATTTAAGCCAAGACAGTAAACGGTTAAAAGTAATTATCCATCGAATTTTCAAGTTATCCCATGAACTCTCTACTATTATTAATTATTAATAAAATCTCACTAATACATTTATTGTACAAATCTATATCTATTAGAATGACATATGAATTCGAAGTCGGCTTACGAAATTGGGAAGGTTATCGGAGAAGTCCATTCCGGTATGAAGGAGTGGGGTACTCATGATGGGAGTAGCTTCATGCGGATCAGAGTGCTGGTTGACACCTCCAAACCGCTGTGTAGGGGGCGTAAAGTATGTATGGAGGACGGTAAGGTTGGCTGGGTTCGATTCCGTTATGAACGGTTGCCTAATCTATGCTACTGGTGTGGGTTGTTGACGCATTGCGACAAAGATTGTGATTTGTGGGTGAGAAGTCAGGGCAGCCTTATAGAGAAGGATCAACAGTTTGGAGGGTGGATGAGAGCTCCTACGATCTCTCCCAAAAAGTGCTCTGTTGTTAAGGTGGATGGGTGTGAGGAGGACGTGGAGAGGGACAGGCAGCAGTCTCCTTCCAGGCATGTTAGTGACGAGATGGATACCAGTGAGAATACTGCTATCGGTTTGGATGGGACTGAAGTTATTCAACCAAGTGAGGCCGTGGAGGAGCATGGTATTGTTGAGGGCGTTGGGATGAAGGGGACCGTTGCTGGGACGAACATAAGTGGTCAAGGGAATTTTGATGACAAACTTAGGGAGATAGATTCAAATTTGGCTGCATTTGATGATGCTAATATTGTAAATCTTCGGCCAAGAGAAGTATGTCCAGTTGCTATTCATTCAGGTGAGACAATTATGGGTATGGGGGTAGGGACAGAAGGTAACGTTGTACAGAAGCAGGAAGATCATGGGGTTTCTATTGATTTGGAGAATTGCACTTCCTCGGGTGGGTCACTTAGGGGGTGGAAAAGGTTAGCTAGAGAGAGGGATGTGGTGGTGCAGTCTGGTAGTTCAAGTGGTGGGAAAAGAAGTGTTGAGGATTGTTTGGAGGGGGTGGCAGATTTGGTGCCTACAAAGAGACGATGTGCTAGCGTTAAAAGCAATGAAACGGTGGAGGTTGATGTTCAGCCCCGCCGAGCCCAATGAGTTGCCTAGCTTGGAATTGCTGTGGGCTTGGGAACCCACGTGCAAAGAAAGAGCTTGAAGATTTGATTCAGGCAAAAGCTCCCCTAATTGTTTTTTTGTTAGAAACATGGGCTGATAAAGAGCAGTTATAAAGGTTGAAGTATAAGGTTAAATTTGCTGGTTTATTTGTAGTTCATAGTCAAGATAGAGGGGGTGGTTTGGCACTCCTTTGGCAGCACGGAATTCAAGTATGGGTTGATAGTTTTTCTATATTCCATATTGATGCTATAATTCAAGGTGGTTCGTGTGAGGCTTGGAGGTTTACCGGGTTTTATGGAGAACCAGATACTAATGAAAGGGAAGAGGCATGGAATATGCTTCGCATGTTAAATTCAAAGCCTCATCTACCTTGGGTGTGCATGGGAGATTTCAATGAAATTTTACTTTTTGAAGAAAAACGTGGAGGTAGGGTACGGTCTCATGGACAAATGCAAGCTTTTCGGGATGTTTTGGACACTTGTGGTTTTGTGGACTTGGGCTTTACAGGACCTGAATTTACTTGGCAAGGTAATAGGCATGGGCAAGTCATATGGGAAAGGTTGGATAGAGGGGTTGCAAACTATGATTGGATGGCTAGATTCCCAGCAGCAACCATCAGACATCTTCACTGTGTAGCTTCAGATCATAGACCGATCCTATTGGTGTTTGATCCAAATGGGGAAGCAACAAGGTGGAAGCACAAACCATTCCGCTTTGAAGAAATGTGGTTGGCAGAGAAAGAATGTGGTGCAACAGTTAAAAGGGCTTGATAGATTCAGCCGAGTGGGAACCAAATGTACCAGGTAGTGACTAAGATTAAGAAGTGTAAAAAATTGCTGAAATCTTGGAGTAAAGAACATTTTGGAAGCATTAAAAATCAGCTTAGATTGAAAAAAGAATTGCTTTGGAAAGCTGAGGAGGATTCGGCCAAGGGAGGTAGTAATGAAGTGGTAGTTCAATTGCGAAGAGAGTTGAATATCTTATTAGATAAGGAGAATCGTATGTGGCATCAACGATCTAGAGCTCAATGGTTGGCTTGTGGAGACCGAAACACAAAATTCTTTCATAGGGTAGCTACTCAGAGAAAAAGAAGGAATTTTATTAAAGGTATTCAGGATGCTCATGGTGTTTAGGTTTCGGATGAAAGGGAAGTAGGGGCGGTTTTTGTTGATTTTTACAGCAAATTGTTTTCATCTTCAAATCCATCATATTTGGAGCGTGTACTGGCAGGAGTGCAACTTGTGGTGAGTACCTCTATGAATGAAGCCTTAACTTGCCCATATAGTAGGGAGGAGGTGGAGGTGGCTATAAAACAAATGGCTCCTTTAAAAGCCCTGGGCCCAGATAGGATGCCCCTTTTATTTTATCAAACCTTTTGGCCAGATATTGGTATGGAAATCTCAGATGTGGTCTTATCTTGTCTCAATTCAGGTAATCTTTTAAAGTCTATCAATCACACTTTTATTACTCTGATTCCAAAGGTCGACAATCCCGAAACTGTTGCTCAATTTAGGCATATCAGTCTTTGTAATGTTATCTATAAAATCCTGAGTAAAGTCATTGTCAATAGGTTAAAACCTATTTTAAAGTCCATTATTTCTGAGACCTAAAGTGCCTTTGTTGCTAATAGGCTTATTACTGATAACATTCTTATTACTTTTGAGTCTTTGCATCATATGAAAACTCAATGTTCAGGAAAGACAGGCTTTATGGCTTTAAAGCTTGATATGAGCAAAGCTTATGATAGAGTGGAGTGGGTCTTTCTAGAGAAGATTTTGTTGAAGATGGGTTTTTCGGATACTTGGGTGGCCATGATTATACAATGTATCACAACGGTGTCTTATTCAATTCTAGTGAATGGTGAGCCTACGGGTCTTATTTATCCTTCGAGAGGTCTGAGACAGGGTGATCCTTTGTCACCGTTCCTATTTCTATTATGTGCAGAAGGATTAAATGCCCTCCTTTGTCAAGCCGCAAGTTCTGGAGAGATTAGAGGATATTCTATTTGTAGAGCGGGTCTAAAAATTACTTACCTTTTCTTTGCCGATGATTGTTTGCTATTTTGTAGAGCAACTTTTGATGAATGTGCTAAAATCCAATCTATCCTTGATTGGTATGGGGTTGCTTCTGGCCAGCAAGTGAATTTGGATAAGACAACGACTTTCTTTAGTCAAAACACTTCCGTGGAGGTTCAAGAAGAATTAAAAGTTTTACTAGGGGTGCCAGTTATTAAAAACTATGAGAAGTACTTGGGGCTTCCTTCCTTTGTGGGACGAGAGAAGAAAGCGTGTTTCAATCATATCAAGGAACGAATTTGGGCTAAAATGCAAGGGTGGAAGGAGAAATTGTTGTCTCAGGCTGGCAAGGAAATAATGATTAAAGCGGTGGTCCAATCAATTCCAATGTACTCTATGAATGTCTTTCGGCTTCCTATTGGTCTTCTAAAAGACATAGAAGCTATGATTCGTAAGGTTTGGTGGGGCTGCTCTGAGAATTCTAGAAAGATCCACTTGGTTAAATGGGAGACTCTTTATTCTTCAAAGTCAATTGGAGGTATGGGCTTTCGTGACTTACGTGTGTTCAATGATGCCATGTTGGGAAAGCAAGTCTGGCGATTATTTCATGACAGGACCTCGCTGGTTTATAAGGTGTTCCGGGCTAAGTATTTTCCTTCTAGTGATATTTTTGGTGCAGTAGTCTCTCCTGGATGCTCTTTTGCTTGGCGAAGCATTTTACAAGCTAGAGAAGGTGTTTTGAGGGGTGCTCGATGGAGGGTGGGTGACGGGTGAGATATTAACATCTGGAGTGATCGCTGGCTGCCTTCAGATGGTGGGGGTAGGATTTTATCTCCACAGATGGACTTTTCTTTGAACGTGGTCCGTGATTTGTTCCTGCCTAGTTCTAATCATTGGAATGAGGAGCTCCTTGATGTGAACTTCTATCTGTGGGAAGCTGAGGCCATCAAAAATATCCATGTCAGCCAAATTGAGGCAGTTGATTTTTTGACATGGCTTCACACGTCTAATGGTGTGTATTCCGTCCGGAGTGCATATCGCTTATTGGCAGCAACACAGCATCAGGATTAGCCTAGCTCGTCAGATGTGGAGGCTGGAAAGGGTTTATGGAATGGTATTTGGAAGTTGAAGGTCCCTAACAAAGTGAGACATTTCCTTTGGTGTGCTGTCCGTGAGTCTCTGCCCACTAAATTTAATCTGCACAGGCATCAGGTGCTGAGCTCTGGAATTTGTGATGCTTGTGGTGACTGTACCGAGGATGAAATTCACACATTGTGGTTCTGTGATGCTGTGAAGCCTATTTAGATGTCAAATGCTCGGTTTTCCTTTCTTCGAGCTCATCAATTCTCAAATTTTGGTGATTTGTTTTAGTTTTTATGCTTGCGTGGATCATCTAATCTGATTTCTTTGTTCGCTATGGCTGCATGGGGTATTTGGGAGAGGCGAAACAGGTTGAGGGAGGGGCAGAAAACTTGGGGTTCTGAGATGGTGTTGCATCGAGCTTCAGAGTTTTGCAAGAGTATCGGGATGTGCAGATGCTGACTCCTCGGATGGCTGTTCAGAGTGTGGATTTGCGTTAGAAGCCACTTGATTCGGGCGTTTATAAAGTAAACTTTGATGGTGCCTTATTTCTGGATCAGAGGTGCGCTGGTTTAGGGTTGGTTGTTAGGGACTCGGCTAGGCTTGTTATAGCAGCTTTAAGTCAGAGAGTGAGGCTCCCAGGTTCGACTGATGTGGTGGAGGCTTTGGCAGCTCGTAGGGCCATTTGTTTTGCTATGGAACTTAGTCTTCATCATGTGGTGATTGAAGGGGACTCTTTGCGAGTTATTCAAGCCATTACAAACACTAGGCCAATGCAGACTTTGTATGGACATATTATTGACGAGATTAGACTTTTCTCCTCTTCATTTATTTGTATTTTTTTGCATGTTAATCGGAAGGGTAATAAGTTAGCTCACGCCCTTGCTAGACAAGCAGTTTTATCCGCTGATACCGATGTGTGAATAGAAGAACTTCCACAGGATTTGGATGATGTAGTTTAGTTTGGTTTTTCCAGTAATAAAGTTTCATTTATCTTTTCCTCAAAAAAAAAAAAAAAAAAAAAAAATTAGAATGACATGAAAAAACATTAAAAAGTTTTGTTTAGTTTTCTTGGTTTCCATATTTAAAAAGAACTCACCTTAATAAAAAAAAAAAAAAAAATATATATATATATATATATATATTAAAATGATAAAAGGGTTAATTATATATATTTTCTACCAGTCGTATAGGATAAACTCCATTTATCAACTTGTAATGTAAAATGAATGAAATTCTATTCACATAAATCTATCCTATTAATATCTGTCAAGACTTGCCATTAAAACGTTTATGTATAGATCATGTTTTACACTGTTTACACTTTTAATTTTTAAATTTTTTTTTTTTTTGAGGAGGAACACTGTAATTTTATTGATGATAAGCTGAATCAACTTCAATTACAGAAAATAGGTGTAGAGGAACATCCCCTATCCATACCAAAAACTCGCTAACATGTCTCATATGTCTAGCAATGCTGTGGGCTGCCTTGTTGGCTTGTCTTTGGACATGATTGAACTCAACTTCTTCCAACCACTCTGCTATCTCCTTGGCTTCATCTAACAAGTGAGAAAAGAGGATTTGAGATTTTGTTGAGCCCCTAGATTTTCTCTCCCTCAAAAATCTGGAAAAGTATCATAAATCTTCTCTTATTTTTGGTAACAACACTTAAAACCCAAGGGTGTTACTTTTATTTTATCTTTCTTGATTTTTATTACTATTTTTTATTCATTTTGCTTATCACAAGAGGGGAAAGGGGGGATTTGAACCTAGATTGAGAAGTCTCTAATCTAGCAAGTGCATCAACACATCGATTAGTTTCTTTGAATATGTGTTGGACTATTATGTTGGAGAATATCTTCAATAGATCATTAAGGAGGGGTTCCAACATAAAATTTTGCAAGGACAAGTTAAAAAGAAATTCTACAATAACATCTATCTAGTTCCACAAAAAGGGAGGATCTTTTGGCTAAGGGATGATCTAGCATTAGTGATAACTTTGTTTTGTATTCTCATCCCCCTCCTCCTATTTTGTATCAATTATTTTCATATGCTTAGGGTATTTCATACCCAAGACTTTGTAATCCATGATTCTGTTTAATTAAATTCCCCTTTACCAAAAAAAAAAGAGGGATCTAATTCCAAGTTGTGGGGCAATACTGCAATAGTAAGCTCATCCTTTAATGCCACAATTCCACCAAAATATTAGATGTCACCCCAAGAGATCTAGCAAAACCATAAACCCATTCCCCTCTAAGCAAACCCCCTTCACTTGCTCGTCTCTTTCTTTCACATTCACCTTCTCACTTTTCGATCTCATTGTTTTAAAACCAAAAAAGCTAGTACCACACATTTTCACATAAACTTTGTTACAACTGTCGTATGTGGTAGATTATGAGTAGTGTAAAAAATAGTGGGTCCATGTGATAATGACAATAGCCAATCATAATATGCCACATAGAATAATTGTGAAAAAGTGTGGTACTAGCATTATTGTTTTAAAACAAATAGATGAGAAAACCCAATTTCAGCCTCTCTTTCTTTCACAGTTTCACTAACTCACTCTCCATTTTCCAAACAATTAGATATAAAAAGTTGCTGGATCTTTTTCAATGACAAAACGCATTTTCGAACTAGTTTAGAGAAAAACCCTTTAAATTATTTTAAAATGATGACATGTGTCTTTTCAACTTGACTCAACTAAACTCCACACCACCCATAGTTTGAGATTTTTTATTTTATTATAAATGGTAAATACTACTAACTGAGATTTAGGCTAATGCCAACAAAGTCCAAAACTTTTCAAAACTAGCCAATTTGACCCCTAAATAGTTAATTATTTTTTCTCAACAGTTTTAGGAACTAAGTTGGCTTTAGGAATCAGATATGTTAGTTTTGAAATGTGTTAGACTTGAGTGGCATTAGCCTAAACTTCAAAATATGTTAATGGAACTTACCCTCTCGTAAAACCCAATTAGCCGTAACTTAACCATAGGTGGTGTGGAATTTAGTTGTTCAAGATAGGACACATTCCTTAAAATAAAATTAAAAAAAAAAAAAGGACATGTCACCATTTTAAAGAAATTTGAAAGGTCTCTCATCCTTTTCTAATTCACCCAAGGTTTGAGTTTTCCGGTTTTGTGGGTTTTACAAACCCACTGTTCTGTCCGGTTTTGATAGATAGATCGACAAACTCCCACAATGCAAAGTAAAAGTGGGTGACCATTACTACAACATCGCACCCCAGGTGCAGCAAGCCCACGATGCTACAACCCCCAGCAGAACCATGTGGGCCTAAAAGGCAGTTAAAACTCCAGAGCCCAATCCCCCATAAGCCCGCGTGACAGAGCACGGCCTGGTTCTGAAAGCCGAAGACTATCTATCAATCATTGGAGCACAAAACAATTTGCCAGCAAAAGAAAAGGGACAGTTCTTAATTTTAGTATATATAAATATGAATGACTCTGAATGAGAGCGTCCTTTGGCAGTATCGAAAGGATCTTCACAGAGTCGCACCTCGAAGTGTTGTCAGCTTATAATACTATTGACAACACTTCTCTTTCTCAAAGTGTTCTCTCAGCTTTCTCTCAAACCTCTCTAAATTGATCTCATCAATGGCTCAATTGGCCGCATCTCAGGTTCGCTACCCATTTCTTTCAATCTATCTGTCTCTCTCTTCCTTTTTTTCATTGCCCAAATCAAAAACATGGGTCTTTGTCTTTTGGGTGTACTTTTTGGTTTATAACTTTTTGACTTTCGTTTTACTAATGTTTTTGGTGTGTGGGTTTGTTTTTCAGGTTGCTGTTACTGTTCCTGTTGGAAGCGATTTTTCCACTAGGAGATCTGTGTTTAAGGTTTTTCTAATCTTTTTTCTATTTTTCTCTGATTAATTTTGTGCTTAAAAATGCATACTTTTTAAAATCCATAATTAAATGGTTTAAGTGTTTTTGTTAGTTCTTACCTCTTTGTTTGATGTTTTTTTTTTTGTTGTTGTTGTTGTTGTGGATCATATAAATTAATGGGCTTGTTAATAGTTGTGCAGTCTTATTTTGAGTTTACATTCGTCTGTGAATTCGATCAACTGAATTATTTTTTACTGCTTTTTTTATGCTTCATTTCGACCCTATTGAACTAAAAGATTGAAAATCCAAATCCTTCTCTTCATCTACTTTCATGCAAACGAACCAATAAAGAAATCGTAAAAGTTTCTGAAAAAGTGTTTTCAGTGTCAGGTTTATTTATTTATTTATTTATTTTTTACTTTGAACGAGTTTTATGTAGTGGAAGTTTGAGTTCTGATAGCCAACTTTGTGATTGCTTTCTCATTATTTTTCTCAATTTTGGAAGCATGGGTTTTGGTTTAGTTTAATTGCAATAGGCTCAAATTGTTCGAATGGGTGGTAATTCGATGAATTGATAGCTTTTACCCTTCTTTAGAAACTGTAATAGTGTTGATGGGTTATTTACAATGAAGCCTGTAGAAAACTGATTATATCTTTTACTTTAGCTTTCATGTGGAAAAATCACTCAATTTTCCTTGGGAAAAAATATTTTGTAGAAAATCTTTGATCAAAGCAATTGACAATACACTGTTTTCTTCTACTGTGGTTTTACTCAAGTCGTACAACATAATCCAGCACCCGTATTCACTTTATTGTATGTGTTTGTATCTAACTATTGCTCCTACTAAAACAACCCCATTTCCTTGAACAGCAAAAGGATGAAAAAAATAGAAAAAGAATTGAAGTCACCGCAATGAAATTTTATTATAACTTAAGGAAAGAAGCTTATGGATTTGAAGTCATAGGTATCTGATGTGTCTTTTCAGTGTAGCGTTCCCTGTGCATTGTCCTCAATACCTCAGTGTATATGTATATAGAGTTTTAATAATTGTTTACATGATTCTTTGAGACAAATATGAATGATATAATTCACATTAGAATTCATTTTACCAGATTACTTTATTCAAATTGAGCTTCTCTGCAATATCTATGGTTAATGATTTTCTCAAGGTAATTGCTCTTCATTTTGTTGCAGACTCATAGCATAAGCTTTCATGATAAATCATGGGCGCCTTCCTTATCATTGGACTTAAAAACAAAGAATGCACGGTTGAGAAATCAACACATAATATGCCAATCAGTGCAACAAGCTAGTGTACCTAAAGTTACTGTTTCCCCTTTAAACCTTGAAGATGCTAAAGAGCCCCCACTAAATATATACAAGCCTAAGGAACCTTATACTGCAACCATTGTTTCTGTGGAGAGGATTGTTGGCCCTAAAGCCCCTGGAGAGACTTGCCATATTGTGATTGATCATGGTGGCAATGTTCCATACTGGGAAGGACAGAGTTATGGTATAATTCCTCCTGTAAGTAACTAGTTATCCGGTCATTATTCTCTTGCATTGTGCTTCTTTGGAGTTTTAGGTTCTCGCTTATTATAACCAAGATCTATAGCATTATAAATGATGTTGTCATGCTGCTGGCTAGGATAATAGCGTTAAATTAATAATAATAATCTAGTTTTTGCGTTCAATTTCATTTGACAGAGGATCTCAATTCATATCTTTATCCATATATTAATAATAATGTTCTTGCCATGCTAATAGTTGTATCTGTGAAGTACAAGCGTTCTGTTGTAAAATCTATATAATCATTTCGTTGCACCACAGGGTGAAAACCCAAAGAAACCAGGGAGTCAACACAATGTTCGTTTGTACTCAATTGCCTCCACTAGGTATGGAGACACTTTTGATGGCAAAACAGCCAGCTTTTGCGTTCGTCGTGCTGTTTATTATGACCCTGAGACTGGAAAGGAGGATCCTTCCAAGAATGGTGTATGCAGCAATTTTTTATGCAACTCAAAGCCTGGAGATAAAGTTAGGGTTACAGGTAGGGTGTGCTTTACATAAAAACATATTTAATGTTTTTGAAAACTTCCCACACAAGTAGTCAAGAATCACATCACTTGTTCACGAAATCTTTCATAATTAATTTTTCATATGCACTGATTAGCTGATATTAACAGGGAATCAGCAGCTTGATATTAGTTCCCAATTTTGTGCAACAGAAGGCATGATATAGGTGGTTTAGGATGTGGATAAAAGTGATTTTCATTGCTATTTTAAACACCATATAGGGTTTTTTTTCAGCTGTATAAAATGAACAAATTATTAATGCAGTTTCATAATTTGATAGGGGTAATTTAGGTAGTAAAAGGTGCTAAAGATAACTAGTTGCTACTGTCCAGATGGTCAATAGCCTGGATTATTTGTTTAATTTAGACTGGTGGATCAGGATCTACTGGTCTATGATTCTTTCATCAAACTTTGACATTTAGATGCTTTTGATGATATCAGCATTTGAAGGTCAGGAGGAAAGATGAAATAAACTCATATAATTTATTTGACCGGTAATTTTAACATGCATGAGCTTAAATTTCAGTATATTTTCTTCCTTCCCTTTGGAAGAAAGAGGTTTACATCATGTGCCAAAAAAGTTTTTACAGCTAAAGGAGATTTTCTTTTATTTAGGTTTAACTACAGTAATGTATCATTGGGCTTAACTAGTATGTTATTAATAATTAACATAAATAGTTAAAACATTACCTGCCTTTTCCAACCAAATCTGGCACATAAATGAGTACAATTTGAAGGGAAGACTTTTTACCCTATGCCAAGGATTTTGTTCTTATCCTAAGTAAATCTTTATTTTATTTTTTAAAAACTTTTATTTAAAATTTCTAGAGGGTGTAAAGTGCATTTTAGCCATTTTTTTTAATGGTTAAATTGCTTTGTTTAACCTTTTTTGATTTATTATCCTAAGGTTTTGCTTATGTTTTCTACAGTTAGTGAGCTCTAGCTGATGCCTCCTTCCCTTTGTATGAATAAGGTGGAGGGTGAGAGGTTCAAGCTGGTGCTGCTCTAGCAGTATGTGTCTTAATGTTTGTTTAGTTAGGATAAATTGTGGCTCAATTTGTTTTATCCATGATCACCATATTTGGAGGAATGGATAGATAAATTTATTTGATGTTGTTAATTCTCTGGTGTTGGTTTATCATAGATTTTCACTGTAATTTTGGTCTAGACGTGGCATCTTATCTGCTCTTATCTGAATTTTATGGAAGGTCCCTCTGGCAAGATAATGCTTTTGCCTGAAGACAACCCAAATGCCACCCACATAATGATTGCCACTGGAACTGGCATTGCTCCATATAGAGGCTATCTTCGTCGTATGTTCATGGAGTCTGTCCCTACGTTCAAGTTCAATGGTCTTGCTTGGCTGTTCCTTGGGGTTGCCAATTCTGACAGTCTCCTATACGATGATGAATTTAAAAAGTATCTGAAGGACTACCCAGATAACTTCCGCTATGACCTGGCCCTTAGTAGAGAGCAAAAGAGCAAGAGTGGAGGCAAGATGTACGTTCAGGACAAGATTGAGGAATACAGTGATGAAATCTTCAAACTGTTGGATACTGGTGCCCACATTTATTTCTGTGGTCTTAAGGGAATGATGCCTGGGATCCAAGAAACGCTTAAGAAAGTTGCGGACCAACGAGGGGAGAATTGGGAAGAGAAGCTCTCACAACTCAAAAAGAACAAACAATGGCATGTTGAAGTCTACTAAGCTTGATGTTATGACTTCCTGTTTCATGAAAATTGCATCAGCCTTTTGATGTTAGGAACTTGCCTTTTTTGTTTTTTATTGATCAGCTTTTTAGACGAGGAGCTTGAATGGTAGTTATCATTTTTCTGTGTTATTAAATGACAAATAAGACAAAGTTTGATTCTCTTGGTTAATACAAATTAAGAAGCCCTTTCAATGGGATTCTTGTAGCATGACTTATTTTTAAACTTCTTTGTAATGGCCAAAGCCAAAAGATGCTTTACTTTGTCGAGTGTAGTTGTCCTTTTGTTGTGCCACTATAGTAGCCTGTAGAATAATTTAATCAATGCTGTGTTTTCTTAGGACCAATGTTCAAGGCTGGCTTGATGTCTTTTTAAGATATATGATTGAGAAAAGTCCCCATTAAGCCTTCACAGGCGTTGGGTAATTGAATTCAACACATGCCCATTTTAATGTAGGTTTTTAGTGTTATATAGAAATGTAATTTCTTAAAATATTCTTGCGCTACACTTTAAAAAAAAAATTACAAAAAATAAAATCTTGTGCTATATTATAAAATAAAATAAACTATTGATTTAACCCATTTTTAGAACATGGTATAAATTTTGTAAGTGATCCAGATTAATTTTAAATAATTAAGAAGTGGACTGGTTCCACATAAAATCTGCATTGAATGGAGTAGAAGTCGTTTTAGATAGACTTAAATGGTTCAAATAATTTGGAAGTAACACATTCAAATTTGTATATGTAACTTGGCCAAAATGAGAAATGAAATGATACTTGGCATAATTGAAGTCATTTTAAGTTATATATACAGTTGGCATGATATTAGTGGGAATTAAAATCAACAACTATAACAACAATTTTAATAATCATAGACTTATGTTTATTATAATTTACTAGTTTAAAAACTTATAATAACTGAACTTCGTGAGAATTTATATAATAATAATTATTATGTATAAACATAACAAGCATAAGCTATTTGATGAAACTAGTATTTAAAAAAAAAAACATAATTATTACTAAAAATAAAATAAAGAATGAACATAATAATCATTAGGCAAACGTATACTCTAATTTTTTTGGATGTGAACATTTATATTGATTAATTTTCTAATTAGGGTTTGTGTTCTCTTATGTATGTGCACATTCGAAAACTCTAATGCAATGGGTTGCCCATATGGGCCCCTATTTGAGCCCCTCTATGTGTCCAAGTGTCAACATTATTAATATTTTTATTGGTATTTTTATTGTCAAAATATTATTTAATCATATTAATATAATTTATTACGATTTTTAGCTAGTAGTAAATTAATGAATTTTACATATTTTATCATGAATCATACATGAACGTATCCCGTTTCTAAAAATGAAAAAAATAATAAAACTATACTTTGCATTGTGCGAATAGATTAATAATAATTGTGTCTTCAAACGATTAATAGTCTCTCAATTGTATGTAATTTTATTTTATAACATATTGCTCGTTGCAAGGATTTAGAAAATGACATTGCACAAGAAATTTTAAATATAGCAAGAAAACCTATAATTAGCCAAGAAAGATTAGGATTTTCGCTAGGGCAATTGGTAAGAAGTGAGTTTCCCTTCTTATATTTGATTTTCTCTTCATACCATAATTTTTAATAAAGTTGGTTTATTTCTTTAATAATAATGATAAAAAATTTTATGAAGTTTTTTTTTTTCCTTGATAATAATAATAATAATAATAATAAGTGGGAAAAAAATAGGCTTGGCCTTTTGGAGATCAAAAACTTTTTGCTCCCCCCTTCCCCCCTCCCAAAAAAAAAAAAAAAAAACCCATTTGAATAATTATAAATAATTATACTTTATTATTTTGCTTTATAATTTGTAGGTCTATAGTAATAAATACAATTATATATATATATATATATATTATCTTTGTTCTTGTTAATTTTTGAATCAGAAATTGAAATTACATACATTAGAATACAATACCTTTTACTTTTTTTTTTATATATATATAAAACTAAATTTTGAAATGGAAAAAAAATGCACAAATAAAATAGTATAATTGATGGAGCATAAATGTTTCTATAATAATAATAATAATAATAATAATAACAACTACTACAACGACAATAATAACAATAACAATAACTATAAAACCAACAACATTTGTTTTTTTTTTTTTTTTTTTGGTTTAATTTTTATAATTTGATAGTTACAATTTGGGAGGGGAAATTTGAATCCTAAATAGCTTTATTGGAAAACTAGAAGGTGTCATTTGGTTGAATACAACATTTTTGACACAATAACAATAATTTTCGTAAACGTAAGGTGGTTAATATTTTTGTTGAAAAACTTATTATAACTTAACTTTATAAGAATAAAAATAATAATTGTATCTATAAATGTAACAAACATAAATTATTAAATGGTTTAAACCTTATGTATATTGAAAAAATATATCAAAACAATTACTTTGAAAAAAATAAAAAATAAACGTAACAATTTTATGTATATATTCATATTCTTAAAGGACATGTCATGTGATTTAATACAATATTGTATAGAGACTTGTTATGGCACCTGTTATCTTTTGTCCAAAGGTAGGGACCAAGATAACTCTTTTATCAATATTAGTATTGCGTCCGAAATACCTCTTCAACACTTTGTTCGAATTTTTATCTATTGTTTTTGTTGGAATTTTTATCTTTTTTTTTTTTTTATGCTACAAATTTTCTTTAGTGGTTGTTTGCTTATAGATATAAATTAAATCTTATTTTTTATATAAATAAAATATATGTTTTATTTTTGTTAGATTGCTCATTACAATATTTCTCATAAACTGGATTCAAATATCCCTCTACCCCTCCACACTTATTGTAGGTATGAAATCTTAATTTTGCAATAAAGCCGTACATTCCACCCCAGTTCTCAATATGTTGTTCCATTCCTAAAGTAATTCCAATGCTCTACACAACCATACATAGAAAATCAACATAACACAAAAGCCACCCATCAAACTATGCATTGAAGCCTAGCAATTATACTTCATTAATCATTCAAGTTAATCTCAAAATATGCTAAAAATGTGTTTTTTTATTTTTATTTTTGAGCTTTTCTTGAGTAAACTTTGTAATTTTAACTTGGTTTTCAATTACAATTTTGAGACACAGCAAAACTCAATGAAAGATACATAATTTGGCATGGTTGAAAATACCAAAACACATGACCCTAACAATACCCCCTTTTGTTAATCCATGACAAAACCTCAAGTACAAAAGTAAGGCCAAAACATTAATAACTTGAATACAATGAATGAACCCATATTCAAATAAACTAGCCTATCTAAAAACAACCAATCTTGAGAAACCATAGCACGAACTAGGATTGACTGTTTTGATTGGCTCCATTCCTGTCTTTCCTGAAAACACTTAACAAACATGTTATGCGCACCATGTGGAAAACAATGACAAATAATAAACAAGTAAATTGCGTTTTGTCCTAGGATATGTCAATTACATAAAAATATGAACCTAACAATCTCCCCATTTGGCAATCCATGACAAAACCACACAAATACATTGAATGTCATAGAATACATTCTACTCAAGATTACAATAATAATAATAAGCCTAGTTTAAAAGATCTGAACCTTGGAAGTTGCTTCAAGAAGAAGGCTCAGAATCTTGACTTGGCTTTATCCTATCTTTCCTAAAAAGCACTAAACAAGATGCATCAAGGTACCATGTTTGAAATATAGACAAGTTATATAAACTAGAGACATGTGTACAAAGTGAGAAAAGAAACAACACATGAGAGATAAAGAGTGAAACACATATGTCATCATCATATATAGAAACAACTCATGATGTATGTAAATGGTTAAAAAACCAAAAGATACACAACACAAAATATATCAATATCAAAATGTATCAAATTAACTCTCCCCTTACGTTAGTTGCATCATAAATTTTCTTCCCTTTAACATGAAATTCTCCATCTAAATCTATTACTCCCCCTAAGGAATGACATTCAAATCTCAAACTTCTCCCCCTTTTTGACACAATTGTCAAAGGGCATTGAAGACCAAAAAACTTGACCGGAAACAGACAGAAAACTGGCATAGAGGGAACGAGGAGAACAATGAACCATAGACCTACAAGAAGAACATGACAACAATATGCTATGGACAAAAAAGGAATAATAAAAAAAATACAAAACTCAAAACTCCAAGATACTTTTTAAAGCAAAAGCACAAATTTTTGTTTTAAAAAAAAAATACTCACACTAGTACAAGAGTAACTTTAAATGGCCAAATCACATTGTATCTGTACATTGTATCAAGAGTAGCAAAGAATTGCGTGTTGTGTGTGAAACCTTTGCAAAAAAGTATAAGTTTCTCATCATATGAAAATAATGATATAAGAGAATCAAGAACATCCACACACAATCATAACTTGTTTGATGGGGACCATCACCTTTGAGGTACATCATATAACTCTCATATCTCTTAGAAACATGCTTGCAACCATATATAAAAGCATTGTGATTCTTTTTGCTTTTCATGTTCTTTGCATATTTTTCTTTTAAGTATAAAAAGGCATAACATGCATGGGCATATAGAAGAGAGAAAAGAAATATCCAATTATGTGAACCAAACATCATTTTCTTATTGTGCAAGTGCTACACCTTACTGAGCACAACTTTTATGAATTACACACAGATGTTTTATGATTGATGAGTTTTAGTGGTGAGATGGTTATTTATGCTTTTCTCTTACAATTTTTTAGTCATTCCCGTCAAAAAGAGTGATAAAACTATAAATGATAAAAGATTAACCAAATCATACAAATCACATAACGAGCCACAAAGCTCACATTGCTTAGTTATGCATAAAGATGTTTATTTAAGCTACAAGAGATAAAAAGTTAAGAAATCTTGATTCTTTGGTCATCCAAAGGTATACAAGTACTAATATACACAAACACACACTGTTTTTGTATTTTTCAATTTTTATTATTATTATTTGTCTTCTCTTGAGAGCAATAAAAGAAATAAAAAATGCAAAAATAAATAGATGCAAAACAATGCAATGCATGAAAGCATAATTCCAAAAAAAGATAAGAAATTAAGCATGAAAGTCCTACTTTAGATAGAAAGAATTAAAGTAGAGGAAAAACATAAAGACAATTAAATCTTAGGATCCTTTATCACTAGCAAACAGGAGTCTTTGGCTATGAAGATAAAAAGACACGTGTCCTAGTATGTCTACTAAAGGACATAAAGGAATTAAAATTCCCCTGAAATTGAGTTAAAAAACTCAAATATGAGGGAACAACTTAAAATAATTAGGGCGAGTGTGACCAGAAGTACCACAATAGTGACAAATATGAGTAGTTTTAAAACTACTAGGCTTCCTAGAAGTAGGTCTAATGTTAGAGGTTGATAGAAACCTTAACTTAGGATAATTTGGCCTAATATGACCAACAATATGACAATGATGACAAGTGGGGACAAATTCAAATTCTTTATTCAACTTAGGAGGAGTTTTAGACATAGGTTTAGAAACTTCAACGTTAACATCAAATTTTTTACCTTTGTCTATCCTAGCAATATTAGCCTTCAACTCTTCATTATTCCTTTTAAATGGAGGAATATAAAAACCTTTTTTCTTTTGAGTTAGGCTCAACAAGAAGTTTGGCACTAGTTAATTTTTTAAATTTATTTTAAATTCAACTAGTTGCTCTTCCGAACTCTTAATTTTGTCCACCTGAGATTAAAATTGATTTTTTAAATTCTCATTCAAATTATTGGCTTCATCCAATTTTGCAATCAATTCATTTTTTTCAAGTTTGACCTTTTTAAATTTAGCTTTTAATTTTGTAGAACTTTTAAGAGATTTCATACAAAATTTATAAAACTTACAATAGGCATCTTAAATATCATCATCCTCATTCAACACAAGACCATGCAAATCAAAACAATCAATAGTTTCCATGACAATGCGGATCACAATCAGGAAATTAATCCAATCAAAGTGTACCTACTCTAATACCACTTGTTGGGAAATTTAGACCCTGGTTGATAGAATTAACAAGTTTTAAATTCAAGCTGTTAGTTAGATCTATTATGAATAATTCTTGTTCAAATAGACAAGCATCAATATCATGTCAACATCATGCACAATGGAATAATAAATAAGACAAGATATGATGATCTAGGAAAACTAATGAAACAAACTAGTTTCACAGTAAAAAAACCTGGAGGGGGGGGGGGAACCTTCCCCAAAAAGCAATTCACTATAACAAAGAGAAGTTTCAAATTTAGTGCAAAACTTTTGTCCTTAGACTCTACAATCCCAGCAGATGAACGTATAGGGAAAATCTTCTACCACTTCAGAACCTCTGAACTCTTCAATATATGAACGCTCCATCCACAATCACAATTGGAACCTCCAACTGACTTCAAGAACCTCTTGAAGGTTTTCCTCACAATAGCAAGTCTGTGGTGGTTGCTATAACTTCAGCTTTTTGACCAATGGAATCTTCAGATCTACTTTGAAACTCTTTGGTTTGGTGACAAAGAGAAAACTTAGTTAGAAAACTCTAGCTGCATAAATGGAGTGTTTATCTCACTCTAAAAAGCCGCTTAATAGATGGCATATGATGTCCTTTAAATACCGGTTCAAACGGATCTCAATTCGGGCTTCAAACAAGTAAGTTATGGGCTTTTTCACGTTACTGATTTTTGCCAATCCGTGAAGTTCGATAAATCGAGCTGCTATTGAGCTTGTGTCAAGAACAAAAATCTCAATAGATCGAGCTTGTGTTGAGGAGGTAGTAAGTTTCTAGCTTCTATCGAGAGGTAACGAGTTGCTATTAAGGTATATGCTGAAAAAGTGCTGAAAATGTGTTTTTCTTGAGCAAACTTTGTGCCTTCAACTTGGTCTTCAATTACAACTTCAAGATACATCAAAACTTAATAAAAGACACATAATTTGGCTTAACAATACCAAATCACATGACCCTAACACATTTGGCAATTAAAATTTTTTTGTCCCACACACACACACACACAAAAATCATGAGAAATAGTTTTGCTTTACATTCTTGCTTTATAATTTGTAGACCAATAGTAATAAACAGAATTTGCCTAGTTTGCTCTTCTAAAGGAGCAAATGACATAAATGACGCGTATGATGTAGCAACTAGTGATTAAACTCAGAAGAATGAGTTATTTTTACTGTATTGATTCATTGGAAATTTTTTGCTATGTTTATATACATGCTCCTCAAGATTAAAATTAAAGAATACTTCATGCTCCCAAGTTTCATTTTTGGAGTAGTAACATTGGTGACTTTTCATCACTTAATTCTTCATTTTTTACAATTTGGCTATTTGCATTTTGATCACGACCATGATAATGATATTATTATGAAAATATCACTTTTGGTAAATTTCCATAAGACAACGATTAGGTTCATGGAATTCTCTCCAATGCATCTTGTTTTGTTCATATAATCTTTGAACAGTGAAGTTTGCATTTGCATTTTCATAAACTTTAAATTCAAAGCTCTTTCACTTCTCTGCATCTTCAAGTGTTTTTTTTTTTTTTTTTTTTTTTTTTTTTTTTTTTTTTTTTTTTTTTTGAGATAAAAGCGTTTGCATCTTTAAGTTAATTCGACTTGGTTGTGCCTCTCTAGTGGGGGCCAAATATTGTATTCAAGTGCAACTTTTACTAGTCTCTCAATCACTTTGACAACACAATATGAATAGTAAATTTATCAAAAGTCTTGTAGTTCAATTGGCTTTATAGAAATATCCAAGATTTAAATTCTCTCTCTCCTTTTGTAACTATCAAATTATGAAATTAAAAAAAAAAAAAAACAATAATAATAAAATGATACAAAAGAAATCGCAAAGAAACAATTGAAAAATACTCATTTGTATTAATTGAGGAACATAATACAAATAAAACAATGTAAATATCAATCAAATACTTGCATTAGTCGAAGAAGATAAAACAATCTCAACTGGAAACCCAAGTAATTATCCAATGCAAAAGACCTTGAGAGTTGAGAGTGATCGCGATAAAAATCTAATACAAAGGAGCTAGTTATTACGACTTGCGCTAATCCTAAGGGACTAAGTTATGCCTACCTCTAAAAAAACGAAGTTAAACTACTTGTAGAATCCAAGACGAGAAATGTGTTGATTTGTGGATGAGAAGCCTTCTCTATAGATTGTCTTCCCCCTTTTATAGACCAAGAGGTATTTTTTCATTTCCATATAACGACTCCACAAAACAAAAGTCATGAAGGTATTTTTTTTGATTTATTAATAGCAACATCTCCTAATCTTTTAGTATTTTCCTTGGTAGAATTGCTAAGCTTATACATGACATATGCCCTTCCTTTTAAAAAAAAAAAAGAAGTCAATTTTATTGAACTAAATCTGATTGGAATACAACATCCAAATCACTAGGTAGAGATTCTACCTATACATGTGTCTATAAATAAAACTATTCTCTTAACTAAAGGGTGAGCTAATCGATTTCCTTCCCGGCGAACATGTTTGAACTCGCAAAACCGAAAGGCAGCACCTAACCTCTTACATTCATCAGTGATATGGCCAAATAATGTGCTGCTTCTCCCCATCTCATCTAGGACAGTGATGACCCTTGAACAATCCCCCTCTATCTCTGCATTAAACAAGCTCAGTTCCTTAGCAAATAAAACAGCACGTCGAGCTGCCATGGCTTCAACCAACTCCATGGAATGAATAAGGGGAATACGCCGACTCAGAGCAGAAATAATTTGACCCATATGGTCACGGAACACCACTCCAATTCCAGCATAACCCGAAGCATAAAAAAAAGCCGCATCAAAATTGCCCTTGTAATTCTGCTCAGACGGTGGAGACTAGTGAGTCTGGAGTACGCCTAGGAACAGCCCGAGATTGCTAAGCATTTGCGTCGAGATACTCCAAAACATAATCCTTTGCCCGATTGCCCAGATCGTGTAGACCCCAGGATGGTTGCTTCTCTCTAATCCGATTCCGTCGCTGCCACAAACTCCACGCTATGGTAGAGAACAAAGCCACCCGAAACTGAGAGCACCGATTCAACACCTCCTCAAACAAATCAACAAAAGTCCTATATGGTTTCTGGTAGAGAGGTGCAAAGGCCGGGTCAGATAAGATTTCCACACAAACTGAGCTTGATCACACAGCCAAAGACAGCGCAGCAACGTCTCCTGATGCTCATCACACTGGTCACAGGTTTCGTCAATAGGAACGTGTCGAGCTCGCAAATTTTGCTTCGATGGAAGTGAGTCTTTTGAAGCACGCCAAATGAAATTTCTGACCTCATTTGGAGCTCGGATTTTCCAGATTTTCTTCCACACACTCTGAAGCTCTATCCCTGTGGATGAACTTGGAGAATTGTTAGCTTCTGCCGATGCTAGAAAGTGGTAAGCACTCCAAACACTGTAAGCACCATCCGCTGTCAAGGGCTAGACTAGAAGGTCCTCATTACAGCCCTCACCCACCTGAATCCGACTCACCAACTCAGCTTCCTAAGGATAAAACAATTCTTCTAGTTTGCCAGGATCCCACACTCTTGTGTTCGGGTAAAACAGCTCACTAACCCGAGTTATGGAGGACTCACCCCTTGGAGAAATTATCTTTTTATAGGTAGGATCCAGAAGCAATCTATGCTTCCATACTTCAATTGCATGTCCACTTCCCACTTGCCAAATAGCATACTTCTCTATAACCTTCCGAGCCTGCAAAATACTTCACCATGCATAAGAACATTTTTGAGGAATAAGGGCTGCCAAAATGCTTCCTTGAGGAAAATACTTCGCACTAAAAACCTTGTAGAGCAATGTATCTTTTAATTATACTTACATTTACCATGCGCACATATTCAAAATAAGGTACTTAAATGTTGTTGTTGATTCAACCTACCTGTTCCCACTCCCTCCACCCCTTCCCAAAATATAATAGATATCATGGGTCAATACATCATTAGTCAGGATATCACGGCAAAAACTATTAATTTTAGTTGTCGCTTGGACATAGTCCCAAGATGCTAGTTAAAGATTTCAAACCAAATTTTTCATGGATATCATAAGATTTTAAGAATTACTCATCCAAAATATTTTTAAATAATAACTGAAATGTAGTTCAATGGAGAAAATGGGAAAATGCCCCTTTAAAAAAAAAATCCAGTATTTTGCCATATTTTTCAAACTAATTAGGGAAATGCCCTTCTTTTGGAAATCGATTTTCTCAAAATCAATTTAGGCCCTAAAGCGGCATTTTTAAGGAGCCTATAGTGACGTTTTAAGTACCTATAGTGACGTTTTATAACTCGATATACATGAAATCGAGTTATAGGCAAAAAAAAGAAAAAAAATTGCATGTAACTCGACTTTATGGAGATCAAGTTACAAAACGTTACTATAGGTCCTTAAAACGTCACTATAGGGCTTCAGAATTTTTTTTTTTATAACTTGATTTTGAGAAAATCGAGTTTCAAAAGAGAGACATTTCCCTAATTAGTTTGGAAAATAGGACAAAATGCTCGATTTTTTTTTTTTTAAAGGGGCATTTTCCCATTTTCTCCGTAGTTCAAATGTTATTTCCTCTCTTTACACCAATAAATTGAAATGATACTGTAAAACTCATGCAATGTTTATGTCTTTATGAATACCCTTCATCTCCTCACCCCCCCCCCCCCCCCACCCCCCAAAAAAAAAAAAAAAGTACAAAGAGTTCTTTGGATGGGATGATTAGCTTTATAATTGCACATTGAGAAGGAAACCACTTCTACTCTTCTAGGCTGTCATTAAACAGATCACAGATGTAGGCTTATATTAATTCTCGAGTCTAAAATTTATCATTTTTCTGTGTTATTAAATGAAAAATAAGACAAGTTTAATTCTCTTGGTTAATTCAAATTAAGAAGCCCTTTCAATGGGATTCTTGTAGCATGACTTATTTTTAAACTTCTTTGTAATGGCCAAAGCCAAAAGAAGCTCTACTTTGTCAAGTGTAGTTGTCCTTTTATTGTGGCACTATAGTAGCCAGTAGAATAATTTAATTAATGCTTTGTTTTCTTAGGACCAATTTTCAAGGCAGGCTTGATGTCTTTTTAAGATATATAATTGAGAAAAGTCCCCATTAAGCCTTCACAGGCGTTGTGTAATTGAATTCAACACATGCCCATTCTAACGTAGGTTTTTAGTGTTATATAAAAATGTAATTTCTTAAAATATTCTTGCGCTGCACTTAAAAAAAAAAAAAAAAATCTTGTGCTATATTATAAAAAATAAAATACACTATTAATTAAACCCATTTATAGAACATGGTATAAATTTTGTAAGAGATCCAGATTAATTTTAAATAATTAAGAAGTGGTTTCACATAAAATCTAAATTAAATGGAGTATAAGTAGTTTAAGATAGACTTAAAATACTTTCAAATAATTTGGAAGTAATACACATTCAAATTTGTATATGTAAACTTGGCCAAATGAGAAATGAAATGATACTTGGCATAATTGAAGCCATTTTAAATTATAAATACAGTTGGCATGAAATTAGTGGGAATTAAAATCAACAACCATAACAAAAATTTTAATAAGCGTAGACTTATGTTTATTATAATATACTAATTTAAAAACTTATAATAATTGAAATTTGTGAGAATTTATATAATAATAATTGTTATGTATAAACATAACAAAATAAGCTGTTTGAACCTAATATTTTTTAAAAAATCATAATTATTACTAAAAATAAAATAAAGAATGAACATAATAATCATCATTAGGCAAATGTATACTCTAATTATTTGGATGTGAACGTATATTTTGATTAATTTTTCTAATTAGGGATTATGTACTCTTACATATGTGCACATTAGAAAACCCTAATGAAATGGATTGCCCATATAGGCCCCTATTTGGGTCTCTCTATAGGCATAAATGTCAACATTATTAATATTTTTATTGGTATTTTTATTTTCAAAATATTATTTAATCATATTAATGGAATTTATTACTATTTTTAGCTATTTGTAAATTAATGACTTTTACATATTTTATCATGAATCAGCTATTTGTAAATTAATGACTTTGTGTTGTGCAAACAAATTAATAGTAATTGAATCTTCAAACAACTATTTAATAGTCTCTTAACCGTACGTAATGTTTTTATTACAATGTATTACTCGTTTGACAGGGGTTTAGCTATGAGAAAGGTGACCACTTTAGTTTAGTGGATAGAGATACAAAATAATACTAGCTCAAGAATATAAAGGATTTTCTCCAAACAATTCGTAAGAAGTGTGCTTCTCTTCTTATATTTGATTTTCTCTTTATGTCTTAATTTTTAATGAAGCCGGTTTATTTCTTTAATAATAATAAGAAATTTTTATGAAGTTTTATATTTTTTTCCTTAATAATAATAATAATAATAATAATAGGTTTGGCATTTTGGAGATTAAAAACTTTTTGCTACCCTACCCCCCTCCTAAAAAAAGTCATTTGAATAATTATAAATAGTTTTGTTTTATGATCTTGCTTTGTAATTAGTAGGTCAATAGTAATAAACACAATTCCCTAGTTAACTTGTGATTATAAATAGAATAGTATATACTTGTTAATTTTTGAATCAGAAATTGAAATTACATACATTTAGAATGCAATATGTTTTACTTTTTTTTATATAAAAAATTAAATTTTGAAATGAGAAAAAAAAAACACAAATAAAATAGTATAATTGATGGAGAATAAATGTCCCTCTAATAATAATAATAACAACAACAACACCACCAACAACAACAATAACAATAACAATAACAATAAATAACATTTTTTTTTTTTTTTTAATTTGATAGTTACAACTCAAGAGGGGGAATTTGAATCCTAGATGAGGCCGATATTAGAAAATACGTAATTTTTTGTTAAAAATCAAATGGCGTAGGTTGTTGCATTTTATTTTAAGTCTAAGTTAATAGTCAATACTTCATGAGTCAGGAATTCATGGTGAGAACTATTAATTGTACTTATCACTTGTAAATAGTCTCAAAACGCTGGTTAATAGTCAATACTTCATGAGTCAGGAATTCATGGTGAGAACTATTAATTGTACTTATCACTTGTAAATAGTCTCAAAACGCTGGTTAATGATTTCAAACCTAGGGCTTTATGGATATCATGAAATTTTAAAAACTACTCAGCCAAAATGTTTCTAAATAATAGATGAAATGTAGTTCAAATGTTACTTCCTCTCCTTACATCAATAAATTGAGATGACACTGTAAAACTCATGCAATGTATAAGTCTTTATGAATCCCCCTCATGCCAATCCAAAAAAAGAGCACAAAGAGTTCTCTGGATGGGATGATGGGCTTTATAATTGCGCATTGAGGAGGAACCCACTTCTAGGCTGTCATTACACAGATCACAGATGTGGGCTTATATTAATTCTTGAGTCCAAAATTCCATAGAAGATTGGTTTTACTTTCTAGCTTGTCCAATAGATATTGCAGGCTCACTTATCGGCCCTTATGGCTTTTAGACTTCCCATGTATTGGTGATTTTTTTTTTTTATTTGAGAAGGAATGTATTGGTGATTTGGTGTGACTTATAAAAAAAAACAAATAATTTAGAAAAGTAAAGGGACAATCGTTATTCATATCCCAATAAAAGAATAGAACACAACAAACTAGAACTACCTAAAAAAAAACAGATCTAGTTGATTAGGAATCGCACAATATGAATCTGACTCAAAAATTAATTAGGAAAAAAAAAAAAAAAAAAACCCCAAGCGCCAAATATCATTTGGCATGTTTTTTGTGTGCTTTCATTTCAATCTATCCTCTCGTAGTGCTCTGATACCTTTGGGTGCCTTATCTTGTCCTGATTGAGTTCCCCTTAAGAGGGTCTATTTTCTTTTATTAAAAAGTTGAAATTTGTGTAAAAGGGCTCATGCAATCTATGTAATCATCCAGAAACACCAGTAAAGTGTCAATTCAAAGGGGGGCTACGCATATATGTGACAATGAAGTTGTGGATCTCCCAAGTGGCAGCACTAAATGCACTATCCTTGCTCCTTAGAATGAATATTGAATAGTCCTACTCCATTTTTTTTTTTGGGCTCAAAATTAGAGTATATGGTTATTTTAATTTCTTTGCTAGGGAAAGTCAAGCTCCCTTTCATTGATGAAATTGGTAGATTGAGTTTAAGTTCACTTCTTTGGGAGAGCCAAATACGCCAATATTTATGTTTAGTTGTCAAAAGGCCTTTGGCTAAAACTTATTACATATATATGTGTGTTTAAAATTGTGGGTTGAACTCATGTTTTTAGTTATAAAACACGTGCATGAGTACACAAAAATCAGTACTTATTTTAATTTGTTTGTATTCTATGATCATTCATCAAAAGAATATTGAGAACCCACCGTGCACAACTCAATGCTCTCTGTAGGATAAATGATCCCATACCTTATTATTGCGTGTTAGAAATAGTATATATACCCTTTAAAAATAATTATATCCCCTTATGACTCCAAAAAACTCTCTACTGAATATTGTAGCCAAAAAAAAAAATTAGAACTCTCTAGTCTCTACTGAATATTCGAGGCATGTCCCTATTACTTTCCAGCTCTTCACGAGTCACTAGAATACTGAATTGGCCTATTGTTTGCATGTGATATGATCAATAATGATAACATTAATAAATATGGTAAAAGATGATTGGCATGCATTGACCTTTAACTGTCTAAGCAGTTGGCTCATGATTATGGCTTTCAAATAAATTAAAAAATCTCATTACCAAAAGGAAAATGATTCTGGGAGAAAAAAAAATAGTACTTCACTGCCCTGGAAAACAGGTCCTTCCCCATTCTTTTCAATATTCTTTTATATTTTAATTACAATATAACACCTTATGTCCTGTTCTATTTATAATTTTATGCTTCCAGTCTCAGGTGCAAATTGTACATGACATTTGTTGTGTTACCTCTTTTATGCGTCAAACAATTACACCATGTGGGAGGGAAGATGAATAGATGTAGATGATGTTTTCCAATTCACTAGAAAATGGAGAGAAGATATTTCATTGGAAATGATCCGTGTTTGTTTCATGGTTAAAATTTTATTTCTTGAATCTAGCTGTTTACATATTATTATGTTATTTAAAATTTTAAATAACTTAACCGTTTATATACCTTTAAATTTATAAGATTTTAATTTAAAATATGAAATAGATCAATTTCAAATGAAAAAAATCCTTTTCCACGTAGGAGAGTTTATAAAAACAACCTAGTTAAATTGAATGAGTATATCTTAAAAAAATGATGAAATGAAAATGAATATAATGCATTTTTTTCCTAGTATATTCGAGATTTTTAAAAGAAAGAATTAAAACGAAAGAAATATGTAAGTTTACTTATAAAGGGTCCGTTTGGATACAACTTATTTTGCTGAACTGAATTGAAAACACTGTAGCAAAATAATTTTTAAATATATGAATAGTGCTGTGGGACCCATTTTTAATATTTTTTAAATAAAGTGTTCATGAACAGTGCGCACATAGTGGGTGAACAGTGCATGAAATGTTCATGAATAGTGCACTTTGTCTCTAAAAGCAGAAACAAGCGCTAAAAAAAAAAGAAAAAAAAAAAAAAGAAGCTGAAACGTAGACACAAAACGCAGAAGTGGATCCAAACCCAGCCTTAATATCCTCCAACTTTTACTATTATAATTTCTCAAAATTTGAGTACAATTGAATACTCGACTTTTATTTCATTAAAAAAAATGAATGTTCCATTCCATTTCCTCATAGCCATAAAATTTATTCCAAGCAAACTCCTACAAAAAAAAAAAAAAATAACTAGAATATTCTCTAAAAATCAGTTCAATCTATTCCATTTCACTCATTTTATATCTTTTAAACAAAGCCATTAGAATGGAGTCAAACAAAGCTACATTATTTTTGTTTCTTTGTTTAGGGCTAGCTAGAGCACATAGAATGCCTTTTAAGATCGACACATAATAAGGTTTGGTGGTTATAATTATCATGATAAAACTCAATTCAATTAAAGTTATTTCTTTGAAGGCAAGTTCGAAGTGCAATGGGCTTCAAGGTTCATTTGACTTTGTTGTAGGAAGTAGAGTTTTAGATGTAAAGCTTTAGGAGTAGAGCTTTGGAGATGAAGAGTTTTATTTTAAAAGAGATTTAACATTTGGGGCCATCTTATCACTTCCTTCTCCAAGCTCAAGTTATAGAAGAAGGAATCAAGACAAAAGTGTTAGAAATAATTAGTTTTATCGCAAGACAGTTAATGATGTTCATATCGATCTATTTCATGCGTGTTTGCATGCATCTAGGTTTGGGTAGACCTCATACAATAACAATGAGAGCATTTGGCAAACTATAATGATAAAATGGTGGTTTCGAATCATGGGTGTGACCCTTTTGAATCGTTTGATCTTAACTCGGAGAACTTGCTTGCCGTTTGCCAATAAGGAAGGGTTGTGCGGCTTGTGCCCGCTAGATTGGTTGTTCGCTGGGTACCAAAGTGGTAAGTTTGGATCGATCATTTGTTGAGTTGGACTTTAAAATGCTAAATTGGTATTTTAATTGTTGAGTTAGCATTTTTAAAGGACATACTCCCTTTAAAACGAGGAAGGGGTTTTATGTACCTAAATATGATGACATTAATTCCCGTTTAGTATATTGATTATGCCATAATAAATATCAAAAAAATAATAAACCCAAAAATTTAAGGGGAAGTAATTAACAATAACAAATTCACAACATCAACATACCAAATAGCATTTTACCGTGAAAAAAAAATACATATTTTATCCTTTTATTTTTTATTTTTTATGGGGTATGTATATATATGATTTTGTTAATGGATGTTTTACAAAAAAAAAAAATTTATTAAGAATAAAGATAGAAGTTAATGGATTTTTTAAAGGCATTCATTTGAAAAATACTTTTATAAACTTCTTATGAAAATGGGAAAAAATAACAGATTTTTTAAGTAATTTTTTATATTTTCCATAAAAGTAGTATCAAAATTTTCTTAAAATTGTTTATTAACCATCCTTGTTAACACACATAGACTTCTTTTCTTATATTTTTTGGGTGGGGATAATCCACATAGCCCATATCTCCACTTGGCAAAATAATTTAATGGGTTTAAATGGCAACACATCTTTCTTTATCTAGAGTAATTTTATTACTACAAACTAAACTACAACTTTTAGTCTTTTACTACAAGTACAGGTAGATTATGATTATTATTTTTTATCACTTTTACATCTATTTATAACTTTTTTTAAATTTTATTTTACCGCTCACAATCAGACATAAATAGTTGATGCTTAGTTTGCTGACGAAATATAATATTTGTCTTTCAAGGATTGGTTGACCGTTCAATTTTTACAGCTACAAGGGAAACCGAAAAAGTCAATTTATGCAATACTTAATGACAAAACCTATTTGAATTTAAGGGTTTCAAGTTTCAACTGTCAACCGACGATTCTCACCAATGGATACTGTGGGGCCCTAAATATTTAAACAACCCCAACTCACTCCATAGCCGGCCCAAGGCCCGCGCCAAGGAGAGTATATAGGCCGAGGATAAAAGGGAAAAAGTCCAAGCCCTCAAGGGGCCTCGCCGAGGATGCCCACCTCCTCGGCGAACCGACATTGATGAAGGGAAAATATCTCCCACCCATTAAATGTACTCCACCAACATTCTGGCCGCTTTGATGGTGAAGTGACCAGCGAACCCAGGTGCCTTGGTCACTCAAACTAATAGAAAGTCTGCAAAGGCGGCTGAAAAATAACATAAAGCCTGCAAAAGCAGGTGATGGGACAACCCCTTATACACAGAGTTTAGATAGCCGACGAATGGATGGTTAAGATTAACAAAAACAATACTATATAATCAAGAGGATTCCCAACATAAAGGAGGGGGATATGAATCAGTCCTAAGAAAAAGGACAGAATATGTATCAACTCTAAGAAAAATAGATCCTCGGACTAAGCCGAGAATGAATACGCTTCACAAACACTTAACCAAAATCATCAGGATCCTCACAAACACTTATCCGAAGTCATTATAAAGATCCTTATCAACACCTAACCAGAGTCATGATCCTTATCCTCATAAAAAACACTCAGTAAAATTATTCTGTTATTACGCATGTTGATTTCACATCACCCTTTGTTTGTATTGCTAATGCCTAGCCCTTACACCCACATCTCTACAAATTTTATTGTTAAGGGTCCATTACAAATTTAGCCCTTACAGATACAAAACTGAACACTTTTGTTAAATGGCCACAACGGCCCCTCCATTCTAAAAAAAATATTAAAATTAAAATGCGAATATGCGATGTTCGCACTCGACTTTTCAATTTATATTATTTAGCTATCATTAATTTGGGCCAAATGTCAAAATGTGCGGTTCAAAAAACATATAAAAAATTAAAAATTGTCCAAATGTGAAAAAGTGCAAATAATTCTATGGGGGAGAAAAAATTGGTCATGCGCTGAGAAAAAAAAAAGTTTAGAAACTTCCAAGGAAAAAAATGATGGAGACATATAATTAAAAAATAACGAAACAAATTTTGTGCAAAATGAAAATTTAAGAAAAGTAAAGAATAAAAGGCCAAATATAATGGAGGAGATATTATATTATGAGAAAAGTTAATAGATGCTTTAAGGGCATTAGTTTAAAAAATATCTAAAAATATTTTTTACGGGAAAAGAAAAAAAAGTGATTTTTTGATAGTTTATATATATATATATTTTTTTTGTTAAAGTGGTGTCAAACTTTTCTAAAATACTTTATTAACTATTACTCTAAGAGTGCTTGTTAATAAATTTGTAATTGTGTAAAATGGATAACCTTTGCTACAGCCTACATGCACTACTTTTTTTTAATAATAGTTTTACTATTAATTATGGAGATCATGTTTTGTATTTTTATCATTTTATCTCAATTTAGAGAAAAATTAATTTTATGTTCTATTGTTTAAGTTGAGTAAAAATCCAAGAGCTCCTTGATTTTTAAATTAGAATGAAAATTTATTTCAACCCTATAGTGTTGCTAAAGTTGATTTGACCATAAACACTCATGAATTATTTTAGATATAGACAGTAGACACCCACGAATTATGCTAACAAATCATAAATAGTTATATTAAAAATAGGTAGTGCCACTAGATTTGCAAGGAATTGAAATATGTTAAGAATTTATTATTGAATACAAACTTTTTGTCACATACTAACTCTCTCTCAAAAGAAAAAGAAGAAGTAAATAACTGAAAATATAATGTCAAAAATGCTTATTGAAAATCCATTTAATTAGTTCTAATTTGCACTTATCATATTAATAGTATTTCAATTTTATAAAGACATCTTTTTTTATTTATTTATTATTATTATTGATAAAGACACCTTATAAAGTCTTTTGTTTATATACCAAGCAATTATCTACTATCACAACATTTCTTTCTTAAATTTAGAAAATGCATGCAGATTTGTACTAAATTTAGTTCTAACTAGTCCTAATTAATTTTCCTAAAAATGAAAAACTAACCCTAATTAATACATAATATTGTATTATTTTGGGATTATGTTTAATCACTAGAAATAGATAATTGGACTGTATATGTACACTGTTTTATAACTTTAATTAGAGTTTGAAATCTAATAATTAACAACGGTATTTATAAATCCATCACTCTTATCCAATCCATTTCAAAACTTCTATAAATAACTTTTAATTTGGTTTACGTGAATTTTTTTTGGGGGAAAGTTTATATTGATTCATTTGTCAATAATGGATTCTTCTAAAAAATTTCTTTTGTAGATAATTTTTTTTTCTTATTATTTAAATTGCTTTCCTTTTTTTTTTTTTTTTATCTAAATCAATTCACTTTTTTTTTTAGTAATTGTAGCTGTGTCAATTTGTTGTTATTAACCGGAGAACAAAAATATAAAAATTAAATTAAAAAAATAGTCAAATTGATTTGACTATCAATTTGATTTTTTTTTTTTAAATCTCCCACCTACGATTTTGAAAATCAATTTTGATTTTCTTTTTTATAAAATATCAAATTGACACAGCTATGATTCACTCCAATATTCTTTTCTTTTTTTTATATAATTTTTATATTTTTGTTCTCAAGTTTGACTTTTTTTTATATAATCAAATTGCGCCCACGAAATTATTAGTTGATTTGACTATCAAGTTCGATTCACTTGATCTATTGGTATTCTATATGTCAAGGAATAAAATTTGGGTCATAAAAATCGTAGTTGTGTCAATTTGTTATTATTAACTTGTTATATTTTGTAATTAAAGCCTTGGTCATAAATATGGTTCTACTTTTTTGTATTTTGTTTTATACTTATCTAAAAGAAAAAAAAAAAGTCAAACTCGACAACAAAAATATAAAAATTATTAAAAAAATGAAAATAAAAATTCATAGCTTTATCTTTAAAGTATTAGAATTTACAACGACAACCTAGGAGATACCCAAGCAGTTGCAAGTTGGAAAGTACTTTAAAAAAAAAAAAAAAAAAAAAAAAACTGAAAGTGTATGTATGATTTTGAGGTGTCCTTATCTTTATTACAAGGCCATTCAACCATCAACATGTGGCATTTTTCAAACTTAGAAGATGACGAAAATGGTGATTGGATTTTCATTTTCATGTGGGAAAGGGATTCAAAGCAAGGCGGACAAAACAATTCCAAGCTCCATTGATTACTATTTCATTTCATTTACAATATGTGTGTGCAGTGCGTGTCCTTTTATATTTTCCCACCTTTGACTCTTCGAAATTAAGTAAGATTAAATAAATAGAAAAAAAAAAAAAAACATATTTATATTTTATATATCCTACAAAAACTGAGTTTCCATCTCCTAAGGGTCTGAACATTCCATTCCAATACCATTACCACCACCTCCACGCCTCTCTATTTTTCTCAAAAGGGT
Source organism: Quercus glauca (assembly GCA_023736055.1). Taxonomy (NCBI): domain Eukaryota; kingdom Viridiplantae; phylum Streptophyta; class Magnoliopsida; order Fagales; family Fagaceae; genus Quercus; species Quercus glauca. The sequence goes on from CM043319.1 coordinate 71,688,208, forward strand.
TCTTTGGATTTCAACTCCAGGCATTTCATTCCCTTAAAACTCCTCGCTGGTGAATTTTCTTTCTCCATATATTCAGATCTTTCATTCAATATATGTCATCATTGATTCATTTCTGACTTTTGTGTGTTTGTGTTTGTGTTTTCTTCCTGGTGGGTCTTTATGTTGGCAATCATTTAAAACCTGTGATGTGAACGTGTTTTTATTTGTCAAAAACCAATTTTTTCTGAACCTTTGACCATTTATCCTTCATCATTGTATCATCCTTTATCTTAGTTTTGGTTTTTTTCTTTTTCTGTTGGGTTTGGCTGCAGAGAAAACGTAGGATTGTGAATGATACTTGAATATCGAGTCCTATTGGATTTCCCATCTTTTGGGACTTTAGCAAAATCAAATATATTCTTCCACTAGTGTGAGGTTTACGTTTTGAGTCTTTTGACCCGGTCTGGGTTGCCTTGGTTTTTCTTTTTTTGGTCAGTTTTGGGTTGCCAAAGCTGTCGAAATTAATAAGATTCTTGCTCCGTTTTCTCAGCAGCAAGACAAGAGATATATGTTTGACTAATTGGTTCAATAAGATATAGATGTGAATGTTTCAATAATTGGATTGCATGCTATTGATCTCCACTACCCCAGACACAGTTTTGAGAGTTACTGCTTAGTTTGGGTATTTTCTTTAGCTACTTTCTGTTACAATGTTTGAGTTTTTTGTTCTCATAGGTCAGTTTGATATATATTTTTTGATAAATGTATGTCAATTTGATATCTATGATCTAGAAATAAGTTTATTTGGAGGTTTGCGTTATTCTAATCTGCTAATCCTGTTTTGTCCAGACTAATTATTGATTGATTGTTGAAAAAGTTATAATTTTGAGAATTAACGTGGGTTCTTTTTTCTGATATGGGTTCTTTTCCTTTTACTTTTTGCGGTCATGCTGTTCAGGCTATTTGGAAGAGCTAGGTTAAGTTGGATGATTGTGAGTTATGAGCAGAGCAATGAGTAACAAATCACTGGATTTTGGGAAGCCTGCTTCAGGTATCTGTAATACTTTCTAGTGTTTTACTATCATCAGTGGGCTCTAAGTGATTGGATAGCCTTACTGATACTAAATAATGCATCCTTTAAACTGTAACATCTATTTCAGTAACTGTAGGGAATTAGTGGGTACTGTAACATCTATTTCAGAAATTGTTGGGATTATGTCAGTGTGTGTTTTCCTTTTTCTTTTTTCTTTTTTTCCCCCCCACCCAACACAGGGTGTACCATTCACTAGCGTTTTAAATTTTTAATTATTTTGACTTGTTGAGCATAGATAAGCTTGAGTATTGGCACTTTCATATCTCATTACATTGGTAATGATTGCATCTTTGTATCAATATATGCACGTCGATTGTATAATAGTAGAGTGGTAGCTCACACGATTGCAGTTTTTGATGATTTGAAAAAGTTCCTCAATCACCAAGTTTCAGTCACACATTCATAAAATGCAAGAAGGGGGGAGAAAAAAGGGAAAAGAGCAAGAGTGACAAGCACCTGCAAAATAAAAAATTAAACCTGTGTAGGGGCCTCTGAGTGTAGCATGGGGTGGATTTTTATGCTACTAGTTGACGATTCTAAATTAAATGCGGTTGACTGAGGGTGTTGTACTCTTGTAGAGAAAGGAGTGACTGATAATTTTCCTTTCCTCCTATAATTTCTTTTCTTTTTTGCCACCTCTTTTGTACCATTTCCATGGAAATCAGCTTCGATACAAAGCAAGTTTTTAGTACATCTTCTGTTTTTTTGATAAGAAAGCTTTTATTTAAGAACCAGCCACTAGACTAGTGCACTTTAGTACATCTTCCGTTCTCCTGTTGAAAATTAAAATTCTGAAAAATTGAAAGATTTTATACTTCCTAGTCTATTCTGATGGCTAATCTGTAGCTAATGTCTTGTCTCATTATACATATTTTCAATTAAGTTTTTAAGGCTTTGTACGCAACTACCCCTCCAGCTTGTGTTTTTGGTATGATATTAGCTCATAAGCCTTTTTAGAATAATACTTGAAAATATGTGGAAAAGATGAGGACAAATTAGGGAATCTATCTATGTGTGCTTGTGGTGGATTTAGTATATGGGTTACAGTTAGCTCAATTGGTAAAGTCTCTGATGATTGAATAAGAAATCTGAGGTTTAATCCCTGCCTACACAAAAAACTGATTGGTGTCTTGGTCTGATGATAAGAGCGGATTCCATAAATTGAAACTCTCTCTCAAAAGAAAAAAAGGGTTAAGAGTTGTAGAAGAAAAATCTAGTGCTTGTTGACTAGAGCTTGATGATGCGGAAAAAGGAAAGAATTCTATTCCTTGATGCAACTAAGTTGCTTGAAATTCTAGGTAGTGGTTGTGTTTGGGATTTAAAGGGAAGTTTGATGAGTTATTTGATGGCTATTTGATAGAGAAAGTATATGGAGTTTCAGGGTTTTATTAGGTAAGAGGAAGGGCTTGCTTTGTGGTTGTAAGGAAGAAGAAATGGAGTGAAATTTATTATGTTCGGGGCTATCTGAATAGTAACTGTGAATAGTATCATGAAAATGAGAAGGAGAAAGAGAAGAAAGGAAATAAGGAGAAAAATCATGCTAGGATATGTGTGTCTTTCATAACTAAATCATCAATTCTTATTATTCAACTCCGTCTCTGATTTAAGTACAATGGCACTCTTATATAGACCCTAGAGCTTAAGTTTTCCAAATAGAATTAGATCTCCTAGTCCTACTAGTCAATAAGTTAATAAAAAATAACTTTTATTCAGTTTAATAAACCTAAAATACTTAGAATCTCCTAGATAATTCTGTACTCAATAAATTACCCAAATATCCAAATTTGCAGGATTTACAAATTTACAGTTTCATCCTTACATGCGAAACTAACTATTACTTATAAAATAAAAGTCCAACTTAAAAATTGTTCTTACCCTACAATACATATAACTAGACCTTTTAAACTATATGGCCTTTGCTTCAATTATACTTCACATATTGACCAAATAAAATAAATTTGAAATGGAAAAAAATTCCGATGTAGCAACAAACTAGTCTTCCATGACTGCATCAAATATCTTTTTGTACAACTTGCTTATTATTTATATTTTCTTGTACAGGTAAAAAAAGATTAAAAGATTTATTGCTTCAAAAAGATAATCATTATTGTGCTGATTGTGGTGCCCCAGATCCTAAGTGGGCGTAAGTTCTCCACCTTGACACTTTTGTTTGTTAACTATACATGTCATGTGTGTATTGTCACAACTGATATTTCATGCTTGAGAATAAGCATTAAAAGGTGAGGATTTTGTGTGTGATCTTTTAATTGACATCGTGTGCATGAATTTGTGCAAGTCAAAGAATGATTCAAAGTCATGAAACACTTTTTTTTGCTTTATCATCTTCTTTTGTTGAGGAATTGGTTATAAATTCATTTTCAGGTCAGCAAATATTGGAGTTTTTATATGCTTGAAATGTTGTGGTGTGCACAGGAGCCTTGGTACCCATATATCAAAGGTAATTGCTCCCAAATCACTCTTTACTATATTGTTCTCACAATAATTATAAAACATAAAAGGCAACTAGTTGTCTATAGCCACATGTGATATGATATCTACTGGACATATGAACTTATTGCACATTGTAGTTCAATTAACTAAGGAAAGATTTTTGGCATCATGCTAATGCCATTGGTCAACCTGGGTCAACCCAGAGTCTAAACATTGACCCACACCCTGAACACTTTTTAGGGTTCATTGAATGGTCATGGTTAATTTTTTTCTTATTTACTAAGCTTAAATTGTCCATGCATGTGAAAACAAATAGAGATCAAGGAAATACAAGTTTTGTAGGATGGTTATTTTGTTTCTCCTACCAAACAAATCTACCTTGCTTTACATTTTCTTTTATTTTGTTAATTTAGGAGGGATTGACCACCTTTAATTCTTTTCCCATTAATGTAGCATTTCTACCAATTCAGAAAAACATTTCAGTTATTTCTGACTAAATGGTTGATAGTTATGATTATTCTATGTGGTGGAATCTGCTTGCTTCTGATTGCTTAATTTTTATTTTTATGTTGATTATTTCCAATTTGATGTATATATTTAGCCACTTTGTCAATTCTTATAGGCAAGTTTAGTCTTTTATTCAATAATGGGTAACATGTTCTTTTTTTGGTGCTCAAGTTTTTTTATTCTCTCCAAAGTCCCACACATGCATGTAAACATACTTTTCTCTGAACAAAATTAATTTGGTATTTTTAGGTTTTGTCTGTGACATTGGACGAGTGGTCTGATGATGAAATTGAATCGATGGTTGAAGTCGGAGGAAATTCTTCTGCTAATGCAATTTATGAGGCCTTTGTCCCTGGAGGATATGAAAAGCCTGGACCAGATGCCAGTCATGAGCTGCGTGCAAAATTCATCCGGTTAGACATGATTTATAATTTTTTAAGCATACAACTGTGTGACACTTTTCTGAGACATCTCTGTGTGTTTGGTTGCCCTGTACTAGGTGGGCAAGGCACTCGGATGGATTTAGCATAACCATCCTACTTGTCATTCAATTTTTGGGCATATCACAGGTTCTTAGGGTGTTATTTTCTTACTTTCTTCCTTGTAGGGCTAAGTATGAGCTTCAGGAATTTTTGAAACCTAGCCTGCGGATTGTGTCACTTCCTTCTGAGAAAGGCTCTCTCAAGTCAAGTTTTTCTAGAAAGCTTATGGATAGTTTTCGGTCAAATTCTTCTCATAATTCGGTAACTTTCTTAGCCTTTTCTTCTTCCTGCAGTTGTTGACTTAAATTCAAATGTGTAAATTCAAATCGTTAGGAAGAGAAGGATTAGTCAGATAAACGTTTATAGGGACCATAATTCCAGGCTTAGTCAGTATCCAAATTGTATGAATTTTCTAGTGGGCAGGTGTCTGATGTGACAATTTTTAAATTGTGTGAGTAACTTTAGTTTATCTGATCCTAAAAATTGTACCAGGAAGGAATGGTAGAATTTATTGGACTATTGAAGGTCAAAGTGATAAAAGGCACAAATTTAGCTGTCAGAGATATGATGACAAGTGATCCTTACGTTATATTGACTCTTGGGCAGCAGGTTAGTCACCGTTCCTTTTTCACTTTTATCTTTGGGGTATTGGGCGAACAACCCAACACTTGGAACATAAAATTGTAAAGTCTACTCAGGTTTTGTTGATTAGTTTTTGAACATAAATACAACACACACACACACAAATGTATTTGCATGTGTGTACGTGATTTTTAGACAGTTAATTGCTGGTGTGGCCCTAGATGGAGTTGAGTGCATCCTTGGACTCATGTAGCCAACCCCATTTAGTTGGGATTAAGGCTTAGTTGAGTTGTCTGTGTTTGGTGGTGTTGTTGAGAACTTTCTGATATTAGAAGTCATATTAGGTCGATAATGGTTAAATTCCTGCTAAAATGGCAGAACATATATCTTCATTTTGATGTATTTATTATTCAAAATACATAGCTCACAGGTTGATGATTTTTTTTCCCCTAATGATAATAAGTGGTGTTGATGCTATTAGACTGTTCAGACAACTATAATAAAGAGCAACTTGAATCCAGTCTGGAATGAGGAACTCATGCTGTCTGTTCCTCAGCATTTTGGACCCTTGAAGTTGGTAAGTTTGTCTATTCCTTGCTCTTCATGACCATTTCAAGTAATTTTACTTTCTATTGCATTATGGATTTAATTTTCCCAAAGTTGAGCTCTTCCCATGCTTTTTGATCCGTTAAATTTTCAGCTATAAAGTTTAATTCCTCTATGCAAATGTTACATTCTAAAGGAATTGATATGTAACCAATCAGTTCAATGTATGCCAATTGCATTAGCGTTGTCTCCAGTTAATATGTAACCAATCAATCTACCACTTAAGACCCTGTAGAAATGTGCCAACCACAGTTCTTTTTCAGTTCCAGACATTGTGGTAATTCTTTGCAGTTTGTATATGAAATTCATATGCCATCTTTTGTGTGTAGAATTATTATTTTTGAATGTTAGTGAGCAGAAAAAGATGAACCAGAAATGTTCAGTCCTGCTCTGATACCATGTTAGTAACTAGTAAGGAGAATTCAAGAATGAATATTCAAAAAGAGGAGTTGAAAATATGGTACAGCACTCTGACACTATATTCCACATATATGGGAGACAACTCACCACTAGGATATTATAGACTCTTCTGTAAGATCAGAATGCAATGATATTACTCAAATAATATTATCTCTCTAACAATGTAAAACTAGAAGCAGTGGTACATGCTTTCTACCTTACCTTTTCTATCAGTCAGCTCATTCTTATGCTTGCACACCATAGATTTTAGTCAGACAGTTTTTACTTTGCAGAGAATCTGGTTGATAGGGGATGTTGTAGTTATAAAATAGAGGTTGGATGTGTAAGGATGTCAATCCCACTTATATTACTATATTACCCTTAAAAAATCAAATTTATGCTGGCGCTGATAGTATGTACTACTGTTAAGCATTCAAATTAGGGTTTGTTACTTTGTTTCGAAGTATGAGGGCTAGTTTTCGTATCCATAATTCTATACTAATTCTTAGAATTACTGTTAAGCACTTTCACTTTGTCTCATACCCAAACTATTTTCTGCCTAAATAGTTGGTCTTTTTCTTTTGCTTGCTCATTTTCTCCCCAATTTTCTTCCTTGTGTAGTCAAAATGTCAAATAGGCACTGACCATCTTATTTATAAATAACAGATAGAAAGAAAGCAAGCCATGTACCATGTGCTAGTGCTTTGTGGAGGGCTAGTGTTAGAATAAGCAAATAATTTAATAACTTGAAGTGACAATGTTATATCTTATGTGACGGTTTATTTGACCTTTTTGACTTTCCATGTTGCAGCGGGTGTTTGATCACGACACATTTTCATCTGATGATATCATGGGAGAAGCAGAGGTCGATCTCCAGCCCCTGATAACATCTGCAATAGCATTTGGAGACGCAGGGATGTTTGGAAACATGCAGATTGGGAAATGGCTGAAATCACATGACAACGCCCTTAAGGATGATAGCACCGTCAACATTATTGATGGCAAGGTGAAACAGGCGGTGTCTCTTAAGCTTCAGAATGTGGAATGCGGAGAACTAGAACTAGAACTAGAGTGGATGCCACTTGATCAATAGGTACATATTTATTCTTTTTTCTTCCCCATTGCTTTTAATAAAAAATTTTGTAATTTTGATTTGTGTTACTCATATGGAATGATACAGTACTGTGTCTTCTTTCACTTGTATTTGTTCATTTGAATTCATTTTTTTTCTTTGCTATCAAATTTGTATGAGTGACACAAATCAATACACACGACTTTGTATAGGTTTGTCCGAACTTTGTAAGCCTCACAGGTGTAGCGGTCACGAAAGCATTGTGAATATATATTATCCGCTTGCAACTTAATATTCATACAAAAAAATGTAAAGCAGCGTGAGTTTAGTTGCTTGAAAATGATTATATTACATTATCTCATTATACCATGATGTGTTGCACCATGTGTTATCTGCTTCTCCAGAAAGGGACATTGCTTTAAATGGTTCCAACATGAACTGTTGCCATTGCCAGCTGTTTAAGAGCTTTGGCTCCTTCGACGTGCATTCAATCTCTTAAAAATTGGACAAGTGAAAACGACCATTGAGTGAGTACTACTATTATATAACTTATGGTATTACCAGATGTGACACAAGAAGTAGGTAAGGTACGATCTCAAAGTTAAATTCTTTAGAAGACAGCAATAAAAGAATGGTTGAAAACGTAGGCAAACATAATGAAACTGGTTACACTATCAATTTCATCCATACTTTAGACATCATTTGGGGAAAAACGAAAATTGAACATTTCATTATCTTCTATTTGATCTAGAACCTTGGCAATGATCTCATTTGTTTCAGAGACTCAGTAGAGGATAAAGATAATAATAGGTTTCATCTTTATTAACTACCCAAATGTGTGTATTTTGCTGCAAGGGTAAAGCTTAGCTCGAGTGCTCTAGTGCATTGAAGCCGACACGATACAGACACGTGGCAAATATTAGACACGTGTTCATATCATGTCGGCTCTAGTGCATTGGAGCACTAAAGCTAAGCTTTATTAGCCCCCCATATGTGTGTATTTTGTTATAAGGGTAAAACTTAACTCCAGTGCTCTAGTGCATTGGAGCCAACATGATACGGACACGTGACAAAAATTGGAAACGTGTTTGTATTGTGTCAGCTTTAGTGCACTAGAGCACTAGAGCTAAGCTTTGTCCTTGCTACAAACCCATTTTCTCTTTTATTTATTTATTATTTTTTTACGGATATTAGAATGTTGCATCTCTATCAAAGTTTCCAAAAAAAAAAAAATTGTTACATCACTCTTTAAGTCTATTAGCATTCTCACCCCATCTATTAGAAATAATCTAAAAATTTGAACAAGGGAATATATATCTGTTTTTTAGTTTGGAAACGAGATTATTTATTTGTTTTTTATGTGCTGAGCTAAATAGAAAAATGAAACCTTAATTGAGTTAATTACTAGTTTTGGCAGTGTATTAAAAAGGGCATTATCCAAGTCAACAAGTTGAGCTGGATCAAACCATAGCAACCGACAATTTCTAAATGTAAGGCATTAGCTGGAACATTTCTATGTGGTAGATAAGAGTCTGACCGAATATTAAGGACGGTAGATACATACAACATTATATATCTGGTAAAATTATAAAAAAGGTACACTCATCTTTTACTTTTGACCAAATGACCAAACACTCTCATCAAGTCCTACCAACTAAGTTTTGAATTTCATGGATCTCCCATGATATCGACTCTTACTATTATTAGATGCTTTCAATAATTTTGTTTTCTTACTCAAAGGGTAGTAGAACACGACCCTTGAGCTTAAATTTTACAGGTTAGTCTCTCGTTATAAAGTTCTTCTCCACCTAGAAAAATTCAAGGTCACGAAAAAGATTTACAAACCACGACAAAAGTACATGATAATGGAGTGACACTCATATTTCACCATCATTGTTGGAAAATCAATTTACCTTTACTAGTAATTCAAGTAAACAATTAAACTGTAGGTTCGATTAGCTCAACAAGTAAATTTTCTGTTATCGAATAAGATGTTTAAAATCAAATCTCGACAACATAAAAAAGAAACCAATTAACATCTTGATTTAATAATAATGAACCATTATACTAATGCATATATTATAAATTCAAATTATTAAAAAAAAAAAAAGAAAAAAAGAAAAAAAGAAAAGAGCTCATTTGGATTCAATTAGGTATTCTAAACGAAAACAACTTATGACAATGTCGTTTTATCCAAAAACCAGTGTCCAGATCTCAATAATTGATGTCCAAGTCCAACTAACTAAGCATACTAAAATATGAACATTCCTTAAGACATAAGTACCAAAAAGATATATATGTAACTTATCATTATAGTATTATACTCTTTTTTTCACTTTACACAACGTGGCACATAGAATTAGCACACTACCAATTGAAGTAAAAAAGAAAGCAGAATTTAATAAGAATCACGAACCACTATTTGTAGTTTATTACCACTATCATTATCATGACAAGATAACGCTGCTGACGATGGCAGCGCTAGTGGTGGCGGTGGTGGTGGTTGTTGTGGCGGTGGCGGCGGCGATCTTTGTTTTCGAAACTTGAAGACATAAAGCAAAGCAGAAGCCACTAACAAAATGACACCTGCTAAACCACAAGCTATACTGCCCACCAACAACACGTCCCTCACGTGGTCTTTACTCTTCGCGCCGCCGCGACCGGCGTTGTTGCTCCACCACGTCGACGTGTCGTCGTCGGCGGAGGAGGAGGAGTTTGAGTTGGAATTCAGGGCTTTGGGCATTGCCACGTCGGACGAGGCAGAAGAAGAATTGCCGAAAAACGACATCATCTCCGGCGGCGGCGACTTCTCTGAGTCCGACGAGCTGGGAGTGTTGGTCTGGTACTCCAGCCCGTGATCCGACGGTCGCAATTCGTGGGATTCTGAATGGTCAGCGTTCATCATGGTCATGGTCATCAAGATCAACGGCCCGTAGATAGCGATCATCACCGTAGACACTCCTCTCAAACAAACCATGTTTTTTTTTAGCCTAGCTTTGTGCTCTCCAGTGTCTAGAGAAAATTAAGGAATTGGAGAGTGATTTAGTTTAGTACTATATATATAAAGGTGAGACAAACGATGTCGTTTGAGAAGACTAAAAAAGGTTGTTAACTGCTGTTAGTTACTTACTAGAGAGAGAGAGTGAAATGTCTGTTTTGTCCGAATACGGAAATAGTGTGAGTTGTTGTCGGAGATTAGTACTGTGTTCTTTAAAATAAAAAAAAAAGGGTCTATTACTGTACAATGTATCGCCGCTTCGTTATTTGTCTTTTACTGCTAAAATCAACATTGATAAAAGACCCACGAGCCACGATATACTGTTTTCACATTTTTCTTTTTGGTCGGGTTGTTTTTTATTCACTTTTTTAGTTTTTACAACCACAACTTGTACCATAGATTGTCCTGTTTAATGGGTGGTGGGTTCACTCTTCACATGGAAGTTATGTATCGAATCGATGCCAAATTTGATTGCTGATTTGTAGGTATAGTACGTTTCTCTTTGTTAAATTAAAGAAAAAAAAAAAAAAGATGTCAAAGCTTAATTCACATTTTTCTTTTTCTTTTTGGTCGGGGAATTTACACTTTAAAAAAAAAAAAAAAAATTTATCAAATAGGACTTATGGTGGACACATTGACATTTATTTTTTTTTGTCAATTTAAGGAGGGTGTTCTTAAATTTTCAAATCCAAATTTTCATGAATTTTGTGAAACCTTAAGAATCACTATATCAGCTCTTTGAATTACAATTACATACACATGTACATCTACTTTGATTTATTGAATCACATGTACAAAGTCAATTTATTAAATCATTAATTGATACACATGTACATAACATGGTGGCATGAAATAGTGTCACATGTGACGTGTGAGAGATAATTGAATGTAATCACATTAACTGATCTGCACGTACATGACATGGTGGCATAGAACATATATATGCCATGTGTGAGAGGTAGTTGAATGTAATCAGCAACAAGGATTTAGCTAAATTGTCTTTGCTTGTAAAAGGAAGAGAGAACAAAAAAAGACAAAGAAGATAAGAGTTATTTTGTTTTTGCTTTTAAAAGGAGGAGGAAAAAAAAAAAAAAAAAAAAACAAAACAAAACAAAGAAGATAAGAGTTATTTTGTTTTAGCTTTTAAAAGGAAAAAGAAAAAGAATGGTGCATAGAAGATAGTTTTTTTATTTTTTGAAGAAAAATTCATAAGTAAAATGTATGCATTGATTTGTAAGAGTGTAAATTGCAAACTACTATAAATCTATTCTAAATTATGATAGAGAAATGAAGTAGATAAATAAATAAGTTTTACATGGAAAGATTATAAAACATTGTAAAATAACACAAATACTAGTAAATAAAAAAACTGTATGAATTTATGGACATGTGACTCTAGAACATGTATGTGTCTTATGACACACACGTGATTTTTAATTTTACTAAAATAAGATGAGATCCATTGGATCATAATTAATGAAATTTTTTCTCATACATAAATAAAAAATTATTTTATAAGATAAAACCTTTTAAAAAAAATTATGAATTAACAATGTGCATTATGAAAATTCATTTTTTTTAAACAGTTACCAATTTAAATGAAGTGTTTTTTTTTTTTTTTGAATTTAAATGAAGTGTTAATATCTTTCAATTGCAACTATTCATTGTCTATAAATTAAGAGCTTGAAATAGAAGCAGTTCAAATTTCATTTTCATTCACCATTTTACTAAAATACACAGTTTTATACGAAAACTCTAAGAAAAAACTTCATGGTTGTCTGTAATTTTATTACACTTTGGAGATAAATTTCTTGTTACTTGAAAACAAACTCTTTTGAATGAGGACAAGTATTGCTTTTAAGGAGTATATTTCTAGGGTAATTATAGAATATTCTCACATAATTGTAGATCTCACTAATTAAATTCATAGTGAGACCCATAATTTATGTAAGAGTGAGGAATACGCATTTATAGTACTCTAGAGTATTTAATAATTTTCCATATTTTTGACACTTTTGGAAGTCCCATTAATTTTCTTCTTCCGATTTCCTGCACAATTTTCTTCAACACGCAGGAGTACAGTTTTATCATAAATTCATAACTGGAATAGCACAGTGGTTAAAGGAACAATGTGCTCATACTGAGGTTGTGGGGTTTCAAGACAAAACAAGATGATAAAAAGTAAAACTAAACATATAGCTTAGAGGTACCGCAATGCTTGTAGGTTCAAAATTCAAATCCTATTTAGAGAGATTTTTAAGTTATCACTTTTTCTTACCTACCACCATATTCTCCTTAAGTTTCTAAATTAGCATAATTGTGGGACATAAGAAAGTGAGAAGTTGATTGTGGTTTTTATTCCCCACTCTCATTTAGAAGAAGAAGAAGGATCATCCAAAAAGAATGAATGGGAAGAATAAAGTAGTCTCTTTATTAGCCACAAGATTTCGTGTAAAAAGATGAATAAGTATATTTATTTAGTTCCGCAGTTCCTGTATTTTTTTACTATTTAATATATATAATCTATATTGTTTATTTTATTGATTAAAATTCTATTGCATGTATATATTATTATTATTATTATTATTATATGTACTAAGTTACATTTGTTTAGATATAGAAGTAAATAGGGTGAGCCCTAAGGTTAGGCCACTTAGGCAATGACTTACAATTCATACTAGAGAATGGCTTCCAAATGTAGATAGTCTCATAAAACGTCTCTTTCATAACATGTGTGAATTTCATACCTGTGGGTCTTACATGTGAGAGAGAGACCTTATGACTTATGATATACATTATCCAAATGCCACATGTTGTGAGAAAGAGGTCTCATGAGACCATCTTATGAAATACTTTCTCCAAATGTGGGGGCAACAAAAGTCTTTTTTAAAAATTTATTTATAAAAGAAATTGAGCTCACTTTTTCCTCCATTTTGAAAATGCATTTTTTTTAGTTATGCTAAAAATACTACAAATTTTAATATATATATTTTATAAATTGATGTGTAATTAATCATAATAAATAATTCAAATATTCTTTTATTACCATGTTGAAGTTCCACCAATCTCATATATTGCCACAGAATTTATAAGTTTTTTCTATTACAATTTGTACTAGCTTTAGCATTTTTCCACCAAAAAAAAAAAAAAAATCCAACCCAATTTACCATTAAGTGAATTAATCATGTATTATTATTATTATTATTTAATAGTTGGGGAGAGTGAATTTGAAGTTTGAACTTGAAATGTCTTCATTAGAAATGTAAAGAAGTACCGGTTAGTTATTTTAAAAATGTTATGTTGAGCCAACCTTGGTAGAAGATACAACTAAATAGATTATGAAGATAATCAGGGACAAAGCCTTTGAAAATCATACTACGAATTCCACTTGAGCTAGGAGTTTACTTAGCATTTTCGAGAAAATTCTCATAGCAGTGAGAATGCCTTTTCCATAAGTACTTATTAGTTATTATTACAACTTTCGTTTTTGTTTTCTTAAGTATCAATAGCGGGCCTAGAAATCAAAATATGGGCTCTGGACACACGCTAAGTGCTAAGGCTACCTAAAAAGTAGGGACCTTGGAACATTTGGTTTTTTATTTTTTGGGTTGGGTCCATTTGAGGGTATTTTTATAAAGGCCTCATTTTGGTGTTTCAATGGATATATACTTGTCAGAAATGTTGAGTTGAGCTGAACCCAAAGGTTTTACCAATAAGGAAGAGTCAATAAGGAAGAGTAGTGACTCTTGGTGAATAAGTGTGATTCTTGATGACAGGTAACAACCTTTGGCAAAGGTTGCACCCATTACAAGGGTTGTCTCATGAAGGGTGAATGTGTCCATAAACAAGACACTACATGTTGTTAGATAATCAATTTAGAGTGGTGTTGTAAAGAACTAAAAATCAATACACAATAAAATATCTCTTTTTGATCATTTTGTTTAATTATTTTTTAATTTTTAAGGTCCATCAATTTTTGTTTGTACATATAAGTAATAAAATATTGTGTGTTTTGTGTTCACTACAAAACAATCTAGAACACTTACAAATATCTTGTTTGTAATATTGATTAAGGAAAGGTATAGGTAAAAAATAATATTTTTTCCCCCCTATATTTTTCATGGCTTCCACTTTCCAACAATATTGTAGTTTGCAACCAATGAGCTCTAGCTCAATTAACCTCTTCCCTTATAAGCACTAGGTGGAGGGTGAGGTCGTGAGTTCAAAACCCACTAGGTGCTTGTGGAACTTACCAATCAAAAACAATACCGATGTTTGCAGGTTTTGGAGGGGATTGGTGCCACAAGAAATCTGCCATTTCAGCTAAAAATTTTCCATGAGAAATCCACGCAATACCTTAATGGTTTAACCCAACAGAGTTCTCGACAGTTGGAGCTATGAAGTAGTCCTAAAATGAAAAATTGATAAAACATAACCTGAGCTAAACAATGAAACCAACCAACTCACCAACAAAGATTATCAAAAAGAAAGGTACCTTATTAAAGCAATTGCTCTCAAAAGACACAAAAATAATTTCGAATATTAGCGAGCCTTTTCAGAAGCAAGGGCTTAAAATATGACTAAAAACTCAATTGAACACAGCAACATATATTACAAAGAATATTGTTTATAACACTATGATGATCTCCTCATGATTTACTCCTTCACTAGTAGGCTAATACAAATGGTACAACAGAAAAAAAAAAAATAATAAAAAATCAAGTCCATATTGAAATTAATGAAACAAATATGAAAGAATTTATAATGCAATAGAATTGGATGCAATATCTTTTCCTCACTGGTCATGTAGGCAAGTTTACTGCGAGAGCTCATCAGCTCCATTCACGGTATCTGATTGAATAATTACCCAGGTGTGAAGTTATTCTTGGCATACCATTTTGCCACCTGAATTGGTCTCTCCATCTAAGCTGTGAGGTTCTCGCTTCTTTTCTGCTGCTGCTTCTTCTAAAACCCCCAAAGCTTGACTACTTGAAAAGGAATTTTCTGCATTATTGGTGCACATCCAAGCTTCCTGGAGTTGCAAGACATACTCCAAGTACCACAAAACTTCCCCCATTGTAGGCCGGTTCTTCCCCTCATCAGCAAGACATTTTTCTGCTATCTCTCCAAACTTCTTCAAGGACTCTGGAGAATAATTTCCTTTGAGACGAGAGTCAATTATAGTTTCTAGTGATCTCTGCCTTTGCCATCCCATTGCCCACTCTGCAAGATTGATCTGATCTTTAGGCAAGCTTGGATTTATAACAGCTCGAGCACAAACAACTTCAAACAACACTACTCCAAAAGAGTAAACATCAGATTTCTCAGTCAACTGCTGTCGTCTGTAGTACTCAGGGTCTAGATATCCGAAGCTTCCTTTTACTGCAGTACTAACATGGGTGTGATCCAAAGCAGGACCAGTTTTTGATAGCCCAAAGTCAGACATTTTTGCTACAAACTTTTCATCTAATAGTATGTTAGTCGTCTTAACATCCCTGTGGATTATTCCCCGGTCTGCTCCTGTATGAAGGTAATAAAGTCCTCGTGCAGCACCGATACATGCTTCTAATCGCTGCTTCCAAGTCAATGGTGAGAGATCACTCCCAAAGAGGTGACTTCTAAGAGTCCCATTTGCCATATACTCGTAAACCAAAATCATCTCATTTTGTTCATCGCAGAACCCAATCATGGACACCAAATGCCTATGTCTGAGCTTTGAAAGCATCTCAATCTCTGTTTCAAATTCAGCCAGACCTTGCTCAGATTGTGGGTTTGACCGCTTTATGGCAACAAGGGTGCCATCTTCAATCTCTCCTTTGTACACCTTGCCAAAACCTCCTACTCCAATCACTAAACTGTCATCAAAATTGTTTGTAGCTGCACGTATCTCTGGTAGTGTAAACCGTTTGCCAGCCCTAGTAGAGGCCACAGATCCATATGGATATTGGCTTCCAATTGCTCTCTTGCCATTGGCTGAGTTATTTAAAATAGACCAATTAAGGAATAATGGCCTCCAGCCAGGAGAGTTGTTTTTGGTATCACTCAATTTTTCTCTTTGGCGTCTGCAGAAACAATAGATGAAGCTGATTATAACTCCGAGAATAACAACAGAAGTTACACCTGCTCCTATTCCCACCCAAAGAATTTTAGTTTTTGAATTGCCCACTGAATTCCCAGTAGAATCATAAGGCTCTACATAGGCAAGGCTCCCACTTTGGCTCAGCTTGAAAATCTCCAACCCGTTCAAGAGGGCATCAGTTCCTGCAGCACCAGCTGCCGTCTCAGGACCTAGTTGAATCCAAAGTGTCTTACTTTTGGATGACACAGCATCAATGTAATCCTGGTGATATGCTTTATTCATCCCTCCTGATCGCTCAAAAACCTCAAAATTGTCTGCTGCAGTCCTGTTATTTATATAGATTCTGAAAATCCTTTGCTTTGATACATTAAAAACCAGCTCACAGAAATGTAATCGGATCAAATAATCAAAATCAGGATCAACCTCAAATTTCCACGACATGTTGAACCTTTTCTCTAGGACACCAGTGTTGGACATTGTTCTTGCTGTTTCATAAACAAGAAGAGGAGCCACAGAGGAATCGTTCGTGGAAGCATAGGTAATATTCGAACCGTTACTGATCTCTGAGCCAGCATTTGCTGTGATCATGTAGCTGAAATCCACTTCCCATGTTCTCCAAAGATTTGAATCTTGATTGGATTTAACTTCAGAACCTCCTACATTCAACCTATACATGGTCTGGAGGCTCCTTCCACTCAAATTCACACTATTGTCACCCACTCTACTAATTGAGTCTGCAAAAAGCTTATCTACAATGGGGACAATCTCAATGGCATTTATGAACCCTAATGATCCTTTTACTGGCAAGAACTCTACCACAAGCACATCCATATTGATGGGTAAAATGTACTCCTTAATCAAAAAGAATGAACTTGAATTGCTTCCTGAACTCTGCGAGTTTGAATTCTTATGTGATATCTCACTGGGAACGTTGAATTTTGAGACCAATTTTAGACCATTTGCAACAACATCAAATGCAGACTCATTTACATTGTAATTCCCAAATGAGAATGGACAGAAATGGAGCCTGACGAAATAGTTCCCTTGAATTCCTTCAAAAGTGTAATTCAAACTATCTGTAAAAAACCGAGCAGTTTTGTAGAGAGGTCCAAAATTTGAACTGTCGCTTAGCGCAGCAGTGGATGCAGCAATGCTGGGAGAACTGAGGTTGAGATTGCCACCAGGGACCAAGTCACCAACCCATCTCCTACCATCCACATTAACACTGGAATTTGTACCACAATTTATCAGAAAAGACTTTGACTGAGCTTCTACAGTTGTAACAAAAACAGAGATTATCACCAAAGACATCAGAGCAAAAACTTCCCAACCTTGGACCTTCTCCATTACCCTTCTTCCTCAAGAATTCTTTATATTATTTTCAAGCTAGAAGGGAAAGCCTGATGGAATACAACAACAACCCAATGTTCAAGAACACACAATATAGACAAAAAAGCATAAACACCCAGCTCTTAAATCACAGTAACTACTTCCATCTCCAAGATTTTTAACCATGATGATCAGTTCATTAAACTTCATAGGAAAACTCAACACAACAACATAGATATGTAGATATCTCAACAAGTTGAATATAACATGCACTTACTCAGGTTTCAGCAGAACCATGAATGAATGACAAATCATCTCAATCCAACAAACCTAGGCTAGACAAAATGCAGATCTGAACCAAGAAGAAGTACAAAACTTTGGAGCAAAAGGGAAGAACAAAAGGTAGCAATGGAATGTGTAACTAATGGAAAGAATACAAAAACTCACCAGTGAGATTCAAACCCAGAGAAAATGTGACTAGCAAATGAATAAGCTTGTGAAATGTGGTTCCCCTTGATAAAGAAATATAACAAAGAAAAAGAGAAACATGAACATGGGTTGTTGAATCTTTTCGAAAAAAGCCAACAATCTGACACAAGAAAATTTGTAGTTTTTATTATAATTTTTTATGAAACAGTTGGTATTCTTTATATGCATTATTATTATTGTTTCTCAAAAAAAAAAAAAAATATGCATTATTATTATTATTTTGTTGTCTGTATATAACTTTTGGCTTTTTTTTATTGTATATATATGAGTGCCAGATATGGGTTTCCATAATTTGTGATGTGGGCCACATGCTCATGTCTTGAAGATGATCAACAGTGCAATTATAATTGCAGCATTCCAAAACTACCCCTTGGTTTCCAATTATAAAGGCTGTCCTTCGTCTCTTCTTCTTGCCGTACCAAGAGTACACTTTACGGGGGTCCTTTGGGAACACTGTATACCATGGTCAACGATTGATCTTACCATTATGGCATCATTTTTTTTTTTTTTTTTATTAATTTTAAAGAAAGGGAATATTTAAATTATTATATGGAAAGCTTTCCCATTTGTATTATTCTTTTTAGCCAAATTTTTTTACGGTATACCATAAATTATACATACTAGTTGCAAATTCTCACGATGTGTGAGAATAAATAATTATTTTTATAATTATGATATAATGTATAATTTATTTTTTAAAATTTGTTGAAGATAAATTTTTTTCTCTGAAAATTAAATAATTTTTGAAATTATTTTTCATCTTTTTATCTCTACCAATGTATCATTCTGTTATTTTTTGTGTAGTTTTTGATTGATATTATTCTTTTATGAGCTAGTCCATATTCTTTGAAATTATGTTATAGTGTGTTATGTTTTTCCAATTTTTTTTCTCTACAACTAAACTTTTTAAGTTTCAAATAAATTATTCAAATTCTTCATTTTCTTCAAAGGAGATTATCATGATAATCAAAACTTATGACAAAATTACCTTTTATTATTTCAAATGCATAGTCAATATTGTGTTTTGATATAAATTCAAATTCACACTTCCAAAATAGCTAAGTATTAACTTAAACAAAAATCAAACCAATGTTATAAGAGGGAGATAGATTAATTGTGTTGGGGAACTCAAAAATACAATATCAAAACGTATTAACTTAAAATAAAGTTATAAAAAAAATGTTTCATCAACCCAAAGTAGAATTGCAAGAAATAAAAAAAAAAAAAAATAGAGAGAGAGAATGTGAGAGATAATAACAAATTTATAGAAAATTAGATGAGATGAAAAAGCGTAAAAAGATATAGTAATAAATATCAAATTATCATAGTCATGCTATATAATAGAAAAACACTATATTCGAATATGCTATTTTTATAATGTAATAGGATAACATTTATGAAATCAAATAAAAGAAAAAAGATAACAACTTTAAAACACAAAATTAAATCACATCAACCCAAAGTAGAGTTTTAAAGAATACAAAAGTTAATCAACCTAAAATAGAGATGCAAGATAAAAAAATAAAAAAAAAATCACCAAAAAATGAAAAAAAAAAAAATTGAGAGAAGAAGAGAGAGAACCTTTTTGTGTGGGAATTGGGAAAACTATGCATAGAAATGTAAGATAATTGAAAATTTATAGTAAAATGGTGTGAACAAGATAAGGAAAAAATAAAGGAAAATAAAGGGATAGAGGAAGAGTAATATTAAGGTAAATAGTAGTGGGAAAATGAAAAGGTAAAATGGAGGTGAAAGGTTGGAAATAGTGTAACAATATTTTGGGGGATTAATAAGAAGAAAAATAGTTAAAAATATGAGAGAGCGAGAGAGAGAGAGAGTTGGAAATAGGTGGATGATGTGTCTAATGATGTAACTTAATAGGAGCGTGAGAATAATAAATGCTACACTTTAGCTTTTAAATATATATATATAGATAGATTAGTTGCCACCTAGACCATGGTACCTTTATGAAAGCAACATACACAGACTGCTTCAGAAGTTACGAGTTCCTTATGCTGACAAAGAAATGAAAAATTCAATGCCATGATCTAAGAAAAGGAAAAAGAAAGAAAGATGTCAATTCTTGGTGCTGGTGTAAATTGCCTTAGACAAGGATTTGGGAGTACGCATCTAACTTTTGGTTAGAATGGACATGGAAGTTATCGTTTGGTCTAGGTCCAAGAATTGCTATTTTAACTGGTATGCAAATGTCCAATTCAATCATACTTTATGATCGGAGCAAAGGTATGGGCTTATGAATGTGTTATGTAGCAGAGCCCACATAATCTAGTTGATTAGCCTCCACTTATGCTACCTAGGGGTGTCCAAACAAAACCGGGACCCGACCCACCTGGCCAAACCGTTCGATCCGGCCCGATAACCGACCGACTCGACACTGGTGACGGGTCGACGGCGGATCGTTGCTCCCTGAACTCGAAAACGGCGGGTCGGTTGGCGGGTTTGAGGCTGAGAAACCGATTTCAACCGCCCCGACCATATACTGCCTGGAAAGCATCTATTTTCTGTCCGATTTGAGGAGATCCTTTTGAGTTCAGGCGAGATCTCGAAGAGATTTGGCCTGATCTCTTCGAGATATGCCGAGATCTCATCGAGATCCTACCAGATCTCGCCGATATCGACTTGTTCTCTTCGAGATCTGCCAAGATTTTGCCAAGATCTGGTCAGGTCTCGCCAGATTCGGCGACTTTTGGCAAAATCCGACAGTTTTTCTCACAACTCGAAACCAACTGAGGACCGATCCGTACCCAATGAAAATCTGACCACCTAAACCGACTCTGTTTGCCGGTCAGCAGCGAGTCTATGCATAGAAAACCCGAAGTGATCGGGTCGGTTCCGGGTTGGGCACAAACCCGACCCGGATCGACCCGTGGACAGCCCTAATGCTACCTAGCCATTTTCTAACAAGAAGCCTCCCAATAAGACTCGCTTCCTTCTTAAGCATGCAACATTTAAATAAAACAAGAATAATGCTAGAGATATAAATTATTTTACTAATTTTTTTTTATAAACTACTGATGTAGCAAATGATTATTGGTAAATGAAAAAATGATATTAATTGTGGGCTTAAATGAAAGTCAATAAGAAGTTGGCCACATCAACATTTTAGAAAAATGTTATAAAATAGTTTGTGATTGTAGCATTACTCATAAAACAAATAAATTTAGATAAAGTCAATCATTCAAGAAAGTGGATTACCTAATTGTAGGAAACATAGCATAGTTCAAGCCAAATTAGAGGGAAACATACCATAGATCCACAATACATATGGGCATATTTATTGAAAGAAAGCAACGGTAAGCTAAATATATATATATATATATATATATATATATATATTTTTTGGGGAGTTAATTATGTAAATATAGATGAAAGTACACTTCCCTTCCTTGAGGTTTGGAGAAATGACATTCCACTCCAAACCTGAAGAGAAAAAAATACCTCCCTCCCTTCAAGTTTGAAGAAATTAACATTCCTCCCATCTGTTTGAGATTTTGCTATACAGCGCATTCTTTGAAAAGAGAATTGAAATACTCTTAAGCCACAAGATAAGAACAAAAAAAATAGGGACTTTTTGTTTCTTTGGTTTAATGTTTCAAGACTTTTCCTATTAAAGAAAAAAGATTCTTTGTAATACCATTTGTTTTCTTTGGTTCAATGCTTCAAGACAAACCTCTTGCACCTATACTCCTTTATATATAGCCCACAACCCTTCATGAAATCTCATCTCAAATACATACCGACCATGAATGATGTCATTTATCTTCAACATTTGAATGACACTTACCTAGCTCCAACTTCGTCGTCTTATCTAATCTTAACTTGTATGTATTTGCTATAACCAAGGAGGAGGGCTTGCTTCTTTTATTGAGTGTTGAAGAATTATGGTTTTGATGTTGAGGTCAAATGTTGTGGATTCTATAAAGGCTTTGATTGGCTTTGGATCTTTGGGCGTTTGGTGTGGGAAACTCATAAATGTATTTTGTTTTAGAACTAAAGAGAAATAGAAAAAAACCTTCTAATTGATTATTGATGAGATTAGGTTTTATTTTTTTATTTTTATATTATGTTTTAGAACTTATAATTTATAGGTTTCGTTGTAGTTTTTTACTGCTATTTTGTACAATATCAATATGAGCCACAGTGATAAAAGTAAATGTTAATGATGATTTTGCAGAGTGTTTTTCATATATATATATATATATATATATATATATATATATATATATATTTTAATGTGGAAGCATTGCTAAAGACAATTAATCTTGATAAATGGAAATGTTTTAACCATCTTTTCTTTATTTTATCACATTCTCTATATGCCGGTACTTACAAATGATTTTCTTTTGTTGAGATTATGAAATGAGTGTTTGAGATTGGGGCTTGGTATTTGGTTGTGAAAATGGAGTAGTTAAGGAAGTGTTTGGGAGGTTGCTTGAATTTTTGTAATTTTAAGATATGAAAGTATTTTATGCATTGAATTTAAATTTATAAATTTCAAATTTCAAAATCATTTAATCAATTTAAGAAATAAATTCTACAAATAATATAATATTTTAGTCTCCTACATATGTCGATAAATTTAACTGTTTCAATCTCAAAATTTTAGATTAGTAGAACAATTTCACTTAATACTCGAAAACCAGTTCTATGAAATTTTTTTACATAAAAAATATGAATTAAGAAAATTGAGTTTGAAAGCATTTAAAAATATTGTAGTAAAACATAATTATTATACAACAAAATGAGTATTATAAATAGGTCTTAAAAAACATAAAAAAATTCAATTGAATTTACAAAGTTTCCACATATTGTCCAAGAAATTATCTAGTTTCTTTATAAAAGATTATCGATGGTTAGTAAAAACATAGTTGATAAATTTAGAAGAAAAATGCAGAGTTTATCAAGCACTAAAAGACTTGCAATAAATAATTTCTCCACAACCTGTTGAAAAAAGGGGGAAAAAAGCAGCAAGAGTCATACTTAATATTTTAAAATACACTTTAATTAAATATTTAAAAAAATGGATTTTAATTCTAAAATGGAAGGTAATTTTGGAAACCTCCCCTGGAACAAAGTGCAGGATAATACACAACATTTCTAAACTTTGCATTTATAATTAAAGTGTATTTTGGTTAAATGGATGTCAAGAGGGGAAAATATTTTTTCCTTTCAAGTTTGGGGTGAAGTGTCATTCCTCCAAACCTCTAGGGAGGGGAGTATATTTACCCCAAAGAAAAATAATTGGCTACCATTTTTTAAATTTGACATAAATATTATAACAAGTGTTGTTCAAATTATACTGCAAAGAATTTTACAAGCAACATCAAAATATATAAGTGACAGCTTTTAAAATACTAGAAATATACTTAGATGAGATAAATTTAAAGAATTATTTAATTCTTTTATATGTTTGAAGAAACAAATTTAGATTTATGTTTATGTTTATGTACAGGTTTATTTATTTTAAAATATTTTATTTTTAAATCATCTTTTCCTTATACACAATACTCTACAAATTTATTAAAGAACTTTATAAAATATTTCTTTTTTAGAAAAAATGAGTCAATTAGAAAATATATTGACTACCATTTTAAAATTGACGCATATATTACAACGGATGATATTCCACTCATATTCTCAAGAATTAAGTCTATTACAAGTAACATCCAACTATGAAAGTATCAACTTGCCAATAAGTATTTGTTGACCTAAAT
This sequence comes from Quercus glauca, assembly GCA_023736055.1. NCBI lineage: Eukaryota > Viridiplantae > Streptophyta > Magnoliopsida > Fagales > Fagaceae > Quercus > Quercus glauca. The sequence goes on from CM043319.1 coordinate 71,712,009, forward strand.
GAATTTAATAAACTTTTTTTTTGTGAGAGTGAGTTTTTCTTCAACACTATGGCCCAAGGATTCTGGGCCGTGTAAGATGTTTCTTGGTGGACTGGGATTGATTCTCCGCAGCTAAGAGGGCTGTTTTAAGAATCAATTGGTGCACAGAACATATTTTCCATAATACAAATGGTTAGCAAAGAAAAGAAGCTGGCATACTTGCATTTGAACGACATTTATGCAGTAAAGGATTAATGCAAATGACAAAAAATGAAAAGAATATAACACAAGGACAAGCTGAAAGTCCTCTAATTAAGTGAGGTATACTTCATTGATTTTATTAAGCTATGGTTGCAATGCTCACTAGGACGTGATGCAAGGTTCAACTAAGCTCATAAGTTACAGATTTTGATAGCTATTCAAGCTTCAAAGTCTTGCAAAATGTGAACTTGTTAAATCCGAGCTCGTTCAACAGTGGCTGCACTGAGGACACCGGGACAGTTCCTCTGTTTTTCTCTTAAGTTACAGAGTATTTTGCATGAGTTTTCTGGGATTTTAGGAAGGCAAAGTTGAATGCCTAAGAACGGTCCGGTCGTTCTTCAAATCCCCTCCCCCCCTGTGGCATGGATCCCTTCCTCCTTTTATAGCACAACCTCGGCCTCCCTGGTGAATCCGTGATTCCCCTGTTTTACCCTCTGAAGCCTGTACCATGCCTGGCTGCTTCAGGATCGTGTCGTTTCCTCTTTCTTCATAGTTTCTTTGCTTTTGTTCCGACCAAGTGAAAGTCCCTCGGCTCCTTTCCATTTCCGGGTTTCCCCGCTGGCTGGCCTGAGGCTCCTTTTGGCTTCTTCTTCCCAGCGTCCCAGCCTTTCACAGTGTACTCTTCCTTGTCTTTTCTCCAAATGGTTGAATCAAGTTTTCTGAGTTTTGCATGCTCTGTACCTTCTCTGCTCGTCTGGGTCACAAGGTCCGCGTGCCTCTTTTCTTTAATTTCTTTCTGTTATGACCCCCCTGCGCGCCCTAGGATCCCTCTGGGAGGCCCTCTGGGATTCGGCCCAGCTTCTTCCTTTCTCAATTTGTCCTAGTTCGTTGGTTGGGCTCTTTTTCTCTGGATCCCAGCCCTCTGGGCTTTTTCTTTCTTCTTTCTTCCCTTTCTTTTTGTGACGGCCCATTATTCCTTTTTTCACTCTTTTCTTTGTGGGCCTATTAGTGGGCTATCTAATTTCTTTTTTTGAACCTCAACATTTAGCCCCCCGAGCTCATGGGTTGCCCGCAGCCCATGCGTGAGTTCTTTTGCAGGATCTCTTCTTGTTTTGATTTTTTTGCCATGGAGATCCTGATCTTCTACTCTCTCCTTTTCTCTCTCTCTTTTTTGGCATCCTGTCTCCTTTGTTTCTCCCTTTTTTTTTTTGCGTGACTCTTCCCCTTTTTGTGGTACGTGGCAGTTGGGTTGAAATAAAACTCCCACCACCTACTTTTACGTTTCCCATACACTCATCAATAACTGCTGATAACCTCCTTTTTAAATTTAATTCCTGGCAACTGGCGCGTCTTTCCATACATTGTCTTCTTTAACTGTTCTTATTCTTTTCCTTCTATCGTTTTCTCATTACTCTTCTTCCTGAGTTCTCTGTTACCAACTTCTTTTTTTCGATCAGCGTCGTTGCCATCTTCTTTCTTTTTCTTTCTCCAGATACTCATTGCTCCAATGGCTTCTTCTTCTTCTCGAAAAAGGAAGGAACGTACTCCCAGCCCTTTTGAAGGTGAGGGCTCCTCTAGTTCTGCACAGGATGAGTCCGCCACTGTGCGTTCTGCTTTCCCTTTGCGAGACCCTTGGTATACTCCTAGCTTATTCTTTCCTCGAGTGTCTCATGGCGAGACTCCTCCATCCCCGCACACCTGGGTTTTCTCTGGTCAAGCAGGTTTTGTTGGCTCTGCACAAGTTCCAGACCCTAGGGAGATTTTTGATCTCCAAATCAGGCGAGGACTTCGAGAAGCGGTTCCAATCTTCTTTGATTTTGTTGCTGGAAAGATTCAGGGCTGGCCCATTTGGGTGGATAATGAGCTTTCCGATAAAGAGTTTGTGGGTCGCTTGGAGCATGCCGGCGTCCTGAAGGCGGTGGCTATTTCCAGAAACCTTGAGGGTTTCAGAGATGCCAAAGGGCTTAGGCATTTGGTGCGCCGCTGGTGTCCTGCTCTGCACACCTTTTCTTTTTCTGTTGGTGAATTGACTGTTACCTTGGAGGATGTAGTCAACAATTTTCTCCTTCCTGTGCTTGGGGATGAAAACCCCTTTGATATCAAGCTTTCCGACGAGGATCTCAGAGTGGAGGAGAAGTTATTTGCTCATTTTGGTGGGCGTACTGCTTCCTCTGGTGGGAAACCGGCCAGGATGGGCAGATGGGTTATGACTCTTTCGCGCGAGAAAGATAAGGAAGTCAGGCGTGCTGGGTTCCTTGCATTCTGGCTTAGCAAATTCCTGTTCAGCGAGTACCCTGGGTATGGAATTAAGTCCGCTCTTTTTCCCTTGGCTATTAAGTTGGCTCAAGGCGCTCAATATCCTTTAGCCCCCATGTTTTTGGGCCACGTTTACTCTCAGCTAGATCAACTTCATGGAGATGAGGCAGAGGGTGATTCCTGTTATGTTATCACTTCTTCGCTTCACTGCGCTATTCTCCAGGTATTTATGTGGGATCGTTCTTCGGTTACTTTGGCAAAATGTAGGAATTTGAAATTTGTGAAAGATAAGTTTCTGGGTTCCCCTGATGTGGTAAAAGGGCTTTGTGGCAGCTCTACTGACAGCCATCCTATTATTTTCCGTTGGTTGAGTCTAAAAGGTGGCAACCTTAATTTGGTTGAGTTGTTTGATCAGGCGGGCCATTTGAATTGGCGCTCCCCTCGGGAGTTTGGCCCAGGTTTTGTTTGCGATTCTGTGTTATCTCCTTTTCTGACTTCTACAGGAAATACTTTTGATTTGCGTAGTGGTGATGAAGGTAGTTTAGCTTATTTGGCCTGCATTAGTCCTTCTTGGCTTCCTGTGCTTTCCTCTACTGGCCCACGGTACACCCATTACTCGGCACATCGAGTACTTCGGCAGTTCGGTTTCGATCAGGATGTTCCCCCGGTGTTTAATGATATAGTCCCTTCTCTTCCCTCCTTGGACCCCTTCATGAGACTTCAGGCCTTTTCTTATTGGTCTCGACGGAGCCCTCAGTTTGTTGTGCCTAACTCTCAGAGAGGAGTCTTTGCCTCTAATGGCTATGCTGGTTATTGGAGAAGGGTTCAGAAATCCTTTGCTGACTATGCTGGCTCTGAGACGATTGGGAGAGTGCCTAATCCTGACATTTCTTCTGCCCCAACATCCAACAGGCGCCTGTCCCTGCATACTGCTGGTATTGTTTCTGCTGCTGTGAGCAGCAAGACTGGTTTTGCAGAATGGCATGCTTCCAGAGAAGGCTGGGTGACTTATGCGCAGGACTTCCCAGAGAACTGGCTGGGGTGTGACCTTGTTGTTGGTGCTTCTGCTGGGGTACCAATTAAGAAAGGAGCAGTGGAAGCCATAAGTCCCAGCGCCCCCACAGGCGTGAGTAAAGGAAAAGCAATCAAACAGGAGAAGTTGAAGGAAGCCGAGGCTGAAGAGAGTGCAGAGGAGGTTGGTCCTAAGCCAAAGAAGAAGAAAGCTGGAAAATCTCGGAGACAGTTGGTACTTGCTGAGGAGAAGGAAGTGGAGCAACCTTTGGCCATAAAGGGCCGTGTGAAGACTAAGGTAGAGTCTTCTTCTTCCCCAGCTACTGTGAGTCCTTCAGTTCATGGTTCCTTGGGACCCTCTGGACGTACCCGTAGTAGACAACAGAGACTCGGAGACCCTGTTGAAAGAGAAAGAAGGGCAAGGCCTCTTTCCTCCTTTGCTCCTTTGTGGTTTTGCTGTTTTTTTTTTTTGAACTAATGAGTAAAACCCCGCTTTTTTTTTTGTGTGTGTAGTCCAAACGTAAGCTAGATCCCAGGAAGGGTAAGAGTCAATCTTCTGGTGAAGACGTGGTATGTTTTCCTCATCTGTGTCTTTTGCTGCTTCCTTATATTCATTTCACAAGTGTCATTCACTCGTGCTGTCCTTTTGCTCATCTCACTCTTTTCTTTTTTTTTTTAGGTTGAGGTTCCTCCCCCTGTGGTAGGTGAGATTTTGGAGGAGGAGATGGCTGAAGCTGCATCTCAAGGTAAAGAGAAAGAGGCTCCCATTGGTGGCATAGCTGAGGAAACCGGGCAACCAACGCAGGATATCCAGGCTGCCCAAGATCCTGAGGCCCCCAAGCTCCCCGCGTCCCCAGGTTCTCACTTTGAACAGGTTCCCAGCCCTGTCAGGATCGTGCTGCCTCAGACTGGGTTAAGTACAGGGACCTTGGGAGGCGTATCATTATCCGGGCAAACAGGTGAGCCTTTATTTTCTTTTATACATAGCCTTTTATCTTTATCTCTTTTGCATCTTTTCTTTCTCTCCCCCCCACTTTTTTTTTTAAGTTGTTCTCCTTTCCAGGGCAAGCCACTGCGAGATCTGCCTCTGGTGCTGCTGCTTCTTTTGAATCAGAGGATTCTGAAGGTGGGGTGTTGGCTGTCTTTACTGCATTGCTTCTTTCTTCTTCCCTCGTCCCCACTTTTTGTGTTTGTTTTCCCTTCCTTTTTTTTTGTTATGGCGAAGCCCCCTGTGTCTCTGCCTTCTTTTAGCTGTTTTGCTGGGGCTTCCTCACCTTTCTTCAACTTGCTCTATGTTCTTTCCCAGAATCTTTCAAGAAATCAGGGGAGGAAGAGGAGGAAATTTCACCTCAAGGGGCTAATACTGGTTTTTCCTCTATCACTATTTTGTTCCCCTTTTCCCCTTTTTTTGTTTTCTTCTAGAAGCTAACCCCCCCCCCCTTTTTTTTGCAGGGGTTGATATCAAGGACCCCAAAATCGTGACTTCTGAGGGAGGTGTAGGGTCTGCTCAAGCTGCTGCTCCTCATGCTGCTCAGGAGGTTGAAGGTCCCTTTGGGCCCCCGGGTGATGATGCAGCAAAGGGGAAGGCCCCAGAGGTGGTTGTTTTAGACCCTGCTTCAAGGCTTCCCATTTTTTTGGCTCGTTTTGATCTCCTGGAATTCAACAGCCTTCCTGCCAGTCATTTCTGCCGCTTGGGATCCTCCTATGGTAACTTTTTGCGTTTCTCCGTGCCTATGGAAGGTCTGCCATTGCTAGAAGGGCTGCATAAAAGTCACGGGGACTTTACTCTTGGTTTCAGAGGAGGAGTATTCTTGGGGAACATTTTACTGGAGCTGCTGTGTGCCGTGTTGATTTCTATGAGAGATTCCTCACTGGACTCTCTTTCTGAGGAGAAGCTCTTGGAATGGAGGGGAGTTGTTCAGGATCTTTTGGAGGCCAAGTTTAGCTTATCCTTTTTGTTGGAGTACCTGCGATCATTAGCCCAAGCGTTCTTCCAGAGGCAAGCTTCTGAGAGTATTGATGCTGAGATTGCTGCTGCTGAGGAAGCTCTGGCCCGTGCTCACAAGACTTTACAAGATCTGAAAGTCAAAAGGCAGAGGATTCTTTCTTCAGCTGCACTTGCTCTTCCTTCGAGTGGCTCTTTGTTGGCTGGCCTCCTTACTTAGCTTTTCCTTCTTTTTTTTTTTGACTGTCTGGATATGCGTGGACAATTTGGGATTGTATAATTTTCTATTTTGGTTGAACAATATTTCTGTTTGTTTTTCTTTTGTTTAGATCTGCACTTGTGCTTTGAGACTTCTTCTATGTGCTTGTGCTTTAGAATAGCTCTGTCTCTAATCTTCTTCAAGTGGCATGTGGATCTTCTTTTCTTGTCTTCTCTTTTTTTTTTTTTGCTGAGTCCTAGCCTGTGATCCCCACAAGAATTTTTGTTGTAGGTTCCCACTAGGTACCCATTCTTTTCCTTCCTGGTCGCGCAAGTACTGCACTGGGTACACTTGACAACATATTGCTGTACTCTCTTTTTTTTTGTCCCAGCTCATGAACTTGGCAGGTTTCTTTTATATCAAGTACTGGGCTAGGTATCTTCAGTTTATGCTTGAGATCCTAGACCATGTATTTGAGATTTAATTGCTTTGCAGCTATCTGCGGGGTGATCCTGGGTTATGTATCGAAAGATTTCCCCAGGTATCCCCTTCTTTTGTTGCACAAGTACTGAGCTGGGTACATTTGGTAATGTATTCTTACTTGTCCCAGCTCATGAATCTTGGCGAGTTTTTTTTTTGCATTAAGTACTGGGCTAGGTACTCTCAGCTCATGCTTGAGGTCCTAGACCATGTATTTAATTTCAACTAATTGCAGTCATCCATGGTTATGTGTCCTCCCCTGATTTTGTCCATGTTAGGAATTTTGTGATGCTTAGATTTTAATAACTGAAAAAGCAAAAGCAGAAACTTCATTGAATCGTAAATGTCATTTAAAGAATACAGCAAATCTAATCAAGATAGTAAGGATCCCAGAATGTCCTTCTACCTTTAGTTTTTCTTTTGAACAGAACTACTCAAATAATAGCATATATGAAAAAAAAAAGAAAAAGGAAAGGAACACTTAGCAGGTTTGAGCAATTTTTTTTTCAACAGGATCCCAGGGTACTGAGGCCTTTCGTCTCTCATGCGTAGTATTGTTTCAGCCACTTCCCATTTATGGGTTCTGTCAGGATTGTTCCATCTTCCTTCGTGAGGTAGTAGTACCCACTATCATGGGCCTCCCTGATGACGTAGGGTCCTTCCCACTTTGGGGCAAATTTGGAGGGTCCTGGTAGGTTTCTTCTCACATGTTCTGTTGTCCTTAGTACCAACTGCCCTTTGGTGAAAGTCCTCGGGCGTACTGCTTGTGCATATGCTCTTGTCATCCTTTGCTGGTACCTCTGGCTTCTTCTTTTGGCCAGCTCTCTTTCTTCCTCTATCCCTTCCAGGTCTGCTAGCCTCCTCTCATCGTTTGTGTCCTCGGCGTCCTCCTGACTTTCCTCAAGTACTACTCTTGGTGTGGGGACGATTAGTTCCACTGGGCTGATGGCTTCTGTCCCATAGACCAGGGAAAAAGGTGAAAATCCCGTGGCTGTTTTCACAGAGCTCCTACACGCCCAAAGTACATCTGCCAGGTGGTCATTCCATTTTCCTCCATATTCTTGCTTCATTTTCTTAAGGATTTTCAAGATCACCCTGTTAGTGGCCTCTGCCTGGCCATTCCCTTGTGGGTAGTATGGCGTAGACCTTCCGTGCTTGATGTAGTAAGCTTCTGTTAGCCCCTTCATGTCTTTATTTATGAAGGGGGTCCCGTTGTCACTGATCAACCTTCTGGGGATCCCAAACCTTGTAATGATATGGCCTCGAATGAAGTTTGCTACAGCTGCTCCAGTGGCTTTCTTCAAGGGGATGGCCTCTACCCATTTTGTAAAATATTCAGTGGCTGCCAAGATCCATATGTAACCACTGGATGGAGGATTTATAGGCCCTATGAGATCAAGCCCCCAAGTGTGGAAAGGCCATGGGGTTGTCATGTCTTGCAACGTATTTGGGTGAGTATGGATTGCATCTCCAAGGACTTGGCATGCGTGGCAGGTTTTAACTACCTCTTCGGAGTCCCTTTTCATCGTTGGCCAGTAGTATCCCAGTAGCAGTAACTGTTTATAGAGCCTTCTTTTTCCTGGGTGACTTCCACAATCACCAGAATGGACTTCCCTGACCACCTCCCTGGCTTCCCTTGGTCCCAGGCATCTTAAGGGATCTCCACTGTATCCCCTTTTGAATAGGATCTTGTCCTGTAAGAAATACCTGGCCGCGAGCTTCTTGAGCTGGTGGGCCAGCGTCCTGTCAGTTGGCAGGATCCCTTGAGCCAAGTATTCCATAAAAGGGGTCCTCCAGTCTTCTGTAACAAATACAGCATAGCTTTCTCCCCTGTCTATCAAAGGTTGGCATTCTTGGCATTTTTCCTGTATAGTTGATGCTTCTTTGCTCATGTCTGGCCAGTAGTACCCCATGCGTTGCATCCTCCTGTATAGACTGATCTTTTCCGAGGTCCCGCAGACTTGGGTATGTAGTTCTTCCAACCTCAGCTTTCCCTCTTTCTCATTGATACATCTGGATAGGATTCCTCCGGGCAGTCTTCTGTATAGTTCTCCTTCTATCAGAGTGTAGTCTCTCAGCTCCTTGACATTCCCTCCAGACCCTGTTTCTTCCATTTTTTCTTTCACTTCGCTCCTCCAGTCCCATTGCTTGGACTCTTCGGGGGATGTTTGTTGGAGGATTTTTAAGATGGAATGCTCCTGCCTTCCTATTCTGACTAGGGTGTCTTTTCCCTTGAATGGTACTTGGGATCCCAGGGTGGCAAGCGCATCTGCAAATCTGTTTTCACTTCTCTGCGTGTACTCTATGCTAAAAGTCAGGAATTCCTGCTCCAGCCTTTGTGCCCATGTCCTGTAGGCTGCCAAACTTTGTTCCCTTAATGCAAAGTCACCTTTCACCTGGGATACCACGAGATTGGAATCTCCCAATACTCTCATGTGTTTCACCCCAATACTTAGTGCTATAGTTAGCCCGGTTAGATACGCCTCGTACTCAGCTGCATTATTGGAGCAGGAGAAACCAAGCTTGAAGGATAGAGGTAGGGTGTCTCCGTTTTCACAACTTAGTACAATTCCTACCCCATTTGAAGTTGCTGTAGCTGACCCATCAAACCTCATTGTCCATTTCTTCCCTGGGATTTCTGCTACTGCCACTTCACCTGGGATCTCTTCGCTTAGTGGGCTTTCCTCCTTCCCTGGGAATTGTGCCAGGAGGTCAGCTATGGCTTGACTTTTGACGGCCTTGGGGGTCCTTAGGCCTATGTCGTATTGAGAAAGCAGGACCAGCCATTGTGCTATTCTCCCTGTTAGGAGGGGTTGATGCAGGAGTGCTTTTATGGGATGTGATTTAGTTACCAGCAGGATCTGGTGGGCTGAGAAATATCTCTTCAGCCTCTGAGATGCGTAAATAACCACTAGGCAAGCCTTTTCTATCCTGGGATATCTGGTTTCGGCATCCTTGAGTGTTCTGCTCACATAGTAAACAGGTTGCTCGTTTCCACCGTCATCCTCTTGGGCCAGCAGGGCTCCTATTGCTTGGGCATTTGATGCCAAATACAACAGCAAGGGTCGCCCACGTACTGGTGCCTGGAGAGTGGGCAGATGATTCATGATCTGTTGGACCCTTTGGAAGGCTTCCTGCTGCTCTGCTCCCCAGGTAAACTCAGTTCCCTTTTTCAACAGTTTGGATAAGCCCCCTGTGACCGAGGCCAGTCCTGGCACGAACCTCCTGATGTAGGAAACCCTTCCCAGGAAGCTTTTGAGCTCCCTTACTGTTGTTGGTCTTCTCATAGTAGCAATGGCTGCAGCTTTGACTGGGTCTACACTTATGCCTCTGTGATGCACTAGGAACCCGAGAAACTTTCCTGCAGATACCCCAAAGGCGCATTTCATGGGGTTCATGCGCAGCTTGTATTCCCTGCATCTTTTGAAAACCCGTTCAAGTATCTGAAGGTGCCCTGTCCTAGTTTTTGATTTGACCACAATATCATCTACATAATCCTCCATTTCCTCATGCATCATATCATGGAAGATGGCTGTCATGGTTCGCTGGTATGTGGCTCCTGCATTTTTAAGACCAAAGGGCATCACAGTATAATAAAAATTTCCGATGGGTGTCCTGAATGCTGTTTTCTCGGCATCCTTGGCAGCCATGCGAATCTGGTTGTACCCACTATACCCATCCATGAATGAGAACATGGAGCTTCCTGCAGCTGAGTCCACGAGGAGGTCAATATTAGGCAGGGGGAACTCATCTTTTGGACATGCTTTATTCAAGTTGCGGAAATCTACACAGCAACGGATCTGGCCATTCTTTTTCTTCACAGGTACTATGTTAGAAAGCCATCTGGGGTGCTGGATGGGCTTGATAAAGCCAGCTGCTAGTAGCTTCTTGACCTCTTGAGTTATCTGGGCTTCTATATCAGTGTGGAAGACCCGAGCTGGTTGGATCACTGGTTTAACTCCTGGGTCCACATTGAGGGCATGGACCACTAATCCAGGATCCAGACCAGGCATCTCATCATAGGTCCATGCAAACACATCTGCGTATTCCTTGAGCAAAGCCAGTAGTGGCCCCCTTTCTTGTGTTGTCAAACGACTACTGATGAATACAGGCTTCTGGGGTCCCAGTTCAGCTCCCAAGTTTACTTCCTGCAATTCTTCCTCAGGCTGGATTTGTGTCTCTTTGACTGGTTCCTCTTGGACTTCCTCCTGGGCCATCATACATTCTGGTGGTCCGGGACCTTCCTGCACGATGCGCTCAGGTCCCGCGCACCTTCACAAACGATATATTAATCTTCCCCCAGGCTCTCGTACTACTACACACTCCTGGGATCCTGAGGCGCTGGGCTCCTTCTTTTGCCTTTTTCTCTTTAGGAGATCCCTCAAGTCGTGGGTATCTCCTCCCTCTTCTATTTCCAAGATGGGTGTTCCTGGGGTCCCTTGCATGGGACTTTCATCATCTGCTCCCAACTCATCATAAAACATTGTTTCTACAAAGTTTACTTCTCCTTGGTTGAAAGGGTTGTGGTTGGCAGGGATCCTTACAGGCCTCCCATTCAACCTCCCTTTAACGCACTGATGGTACGTGGATGGTATAAGGCGGTGCTTATGGAGCCATGGCCGTCCCAGGAGTATGTGGTAAGATACTTCTGAATTGATTACATGAAACCTGGTTAAGGCCACTATTGGCTCCACCCTTAGGGCCAGCTGTATATAGCCTTCAGTTGATTCTGCTGATCCTCCAAATCCGGTTATCTCCATAGGAGCTCCCAGGATCCTTCTTCCAGCTAGGCCCACGGCTTCCAAGGTGCTCAGGGCTATGAGGTTGAGTGATGCCCCTGTGTCTACAAGTGCTCTTCTGATTTGGACACCATTTATGGTGGCCATTAGGTAAAGAGGTCTGCGGTGGTCTGGATGCTCAACCTCCATGTCTTCATCGGTGAAAGTTATGGCATTTGTTGTCTCCAGGAAAGCTCGACTGGCATGTGATTCTGCTGTGAAACATTCCATTCCTGACTCTGCTGCTATAGTCATGAGGGATTCCGTGGCCACCCTTCTTGCTTCTGGTCCAAATCCCAGCTGATTGAATAATGACCTGAACTTGGGATTCTTTTGGAGGGTCCTGACTGTGTTTGGGTGGAAGGATCCTCCTGACTCTTCTGCTTCTGCCGAGTTCCCATGGATCACCACAGCTACTACCCCTTTTCCTTTATGGTTAGGCAGGGGATTTCTTTGTACTTCTGGCTCCTTCTGGGTGAGTTCCAAGGTTCCTTCTCTTAGCTTCCTGTGGAAAAGCCTGCGGAGGGTCCAGCAATCCTTGGTGGAATGCTTAACGTAATTGTGGATCCTGCAAAACAAAGGATTTTTCCTTTCTTCTTCGGTGGGTGGCCTGGACACAGTGAATGGCCTGATCACTCCATCCCCGATCCATTTGTCCAGGACGTGATTTAATTCTTCTGCGGTACATGGGATCACTGGTGGTTCCTCGAACATCTTTCCATCAGGCCTCTTCCTTTTTTCTCCCACTGATGCTGTCATGGCTTGGGATGCTGGTGCTCTCTTCGCCCTCATAGTCTGTGCTGTCCTTCTAGTTCTCTGCAACAGGTCAGCGAACTGTGTGATACATAAGTTTTCGAGGTTGAGCCTGTAATCGAAAAGCATGTTAGAGATGCAAGTCTCCACGAGCTCCTTTTCTTCATGGTCCCCATAACAGTCTAGGGACACATCTTCAAATCTTTTGATGAACTGGACAGGATCCTCTCCAGGTCTCTGTCTCACCATCTGAAGGCTTTGGAAAGTGACCTTGTCCTCACCGGGGTAATATTTTGCACAAAATCTTTCCATCATTTCGTCCCAGGTCTTAATGGACCCAGGCCTCAGTGTAGTGTACCAAGTGTATGCTCTGTCTACCAGGGACTTAGCAAATTCTCTTAGGCACAGCTCCCGGTCTCCTGCGTAGGGGCCCATAGTGTGGACGAACCTACTCACGTGTTCTACTGCACTTCCATTCCTTCCATCAAAAGGATGGAACTTTGGTGGCTCATATCCCTTGGGGTATGGCTTGCCGAGGAGCTCCAGTGGGAATGGGGGATCCCGAGAGAATTGCTTGGGGGTCCTGGAAAGTTTTTCCCTTTCTTGGTCCAGGAGGGCACTGACATCTGCCATTGTCAGATATTGGGGGTTAGTTCCTCCTCCCACTGCTGATCCTCCCTCTGGCTGGGTTCTGTCTTGGTTGCCCACATGGGGGGCATTGTCTCTGACTTCTTGCGTCTTACTCTCTTTGAGCAAGTGAACTTCTTGTTGCAACTCTTTCAACATCGCGGTCATTTGAGCCATAGGGTCTAGCTCTTGGCCTGCATTCCTCTGTTCTGACACGACCTCGTGCTCTGTTAGGGGCACCTCGCCTCTTTGTCTGGAGGCTACTTCATTTTCTCCCACAGGCTCAGAGGCTGTGGGTGGCATGTTTGCACCTTTGCTGTTCCTTTGTCTTGGAGGCATGTTCTGCGAAGGGATTGCTTCTTCCCTCTTCTTTACCCAGTCCCCAGCGGAGTCGCCAAAATGTGAGAGTGAGTTTTTCTTCAACACTATGGCCCAAGGATTCTGGGCCGTGTAAGATGTTTCTTGGTGGACTGGGATTGATTCTCCGCAGCTAAGAGGGCTGTTTTAAGAATCAATTGGTGCACAGAACATATTTTCCATAATACAAATGGTTAGCAAAGAAAAGAAGCTGGCATACTTGCATTTGAACGACATTTATGCAGTAAAGGATTAATGCAAATGACAAAAAATGAAAAGAATATAACACAAGGACAAGCTGAAAGTCCTCTAATTAAGTGAGGTATACTTCATTGATTTTATTAAGCTATGGTTGCAATGCTCACTAGGACGTGATGCAAGGTTCAACTAAGCTCATAAGTTACAGATTTTGATAGCTATTCAAGCTTCAAAGTCTTGCAAAATGTGAACTTGTTAAATCCGAGCTCGTTCAACAGTGGCTGCACTGAGGACACCGGGACAGTTCCTCTGTTTTTCTCTTAAGTTACAGAGTATTTTGCATGAGTTTTCTGGGATTTTAGGAAGGCAAAGTTGAATGCCTAAGAACGGTCCGGTCGTTCTTCAAATCCCCTCCCCCCCTGTGGCATGGATCCCTTCCTCCTTTTATAGCACATCCTCGGCCTCCCTGGTGAATCCGTGATTCCCCTGTTTTACCCTCTGAAGCCTGTACCATGCCTGGCTGCTTCAGGATCGTGTCGTTTCCTCTTTCTTCATAGTTTCTTTGCTTTTGTTCCGACCAAGTGAAAGTCCCTCGGCTCCTTTCCATTTCCGGGTTTCCCCGCTGGCTGGCCTGAGGCTCCTTTTGGCTTCTTCTTCCCAGCGTCCCAGCCTTTCACAGTGTACTCATCCTTGTCTTTTCTCCAAATGGTTGAATCAAGTTTTCTGAGTTTTGCATGCTCTGTACCTTCTCTGCTCGTCTGGGTCACAAGGTCCGCGTGCCTCTTTTCTTTAATTTCTTTCTGTTATGACCCCCCTGCGCGCCCTAGGATCCCTCTGGGAGGCCCTCTGGGATTCGGCCCAGCTTCTTCCTTTCTCAGTTTGTCCTAGTTCGTTGGTTGGGCTCTTTTTCTCTGGATCCCAGCCCTCTGGGCTTTTTCTTTCTTCTTTCTTCCCTTTCTTTTTGTGACGGCCCATTATTCCTTTTTTCACTCTTTTCTTTGTGGGCCTATTAGTGGGCTATCTAATTTCTTTTTTTGAACCTCAACATTTTTTTAACATAAACATATATTAAAACACAAAATTTTATGGCCAAAATGCATAAACACCCCCTAAGATTTGATAGTAACAGTTTCAAAGAGTGTCTTTTCTAGTTCGTTGATGGAGTTGAATTGGAATCTTCATTGCTTCTCTCCCTTGCATGTCTCCAAACGCAAATGTTTTTCTTAAAGGCAAGTCCTATTGGAAGACTTAAACATAAGCAAGCTAAAATTCTAATTCAGATGTTAGTTGTGGAGAATCCCATAAGTTCTTCTACAATGGTCATGAGGGTTATACTTAGAGCAATTTTGGATATGAATGTTAGGACTTAGATGATTTTAGGAAATTTAGTAGGTTGCTTTGAGGGAACCTAGGCCTCCATAGCAAAAGTGAGAGAGGGAGAGAGAGAGGGATAGAGAAAGCTAGTGAAATAGAATCAACAATCTAGTTCAATTGCCAATACAATCTGTGAGATGCCTATATACATCTGTAACCAACCTCACCCTAACTAACTGCCCTACTCTAAGTAACTAACTGCTTTATTATTGTTACAATAGAGTGTAGTGTATTCAATGAGTACAATTACTTGTTGTTATACAAACATGCCTTATACACTAAGTAATACAAATGTCTAACATCACTTCCCCCATTTAGAGCACCTTGCCCACAAGGTAAGGAAATGTATTCTGAAGCTGATGTAGAGACTCCCAAGTGGCATCTTCAGGAGGGCAGCCCAGCTGTTGTACCAAAACTTTAGTAATCACTCTAAATCTTAGTGACTTGGTTTGAGATTGCAGTATAACAATAGGTTCGCTAGACACTTGACCATCCTCATCCACTGGAGGTAAAGTGGGCATAGAGTGCTTATTTGGGCCAAGCTTCATCTTTAAACAAGAGACATGGAACACCGGGTGCAATTTGGACTTAGGAGGCAGAGCCAACTTATAAGACACAACCCCTACCTTTTGCAGAATCTGAAAAGGCCCAAAAAACCTTGGGGACAACTTCCACCTCCCTTTATAAGCCAAAGTCTTCTGTCTATAGGGTTGCAGCCTCAAATACAGAGGCGGAGCCAAAAATTTTTGTTTGGGGGGGCCGATTTGTGTTACTAATTTATTAGTCTATACAAACTTTTATACACATACACAAACACATGTATCTATACACACACACAAAAAATTAGTATATTTCATAATGAATCCTAAAAATTAAATGTTTCATAGAATTAAATTAATCTTTCGCCATCTTCTATAGTGAAATACTTACAATTTTCATTTTCAACATAACTTACCAAATTGTCTACCGTTGTGAGTAAAAAAATTTCAATTGAATTAATGAATTGTTCAAAGACATAAATGGTCAAAAACTTTAAAAAATATGAGAACACATTTTACCATAAAAAATGAATTTGAGAAACAATACATTCTTTATAACTATTAGACAAATTGGACAATTTTTTTTAAGAACATTATTGGACCAACTCAAATAGTTGGGGAGGCCAAGTCCCATTTTTGAGGACTAATTATTAAAATATTAAATATTTCTATATAGTAAAAAAAAAAATTCAAAAATTTTGGGGGGGCCATGACCCCCCCACCCTAACATGTAGCTCCGCCCATGCTCAAATAGACCCAATCACCCACCTTAGAGGACCTGTCTTGTTCGTGTTTGTCTGCTTGGAACTTCATCCTTTCCTGTGTAGCAGCCAAATGTGACCTCAGAGTAGTCAAAACTGCCTCCCTTTGATACAAAAGAGAATCCCTTTGGGCATGCGCTAAAGGTATAAGTTGAGCATTAAACACACTTGTATTGAGCAGGAAACTAACACCATTAAGAATTTCAGATTATTAAAAAATTTTGCATGCATCCTTTAACCCTTTACAGGCATAACGTGTTTGTCACGGCCACCCAAATCAAGTCTGGGTTTAATTTTTTTGGATCATCTTTAGGCTTAGGTTCATAATGAACATAATCAATTTTAATAAATTTCAAGATGGATAGAACTCTTTTATTTTCTTTTTTCAACAAAAAATACTTTGTAATGCTTACCTTAACTATTGATACCAGTGGCTTCTCATTACTCTTCTTTTGGGACTGAGTTCAGAAGTTCTTAGTGAATAACACAAAGATAAACATGATTTAATGCTACAAATCACTTCCCTTGTCAGTTATCAATCAACAATAATTTTACTCTTATGCAATATGTTTAGAATACAAGTATGCAATTTAATGCCATATATTCATAACAGTGATTTAGCAAACAACTCTTAACATAAACTTGACTTTATTCATAACAGTGATCATTAAAAATGTGTTTAGAATACAGGTATGCAATGCCATATATTCATAACAGTGATTTAGCAAACAACTTTTAACATAAACTTGACTTTAAACATAAACCTGTATTTTAAACATATATTTTAATTTCATCCCATATTTACATTTTTTTTATATATGTTATACACATAAAAGAGAAAAATAAGTATAGTACAAATCAAGTGTATACTTGTGGAAGGATATGTTTGAACTTAACTTGTGATGATATTACATAACTCTATGCATGTGAAATGGTTTATTTTGGCTTGGGACTTGAAGAACTATCATTTAATTCCCAATCTTTTTGAAAATTTTAAAATTAAACTATTTAATTTAGTTTTTTTTTTTTTCAAAAGTAGATGTAGCAGTGATTTGTACCTTCTTTATTATCGTATCGTCCTTGACTCTCATTTTCTGTTTGACTTTACCCTTTTGGATGTTGAAAATCACATCATCCTTGGTTTTATTCTTCATTTATTTTTTTTCTTAGAGAAGTTAGCAACTGCATTTTCCTTTGACTTTCCTTCTCTATTTGTCTTTGTTGATAGGAGTACTGCTGGATACATAGACCTTCAACCTCATTTTATGTCTTTGTTGGTAGGAGTATTACTATTAGAGATTACATTGTCCTTCAACCTCATTTTTATTATGTCTTTTATCTTATGGATGTTGGAAATCCATTGTTCGTTACATCGGTTTGTTGTTTGTCTTTGTTTTTGAAACTTGAAAATGAAGAAAAAGAATTTGTTAGTGTATTAAGATTATCAATAGATTATTATCCTTTTAAAAAAATAGCATAACACACCTTTCCAATTCTTGTGACTTGTAAACTTGTTTCATCGGTTTTCATAGTTTTCTTGCTAGCTTGAACTATAAATCCTCAACTAGGTGAATAAATTCACAATTTTCGGACTAAGAGTACCCTATGAAAGTATCACATTGTACTTGATCCATCAAATTCTTCATAATAGCATCTGTAATTATTTTTGCATGCAATTTTTCAATAGTTTATAGTTATAATTTCATTATGCATTTTTTTCCCCTAAAGGTTAATACTGAATTATAACATCATCTTCCAATCATTGAAACATTGATAATAATATTAATAGAATTGCTAAAAACGGATGATAATAAAGAGTCATATTTTATAAAGGCATTTAATAAATTTGTACAGTATTGTGTAAAAAGAAAAGATGACTTGAAAATAAAATATTTAAAATTGTACATAAACATAAACTTATTTCTTCAGACATATGAAAGAATTAATTAATTCTTTACATTTATCCCATCAATGTATATTTCTAGTATTTTGAAATTTGCAACTTATAGTTATGAAGTTTGATGTTGTTTGTAAAAGTTTAAATTCTTTGTAGTATAAGTTGAAAAATGCTTATAATAATATTTGTGTCAATTTTTTAAGAAAGATGGCCAATTATTTTTTTTTATTGGGACATTTTTTCTAATAAAGGGATGTATTGTGAATTAAGGCATGTTTGATGTGATTAGGGGTAGTGTATAAATTCTTAAATTGGTAAGTTTTTCTGTTTTTAAATTCCACATTCTATTTTAGTGTTTTTTCTTTCTTGCGTTTATTTTCCCTTTATCCCCCTCTTTTGAAATACTTAGGGTAGTATTTTTTCCAAAAAAGAAGAAGAAATATTTGGAGTAGTAGCCCTGTTTTGAAACTCGATTGCAGTAAAATTAACTAATTAAGTTCTTCTTGAGTCTTAATTTTTAGAAAAACAAGTTTCAATTTATTTTATTTTATTTTATAAAAGAATCTGATGTTTGTAAAACTATATTTAAGTAGAACTTAATATTACCAAATCGAGTTGTGTAATTTTTGAAAAGAACTAGATGATAATGAAATTGAGTTCCAAAACAGGACTACCGCCCGAAATATTTCAAAAACATGGGACAAAATTGCTAAATGCCCTTTTTGGGCAAACTAAGCAGCGTTTTGCCCTATTTTTTAAACGAATTAGGGAAATGCCCCTCCTTTGAAACTCGATTTTCTCAAAATCAAGTTATAAAAAAAAAAAAATTCTGAAGCCCTATAGCGGCGTTTTTAAGGACTTATAGTGACGTTTTCAGGACCTATAGTGACGTTTTGTAACTCGACTTCCATTAAATCGAGTTATAGGCAATTTTTTTTTAATTTTTTTTAACCTATAACTCGATTTCATATAAATCAAGTTACAAAACGTCATTATAGGTCTTGAAAACGTCACTATAGGCTCCTTAAAAACGCCGCTATAGGACTTAACTCGATTTTAAGAAAATCGATTTTCAAAAGAGGGGCATTTCCTTAATTAGTTTAAAAAATAGAGCAAAACCCTGCTTAGTTTGCCTAAAAAGGGCAAAAGCCCATTTTGTCCCAAAAACGTGGCTTTTTGTCTACAATTTTAAAAAAGATGGCTAAATGGCCGATTTTCATAGGTTTGACATTAAAGATTTCAAAGAACTTGATGTCTAAAATCTTCATAGCTTCTCCCCCTTGCGTGTTTGTAATAAAATATGTTTTGCTTGAGGACGAACTCCATTGGAATAGTCTAACATAAACAAGCTGAAATTCCAACTAAGATGTTAGTTTTCCTGATGAATCTCATAAGTACTTGATTTGCAACGATCATAAGGATCATTATTTTTTTCCCAGTTTCAGTATAATGGTGTTTGTGCTAAGGGTGTAGCCAACCATTAAACCAACTCTAAGGTTGGGCATTTCTTCACAAACTCTATTCTATCTATTGCAAACTATTGGGCTTTGTGAAGCCTAGTTGTGTTTGATCTGGGTTATGACCTGACCTGAGATAATATTGTTACAGTTTTTTAATGGGACATTTTCTGAGGCTTAGTCCATGAAACGGAGGCTTGGGCCGATAGACTTGTGCGCAAGATATAAAAACTGTTATTTTGGAGATTACGGTTTGATGTTGTTTTTGAGAGAGAAAACTGTACTGCCCCACTCTGTATTTTTCCCTAAGAATAGTGAAATTCCTGCAATTTTGTGGACATAGGCAAATTGTTGAACCAAGTAAATATTGTCTTGTGTGTGATTAGTTTATTCTTTGGCGTATATTTTTCTCTATTTTTTTCTTCTCATAGATTTGAGAATTTTCTATCTCTAGTTTGCAAACTGAGAAAGAGTCTGTATGGCCTAAAGCAAGCTCCAAAATAGTGGTACAAGAAATTTGATAGTTTTATGAATAGAACTGAGTTCAAGAGATGTGAAGCTGATCATTGTTGTTATGTTAAGTTCTTTAACAATTCTTACTTCATTTTACTGTTGTATGTGAATAATATACTCATTGCAGGGTCTAGCACTAAGGAGATTAATAATTTGAAGAAGCAATTGTCAAAACAGTTTGCAATGAAGGATTTGGGAGCTGCAAACAAATTCTTGGTATGAAAATCATTAGAAACAAGGTTAATGGTACATTAAAGCTTTCATAGACAGAATATGTGAAGAAGATTCTTAGTAGGTTCAACATGAATGAAGCTAAACTAGCGAGCACACCTTTGGGTAGTCATTTCAGACTAAGTAAAGAACAGTCACCGAAGACAAAAGAAGAAAGGGACCATATGAGCAAGGTGTCTTATGCCTTAGCTATTGGCAGCTTGATATATGCTATGGTGTGTACAAAGCCAGACATTGCACATGCAATGGGAGTTGTGAGTAGATACATGAGTAGGCTAGGAAAGCAGCTTTGGGAGGTAGTCCAGTGAATTCTTAGGTATCTGAGAGGCTCAACAGATACATGTCTCTGTTTCACAGGTGCAAGTTTGAAATTACAAGGTTATGTAGATGCTGATTTAGCAGGTGATATTGATAGTAGAAAGAGTACCACTGGGTTTGTATTTACTTTGGGTAGTACATTTATATCTCGGGCTTTAAATCTACAAAAGATTGTTGTTTTATCTACTATAAAAGTTGAGTATGTTGTAGCGACTGAAGTTGGAAAGGAGATGATTTGGCTACATAGCTTCTTGGATGAATTGGGTAAGAAGCAGGAGTTGGGCATTCTACACAGTGATAGTTAGAGTGCAATTTTTTTTGCAAAAAATTTGGCTTTTCGTTCAAAGTCGAAGCATACACAGATGAGATACCATTTTATTCGTTACCTTGTTGAAGATAAACTGGAAATATTTGAGAAGATTTGTGGATCTAAGAACCCAGCAGACATGTTGACTAAGGGTGTTACTATTGAGAAGTTGAAGCTGTGTGCAACTTTAGTTGGTTTTTTAGCTTGAGGACAGGTTGATGAGTTGCAGTGGTGAGAGATTGTCTTTGAAGGATTGCGGTTGATGTCGGTGATTGAACTTGTCACCAAGTGGGAGATTTGTTTGGCTTTGTGAAGCCTAATTGTGTTTGATCTGGGTTATGACCCAACCCAAGATAATATTATTATCGTTTTTTGATGGGAGATTTTTTGAGGCTTAGTCCATAGAGCGGAGGCTTAGGCCAATAGGCTTGTGCGCAGGATATAAAAATTGTTGTTTTGGAGTTTAGGGTTTGATGCTTCTTTTGAGAGAGAAAATTGTACTGCCACACTCTGTATTTTTCCCTGAGAATAGTGAAATTCCTACAATTCCGTGGACATAGGCAAATTGCCGAACCACGTAAATACTATCTTGTGTGTGATTATTTTTTTCTTAGGCGTATATTTTTCTCTATTTTTTGTATTTCACAAATCTAGGAATTTCGTACATATTCTCATCACATACTTCATCTCATACGAAAAAGTTTTTATCATATTAATTGTTCTAACCTTTTTTCACTTTTGTGTTCTAGAAATTCTTTATGGTTTTTTTTTTGGGTGCGTGCATATTCTTGAAATTGATACTTTTTATTTTTATTTTTGTTTTTTGTTTTGTTTTGTTTTTGGTGTTGTTTTGTGATATGTAGTTATATTTCCCTTTTACTTTTACCACAATTGTCACCTTTTGAACTTGTTCTTTCTCATGTTGCTCATGGTTCCAATTTCATTTGCTGTGAGACTTTCTTGTGGTCTCCAAAATGTATTGAGTATAATTAACATTTTTTATTATTATTTGTATACATTTATACGATTTTTTTTTTATATCACACAAAGGAGAAGGAATGTAATTCTGACACAAAGGCACACCATAAACTCTTTACAAATATGAATCTTTATTTAATTGTACGTTGTTTTTTTTTTTTTTTAATAATTATTGAGCACTTACCTACCAATTAGTTAGGAGAAGTTGCTTCCTCTAATAGTAGCATAGATGAATTCTAGTAGTAAAAGTGGGAGCAATGTGCACCTGAATGGTCCAAGGATAATCAATTATCACTTGATTCCCTTTGTTTAGATAATTGGGTTCAGTTATTCATCCTTTATGTAACATATAAGTCAGCCCTGATCTGGGTGAAACATAAAATTTTTGCATTTTTCATCAATTGAAGAAAAAGCCAAAAAAAAAAAAAAAAAAAAGAAAAAGAAAAAAAGAAGAAGAAGCAAAATTGAAAGACTAAATCATATTATGAAACTATAAAATATTAATTTGCTCATAATTATTTGTTAATCTTAATGAATTTAACAAATATTTTTTAACATAAACGTGCGTCTTTATCATTAACTTTTATTTTAAATATATTTTATATATTCGTCTCATATGTGCATTTTTTTTTTGTACTATGTTATACACCTCAAAGAGAATTGAGTCCTTTGATGTCGTAACCAAAAGTTTAGCAACAATTTTTTTTTTTTTTTTTTTGAAATCTAATATATAAACAAATAAGAAGAGGAAAAGATAATAAAATCTGAGATTATCACCAAAGACATTAGAGCAAAGACTTCCCAACCTTGGACGGTTGGACCTTCTCCATTGCACTTCTTCCTAAATAATTCTTTCTACTATTTCAAGCTAGAAGGGAAAGCCTGATGAAATAAAACAATAACCCAATGTTCAAGAACACACAAGCTAGACAAAAAGACATAAACACCCGACTCTTAAATCACAGTAACTACTTCATCTCCAATATTTTTAACCATGCTGTTCAGTTCATTGAGCTTCATGAGAAAACTCATACAAGTACAACAACATAGATATGTAGATGACTTATCAAAAAAAAAAAAGAATAACATGCACTTACTCAGGTTTCATCAAAACCAAGAATGAAATACAAACCATCTCAATCCAACACACCTAGGCTAGACAAAATGCAGATTTGAACCAAGAAGAAGTACAAAACTTTGGAGCAAAAGGTAGCAATGGAATGTGTAACTAATGGAAAGATCACAAGAACTCAGAGAAAATTTGTAGTTTTTATTATAAATTTTTATGAAACTGTTGTAACAGTAGTTGGTATTCTTTATATGCATTATTATTTTGTTGTCTACAAATAACTTTGATTTATTGTATATAGGACAAAACTTAGGTACAGTACCTTAGATTCTCTATTTAAAATTTTGACAGCCGTTCAATTTAACAAACAAGTAAACGGCTCAGGTCTTGGAGATGACAAATGGTGCAATTATTCTTGCAGCATTCCAAAACTACCCATTGTTTTCCAATTATAAAAGCTATCCTTTGTCTCTTCTTCTTTCCGTACCGGAGTACCCTTATAGGGGTCCTTTGGGAACACCGTAAAACGTGGTCAACAATTAATCTTACCATCATGGCATCATTTTTTTTAAAAAAAATTAAAGAAAGGGAATATTTAAATAATTATATTAAAAGCATTCCCATTTGTATTATTCCTATTAGCTAAATTGTTTTACAGTATACCTTGTATTATATATATTAGTTGCCACCAAGACCATGATAATAAGCTTCATGAAAGCAACACACGCAGACTGCTTCAGAAGTTACGAGTAGGATATGCTGGCAGATAAATTAAGAATCCAATGCCATGATGAGAGAGAAAGAGAGAGAGAGAGAGAGATGTCAATTCTTGGTGCTAGTGTAAATCTTTCCTAGACACGGATTTGAGAGCATGCAGCTAACTATTGGTTAAAATGGAGATGGGGGTTGTCATTTGGTCAAGGTCCAAGAATCGTTCTTTTGACCCATATGCAAAGGTCTAATTCAATCGTACTTCGAGTTTAGAGTTAGGTTATGAAATTATGAACGTGTGAGGCAACAAAGCCCACATAATTTAATGGATTAGCCTCCACTTGTACTACCTAATCATTTTCTAACAAAGGGCTTTCCACTAAGTTGGTTCCTTCTTAAGTATGCAACATTTGAATAAGACAAATAAATTCAAATGAAGCTAGTCATTCAAGAGAATGAATTACTTAATTATAGGAAATATAGCTTAGATCATGCCAAATTAGAAGAAAGAGGGAAACATACCATAAATTCACACCACATATGAACATATTTATTGAAAGAAAGCAAGAAAAACCAAAATTTTGTTTTTGGAAAGGCAAATATGTAAGTACATATTAAAGTAGATTATGCATTGCTTTAAGATGCGATTGTGCCCTGAGGCAACGACCAATTTTTAATTTACTATGACTTTTCTCTTTTTTTTTGACACATACTTCACTATGATTTAAATAAGGACAGAGATTTCCTCCAAACAAGTATGCATCAATTCCTACAAATAGGAACATGTGTTAATAAAATAAAAGGACACATAAGCTGCACATGACCCATTTTAAGAGAAGAGTTGTTAACCCTAACGTTAACAGCGTCTCTCTCATCTAAATCAGACAGCCTCTCTCTCTCTCTCTCCTCAAACTCCTCTAACTTGCGTCTCAACCTTCTCTCTTTCATCCTCCTCCACCTCTGTTTTTCTCAAAACCTCAGATCGGCGAGAGAATCCGGCCACCTACTGCACACAGCTAGCCTCCATCCGGCCACCCACTGCACATGGCTAGCTGGATGTAAATCGCGTCTCAACCTTCTTTCTCTCATCTCTCTTTCTCTCTTATCCCCCTTCTCAGACCGGCAAGAGAATCCGACCATCCACTGCAAACGCCGTTCCTCCACCGATTCTGCAACATCCCCTCTCTCACTCTGTTAACAGCCTTCTCTCTCTTTGCCATCCCCATCCCCCACCCATCTCTTTGCTGCCAAGGCCCGTCAATCCTGCCACTCATCTTTTCAAGGCTCCAATTTTTTCCAAGTTTGTTACCAAATCCCTCTGTATTTGAGACGCTTTGTGTGATATATTTGGATGATTTAATTCTAGTTTTTTCTTGTTGTAATAATTAGATTTATTGTTTTTAATTTTTTTAAAATTACCATTTTGGCTAGCTCTTCTTGATTAATCATGTACAAATGAGAATCATTTAATATGCGATCAATGATAGAAGATCCATATTGAAATTTGATACATGGTGTCTCCTGTTCCTATGTGTCATTTGTCCCTCTTACTAGATTTTAATTAGGTAGTTTGTTGAACTCACACTGATAGGACGAATGTGTTATTTGTTATTATAGACTCTGGTATTTCACTAATCATGTCATGTTTAGAGCATGATAGCCTCTCCATCATGAATAATTTCTAAATTCAAGCTCTTGATGCTAACATCCATCCGTTTCTTCTTGGACAGAGATATAACCACTTCATTCCCAAGTTTTGTTTTCCACTTGCAAGTTGATGACACCTGAGTTTCTAACTGACATCAAGTTGATAGTATTTAGTTGGAAGAACTTGTTTTTCTCTTACTGCCAATGTAGCTGGAAGAGCTTGCTTTGACCATTTTAGCTTTTGCCCAAATGGGTCTGAGCTATTTGTTTATTGGTTGGTCTCGGTGTTTGTTTGCTTCACTGGAAATCAGAGAGGAAAGGAATTCTCTGCATTTCACCATAGTTGTGGTCAAATTGAGTTTGTGTTACTAGCACTTTGAGCAGTTGCCTCACTAGGTAGAAAAATTTGTAAAGTATACCATGACTTGCAGATGAGGTGAAACTAAAAGCAAAAGTGTAGAAAATTTATTATTATTATTATTATTTTTTTGTAGGTTTGTATAACTATCTTTTTCAGTAAAAAGTTCTACAATGTGGCTTTTTTTCCCCTTTTGTGTAACCAGTGGCACTCAATTGGTGATTTGTGTACAAGTGCATGGTACCATTTCTGCATTGATGTTTTTCAATAGATTATCTTGGGTGATGTAATGAATGGAAAGTGTTACTGATCGTGTATTTTTCAAGCTATGTTGTGTTATTATTGTGAGGCAAATGAGCCTTTTCAAACAAAGAGTTGCAGAATATTAGTGATGAGTTATGGTATTTTATTAAGAAGATAGACTTCTTGTTGCACACAAAAAATGGACACAAATTAGCAAAAAAATTTATGTAAAAGAAATTTTTTAAGACCACAGACACAAGACCTATAGTACACTAGTTCTAATCATCAATGTTAACATTTTGTCAAGTGCTTTCAACGGAACATCAGAATTGAAGAACCTAGAAGCTTTGCAACTAAAATTTTATAGAGCATTTTCAAAATATCATGATAAAGTTTGATCAAGAAGAAAAAAATATATGATATGGATTGCAATCCTTTCTACAAGAAGGTGAATTTGGTGGTCTAATTACATATTTGACAAGGAAAGCCAAAGAGAAGGAAAGCCAACCAAATCCATATCTAAGTTTAAACTTCCTGAATCTTGAAAGAGAGCCAAATAAAAGGAAGAGCTCAAAAAATCTATTGCTAAATTTAAACTTCCTGAATTTAAATTTCCATCACTCTATTGCATTCATTGCCTTGTTCAAATATGCAAATAGATAGACAAAAAATATAAAAATTTAGCAATAGATTTGTTGAAATATACATTGGCTCACAAAAATATTTCTAGGAAAATATACATCCAAATCCCCCTCCAATCATGGACTGCTAACAAACCAAACATCTTCAACATAAAAAATCAGCATCAAGAACCAAAATTCTACTAAGTTCTTTACTTTCTTCTTTGTGATTTTATACAATCAAGACTCTCTAGGACTGTTCGCATCTTGGGCCGCATCTCTGGATCAAGTTCAATGCAATTTAGTGCAATATGAAATGCTGCAACAATTTGCTTCTTTGCACACACTTCAGGTAGCAGTTCTAGGTCTATAACCTTGTTGCCATGAACATATTTTCAGGGGCTGAACTCATGGGATTCATAACTATGACCTAGATATACAAACTTGTCATCCGCAAAGGCAAAAGCATTCAATCTTCTTCCTGAAATAACATAAACAACTAAATTAAGGAAAAGGTTACAAGGAAAAATGAGTCTAAATAATATAGTATATATGTAGAAGTGTAAAAAAAAAATACCAAAAGCGTGGAAACCATCCTGATCTCCTAAGATGGCATTGCTTTGCCCAGAAACTAAAAACTTCCTACGTGACCTTTGTTTTGACCCCTTGTAGGGAACTTCCTAACCTCGTGGCTTCAAACAGAAAGCAAACATGGGTAGCTTTTCAATTGGTGCAGCCTTCTCCTGGCATCCATTAGGGATGTTGTTATTGTTTTTGTTCAAAGCTAGTTCCCACTCCTTCACTTGTTGTTAATACCTTTCCCACAGCGGTGGCTGAATAAAGCACAATAAAATGAGCCTTAAGATACATTTAAATATAAATACAAACAAACAAGCAGATTAAATACACACAAGCAAAATATCTATCAAAAAATATATAAATATACACACACACACACACACACAAGCAAAATAAACAGGAGTTGCATGAATTTCATGTCCCAAAAAAAGGAACTAACAAAAGCAGATGACTCCCCCCAAATTGACAATATATATCAACACTGAATTTTGTAAAATCTAAATGTAATTTATATATGCGAAAATCAGACCTACAAGGCAGCATAATGATAAGAAATAAAAAGTAAGTTAAATTATTATTTATATATATATTTTTTTCATATTGCACATCAATTCAAATCCAGAAAATATATTCCTTCCATCAGTAGATGTCCAAATCAAATTCCTCTCTTATTCTTCCAGAAAACTTCACTCTCATCTTACATAACACGTGCCCCTCAGTTTCCAAGAGTGTTTAAAAACTCCTACCAATATTACTTCATATCATTTTAATTCCAAAGGTTTCCCTTCTTTGTTTACGCTAATCTTAGTGGTAATTCAGCTTTTACGATTTTTATTCTCAAACTTGTAATAGTGGCTTTGTTTACAACTAATCTAAAATTAGTATTAGCGTCTTTGCAAAAAGTAAATAAAATTAAGATTGCTTTAGCAGAAGCTAAATCCTTTAATAACTCAAGTGCACTCTCTACATAGGGGATTACTTCCACTAAAGCAGCTTACATCATAGTTTTGAACGTAATATCAAGAACAATAGAAAAGTGATACAGAAGATACCTGAAGATGTAGGATTAAAGGCATTCCCTTCCTCTCCCTTTTTTCCACCAATGCTCATAAATGGTTTGATTAGATCCATGGGGCCAACTCCATCCATAAGGTCTTCTATTTCTTCAAATGCGAACTAATCACACTGTTGAGTATATGCAGCCTTCTCAAACATGTCCGTTGTCCTTCAAACATCTCCTCAAAGATCTTTCCCAAGCCACACTTGTTAATTTCAGAGGAACTTGGATTGCTTAAAACCCACTCCAAAAAAACAAAAATTACAAAACAAAAATTAAAAACATATCACAGCAAGAACTTAAGCTAGCCAAAATGGTAATTTTACGAAAATTACTAACAAGAAATCTAATTATCATAGCAAGAAAAAACCAAAATTAAATCATCCAAATATATCACACAAAACAAACCAAAATAATATCAAATACAGAGGGATTTGGTAACAAACCTGGAAAAAATCGGAGCCTTGAAAAGATGGGTGGTAGAATCGGTGGTCCTTGGCGGCGAAGAGGTGGGTGGGGGATGGGAAAGGAGGAGCATGTGGCAGTGGTTGGAGTTTCTGAGAAGAACAAAGAATGAGGATCAGAGAAGCGTTGATGGGGTTTTAAAGAGACATAGTATTTTCTTCCCGTCAGTACGAAGCTGTGATGCTCTCGTCGGTGTGAGGTTACTGAGAAAAATAGAGGTGAAGGAGGATGAGAGAGAGAGGAGAGAGACCATCTGGCTAACGCTGTTAACGTTAGGGTTAACATCTTTTCTCTTAAAATGGGTCATGTGCATTACACATGACCCCAAGCTTTTGTGTCCTTTTATTTTATTGACACATGTCTCTGTTTGTAGGAAATGCTGCATACTTGTTTGGAAGAAATCTCTGTCCTTTAAATAACATGTAATCCTAATTTAAAATAAAAAAGGGAGGACTGAAGGAAAATAAACCTAAAAAAGAAAAAGAACTCAAATAGAATTTGGAATTTAAAAAGGGAAAAACTTACCTTGTTAAGAATTCATACACTACCCTCAATCACATCAAACTTACCTTAATTCATCATACATCCCTTTATTAGAAAAAAATATCAATTAAAAGAAAAAAGGGTTTGTCTTACCTTCAGTAAATTTTTAATAGAAATCTTCTTTTATTTTAATGAAAAACTGTCATATCATCCACTAATTAAATAAAAAATGGAAATTAAAAAACTCACTATTACTTGTTATTGTATATTTAAAACAAAAGGATATGTCTAGTTAAAAAAGTATTTGAGGTAAACCAAACCCAAAGAAAAATAATTGGCTATCTTTTTTAAAAAATTGACAAAAATATTATAAAAAATTTTGTTGAACTTACATTGCAAAGAATTTGACTTTTACATGCAGCATCAAACTATATAAGTAGCAACTTTCATAATACCAGAAATATACGTAAATGGGATAAGTGTACATAACTATTTAATTCTTTCATATGTGAAGAAAAACATTTATGCTTTACATGTTTTTATATATTTCTTTTAAATATTTTATATTTTTCAAATCATCATTTCTTTATACACGATACTCTAAAAAATTATTAAAGATTTATAAAACATGTTCCTTTATTAGAAAGAATGACTCAATTAAAAAAATATATTGACCACCATTTTAAAAATTGACGCAAAAATATTACAACAAATGATGTTCAACTTATACTCTTAATAATTTATACTTTTATAAGTAACATCAAACTATGAAATTATCAACTTACACTTAAGTATTTGTTAACCTAAATGAATTTAATAATTTTTTTTAACATAAACATGTACTTAAACATAAAATTGGACGGCCAAAATGCATATACATCCACTAAGGTTTGATAGGAAGATCGGCTCTTTAGCCCTCTTTTGAAATATTTATGGCAGTAGCCCTGTCCTTGCATCTCGATTTTTTATAAAACGAGTTCTATGTTTGTTTGTTTGTTTGTTTGTTTGTTTTTTTTTTAACTCGATGTTTGTAAAATCGAGTTGCAATTAAGTTAAACTCAATATTATTAAAAGTGAGTTTTGTGTAATTTTTAATAAAAGCTTGATGATAATGAAATTGAGTTCCAAAACAAGAGTTTTTTTTTTAAAAGAGTTTAAGTATTTAAAAAAGTTTTTTAAAAGAGTCTAAATATTTAAAAGAGTTTTTTTTTTTTTTTTTGTCTAAAATTTTCAAAAAATGGGGCTAAATGGCTTATTTCTCAAGGTTTGACAGTAAGGGTTTCAAAGAATTTCTTTCCTGGTTCATTGAAGGAGTGGAACTGCACTGTTTTCCTCGCCTGCACCTTGCTATTTCACTCACCACCTTTACTTCTACACGTCTAATATACCTTTACCACAACCGCCACCCTGTGAACTTATTCCTCCTATGTTCACGATTTCAATTTCATTTGCCGTTGGACTTTCTTGTACCTTCATAAAAGGTATTGAATACAATTAACAAAATTTCCTTTTTTTATTTTTTATTTTTTATTTAATATTTGTATATATTGGGATGATTTGTTTTATGAGAAACAAACACTCATCCACAAAAGAGAGGGAATGCAACTCTGACACAACGGCACACCACAAAGTCCACTCAAATATAAATCTTTATTTAATTAATTGTACATTGTCTATTATTATTATTATTGAGGACTTCGCAATTAGTTGGGAGATAGAAAATTACTCATATAGAATAAATTAAATTGCTTCTCCTAGTAGTAGCATAGATGAATGATGAATCCTAGTTGTAAAAGTGGGTACAATTTGTACTTGAATGGTCCATGGCATAATCAATTATTACTTGATTATCTTTTTTTAGCTAATTGGGTTCATTTGGGGATCCTTCATTTAACAAATCTGAGTGAAACATAAAATGTGGACACTTTTATCAATTTGGAGAAATAAACAAAAAAAAACAAAAAAACAAAGCATAACTACAAAATCATGTTATTCTTAGTGAATTTAACAAACATTTTCAAAATAAACATGTCTTTAAGCATAAAATTTTATTTTGAACATATTTTTCAAATTCATCCCACGTTTGCATTTGTTTTTTTGTACTATTCTTTTTGTTTTTTTGTACTATTCTTTACATATAAAAGGGAAAATTAAGACGTTTTATGTTGTAAGATAGGAATGAGTCTAAGTGTTTACTAGCCTTAAGTTTGATATAAGAATGACCCTCTAATAATGGTGTTTCGTGTGTGTTCAACCTTTTTTTTTTTTTTTTGAGAGTTTTAATTTATGGTGTTTGCTTCTGATGATAGCTCTTTATCATCAGACCGAGACATCAATCAGTTTTTTGGCGTAGGCGAAGATTGAGCTTCAAATCTCTAAACATGTTTAGGTTTAAACATTTCTCTAAATTCAACCATTAAAAGCTAAATTAGCTCTAATATAAGATGAAAAATGTAATTTGAACATTTCTAATGATGAAACTATCAAAGTATTATACATAAGGTCATTAAAAATGAGATAGATACAAATACTATGAAGTAATATATTACAATAATCATAATATGTTCTTACATTTGGTTTAATAAGTATTACAAACAAACTAGTAAATAGAATAGATATAAAATTGTGCTAACATCTACAAACTTTATCCAATACTTTTCAAGAATCCATTTCCTCCCTTTCTTCGGCTCTTCTCTTTTCTCAACTTTTTTTTAGAGAGTTTCAACCTATAGCGTCCACTCTTGATGATAGCTCTTTATCATCAGACCAAGACACCAATCAGTTTTTGGTGTAGGGGGGGATTGAAGCTTAGATCTCTTATATAATTATTAAAGACTTTACCAGTTGAGCTAACTGGAACCCACTTCTCTTTTCTCAACTTCTTCAAGCTATTTAATTATTCACCAAATTTGTATCAAGTGTAACACCAAATTATACCAATTAATTCAAGATTTACAACATAAAACCAAACAGTCTTAATATCAATAAATTTTATAATAATCCCACCCAAACTATTGAATTATAACAAAATCCAATATATTAATAATCTTCATGAAAAATAAGTATTCTATCGGTCTTCATCATGAAATCCATAAGTAAATAACAAGAGCAATTATACACACACAAAAAAATTCAATATATCCAAGTTATATATAAAATACCAATACTAACTATGCTAAGGTGGAAAATGGTACTATCCTTTGCCATATATAAATGCAACATGACCTGAGAATTTAAAAGCTTATGTGAAACATGTTTAAACGGTACTATATGATTTTATTATTCAAACATTAAGAATACAAAAGCCACAAAACCAAATATTTATGGCATTTGTTTCAAGTGTGTGCCAAGCCAAAACTAAAGGTAGGCCTTTTAAAAAAAAACCAAAAATATACATTTAAATCCAAAATTTTTTATTGGAAGCCACTGGGTGTAGTTCGCAAAGGCTTTGTGGCTCGGTAGTGTTGTCAAAATCTGTGGAGCCTTCCAAACTAAAAAACAATCGAAAAGGAAAAAAAAATGCCAAAATCTGTCTAGTCTTCCAAACTTAAGTCTTAAAACTCTTAACTACCTAAATTGTATTAGTGGAGTCAGCCTGGCAATTAAAGAAATCATTTAAAATAAAATAAAAATACAACTAATAATATATTTATTAAAATAATTTTAAAATAACATTCTATCACCCTTAAAACAATAAATCAAGTTCTCACTAGATATGAATAAATTGCATATAATTATTTATTTATATTTTCTCATTTTTGCCCTTATTCATATACAATCAATATACTATGTAATTTCTTACATAAAATCATGTCTTGTATATTAGTAATGCACATGAGATTCACATCAGTTTGTGATTCTGGGTATAATAGAAAAATACATAAAATTTATACAATTTTACTTAAAAATGATCTACATCAATTCGTGTATAATTGTGTAAATTTACAAGTTTGCTACAGCAACTGTATAAATTTACACCGACACTATTCATTTTGTATTTAATTGTTTGATCTTTCTTTACGTATCTCAAGGATAAAAGAAGAGAGTGGATTGTAATTGTTATGTGTGAAGAAAGAAAAATAATTTAAAATTTTGATATTTTAATGAAAAGCAGTATAAAATAGATAATCTGATGTGGGGTGTTTTGAAAAGTGAGTATGTAAAATAGAAAAAGTAGGTTCTTATACTAAAATAGATAAAAAAATTTACATGAATTTATGCAAATGCTTAGAGAGTTATAGTATAATTTAATGTGGGGTGTTTTGAAAAATGAGTATGTAAAATAGAAAAAGTAGGTTCTTATACTAAAATAGATAAAAAATTTTACATGAATTTATGCAAATGCTTAGAGAGTTATAGTACACAAAATGTATGAAATAATTTCTTGAAAATTAGAAATTTGGTGAAAACATAATTTAAATTGAGGAGGTTTGGATTCCAAGTACAAAATGGGAATGGTGATTCAATTTCATATGATTTCTTGTCATGGTGTGAGGGAGGAAGTTTCTATTCCAAACTTAGAATCCAATAGTTAGATGACACGTGTGAAAAGACCTAAAGATCATTACTATAAGTTTATGTTAGGACATATGTGATTCAATGTTAGGAACATATGTCACTATTTTATGTAATTGGTTAATCCTTTGACAAAACGCACTTTACTTGTAATTGGGTAGATCTAGGATGGGTTTAGTACTTCAGGAAACATGTTGTTCAAGTCTAGCATTAAAATTATGAAGATTTGACCAAGAAACAAGTGAAGAGAAGCTGTTCATTAAACTGGACAGATAGCTCGACAGTTGTGGACAGATAGCTATCTATCGAGAATTATGAAATCAGAATTTTTAGATCTGATTTTCAGCCCATGCTTATGTATTTGTGTAGGGTTTCTTTTCTCACAACTCTAGACATATATAAGGTTTATTTTAGAGGCCGTCACATAAGAGAATATAAAGAGAACATATGCAAAAGATGACCGATGCCTTATTCTTTCTCTGAAAGAAACTACTGCGTCTTTGCGCCTTAGGGTTTTGTAACTAAGTGTTTCTTGATCTTCATTGTTGATGAAGTGAAGAACTTTGCAGCCAATATCTTCTTCAAGTTGGTGTATTAGTCACTTATTGGGAGTCGTGCATCATTGGTTAGTCACGTACTGGGATTCGTGCAAAAAGGGTGGTGTTCATATATTGAAGAGTTCAGAGGTTCTGAAGCGGTAGAAAGTTTCTGCTGTAAGTTCATCTACGAGGATTGTAGAGTTTAGGGACAAAGGTTTTGTACTAGACCTAAAACTTCTCTTTACTATAGTGAATTACTTTTCGGGAAGGTTTCCCCCCAGGTTTTTTACTGTGAAACTAGTTTGTTTCATTGGTTTTCTTGGGTCATCATATCTTATCTTATTTACTTTTCCACTGCATTTACTTTTGACATGATATTGATGTTTATTTGTTTTAACAATGTTTATTTATAATAAATCTAATTAACAACTTAGGTTTAAAACTTGTTAATTCTATCAACTGTGGTCTAAATTTCCCAACAATCTATGACAATACATTCAAAAAACAATTTTGTTCTAGAAAATTTCAAATGCTAGTGCTGTCCCTATCCAACTATTCATTTTTCTAATACTTTTGCTCAAAAAAATTTCAAAGACCACAACATCCATTTTTCTTACATGCCTCACGTACTTGAGCATATCTTATGCAATCTTTCAAATTGTTGAATAAAAATATTTTGTGGACTCTTCAACATTTGATCAGGAAACCTAACATGATTTCATTTTCATGAGTCAAAATTTGACGTATTTTGTGGAATTTCATGTGAGATTGAAGAGCCACGTTCCAAAAAGTTTTTGTTGAATTTAAGAGAAATTTTGTGAGGGATATTTTGTGTAATTTATTATGTAGGATGTAGTTGGTGAGGATGTGAGGGACATTTTGTGAATTTATTTATTTTTGTTGTTCTCTGTATTTTTCATTGAGTTTTATTTTTATTTTTTTTAAGGTAGATAAAATGATAATTTATTTAATAATTAAAACCCACTAATAGTTTTATTTAAGGAGCACTTTTAGTAAATTAAGAGAAACTTCGTAAATGACATTTGCTGTAATTTCTTATGTAGATGTAGTTGGTGAGGTTATGGGAGACGCTTGTGAACTTTTTATGTTTGTTGTTCTCTGCATTCTTCCTGCATGAATTGTAATATTTTCTTTTTTAAAGAAAGATAAAATGAAAATTTATTTAGTAATTAAAACCCACTAATAGTTCTATTTGAGGAGTACATCTTTGTTTGTTTCGGTGATAATATTTTTTAGAAAATAAATTATTTTTCAAAAAGTATTTTTCATAAAACTATCTCATTTTCTTATATTTGATAACAGCTATAAATGAACTGAAAAACATTATCCTAACTTTCCTCGTTTAGCTTATTACAAGATAAAGTTGTTTTCCAAAATTTTTTAACGGAAACAATCTCTGAAATAAGCCATTTTTACTTTTGTCAGCCAACAAATTTGACATAAGAAAATTTATATTTTATTATTATTATTATTTTTTGGTAGAGCAAGTATACTTATTAAATTAAAAACTAAACAGAGCCAATGTCATCGGGGCAACGCCTGTTAAGATACGCAGACCACAGGCAGACTATCAGATAAAAGGAAATCTAAACCTTGCTGAATTCCCATCGTAGCAAAGTTGTCGGCACATTTATAAGTTTCGCGGAAGCAGTGGTTAATACGAATCAGGAGGAATTGGGATGGTAGGTGCTTGCAATCATCCACCGGAGAGGAGTTAGCTAAGTTTGGCGTTGCTGGTATTAGTAAACATATCTACCATAGCTTTAGCTTCAATTTCAACTTCCACCACAAGGAAGTTTCTTGCAAGACAAATGGTAAACCCATCCCGAAGGGCCCAAAGCTCGGCAATAAAACTTGTTTCTAGCAATCCCGATCACACAGTTCCCCTGTCATCCCTCACTAATCCTCCACCGCCAGCAAGGCCTGAGGTTTCTGAAGCGGATCCATCGGTAATCAGCTTCTGAGTAATTCTAGCCGGAGGCTTTGGAGCGAGGGCACAATGAACATACTCCACGGATTTGATCAAAATTTGGGTAGCAAAGCTGTTGTGGTTAGAGTAGTTCTTAAACACCGCCAAGTTCCTTCTAAGCCAAATGACATCCAAGGGGGCTGGTTCGAGGATACAGTAGTTTTTATTATAATTTTTATGAAAATGCTGTGAGTCTGTGACAGTTGGTATTCTTTTATATGCATTATTATTGCTTCGTTGTCTATATATAACTTTGGACTTTTTTTTTATTTTTTGTTTTATCGTATATATGCATGAGTGCCGGATATGGGTTTCCATAATTTGTGATGTGGGTCACATGCTCATGTCTCGAAGATGATCAACAGTGCAATTATTCTTGCAGCATTCCAAAACTACCCCTCGTTTTCCAATTATAAAAGCTGTCCTTTGTCCCTTCTTCTTGCCGTACCAATAGTACACTTTATGGGGGTTCCTTTGGGAACACTGTAAACCATGGTCAACAATTGATCTTACCATCATGGCATCATTTTTTTTTTTTTTTTTTTAATTTTTAAGAAAGGGAATATTTCAGTTATTTTTTTATTTTTTATTTTTTAGAGTTTCAACATATGGCGTTCGCTCCAGATAAAGACACCAATCAATTTTTGGTGTAGGCGGAAATTGAACCCTAGATTTTTTATTCAACAATCAGAGATTTTACTAGTTAAGCTAACTAGAATCCACATTTAAAAGCATTGTCATTTTTATTATTCTTTTTAGCTAAATTGTTATACAGTATACTGTATTTTATATATATTAGTTGCCACTAAGACCGTGATAATAAGCTTTATGAAAGCAGCACACACAAACTGCTTTAGAAGTTACGAGTTCCTTATTCTAGTAGAGAAATTAAAATTTTGATGCCAAGATCTAAAAAGAGGGAGAGGAGAGATGTCAATTCTTGGTGCTGGTGTAAATTTGTCCTAGACACGGATTTAGGAGTATGCAGCTAACTTTTGGTTGGAACGGAGATGGGAGTTGCTACTTCGTTTAGGTCCAAGAATTGCTTTTTTGACCCGAATGCAAAGGTCGAATTCAATTGTACTTTAGGTTCAGAGTTAGGGTATGGATTTATGAATGTATTAGGCAACATAGCCGTAAAATCTAATGGATTAGCCTCCACTTGTACTGCCTAGTCATTTTCTAACAAAAAGCCTCCCACTAAGTTGCTTCCTTCTTAAATATGCAATATTTGAATCAAGGGAGTTAATACCGTACCGGAGACTGTACCGGTTTGATCAGCGGTACGATATATTTCGGATACCGGTCAATACCTGTGTACCGCTTCGGATTTACCGCTATATATATATATATATAAATTCATAGATTAGACTAATTTGTAATCTTAAATCCCACACAAGCCCAAGCCCAAGCCCAAGCCCAAGCCCTAGCCCAAGTCTATACATCTATATCTATAAAAAGAATTAAAAATCAAGTTAAATTTAAAATACTAAGCCTTTCAGTGCTTTCACACGTGAAGCACCTCCATGGAACAAAATATTGGTGCTTTCACACGTGAACTAATTGTTGCTTTCATCTATATTGGTGCTTTCACATGTGAACTAATTGTTGACATATTTTATCAAACAAAATATGTCAACAATTGGGACAAGAATGCATATATGTAGAGAATTTAAAATTGGTGCTTTATAGAGCTAAAGGTCCCACACGTTTATTTTCTTTTCTTTTTTCCTCTTTTTTTTCTCCACCACACCTTTTCCTTTGTCTCTATCTTCTCTAGCACTTTCTGGAGCCCTCTTTTCTTTTATTTTCCTTTTCTTCTTCTTTTCTTTTCTTCTTCGGCTGGAGCTCTGGGAGCACTTTTCTTTTTTTTCTTTTCTTCTCTTCGGCTGGAGCACTTAGCAGCACTTCGGCTGGAGCTCTCTGTCACACATGAAGATCGTCCGCTTGTCCTTCTCCCATCACCGCATATCCTCCTCCCCACCGAGGCTCAGATGGGTCAGCTTTGCTTTTTTTTTTTTTTTTTTTTTGTTCTAATTTGATTAGTTTTAAAATTGTGATTTGAGTTTGTATTTTGATTGAGACTGAGTTTAGAGATGTTTGAGAGAAAAGATCAAGAATAGTACTTTTGTTCGTTTTGATTATTGAGTGAAAGTTGAAAATTTTTTTCTTCTTCTTTTTCTTGTTTCGGTCCGGAATGCATTTACCGGCCAGAACAGCTGGATTTCTCCGGTACGGCCGGTATGCAACAGGTACGTCCGGTATTTTTTCCGGTACGAAATAAGGGGTGTATCTGTACCGGTTTACTGGCCGGTACGGTATATACCGGCCGGTACGGTACAAAATTCACTTCCTTGATTTGAATAAGACAATAAATTCAGATGAAGCCAGTCATTCAAGAGATTGAATTGGAAAAGTTTGAAGTGAATGAGGATTTTCCTTTTTTGTTAACGGAAGGTGATAGGAAATGGGAAGTTGAAAGAAGAGTAAAACATTGATTCCAAAAGGAAGGTAGAAAAAAAAAAGTGATGATCTAATGTGGCATCTCGAGTAGTGGTGACTCTAGGAATTTTGTCTAGGGTGTTCCTATTCCACTTTGAAAAAAATTTAGGTCATTTCGGTCTATTTCGGGTGTTTCGGGACGTTTCAGTAAATACAAACCGAAATTCAAAACTTGGAAAAAAAAAATATTCTTAAAACTAAAACAAATTTGCATTCTATACACTGAAAAACCTCAAAAGGAAAAAAAAAATGAAAAGAAAAGAAATGAACAAAGATACATGTACAATAAACTATAAGTTCATTTGAAATATTAATAAAATTATTAATTATTGTTGTTTAGTTGTTTCATTAATTTGTTTGTCTTTTATAAATTATAATTTATTATATTGTTGTTTAATTAATTATAAAATTATTAATTATTGTTTAGCCTAACATAATTTAATTTATTTGTCTTTTATAATGTATTAATTAATTATTATTGTTTATCCTATCTACCCCCACCCCACTCAATAGAGTCACAAACAAGCACAAGCCTCAATGCCTCATAACTGATGCAGTGATGCCCCAATCACAAGAGCCAGCTATCAATAAAAAAGTTTCACAGTCACAAATCACAATACATGTTCCACTAAAAGATAATTAATATCTCACCAACACAACACCAACACCAACACATACCAACACCAAAGGATAAGATAAAAGCCATATTTAAAAAGACAAAAAACAAAATATTAATAAAGCATTCAGCCAGTCAAAAAAGATAGAGAGTTTTTAGACTCTTAAAAGAATAAAACTCATCACTCATTCATTAATTTCATTTCATTTGTGGATTCAGATAAAGAGAAAGAGAGACTAAGAGACTGAGAGAGAGTCAGAGAGAAAAAGAGAGAGAAATACCTTAAGGGAGGGAGCACCGTGCACCAGAACAGGAGCAGCCGAGCAGGGAGGCCTGAAGTCGTGCGATCTCCAATGAGAGGCGATCGACAACGATAAAGGGCAATCTCCGACGACGTGTGAGCTGCGAGCGACATGACGGCGTGACCGATCTCCAACGACGAGCGAGCTGCGAGCGAGCTAAGGCGTTGCTCTGACTCCTCTGAGGCATTGGCGCATTACTGAGTTGCTCTGTCTTTAGGTTTGCTTTAGGCCTTTAGGTTTGCTGAGTTGCTCTGTATTGGGGCCTTTAGTGATTTCTGATTTAGGCCTTTAGTTGCTCTGTAGTGCGCTGTCTTTAGGCCTTTAGTTGCTCTGTAGTGCGCTGTCTTTAGGCCTTTAGTGATTTCTGATTTAGGGATTTGTTATGTATTGGGTTTTTTTAAAAAAATTTTTTATTTTAGAATCCGTGGGTTTGCTCTCTATAATCTGTTGGGCTTGCCGTGGGCTTGGCTCTATTACAATTTTTTTTTTTTTTTTTTGCTTGAAAGTAGAACAAATAATTTTTTTATTTATTTGAGGGTGTTCCTAATTTTGTGATTGAGGGTGTTCCTAATGCAGATTAAATATAAAAAATTTTAATTATTATAAAAAAAAAATTTCAGGAACACCCTGACCTTCACTTGGCTTCACCACTGATCTCGAGAGAAGAGCAAAATTAATTGTAGATGTTTCAACTTTTAGATATATATATATATATATATATATATATATATATATATATATAGATTTGTTGCCACGAATACCATCATATTAAGCTTCATGAAAGCAATACACACAGACTGCTTCAGAAATTACGAGTTCCTTATGTTGGTAGACAAATGAAAAATTCAATGCCATGACCTAAGAAAAAAAGAAAGAAAGAAAGATGTAAATCTTTGATGCTGTTGTAAATCTGTTCTAGACACGAATTTGGGAGTATGCAACTAACTTTTGGTTAGAATGGAGATGGGATTTTTCATTTGGTCTAGGTCCAAGAATTGCCCTTTTGATCCGTATGCAAATGTCCAATACAATCATACTTTAAGTTCGGAGTTAGGGTATGGGCTTATGAAAGTTTTCAGCGGCAAAATCCACATAATCTAATTGATTAGCCTTTTCTAACAAGGAGTCTCCCAGTAAGATTTGCTTCCTTCTTAAGTATGCAACATTTGAATAAGACAAAGAAATTCAGATGAAGTCAATCATCCGAGAGAGTGGATTATCTAATTGTAGGAAACATAGCATAGATCATGGCAAATTAGAAGAAAGAGGAAAATATACCATAGATCCACACCACATATAAGCATATTTCTTGGAAGAAAGTAAGGACAAACCAGAGTTTTGCTTTTGGAGAGGTAACCATTTAAGTATAGATCAAAGTAGAGTAAGCATTGTTTTTTGACCATTTAAGAATAGATTAAAGTAGAGTAAGCATTTGCTTAATATACATACAAATTCCTTTTCTTCATTTTCAAGTTCCAAGAACAAATACAAACAACAAACCAATGTCAAGGGCAATAAGGTTTACAACATCCATAAGAATAAATGACGGTCAAGAACGATGTGATCTATAACACTCATGCCAACAAAGACAAATGGAGAGTGAAAGTCAAGGATAATGCGGTTTCTAACATCCATGGAAAAAAGACAAACGAAGAAGAAAAGCCAAGGATGAGAATTGTTTTAATGAATTTAAAGAACAATTGTTTTAGCATAAATATGTTGTTAAACATAAACTTTTATTTTAAATATATTTTTTAAATTCTTCCCATGCGTGCTTTTTTTTTTTTTTACTATACTTTATATATAAAAGAGACAACTGAGACCTTCAACCAAAATTTTAGCAATAATTTTTTTTTGTTTGGAATCTAACATGTAAAGAATAAGGTTACAAGAAGCGAGTAGCATAATAAAAGGTGATACAAGCATTAATAATTTTTTTTTTTTAATCCAACTCATAAACAAACAATTCAAAAAAAATGTAAAGGAAAACAAATAATTAAATGTTAAGCTAATATTCGAGCAAGTTTAGATTTATGTTTATTTACATGTTTAATTATTTTCAAATCATCATTTCTTTATACACAATGCTCTACAAATTTATTAAACACCTTTATAAAATATATCTATTTATTAGAAAAATAACTCAATTAAAAAATATATTGGCTGCCTTTTTAAAAATTGACGTAGATATTACATCAGATGATGATCCACTTATATTCTCAAGAATTTATTCTATTACTAGTAACATCTAACTATGAAAGTATCAACTTGTAGATAAGTATTTGTTAAACCTACATGAATTTAACTAACTTTTTGTAAACATAAACATATTCTAAAACATAAAATTGTATGGCCAAAATGCATAAACAACCCATAAGATTTGATAGTAATTGTTTCAAAGAATATCTTTCCCAGTTCATTGATGGAGTTAAAATGGAATCTTTATTGTTTCTCTCCTTCCCGTGTCTCCAAATGCAAATATTTTGCTTTAAGATGAGTCCTGTTGGAAGACTCCCGCAAACAAGCTAAAATTTTAATTAAGGTGTTAGTTGTCCGAAAATCCCATAAGTATTTGATCTGCAATGGTCATGGGGGTCATACTTAGAACAATTGTGGATATGAAATATGAAAACCATTTGAAGACCATTTTATCTTTTTTCATTTTAACTATTTTTGGGCATGTGCTAAGGGTGTAAGCAAGCCATTTTAATTGATATAGTCTATACAAACTGGGAGGCCAAATATTGTTAATTAGTAGAAGTGAGCAAAGCATGCTCATAAAGCCGTTGTATTCCCACTATCACTCTTCCTCAAGACAATTTCAAAAATTACAAGCTCTACTGTCTTTTCAATAAAGCTAATATTTTCCTCTTTTTGTTTTTGTTTTTTTTTTTAAAGAACTCAATGGTTGTAAAATATTTGTGGGCTTTTTTTTTGGTGCCAGGCATATTCTTGAAATTGATACCTTTTTGTTTTTAGTTTGTTTTATGATATGTAGTTATATGGCAATTGAATTTTTACCACAAGCATCTCCCTTCGAACTTATTCCCTCTCATGTTGTTCACGATTTCAATTTCAATTATTGTAAGGTTTTCTTTAGCTTTCACAAAAGGTGATGAATATGATTAACAAAATTTCTCATTGGTTTGGAGAATAAACCAACAAAAAAAAGAAAAGAAGCAAAACTGAAATACTAAATCATATCATGAGTAACATCAAACTATAAAAATATCAATTTGCATTCAATTATTTGTCAAACTTTTTTTTAACATAAATATATTTGTAAACATAAACTTTTATTTTAAACATATTTTTTTAAATTCATCCCATGTGTGCATTTTTTTACTATTTTATACATATAAAAGAGATAATTGAGAACTTATATGTTACAAACATAATTTTAGAAAAAGTTTTTAAAAAAGAAATCTAACATGCAAAAAACAAGGTTATAATAAGAGGAAAACATAATAAAAGGTGATACAACTATACAAGTATAAATATATTTTTTTTTTAAGTCCAACTCGTAAATAAATAAATTCAAAGAAATTTAAAGGAAAACTGTGGGGTTAGAGAACTTAGCAATCCCAGTCCACTCTATGATAAGCCCAAGGCCCACGCCGAGGAGGAAGAAGTGTCCGAGGACGAGTCAAGAAAGCTTCAATCACCCAGG
This sequence comes from Quercus glauca, assembly GCA_023736055.1. Taxonomy (NCBI): domain Eukaryota; kingdom Viridiplantae; phylum Streptophyta; class Magnoliopsida; order Fagales; family Fagaceae; genus Quercus; species Quercus glauca. The sequence goes on from CM043319.1 coordinate 71,754,534, forward strand.
AGTACCGCCAAGGACAATCATGTCCTCAGCCAGCCCCAACCACTGAAAGGAAGAGCAAAGTACCTTCGGAGGTAACCCTCCAGAGCGTTCCAAGGGAGAGGCAAGTACAACTGGCCATGGAAGCATGGTGGAGGAGCAATTTCAGGAGGAACTGTCACCTCCACATTAAATGCCCACAACTAACGTTTTGGCCGCATTAATAGAGAAGTGACCCCTGAACAGTGCTGCCTTAGTTGCTACCACCCACAGGAAGGACGGGAAGGTGGCTAATGGGACAGGCACTCAAGTGGTGACCTGCATGATCAACAAATGGAGGGCCAGGATTAACCAGAGGAGAATATAAAATGTAATAAGTCCTCCAGAAAGGGGGGTAGTTTTTTCAGAAGGAGAAAAGACCATGGCACTTGTATGATCTTTGTAACCTAGTACTAAAGAAGGAATAAGAACTATACGATCCAAGGAGATTGCCGAGGAGCTTAGTTTCATATCGTAGTTTGTGTTCTTGTCACCCGATCCATGCATTACCATGTTTAGCTGTTGCAAACCTCACTAGGGCCTAGTTTTTTGACCCGCACTCTACAAATTCATTGTATTGGGCTAGCTGGGCTTGAGTCCACTAATTCTCAAGGAATAGTGCTCGAATCCAGTCCCTACAATTGGTGCCGTCTATGGGAAGAACTTGTGCCTTAGTAAGGGCAATGATCAAGCATGGCAGGAACGGGCCCTCACCAAGCAGGATCCCACCAGTCCAAACCAGCGAAGTCCCAACAACAGGGTACCTTCCCCAACCCCGAGCGCGGTCGAAACAAAGAAAATGGAAGGTTTCGAGAGGGAAGTGCGTACACCACACAGACCAGTGGAAGCCACACCCGCGGGGGCAGCCATGCGCTACGGAGGCAAAATGACGATCAGATCGTACAATTAGAAGAGGTCAAGAGTCACGTGTCCAAGAGACAGGATGATAAGGTGGCCATGCAGCGAGATATAGACGATTTGAGGAGAAAGCTGCGCCATGCACAACGAAGGCAGTCTCGTCCTAGTCCTGACACACCCTTCGATGATGAGGGCGATGATGACTATAGGCGAAGATCAAGGACTCCCCCATGCGAGACCTTCTCTCATGAAGAAGAGCACTACTAGAGGCGCAAACGTAAAAGCCCATCCCCTAGGGGTATGAGGAGTGATGCCATGAGCAGGGCACTGGATCAGCTCTCCAAATCACCTTTCACCCGCCATATTGAAGAGGCAATGCTTCCTCGGCGATTTCAGCAGCCAACCTTCACCATTTATAACTGCAGAATGGACCCTGTGGAGCATGTGAGCCAATATAACCAAAGGATGGCTGTCCATTCCAAGAATGAGGCGCTGATGTGCAGGGTCTTCCCCTCTAGTCTGGGACCAGTGGCAATGAGATGATTCAATGGTCTGAAGACGAACTCCATAGGCTCATACAGGTAGCTAACCCAAGCCTTTGGCTCCCGGTTCGTCACAAACAGCAGACCTCCTCAGCCCTTGAGTGCGTTGTTGTCTCTATCCATGCATGATGGAGAAACTCTAAAAGCCCACTCGGACCGATACTAGGAGATATACAACAAACTGGACGGCAAGTTTGAGGATATCACCGTCAGCACCTTCAAAAACGGTCTCCCGACGGGGCATGGCCTGAGGAAGTCCCTGACTGGCAAGCCCGCCACTAGTGTGCGCCAGCTGATGGATCGGATCGATAAGTATAAGCGGGTAGAGGAGGATCAGCTGCAAAGTAAGGGAAAAGAGAAGGTTATCCCTCAGGAGGGGAGGGATTTCAGGTCGGACCGGTATAACAGCAACCGCCCGAGGAGAGATTTTGCAGGGCAATCAGGGGCGACCAACGCTCAGGCTGTAAATGCCGTATTTCGAGAGCCAGTACACAGGGTATTGGAGAAGATAAGGAATAAACCATACTTTAAGTGGCCGAGTAAGATGGCGGGGGACCCCACGAAGCGCAATTAGAACTTGTATTGCCAGTACCATCAGGACCACGGACACGCCACGGAGGACTGCAGGAACCTCTGGGACTATCTGGACCATTTAGTCCGGGAAGGAAAGCTTAAGCACCTCCTGCACTATTCCAGTGGCCATCAAGGCCAGACCTATCAAGAGCCCTAAAGAGATATTGCCATAAAGGCACCGTAGGGACGATCAATGTGATCTTGGCTGCGCCGGGAAGAACAGGCGTGCGCCCTTCGCGAGTGTTATCCGTGGCCCAGATACGCGCCGAGGAGTCCCAACCAAAGCTGAAGAAGGCTAGAAGGAATTTTTACCCAACCCTGTGCTTTTCAGAGGAAGACAAGGTCGGGACCACCCAGCCCCATGATGACACACTGGTGATCACCCTCAAAATCGGGGACTATGATATGAAAAGGGTGATGATGGATGATGGCAGCGGGGCTGAGATTATGTACCCTGACCTCTACAAGGGACTGGGGTTAAAACCAGAAGATTTGACACCTTATAGCTCCCCCCTAATGAGCTTCGATGGGAAGCTGGTTATCCCAAATGGCATGATTAGGCTGCCCATCCAGACTAGCCCAGAAGTAGTGGAGGTGGACTTTATAGTGGTGGACACCTATTCCCCGTACACAGCCATCGTCGCCAGGCCCTGGCTCCACACCTTTGGGGTTGTCGCCTCCTCCTTGCACCAGAAGGTGAAATTCATGTCAGGAGATCATTTCCTCGAAATCCGTGGTTGCTAATCCATATCAAGGCAATGCATAGTGGCTACCACATCGCATTGGCTCGATGCGGGGCCCTCGGCCACTGTTGAAGGGGGTTTATAGCAATCAAAGGACCCGGTGGCACCTCCCGATGCAGCTGCCGAGGAAGCAAAATATGAAGATCTTGAGAAGATGATCATTGGAGATGATCCAGAGAAGTTCTTTCAGGTCGGGGCTCGGCTGCCTCCCTAGGAGAGGGAGGAGCTGATCGAGTTCCTCAAGATAAACATTGACATATTTGCATGGGACGCCTGTGATACTCCAGGGATCGATCCGGCCTTTATTTGTCACTATCTCAATGTCAACCCGTCCGTCATTCCTAAGAAACAACCACCTCGATGCCCGTTAAGGGAGCACGCTGATGCGATTAGAGAAGAGGTGAAGAAGCTTAAGCGTGCAGGGGCCATCAAGGAGGTCTTTTACCTTGAATGGTTGGCCAACACCATGGTGGTCAAGAAGAAAAGTGAAAAATGGAGAGTTTGTGTAGATTTTACGGACCTAAACAAGGCATGCCCAAAGGACCCATTCCCTATGCCTCGGATAGACCAGCTGGTGGATGCCACCGTGGGATATCCTCGGATGAGTTTCTTAGATGCCTTTCAGAGCTATAATTAAATACCACTAGCCCTGGATAATCAGGAGAAGATAGCCTTCATGACACCTGTTGGGAATTACCACTATAAAGTGATGCCCTTTGGCCTGAAGAACGCTGGGTCCACCTATTAGAGGATGATGACGAGAATGTTTGAGCTGCTGCAGGGCAAGAACATTGAAATTTATGTTGATGATATGGTGGTAAAGAGTAAAGTGGTGTCCGAGCACCTATGAGACCTCGGCTGTATCTTTGACGTCCTAAGGAAGCACAAGCTGCGCCAAAATGCTTCCAAATGCTCGTTCGGCATAGGGTCAGGTAGGTTTTTGGGCTACATCATCACCCACAGGGGAATTGAGGTTGATCCTGATCAGATTACAGCTATCAATAACTTGAAGCCTCCACAAAATCCTAAGGAGATCCAAAAACTCACTGGAATGATCGTGGCCCTGAACCTGTTCATTTCCAGGTCGGCTGATAGGTGCAGGCCTTTCTACCTCCTAATCACCAAGTGGAAGGGCTTCGAGTGGTTCGACGATTGTGTTGTGGCCTTCCGGCAACTCAAGGAATAACTATCCCGGCCACCAATCATGTCTAACCCCGAAGCCGATGAAGTCCTGTACGCCTACATCGCCGTAGCCCCTCATGCAGTGAGCTTGGTGTTGATACGGGATGACAGTGGCATTCAAAAGCCAGTCTATTACGTGAGCAAATCGCTGCATGAAGCTGAGATCAAGTACTTGCCCTTGGAGAAAGCCCTACTGGCTGTAGTCCATGCTACGCGAAAGCTTCTCCACTATTTCCAGGCCCATACGGTAGTCGTCCTAACTCAACTGCCCTTGAGATCTGTACTTCGGTTTGCTGACTACACTAGAAGGATCGCTAAGTGGAACACGATTCTGGGGGCTTTTGACATCAAGTACATGCCTCGAACCTCTATAAAGGGCCAGGTCTTGACTGACTTGGTGGCCGAATTTGCCGAACCACTAGTAGAAGCAGTGGCCGAAAAGGGAGACATGGATGGAAAATCGGTTGGGGCCATCTCTGTTCCAGGGCCCCCACGCTGGAAAGTTTATGTTGATGGAGTTGCGAATCAAAGGGGGTCTGGGATGGGGTTAGTCCTAGTGTCCCTAGAGAAGTCTGTTGTGGATAAGTCCCTGAGACTTGGGTTCCCTGCCATAAATAACGAAGCTGAATATGAAGCCTTACTGCCAGGTATGGTCATGGTGCAAAAGATGGGCGGAAAAGCAGTGGATATGTTCTCGGATTCGAGGTTGGTGGTGGGCCAAGTAAACGGAGAATTGGAAGCCAGGGATGCGAGGATGCAAGAGTACTTAAGCCAGGTCAAACGCCTGCAGTCAGGCTTCGACCTTTTCAGCTTGTCATATGTCTCCAGAAGTGGAAACACCCATGCAAATTCATTGGCCACACTTGCTACATCCTCAGCAGGAGATCTGCCTCGGGTTATCCTTGTTGAGCACTTGGAGAGGGCAAGTAAGGTGGCAAAAGGCATGAGTCACGTCCACCAGGCTAGAGTGAGCCCCAGTTGGATGGACCCTATAATGAGATTCCTCAAAGATGATATCCTACCTGAGGAGAAGTTGGAGGCTGATAAAATATGGAGGAACGCTCCTCGATTCTGGTTGTCCGAGGACCACAAACTATACAAGTGCTCCTACTCTGGACCATACTTATTGTGTATCCACCCCAAGCCGTCAGAACTACTGCTCGAGGAGTTGCATGAAGGGATCTGTGGGAGTCACACAGGAGGAAGGTCCCTGTCGCACCAAGCCATCACCCAGGGATATTGGTGGCCGAGGATGCAGAAGGAAGCTCTGGAGTATGTTACGAAGTGTGACCAATGCCAAAGGTTTGCCCCAAATATTCATCAGCCAGGAGGCATCCTAAATCCTTTGTCCAGCCCATGGCCGTTTGCCTAGTAGGGCCTGGATATTGTAGGTCCTTTCCCCAAGGCACCAGGGAACGAAAGATATCTGTTGGTTGGCACAGATTATTTCATCAAGTGGGTTGAAGCTGAGCCATTAGCCAATATTAGAGATGTGGATGCTAAGAAGTTCATCTGGAGGAACATTGTTACACGATTCGGGGTCCCCTATACCCTCATCTCAGATAACAGGCTTCAATTTGACAGCAAAGCCTTCAGAAGATACTGTTGTAAGCTGGGGATCACGAACCAGTACTCAACTCCAGCTTATCCTCAGGGAAATGGGCAGGCTGAGGCGGTCAATGGGCTTAATAAGAGGCTAGATGACGTCAAGGGAAGATGGGTAGAAGAGTTATCGCACGTCCTATGGACCTATCAGACTACACCACGGCGGTCAATAGGGAAAACACCTTTTGCCCTGACCTATGGGGCTGAGGCCGTTATTCCTTTAGAAGCGAACTTTCCAACACTGAGGACGAGCTCCTTCTCCCCGGACAGCAATGACGAGCTACTAGGGAGGAGCCTAGATCTGATTGATGAACGAAGGGAGAAGGCAATGATCCAGCTGGCCTACTACCACCAAAAGCTCAAGCAGGGATATGATGCCAACGTGAAACTAAGACCACTAGCACCAGAGGACTTAGTGTTGAGGAAAATTGTGGGCGCTGCCAAGAACCCATCCTACGGGAAGCTAGGACCCAATTGGAAGGGACCATACCGAATCACCTCAGTGGCAGGAATAGGTGCATACTACTTAGAAGATTTAGATGAAAAACCTGTACCTCGTCCATGGAATGTAAATAACCTGCGAAGGTATTATTATTAGTAATAAAAGCATTTATGTTCATCCAGACTCTAAGTCTATTACGATTGTATGTCTCGCGCCCTGATAACCATCTAGGTCCTAGGCAGAACCAAGGTATTGCATGGTCTTTGGACTCAAACCTGTGGGGAAACTAGGTACCTCAGAAAAACTAAGTACGAGACAGAACCAAGGTATTGCATGGTCCTCGGACTCAAACCTGTGGGGAAACTAAGTACCTTAGAAAAACTAAGTGCTAGACAGAACCAAGGCCTTGCATGGTCCTCGGATTCAAGCCTGTGGGGAAACTACTCACTTCAAGAGAAAACTAGGTTCTAGACAGAACCGAGGTATTGCATAGTCCTCAGGCTCAAACTTGTGGGGAAACTAGGTACTTCAGAAAAGAAAAAACTAAGTGTTAGACAGAACTAAGGCCTTGCATGGTCCTCAGACTCAAGCCTATGGGGAAACTAATTCCTTCAAGGAAATTCTAAGTGTTAGATAGAACCAATGCCTTGCATGGTCCTCAGACTCAAGCCTATGGGGAAACTAACTACTTCAATAAATCCTAAGTGTTAGACAGAACCAAGGCCTTGCATGGTCCTCGGACTCAAGCCTATGGGGAAACTAACTACTTCAATAAATCCTAAGTGTTAGATAGAACCAAGGCCTTGCATGGTCCTTGGACTCAAGCTTATGGGGAAACTAACTACTTCAATAAATCCTAAATGTTAGACAGAACCAAGGCCTTATATGGTCCTTGGACTCAAGCCTATGGGGAAACTAACTATTTCAATAAATTCCAAGTGTTGGACAGAACCAAGATCTTGCATGTTCCTCGGACTCAAGCCTATGGGGAAACTAACTACTTCAAGAAAAGCCTAAGTGTCGGGCGGAATCAGATCCATACCTAATCCTGGGGTCATCCGTTTTGGTGAAACTAGCATTAAACAAATTATGCTTAAGCATCAAACAAAGCCGATGAGCAAGCTAATCCAGTTTAATTAACTACCTTAATGCCCGTTGTGGTCATTGCAGACGAAGATGACCTTTTCTGTAACAAAATCCAAAAATTGGGCCCATGAGCCTCACTTAAAGCGTTTTAGGGGGCCATAGACTTGGTCCTGGTTCAACCCATACCTGAAGGGTTTAATGACTTTGGCCTACCTTAGGTCCAAGTCAAAAACGAAAGAAAGATGGGTTTCCCTTTGCACACACATTTTCACATTATGGTAATTATTGCTGTGATGGGCCGAAGCACAATTGGAGTTAGGATTATACAAGTACAAAAAAATAATAATAACAAATATATATATATATATATATATATATATATATACGAGACAAGCAAGGGAAAACAAAACACGCGCCACATTAAGTCCATAAAAGATACACAACAGGAACCATATTACAATATTTAGAAAAAAAAAACAAAAAAGACAAGGCAAAAGTGCCATTACATTGTTCCAAAAAATAAAGGGGAGATAAGACAAAGGCGCCAAGGGGCCTACTTCTTCAACTTAATCTTCTTCCCCCCTTTGGGTAGTTGATTTGTGGCGGCCTCAGGGTCCTCTGAGCCCTGACTAAGAGGAATAACTTGCAAGGGCGCCGCAGAGAGTGCTGTCTCCTCGGCAAGAGGGGCCTGGACATCGACTGAGAGGTTTGCGGCCTCTTGGGGTGCTTCCTCATTGGGACCTTTGGCTGTTTCAGTCACCCCGAGAGGATCAGCTTCGACGGCAGGCTCATCAGGGGTTGTAGTAACCACCTCGGTAGTAACCATAGCCTTCTCAGCTTCTTCATTAGGGGCAGTATCGGTCTCCTCGGCAGCCACCACGGCCACAAAGTTGGAAAAGGTAGCCTCGCGGATGGCAAGGGGATAGTATACATTCTCCGCCTTCCACAGGTCGGATGAGGCCTCAACCCCAACTTGTTTGAGAGCCTCACTCCAAACCTGGGAGCAGTAGAGCCTACATATCCCAGGGACTTGGGCTTTGAGAGCAGCCTCCGTCTCAGCCACCCCAACTACATAGGCTGCCTCCTCGGCTTCTTCCTTAGAAGCCTGAGCCTCTACCCTGCCAAAGTCCGCTTTAGCCTTAGCTCTTAGAGCCTTTTCTTTAGCCCACTCAGCCACATTCTTGGCCCCCTTAGCATCGGCCGCCTTCTTTTTCAGATCAGCGATATACTCCTTTGTGATCTTCAGCTGCTTTTCCACCTCAGTCAGACACCTCGTCTGGTCTTGGGCTTGCTTTTAGGCACCAGCCAAGCTTGATTCAGCGCTATCTCGAGCCCTGGTCACCTCCTTCAGCTCCTCCCGGGCCTTCACGAGATCAGCCTCAGAAGCTTTAAGGGTCCGACTAGTCCCTATGCGCTTTTCACGCTCTACTTCCAGGGCCTTGTCTTGTTTGTTGGATGCCTCCTCCAATCTGAAAGTGGCCTGAACATCCTGCCAATTGAAACAAATGCACAAGTGAGTAAAAAAAAAAAAAAGGGGAAAAGAAAAGAGGGAAAATCAAAGTCAGAATAATCATAAGTGCTGACGGTCTTACTATTCCCAAGTATCGCTTGAGGCTGAGGAAGACCTCCTTACTCCTCAAAACCTCCAACTCAGCCATATCCGCAGAGAGTAGCAGGGACCTCTCAAGCGCATCGGCTACAAAGGTGCCTTCGCCCCCTCGGAAATCCTTGAGGGAGGCATCGTCCATCAGAGGCTCCTCGTGGAGCATTGGGGCTGGGAGCCATGCCTAAGCCTCGGGCTGGGCGGCGACCTGCTTGTCCTGGCCTTGGGGCCTTATCTTCAGTTGCTTGGAGGGCCGCCGAGTGTCGTTCTCCTCCTGGGAGGAATGAGACCTGTCCCCTCCCATAGGCCTTTTACCCTTATCCTTCCTCTGCTTAGGATCAGAGGGCTCGGGCCTAGATGGCAGACTCGACCAAGGTGGAGGAAGAGGAAGCTTGGGCTAGGCAGAAGTTGACCTAGTCTGGGCAGGCTGAGACTTATGTGGAGGAGGAGGAAGCTTAGGCTGAGACTTCCTCAGCTGGCCTTCAATCAGGTCAAGTAAGCTGGATTGGGATTTCCTCTTGTAAACCATCTCTGCCCGAGGAGAGTTCCCTACTGGTAGAAAGTCTGCTTTAGTCAGGTTCGGGTCACCCAAGTCACCAGAGGGATCCTCGGGCAGGTGGACTTGTTCGAACACGCCAAAGTCGTCCTCGATAGGACCCGAACCAATACCTATCTCCTCTGTTCCTTCACTTCCCCCCTCAGCCTCCGCAGCTCGGCGGGAGTACCTTCTGGAGTAGGTGACCCCTCTGGGATCAAGAAACCGTCTGCGATTACGGTAATTCTCCAGAGCCAAGGATCCTTTGCCCTGATCACGCACTTTGGCGCCGCGAACAATTTCTGAATAGGGTCGTACCCCAAGATCTTGTGAGCAGCCCTAACTTGGTTGTCGGCCTCGTTCACAAAGATCTCCGCCCTTAACACGGTCTCCAAGTCCCCCTTGTCGACCAAACCAAAATGACGCTCGAAAGCGTGTGGATCTGCAGAGAAGAAAACATACTACTATTAGCAACCAAACAAAGCAGGCAGCAAAAACTCAAGAGAATAGACCCTCTCCTACTCTGAGTACCCCACCTGGCGTGCCCTCCACTGTTGGACAATGAAGACTATCGTGCCACTCCCCGGACACAATGAGGAAGTCCTTATCTAGCCCCTTATTAGACGAGGGGAGGCATTGGATAAGCCGCACGTTATCCTCCCTCACCTTCATGTAGTAAGACTTGCCCTTCAAGAGCTGGAGGTTGTAGCACCAGTTCACGTCATGATGGGTTAACCTCAATTCTATCTTCTCGTTTAAGGCATCTACATAGCCCAGAACCCTAAACATATTGACGCCACATTGGGTGGGGGCTAGCTGGAAATGCCTAAGGTAACTTGTCATCACCTGACCCATGGGGATCCGCATACCACCCTCTAAGAAGGCGATTATGGGAATAATCCTCAACGGGTTCCGCAATAATCCTCAATATTCATGGTTTGGATTTGCTCGTCTAGGGAAACATTTTCCAACACTTCAATGGGTTCCGCAATAATCCTCTTTTCTTCAATATTCATGGTTTGGATTTGCTCGTCCATGGCCAGCATGGCCAAATAACATTCTCTTGCTGCCAATTGGTCTCCTTGTACTTGCCCCACTCCATGTTCTGTTGGGAACTTTACTGACAAGTGGTAGGTAGACGTGACCGCCTTCCAACTGTTTAAAGTCGGTCTTCCAATTATGGCATTGTAGGAGGACGGACAATCTACCACAAGGAAGTTCACATCCTTGGTGATTTGTTGCGGATATACCCCCACTATCACGGGTAAAAAAATAGTGCCTACTGGTTGTACCTTCATCCCATCAAATCCCACTAGAGGAGAGCTTGTTGGACGGAGCTGATCTCGTCCCAACCTCATCTGTTGAAAGGCTGGATAATATAAAATATCAGCCGAGCTCCCGTTGTCCACTAGCACCCTTCTAGTTTTGTAGTCAGTAATAAGGAGGGTGATGACAATAGCATCGTCATGAGGGTGATGGATTCTCTCGGCATCCTCGTCCGTGAAAGTGACTGCTTGTTCGTCTATGGTCCTCGTTCTCGGTGATCGTGCAGAGAGTTGGACGCTCTGCCCTACTTTGAGGTACGCCTTCTTTGATTTGGACGACTGTCCTGCTGAATTTCCCCCTACGATGACTCTTATCTCTCCAAGCGGTGGGCGCGACGATTCCTCTACCTTCCCCTTCAGCTTCTCGTCTTCCTGGTCTCGTCCAGGGAAATTTCTCAGCTTCCCTTGCCTAATGAGATTTTCAATCTGTTGCTTTAAATCAAAGCATTCATCCGTATCATGCCCATGATCTCTGTGGAAGCGACAATACTTGTTTCTGTTACGCTTGTTGGGATCTCCCTTCATCTTCTCTGGCCACTTCAAAGAAGGCTCATCCTTAATTTGCATAAGGACTTGCTCGAGTGGTACGTTCAATGGGGTGTATTGTTGATTCCGCACCGAAGAGCCTGGTTTCTTGTTATCTCGGTCTCTCTTATCTTCTGTTCGCCCCTTCTTTGGACGAGGGGCTTGTTCAGAGTGACGGGCGGGATTTGCTTCCATTCTTTCAATTCTCTTCCTCTTCTTTGCTATGATCGTGTCTTCTGCGTTCATAAAGTTTTGGGCTGAATGGACGAGTTCGGCCATGGACTGAGGTTCTTTTTCATAAAGTTTGTGTATGAACAAATCAGAATTGACCCCGTTATGGAAGGCAGCCAACAGCAGCTTGTCATCTACCTCGTCCACAGTCAGTGCTTCCCTATTGAAGCGAGTGATGAAGGAACGCAAGCTTTCATTCTCTCCTTGCTCTATGGTTAGTAAGCTAGATGAGGAACGTTTATGTCTCTGTCCTCCAATGAAATTGTTAACAAATAATTTGCTCAACTCCTCGAAAGAACTTACTGAATTCGGGGGTATTTTGCTGAACCAAACTCTCGCGGGCCCCTTGAGGGTAGTCGGAAATGCTCTACACATTATCTCATCCGGAACTCCTTAGAGATGCATGGTAGTTTTAAAGGTAGCGATATGGTCAAAGGGGTCACGCGTGCCATCATATGAGTCCAAGGAAGGCATCTTGAACTTCGGCGGTAAAGGATGGCCGTTGATGGATGCCGTAAAGGGTGAATCAGTTCTGTGAACTAAATCTTCAACAGGATTAGTCCTTCTCAGGTTCTCTCTCATCTCATCCATAACCTTCCTCATCTAGTCCACTTCCCTCTCTAAATGTGGTACCCTCCTTGAAGCGGTTCCCCTTGATTGACTTTCTGGTTCAACATTTCTTTCATCTTCCTGACTTTGTTCTCGCTCCTCTACACGAGCCTCATGCCGCTGTCTCCTAAGATTAATCTCTCTCCGCAAATCTTGATTTTGGCGAGTTAGTTCCGCCATGGCCGCGGCCATGGATTGCATGTGTTGGGCTGATGAAGGCTGCATAGCAGGAGCCGATTGACAGTCATGATGGGGGTTATTAGAGGCATCTCTGCTCAGTTGAGGGCCTAGACTAGTGACCCTCGATCTTGTCGGGACCATTTCAGCCCTTTGTCGGAGAAAAAAATTGCAGAATTCAATGATGAAATTCAAACGTAAAAAATTCTACTTCTTCCCCACAGACGGCGCCACCTGATGATGTCAATGAATCAGTGGGCTAAATTTTCCGGGCGTTAATGATCAATGAGCAAAATCCTGAAAATAATAAACAAGAAGTCAGAGGTGACCGGTGGAGGCCGGCCAAAAATCCTCCGATGGTAAAGTTAGTGGATTGAAGTAGAAAAGAAAACACTTCAAAGACTTCACCAATTTTTCTAAAATATCAAGTTACCCATACCTTTGCGTAGAAGGGTCCTTATATAGTGTTAGCTTGACAGTTATTTCTCCAATTGTCGTAGGGTTTGGAGAATTCCGAGGATAACTTCCATAACTGTCAAGGGAGTTACCTCATCAAGACCGGTATTCAACAATAAACAGATGGCTTGATTCAAACAATATGACGTTTGGCTTTTGGGAGAGTATCATGACTCTTGGTGAACCTTACTCGTCCATCACTAAGGGTGGACGAGGTTCATTGCTTGTACGTCCTCCCTTGGATGAATGAGAATAGGACGAGTGTAAGGGGACGGCTAGTGAAGGACGAGCGTAACAGCCACTCACTCCACTTTGTATGTTGTTATGGACGGCCATATGGATGAGAAATTAGCTTGGCGTTTTTCATACACCATCAAAAGCAACACACATAGACTGCTTCAGAAATGAAAAATTCAATGCTATGATCTAAGAAAAAAAGAAAAGAAAAAGAAACAGCTAACTTTTGGTCGAAGTGGAGATCAGATTTTTCATTTAGTCTAGGTCCAACAATTACTTTTTTGACCATATGCAAATGTCCAATTCAATCATACTTTAGGTTCGGAATTAAGGTATGAACTTATAAAAGTGTTCAGTGGCAAAATCCACATAATCTAATTGATTAGCCTCCACTTGAACTTCCTAGCCATTTTCTAACAAGGAGTCTCCCGGTAAGACTTGCTTCCTTCTTAAGCATGCAACATTTGAATAAGACAAATAAATTCAGATGATGTTAATCATTCGAGAGAGTGGATTACCTAATTATAGGAAACATAGTATAAATCATGGCAAATTAGAAGAAAGTGGAAAACATACCGTAGATCCACACCACATATGAGCATATTTCTTTAAAGAAAGTAAGCATAAATCAGAGTTTTGCTACTTTTTTTTTTTTTTTTTTTTTTTTTGAGGAAGTAGTAAGCATTGCTTTAAGATGCGATTATACCCTGAGGCAAAAACCCAATTTTTAATTCACTGTGACTTTTTTCTTTACGCATACTTCACCATGACTTCAATAAAAAGTAATCCTAATTTAAAAATAAAAAAGGGGGATAAAAGGAAAATAAACGCAAGAAAAAAAAAAACACTAAAATAGAATGTTAAATTTAAAAAGGGAAAAAAATTACCAGGCTAAGAATTTATACACTATCCCTAATCACATCAAATATACCTCAATTCATAATACATCCCTTTATTAGAAAAAATGTCTCAACAAAAAGAGAAATCATTGGCTTCCTTTCTTAAAAATTGACACAAATATTATAAAATGTTTTTCAACGTATAACTATATAACTATAAGTGGCAACTTTCATAATTCCAGAAATACACAGATGGGATAAATGTAAAGAATTATTTATTTCCTCCATATGCTTGAAAAAATAAGTTTATGTTTATGTACAAGTTTAAAATTTTAATATACAAAGATACAATATAAACACATTTATAATCTAATATACTTTTATAATTTTATTATTACCACTTAGAACAAAAGCTATACATTATAAACCATTTAATTAAAAAGAAAGCTCATATCTGACCTCTCGTGTGAAGCTGAACAACAGCAACATCATACGTGGTATTAACGGCCATATAATGCTAAGCACGATCTTCCTCCAGTTGGTCTAAAGAAACCATTCATGGGATTAAATTCTTTTTTACTAAATTACATTAAAAAGAAAAAATGAAAAAAAAAAAAAAAAAAAAAAAGGAGGGAAGAGAGTAAGAGAGTATATAGGCAATATTACTGAACTTATAACGGTTGATAACACTGCCAAACTTGGTAAGTGAAGCCAATCGTCGTAAGTACAATGGTTGGCGATATATGGCAGATCAAAAGGGGCGAGCCTAGTGTGCTTAGACAGAGTCCTATTCCCACTAAATATGAATCTATATTTAATTGCATGTTGTTTTTTTTTTATTATATTCTTGATCGATTAATTACCAATTAGGTGGGAGATGGAAAGTTCTTTCTTTAAAATAAACTAGTAAGTAGTTTGTGCGATGCATAAATAATGTTGTCTTTTATGCAATATAGTTTTGTAGAATGTTGTAAATATATTATAGTATAAATGTAATAGTATTAAGCCAAAAAGCTGACACTATGAGATTGATTTGAGAAGATAACTTTAATATTTGTGAACATAAACAAAATGCTGTGGCTCTCAATAAATTAAGACACAATCTTTTGTATCAATTTGCATTCAATTATTTGTCAAAATTTGTTTAACATAACATATTTGTAAACATACACATTTATTTTAAACATATTTTTTAAATTCATTCTATGTGTGCATTTTTTTGGTACTATTATATACATATAAAAGAGATAATTGAGACCTTTTAGGTTATAAACACAATTTTAGCAACATTTTTTTAATAAAGAAATCTAACATGTAAAGAACAAGGCTATAATAAGAGGAAAACATAATAAAAGGTGATATAAGTAGAAATTTTTTTTTAAAAAAAGTCCAACTCGCAAATAAACAAGTTCAAAGAAATGTAAAGGAAAACAAAGGGGATAAGAGTAAGACATATTCCTCCTTTAAGATCTTCACCCTAGTGAGCTGTGGCCCATACAAAAGTGTAAGGTAGGAGTGAGTCTAAATATTGTCTATTAGCCTTGAGTTTGATATAAGAATGACTCTTCTAATAATGGTGTTTGGTGTGTGGTCAACCTAAGTGTTAAAGACACTTAATTACCTAAATTGTATTAGTGGAGCCAACCTAGTAATTAAAGGCAACCTTTAAAATAAAATAATAAATACTACTAATAATAGATATGTTCAATTAAAAAAAAAAAATCAATCATCTTTAACATTAATATCAAGTTCTCACCTGATGTAAACAAATTGCACATAATAATTTATTTAAATTTTCTCATTTTGTTAATTTTTTGGAATCATCTTTAATCAATTTCAGTAAATTTCAAGAATAGTATAACTTTTTTTTTTCAACAAAAGCCCTTTGTAATGCTTACCTTAATGACTGATACCAACAGCTTTCTCCTTACTCTTCTTTTTGGGATTGAGTTCATAATTTTTTAGTGAATTACACAATGATAAACATGATCTAATGCTACACATCACTACCTTTGTCGGTGATTAACCAAATGTGTAGCATTAGATCATGTTAAAAAATATGATTAAAATACAAGTGTGCGAGGCCACATATTCATAAGTGTAATTTAACAAACAACTTTTAACATAAACTTGTATTTTAAGCATACTTTTTAATTTCATCCCATATGTCATTTTTTGTTGTTGTAATATGTTATACAAATAAATGAAAAAAATGAGACTTTTTATGCTGTAACCAAAATTTCAGCAACAAAATATTTTTTAAAATCTAACATGTAAAAGAAAAGGTTATAAGAAGAGGAAAACATAATAAAAGGGGATAAAAGTATAAATAGGTTTTATTTTTATTTTTAAATTCAACTTGTAAATAAACAAATTCATAGAAATGCAATGGAAAACGAAGGGGATAAGAGTATAAGAAAGGCATATATTGCCAATATCAAAGCTCTAAACCGTTGTAACAGATCTTCAATATAAGCAAATCTATAGCAGCAGTTTTAAAACCATCATAATAGGCCATTTAAAAAAAAATTAAAATACTAATTTCAAACCTAAAGCGGCGGTTTTAAAACGTCATAATAGCTCAACCTATTGTGGCAGTTTCTTAAAGTGCCATAATAGGGTATCTATAGCAACTGTTTAAAAAGTGCCAGCCTTAAACTGCCGTAATAAGTCAACCTATTGTGGCAGTTTCTAAAAGTGCTGTTTTAGATCTCTAATAGTGGCAGTTTTCAAAACCGCTAGGAAAAAAATGCGGTTGTAGAACCAGTTTTTTGTAGTGGGAGTGGAAAATAAAACCAAGATCTACTTCGAATATGCATGAACACATGAACTTTTGAATTTGGGTTAATTATAGATTACCCACCTATGGTTAAGCCCAATCTTAATTTGCCTTCCGAGATTCAAAAGTTGGCATTTTACCACTTGATCGGGTCTAGCTTATGGGTGGGTTTCAGCAGCCTTGGGTGGTTTTGCTTGGTCTGGGTGTGAGTTGATTGGGGTGGCTTTGGGTTGTGTGTGTGGGTTGATTGATTCCGTGGTTGGTTGTAGTGGTTTGTTGTGGGTTATGCTGTGGATTAAGGCCATGGGTTGTGTCGTGTGTTGAGGTCGTGGGTTGCTGGGTGCTGGGGCCATGGATTGCTTCTACGCTCGCCTCCGCTTCTTGATCTCTCTCTAGTGAAATCTTTCTCTAGTGAGTGTGGGTTGATTGATTCGATGGTTGGTTATGGGTTTGTTGTGGGTGGTAAGGGTGGTGACATTGAGTGGGTGGTGTCTGGTGCTAGCCATAAGGGGTAGGTTGGTTGTTTTTGATTGGAGAAGAGAGACCCACACAAAGAAAGAGAGAGAAAGATATGTCGCATGGAGAATACAAACGAACTATAATAAATAAATAATATTTTAATGAAGTGGTAAAAAAAAAAAAAATCTTTGATGTTTGGTGTATTATAAAGTGGAGTGTTAGAATTGATAAACTAGTGTTTTGAGATGCTAAATGCTATATTTTTTGACATGTTTGATGTGAATGCTCTTAAATAGCTATAACCCACCTCTAGCTTTACCATTAGGAAAAAAAAATTTAATTCAAAAACATAACATAAAATGAATCAAACACTATCCACCTTAAAACTTTTTCTTGAAAGCGTCTGTCTTTAAGATTTTCATTGTAATGTATCTATATAGTTACAAAGTTTGAATCTTGTTGGCTCAACCACCTAGTAACATAAGGTGTTTTGGGAGTTGGGGTTTTGGAGGATTTGGGATTGTGGACATTGTTACAATTTTTTTCCGGAACTTCCTCTAAGAGCATCAACATCAGCTGTTGCAAAACTATGCTATTTTAACACATCAAAAAGCTTACTTTATTAATTTAACACATCATTTTACAGTACACCCTCCATCACATGTTCAATTCTTCAATTCAATACATTAAAATAATATATATTACACATTAAAATAATATATAATAAATATATAATACAAAACACAAGGAATAATCATCACCTACTGCCACAACCAGCGGCCACCAACCAACAGCCTCTGCCACAACCACCACACATTTTCACTGCCCTTCAAAGAACTATCATCAAACTGATTTTTAGCTCCAATTCCAAGCACCTCAATAGCCCAACAAGGACAATTCAATAACTTGTGCTTGTATAGGCAAATTCTAGTTCTCTGAGAAGCCACCAAAGATGAGTATCATCTACAAATAGCACCACCATTAATTGTAACATCCTATTTAAATTGTTTATTATTTAACTTGAACACAACAGAGACAGAGAAGACTTACCTTGAGCTAGCGAAGACAGGGAAAGATCTAGTAGCATGGGCGTTGCTTGGCAAGATGGAGGCTTGGTAGATGGGCGGTGGGGGGAGGTGGAGGCGCAACAAGGTGGCCAACCCTATGAGATTGCTGGCGTGATGGGTGGAGGTGTGGCACACGGGACATATCTGAGAGTGTGAGTGAGAGAGGAAGCGAATGAGAGGTTGAGTGAGAGAGGAAGAGAATGAGAGGTTGAGTGAGAGAGACGCATGAGACAAATTTGAGATGAAAAGTGTGTGAGAGGAAAGAGAAAATGAATCATTTTTTTTAGCATTTGTGTCCATACCATTCCAAATTTGGAACGGTATTGTTCACTCATGGCAAACTTTTTTAGCATTTAGAACATTTAATGTGAGAGGTTTTATGGTATTTGATGTGCCAAATGCCAAATATTTGGCATTTGGTAGTTGCCACACCTGATGCTAGTGCTCTAACCACACTATTTTATCATCTACAAATATAGCGAAATGAGCTAGCCTATGAGCATGCTTGTTTGCTTCACGTTTGGGAGGGGGATGAACCCTAATTCTCCTTATAAAGTTAAAGTAATATATTAATGTAATCATATCCCAAAAGGTTATGTTACATTAATGAAAGAATCGTTGCAAGGATGAGATTAGATTAGATTATTGAATTTCCATGATTTGATTAGTGTATAATAAAAATTGTGTTAATGATGAATCTATGGAAAATTGATGTTAGATCAATCATAATTTATTGCATCAACAAATTATGTAAAGTGAAAAAATAAAATTTTATACCTCTCTAACATTGCTCATAAAAAATTCTTTAACATCTTATCTAGCTATTGATTATTATTTATTACTTAGCCTTCCATTTTGTAGCTAAAAAAACAAAGTTATTTAGAACAATCTAACCCGAGTTCCTGACTCGTGATCTAGCCCTATACGCTTTCTCCTTTGTATTTGATTAAATCAAATCCTCAATTATTTCGAACTAAAAGTCTATTTTGGCAGTCACAACGAATGATAGGAACAGTCTAAGGTTGTGTTTGACATTGGCTTAAAAAGACTTTTTTTTTTACTATTTAACTTATTTTTGCTACTATTTATGAGTCATATTACACTTTTTGGTACTATTCATGA
The DNA here is from genome assembly GCA_023736055.1 of Quercus glauca. NCBI lineage: Eukaryota > Viridiplantae > Streptophyta > Magnoliopsida > Fagales > Fagaceae > Quercus > Quercus glauca. The sequence continues at coordinate 71,773,544 of CM043319.1, forward strand.
GTCTCACTATACTATTTCAACTATTTTTTAGTTTTATCTACAGTATTTTTAGTAAAATATTTTCAGTTTCAGCTAAATAAGCTGTTTTCAAATGGACCCTAAGTGAAATAATTCGCAAAATTATTATTATACACTCAATATACTATGTAATTTCTTACATAAAAGCATGTCTTATATATCAATAATACACATGAGATTCCCATCAGTTTATGTATAATAGAAAAATGTATAGAATATACATAATTTTGCTTAAAAATGATGTTAGATCAATCATAATTTATTGCATCAACAAATTATGTAAAATGAAAAAATAAAATTTTATACCTATCTTGCATTGCTCATAAAAAATACCATAACATCTTATCTTGCTGTTGATTATTACTTAGCTCTCCATTTTGTAGCTAAAGAACAAAGTTGGTTAGAACAATCTAATCCGAGTTCCTGACTTGTGATCCAACCATACACGCTTTCTCCTTTGTATTTGTTTAATCAAATCCTCAATTATTTCCAACTAAGGGCCCGTTTGGATGGAGGGGGGAAGGAGGGGGAGTAGAGTAGAGTTGGTTAAAAATAGGCTAATTTTGGGCCAAATCTACTCTACTCTTCTTTACTCTCCCTTTCTCCCCCTCAATCCAAACAAATCATAAAAGTCTAGAAACTAGTACTTTGGCATTCACAATGAATGATAGAAACAGATTAAGTGAAATAATTCGCAAAATTATTCATATACACTCAATATACTATGTAATTTATTACATAAAAGCATGTCTTATATATCAGTAATACACATGTGATTCACATCAGTTTATGTATAATTGAAAAATGTGTAGAATTTACACAATTTTGCTTAAAAATGATTTACATCAGTTCGTATATAATTGTGTAAATTTACAAGTTTACTACAGTAACCGTATAAATTTACAATGACACTATTTGTTTTGTATTTAGTTGTGTATTATTTCTTTATATATCTCGAGGATGAAAGAAAAGAGTGGATTGTGATTGTTGTGTGTGAAGAAAGAAAAATAATATTTTAAAAAAATTTTAATATTTTAATAAAATATAGTGTAAAATAGATAATTTGATGTAAGGTGTTTTGAAAAGTGAGTATGTAAAATAGAAAAAGTAGGTTTTTATGTTAAAATGTATGAAATAATTTCTTGAAAATTAGAAATTTAGCGAAAACATAATTTAAATTGAGGAGGTTTGGATTCCGGGTACAAAATGGGGATGGTGATTCAATTTCATATGATTTCTTGTCATGGTGTGAGGGAGAAAGTATCTATTCCAAACTTAGAATCCAATAGTTGGATGACACGTGTGAATAGACTGGAAGATCATTACTATAAGTCTATGATAATACATTGAAAAAACACTTGTTCCCTAAAAAATTTCAAATGCTGTCCCTATCTAACTATTCATGTTTCTAAAATTTCAAAGACCACAACATCCATTTTTCTAACATGCCTCACGTACTTGAGCATATCTTATGCAATCTTTCAAATGGTTGAATAAAAATATTTTGTGGACTCTTCCACATTTGATCAAGAAACCTAACATGATTTCGTTTTCATGAGTCAAAATGTGACGTATTTTGTGGAATTTCATGTGAGATTGAAAAGCCACGTTCCAAAAATTTTGTTGAATTTAAGAGAAATTTTGTGAGGGATATTTTGTGTAATTTATTATGTAGGATGTATTTGGTGAGGATGTGAGGGACATTTTGTGAATTTTTTTTAATTAAATTTTTTAATTTTATGCTTGTTGTTCTCTGCATTTTTCATTGAGTTGTATTTATTTTTTTAAAGATAGATAAAATGACAATTTATTTAATAATTAAAACCCACTAATAGTTCTATTTAAGGAGCACATTCTAGTAAATTAAGAGAAACTTCGCAAAGGACATTTGGTGTAATTTCTTATGTAGATGTAGTTGGTGAGGTTATGGGAGACATTTTGTGAACCTTTTATGTTTGTTGTTCTCTGCATTCTTCCTGAGTTGTATTTTCTTTTTTATAGAAAGACAAAATGGAAATTTATTTAGTAATTAAAACCCACAAATAGTTCTATTTGAGGAGCACATCTATTTGTTTTAGCAATAATGTTTTTTTTAGAAAATGAGTTATTTTTCAAAAAGTATTTTCTAAAAAATTATCTCATTTTTTAATGTTTGGTAACAACCTTAAATGAGTTGAAAAAAAATTTCCTAACTTTCCTTATTTAGTTTGTTATGAGATAGAGTTGTTTTTCAAGAAAAAAAAAAAAAAAAGACAATAGACGGTATTTTTGGTAAACCTTGTGTAAAGATAGTTTTTTTTTTTTTTTTTTTTTGTGTTTTTCAATGTTTGATAGCATAAAAAAAAAAAATGACTTAAAGAAAAACGATCTTTGGTCAAAGTAGAAAGTATGACTTATTTTTAAAGATTGTTTTCCACTAAATATTTTTGGAAAACAACTCTATCTCACAGCAAGCTAAATAAGGGAAGTTAGAAAATTGTTTTTTTTTTTTTTAACTCATTTAAGCTTGCTACCAAACATAAGAAAATGAGATAGATTTATAGAAAATGTTTTTTTTGGAAAATGACTAATTTTCTAGAAAATATCATTGTTGATACAAACAAAGCACAGTGGAAAATAATTTCTAAAAATAAGTTATACTTTTTCTGTTAACCAAATATAGTTTTCCTTTAAATCATTTTTTCTGATGTTACCAAACACTGGAAAATACAGAAAACTATTTTTACACAACATTTTCCATTGAAACAAACGGAGAGAAATTTTATAAGGGACATTTTGTGTAAATTCTTGGGAGGAAATTTGGCATTTAAGATGATTTTTGAATCATTTTCGTTAGTAAGTATGTTTTTGAAACTATTTTGTAAACTAACACCTCGAGCTTGTGAGATTCGAGTTTGGTGACAAAATAAAACTTTTGAGACTCGAGTAGATTTGAAGGAGAAGAGGACTGAAGAAGAAGAAGAAGAAGAAGATGATACCTAAGAAGAAGAAGATCTGGAACAGAGACTTGAAGAAGATTTGAAGAAGAAGTTAGAAAATCTGAAGAATGCATGAATAATTGTAACTTGAGTGTTAGAGACTCAAGTTCCACATTTAACTCAAGTTTCGAAACCTCGAGATGCTAATTTGTTAAATAAATTTTTAAACTTGAAAACTAATTAAAATGTTTTAAAAATAATGCTAAATGCCAAAATAGGCCGTAGTTGGCGAGGTTATGTGGGGGACATTTTGTGAATATTTGATGTTTGTTGTTTTCTACGTTCTTCATTGAATGGTATTTCTTTAAAGAAAGATTAAGTGAAAATTTATTTAGGAATTAAAATCCACTAATAGTTCTATGTGTAATTTCTTATGTAGATGTAGAAGGTGAAGTTGTGAGGGACATTTTGTGAATTTTCTATGTTTGTTGTTCTCCGCATTCTTCATTAGTTGTATTTTTTTTTTAATGGAAAGATAAATGGAAATTTATTTAGTAATTAAAACCCACTAATAGTTTTATTTGGGGAGCACATTCTAGTACTATAATACCATGTCCCCTTCTATCATTTACACACACACATATATAATTATATATATATATATATATATATATATATGTTCAAGTTACACCTGGTGTAACTCTATAAGAGTTACACCTTTATATAACCATTAATTTTCATAAGATCTAACGGTTAAAAAGACTTCACTTAAACATGTTATTAATATAGAGATATTAAATGCCAAATTAGCTAATTTTCCTTGAAAACCTATCCATGTTCATCGTTCCCAACACTTAATACTTTTCCTTTTTATTTTTTTAATGGAATGGAATGGAAAGGAATGAAAAGAATAATTTTAAAATATTCTTCTCTTCCTTTGTTTGGGAGTTTTAATGGAAGGAATGGAAAACTTATTTTCTTCTTTGGGAGTTTAAGTGGGAGGGAATGGAATGGACAGGAGGGAACACTCATTCCTTTCTATTCCCTTAAAACCTCACATTTTCATTCCCCCCCAAATTGGGAGGAATGGGAGGGAATGGAATTAAATTTAATGATTTTTTTACTAAAACTCCCAAAATACTCCTATATATTCAACCCTTTATTTTAAAATAGGGGTCTAATAGTAATATTGTCATAAAATGATTCCATTTCATTCTCTCCATGTTGCTCCCAAACAAGATTACTTACATTCCATTCATTTTCATTCTTTTATTTTAAAACATCAAATCAAGGTTACTTGATTCTATTTCATTCTATTCTTTTCTATTCCTTTCCCTTCCTTAAGTACATTCCATTCTTTTCCATTCTTTTATGATGATTCCATTCTATTCCCTTATGAACTCCCAAGCGGAGCCTGAAAGTCTCCGCCAATACACCAACTTCTTTAAAAAAATCTCATGATTTTGTTACTGCAACCTAATTTATGTGAGTGATATAATGGGTTCTAACTTCTAATTCAAGAATCATAGCGAAGGAAGGATCATTTGTTGGAAATTTTGCAAAGTTTCTATTCTCTACCCTCTTCTTAAACATTGGAATTCCTTGGGTTTTGGTGGTCGTCACTTCGGTGGTCAAATGCAAAGATAGAGAGAATAACACAAATTGACCTCCATTGATGCACCTAACCGTGTAGTGACAAACTAAATTTTAAATCATGGATAGATAATTCATAAAATTTCTTATTGTCTTAAAAACAAAGAGATATCCACCTATTTTTTAGATGAGTAGAGATAACAAATTAAGGTTTGGTTTTACAACTATTAATATTAAATTATTAATTTCGTGCAAATCCCTTTGTTTATCTTCCTTATTTCTCTTTATTTATCCATCAAAAATTTTTTTTTATGGGATTTATCCATCACATTTGGTGGACCATAACCAACTGTAACCTTTGTCCTTTGCTTACCACCTTCCCGGATTACCCCAAATTTTAAGAACACCATAGCTAGATCGATCCTTGCCCTACCTAATGAACCCAACAAAATTGAACTTAAATCCCACCAATTTTATAAGTAAATCTCACCAATCCAAATGAAGTTCGGATACTTGTAAATGTATTTTTTTTTTTTTTTTGAGAAATTGTAAATGTAATTAATAAGGAGAGAGATAATGAAGATGCTATTAATTAGGTAAGTATTTAATAGTAATGTAGATAATACTATTTTATTTTTAACCGTTAGATCTCATGAAAATCAATGACTATAAAAATGTGTAACTTTTATGGAGTTAAATTATATGTAACTTAAACCCATCTCATATATATATATATATAGGGTTGGGTTCAAGTTACACCTGGTGTAACTCTAAACAATGTTACACCACTCAATATTTTTTTAATTGGATGCTAATTTTGACAAATTTACCGTTAGATTACATTATCTTCGTATATTCTTCATACTTGCAAAATTTCAAGGTGATCAAAGATTAATAGCCATGTCATCAATTAATATATATATTTATTGTAAAAGGATGGTGTTGCCATTGCCAATAATCTAGCTAGTACGCATGGTGATTGATTCCTTTTCACATTTATTCACAGGTCCATTGATCAATTAGCCTCTTTGTAATTGTATGCATGAAGCAGAACACAATGATAAAATGAAAAAAAAATTTAAGATTTTTTTTAAAATAAAAATTTTGGTTAATTTGTCCTCAAGTTTAAATTATTATGCTCATCAATCTATGACCAGAATGAGGTTTAACCATTCACCTAAAAATGTGGTGTATGGATGATTCCATCCCTTTTTTTTGTTCGGCAACAAGTGGAAGAGTTTATTCCCAGAAGCAATCAGATTCAAGTAACGGTTTGATTCCAAACTCGATTCCGATTAAACGAATGCTTTAAAAGGCAATGATTAAAATTTATTTAATGCTTCATCATTAAATAACGCTTTTATTAATTTTTAGTCAAATTATACTAATATAATCCAGAAATGCAGAAAAGGCACACAAACAAAACCGCAATAAATTTATATATGTAAGTAAATTAATACTTATCATGCGTTTTTTTTTTTTTTTTTTAGGCATCAGTTACCAGACTTAATAAAAATGAGAATAAAAGTTTTTTAATTTATTATCATTTTTATAGAAAATTTATTTTTTTATTTTTAATGAATAGAATAAAAACCGATTGTGTCAACTGTGCTGACATGCCGGTCAAAATTGCGTTAGGAAAAAAGAAAACACAAAAACACAAATGATCATAGATGATATAATTCTCTTTGGTAATAAGATAATAACTAAAATAAAATAAAATTAATGATATTGTTAAGGAGAAAAGTGTAATTTTATAGAATAAAATTAAAAAATTAATACTTGTACACACACACACACACACACACACACACACATATATATATATATATTATTAAAAAACAAAAAACTGGGAGCATTGCCCTCCCAAGTCCAATTGTAGCTCCGTGCCTGCACTTCTATCGTACAAATTGGTCACCGAAGGAATATGTGTTATATATTATGGATCAAGACCTTCACTCTGTCTTATTATATGCATTCAACATGCATATTTGACATTGAAATGTGATGGATAAGGGAATTCATTAAGTATTTTGAACAACTTTAATGGCCTGTTTGGAAGTTTAAAAAAGGAGGGTGAGTAGAGTAAAGGGAGGGAGAGTAATTCAATTACCTTGTTTGGAAGTTTTTTAAGGAATGAGAGGAAGGGGTTCGGAAGGGTTTCAACTACCTCTAACTCTTTATTTTTAATTTCTCCAAATTGGAGAGATTTGGAGGGACAGTAGAGTAGATAAATTATTGACCAAATGAATTCTCCAATTTACCCTTTCTAAATTAACAAAATTACAAATTGCACATAATAATTTATTTGAATTTTCTCATTTTGTTAATTTTTTGGAATCATCTTTAATCAATTTGAGTAAATTTCAAGAATAGTATAACTTTTTTTTTTTTCAACAAAAGCCCTTTGTAATGCTTACCTTAATGACTGATACCAACAGCTTTCTCCTTACTCTTCTTTTTGGGATTGAGTTCATAATTTTTTAGTGAATTACACAATGATAAACATGATCTAATGCTACACATCACTACCTTTGTCGGCGATTAACCAAATGTGTATCATTAGATCATGTTAAAAAATATGATTAAAATACAAGTGTGCGAGGCCACATATTCATAAGTGTAATTTAACAAACAACTTTTAACATAAACTTGTATTTTAAGCATATTTTTTAATTTCATCCCATATGTCTTTTTTTTTTGTTGTTGTTGTAATATGTTATACAAATAAATGAAAAAAATGAGACTTTTTATGCTGTAACCAAAATTTCAGCAACAAAATATTTTTTAAAATCTAGCATGTAAAAGAAAGGGTTATAAGAAGAGGAAAACATAATAAAAGGGGATAAAAGTATAAATAGGTTTTATTTTTATTTTTAAATCCAACTTGTAAATAAACAAATTCATAGAAATGCAATGGAAAACGAAGGGAATAAGAGTATAAGAAAGGCATATATGCCAATATCAAAGCTTTAAACCATTGTAATAGATCTTCAATATGAGCAAATCTATAGCAGCAGTTTTAAAATCATTGTAACAGGCCATTTTAAAAAAATTAAAATACTAATTTCAAACCTATAGTGGCGGTTTTAAAACGTCATAATAGCTCAACCTATTGTGGCAGTTTCTTAAAGTGCCATAGTAGGGTATCTATAGCAACTGTTTAAAAAGCACTGGCCTTAAACTGCCGTAATACGTCAACCTATTATGGCAGTTTCTAAAAGTGTTGTTTTAGATCTCGTATAGTGGCAGTTTTCAAAACAGCTAGGAAAAAAATGCGGTTGTAGAACCAGTTTTTTGTAGTGGGAGTGGAAAATAAAACCAAGATCTACTTCGAATATGCATGAACACATGCACTTTTGAATTTGGGTTAATTATAGATTACCCACCTATGGTTAAGCCCAATCTTAAGTTGCCTTCCCGAGATTCAAAAGTTGGCATTTTACCACTTGATCGGGTCTAGCTTATGGGTGGGTTTCGGCAGCCTTGGGTGGTTTTGCTTGGTCTGGGTGTGAGTTGAATGTGGTGGCTTTGGGTTGTGTGTGTGGGTTGATTGATTCGGTGGTTGGTTGTAGTGGTTTGTTGTGGGTTATGCCGTGGGTTAAGGCCATGGGTTGTGTCGTGTGTTGAGGTCGTGGGTTGCTGGGTGTTGGGGCCATGGATTGCTTCTACGCTCACCTCCGCTTTTTGATCTTTCTCTAGTGAAATCTTTCTCTAGTGAGTGTGGGTTGATTGATTCGATGGTTGGTTATGGGTTTGTTGTGGGTGGTAAGGGTGGTGACATTGAGTGGGTGGTGTCTGGTGCTAGCCATAAGGGGTAGGTTGGTTGTTTTTGATTGGAGAAGAGAGACCCACACAAAGAAAGAGAGAGAAAGATATGTCGCATGGAGAATACAAATGAACTATAATAAATAAATAATATTTTAATGAAGTGGTAAAAAAAAAAAAAAAAATCTTTGATGTTGGGTGTATTATAAAGTGGAGTCTTAGAATTGATAAAGTAGTGTTTTGAGATGCTAAATGCTATATTTTTTGACATGTTTGATGTGAATGCTCTTAAACAGCTATAACCCACCTCTAGCTTCACCATTAGAAAAAAAAAAAAAAAATTCGAAAACATAACATAAAATGAATCAAACACTATCTACCTTAAAACTTTTTCTTGAAAGCGTCTGTGTTTAAGATTTTCATTGTAATGAGTTGTATCTATATAGTTACAATGTTTGAATCTTGTTGGCTCAACCACCTAGTAACATAGATGGTTTTGGGAGTTGGGGTTTTGGAGCATTTGGGATTGTGGACATTGTTACAATTTTTTTCCGAAGCTTCCTCTAAGATCATCAACATCAGTTGTTGCAAAACTATGCTATTTTAACACATCAAAAAGCTTACTTTATTAATTTAACACATCATTTTACAGTACACCCTACATTACATGTTCAATTCTTCAATTCAATACATCAAAATAATATATACTACACATTAAAATAATATATACTACATATATAATAAAAAACACAAGCAACAATCATCACCTACTGCCACAACCAGCGGCCACCAACCAACAACCTCTGCCACAACCACCACACATTTTCACTGCCCTTCAAAGAACTATCATCAAACTGATTTTTAGCTCCAATTCCAAGCACCCCAACAGCCCAACAAGGACAATTCAATAACTTGTGCTTGTATAGGCAAATTCTAATTCTCTAAGAAGCCACCAAAGATGAGTATCATCTACAAATAGCACCACCATTAATTGTAATATCCTATTTAAATTGTTTATTATTTAACTTGAACACAAAAGAGACAGAGAAGACTTACCTTGAGCTTGCGAAGACAGGGAAAGATCTAGCAGCATGGGTATTGCTTGGCGAGATGGAGGCTTGGCAGATGGGCGGAGGGGCGAGGTGGAGGCGCAACAAGCTGGCCAACCCTATGAGATTGCTGGCGTGATGGGTGCAAGGGTGGCGCACGGGACAGATCTGAGAGTGTGAGTGAGAGAGGAAGCGAATGAGAGGTTGAGTGAGAGAGAAAGAGAATGAGAGGTTGAGTGAGAGAGACGCATGAGACAAATTTGAGATGAAAAGTGTGTGAGAGGAAAGAGAAAATGAATAATTTTTTTTTAGCATTTGTGTCCATACCATTCCAAATTTGGAACGGTATTGTTCACTCATGGCAAACTTTTTTAGCATTTAGAACATTTAATGTGAGAGGTTTTTTGGTATTTGATGTGCCAAATGCCAAATATTTGGCATTTGGTAGTTGCCACACTTGATGCTAGTGCTCTAACCACACTATTTCATCATCTACAAATATAGTGAAATGAGCTAGCCTATGAGCATGCTTGTTTGCTTCACGTTTGGGAGGGGGATGAACCCTAAGTCTCCTTATAGAGTTAAAGTAATATATTAACGTAATCATATCCCAAAAGGTTATGTTACATTAATGAAAAAATCATTGCAAGGATGAGATTAGATTAGATTATTGAATTTCCGTGATTTGATTAGTGTATAATAAAAATTATGTTAATGATGAATCTATGGAAAATTGATGTTAGATCAATCATAATTTATTGCATCAACAAATTATGTAAAATGAAAAAATAAAATTTTATACCTCTCTAACATTGCTCAAAAAAAATTCTTTAACATCTTATCTAGCTATTGATTATTATTTATTACTTAGCCTTCCATTTTGTAGCTAAAAGAACAAAGTTGGTTAGAACAATCTAACCCGAGTTCCTGACTTGTGATCCAGCCCTGTACGCTTTCTCCTTTGTATTTGATTAAATCAAATCCTCAATTATTTCCAACTAAAAGTCTAGAAACTAGTATTTTGGCAATCACAACGAATGATAGGAACAGTCTAAGGTTGTGTTTGACATTGGCTTAAAAAGACTTTTTTTTTTTTTTTTTTTACTATTTAGCTTATTTTTATTACTATTCATGGGTCATATTGCACTTTTTGGTACTATTCATGAGTCTCACTATACTATTTTAACTATCGTTTAGTTTTATGTACAGTATTTTTAGTAAAATATTTTCAGTTTTAGCTAAATAAGCTATTTTCAAATGGACTCTAAGTAAAATAATTCGCAAAATTATTCTTATACACTCAATATACTATGTAATTTCTTACATGAAAGCATGTCTTATATATCAATAAGACACATGAGATTCACATCAGTTTATGTATAATAGAAAAATGTATAGAATATACATAATTTTGCTTAAAAATGATGTTAGATCAATCATAATTTATTGCATCAAAAAATTATGTAAAATGAAAAAATAAAATCTTATACCTATCTAACATTGCTCAAAAAAAATTCTTTAACATCTTATCTTGCTGTTGATTATTACTTAGCCTTCCATTTTGTAGCTAAAGAACAAAGTTGGTTAGAACAATCTAATCCAATTTCCTGACTTGTGATCCAGCCATACACGCTTTCTCCTTTGTATTTGTTTAATCAAATCCTCAATTATTTCCAACTAAGGGCCCATTTGGAAGGAGGGGGGAAGGAGGGGGAGTAGAGTAGAGTTGGTTAAAAATAGGCTAATTTTGGGCCAAATCTACTCTACTCTACTTTACTCTCCCTCTCTCCCCCTCAATCCAAACGGATCATAAAAGTCTAGAAACTAGTACTTTGGCATTCACAATGAATGATAGAAACAGATTAAGTGAAATAATTCGCAAAATTATTCATATACACTCAATATACTATGTAATTTCTTACATAAAAGCATGTCTTATATATCAGTAAACACATGTGATTCACATCAGTCTATGTATAATTAAAAAATGTGTAGAATTTACACAATTTTGCTTAAAAATGATCTACATCAGTTCGTGTATAATTGTGTAAATTTACAAGTTTGCTACAGTAACCGTGTAAATTTACAATGACACTATTTGTTTTGTATTTAGTTGTTTATTATTTTTTTATGTATCTCGAGGATGAAAGAAAAGAGTGGATTGTGATTGTTGTGTGTGAAGAAAGAAAAATAATATTTTAAAAAAAATTAATATTTTAATAAAATATAGTGTAAAATAGATAATCTGATGTAAGGGGTTTTGAAAAGTGAGTATATAAAATAGAAAAAGTAGGTTTTTATATTAAAATAGAAAGAATTTTTTACATGAACTGATGTGAATGCTTAGAGAATTATAAACGCAAAATGTATGAAATAATTTCTTGAAAAATAGAAATTTAGCGAAAACATAATTTAAATTGAGGAGGTTTGGATTCCGGGTACAAAATGGGGATGGTGATTCAATTTCATATGATTTCTTGTCATGGTGTGAGGGAGAAAGTATCTATTCCAAACTTAGAATCCAATAGTTGGATGACACGTGTGAATGGACTGGAAGATCATTACTCTAAGTCTATGATAATACATTCAAAAAACACTTGTTCCCTAAAAAATTTCAAATGCTATCCCTATCCAACTATTTATGTTTCTAAAATTTCAAAGACCACAACATCCATTTTTCTAACACGCCTCACGTACTTGAGCATATCTTATGCAATCTTTCAAATGGTTGAATAAAAATATTTTGTGGACTCTTCAACATTTGATCAAGAAACCTAACATGATTTCGTTTTCATGAGTCAAAATGTGACGTATTTTGTGGAATTTCATGTGAGATTGAAAAGCCATGTTCCAAAAAATTTTGTTGAATTTAAGAGAAATTTTGTGAGGGATATTTTGTGTAATTTACTATGTAGGATGTAGTTGGTGAGGATGTGAGGGACATTTTGTGAATTTTTTTTTATTAAATTTTTTAATTTTATGCTTGTTGTTCTCTGTATTTTTCATTGAGTTGTATTTATTTTTTTAAAGATAGATAAAATAACAATTTATTTAATAATTAAAACCCACTAATAGTTCTATTTAAGGAGCACATTCTAGTAAATTAAGAGAAACTTCATAAAGGACATTTGGTGTAATTTCTTATGTAGATGTAGTTGGTGAGGTTATGGGAGACATTTTGTGAACCTTTTATGTTTGTTGTTCTCTACATTCTTCCTAAGTTGTATTTTCTTTTTTATAGAAAGATAAAATGGAAATTTATTTAGTAATTAAAAACCACAAATAGTTCTATTTGAGGAGCACATCTATTTGTTTCAACAATAATGTTTTTTTTTTTTTATAGAAAATGAGTTATTTTTCAAAAAGTATTTTCTAAAAAATTATCTCATTTTTTAATGTTTGGTAACAACATTAAATGTGTTGAAAAACAATTTCCTAACTTTCCTTATTTAGTTTGTTATGAGATAGAGTTGTTTTTCAAGGAAAAAAAAAAAAAAAAAAAAAAGACAATAGAAGGTATTTTTGGTAAACCTTGTGTAAAGATAGTTTTTTTTTTTTTTTTTTTTTTCAATGTTTGATAGCATAAAAAAAAAAAAAAAAAAAAAAAAAAGAGTTAAAGAAAAACGATCTTTGGTCAAAGTAGAAAGTATGGCTTATTTTTAAAGATTGTTTTCCACTAAATATTTTTGGAAAACAACTCTATTTCACAGCAAGCTAAATAAAGGAAGTTAGAAAATTGTTTTTTTTTTTTTTTTTTAACTCATTTAAGCTTGCTATCAAACATAAGAAAATGAGATAGTTTTATAGAAAATATTTTTTGGAAAATGACTAATTTTCTAGAAAATATCATTGTTGAAACAAACAGAGCGTAGTGGAAAATAATTTCTTAAAATAAGTCATACTTTTTCTGTTAACCAAATATAGTTTTCCTTTAAATCATTTTTTCTAATGTTACCAAACACTGGAAAATACGGAAAACTATTTTTACACAACATTTTCCATCGAAACAACGGAGAGAAATTTTATAAGGGACATTTTGTGTAAATTCTTGGGAGGAAATTTGGTATTTAAGATGATTTTTGAATCATTTTCGTTAGTAAGTATGTTTTTGAAACTATTTTGTAAACTAACACCTCAAGCTTGTGAGATTCGAGTTTGGTGACAAAATAAAACTTTTGAGACTTGAGTAGATCTGAAGGAGAAGAAGACTGAAGAAGAAGAAGAAGAAGATGATACCTAAGAAGAAGAAGATCTGGAACAGAGACTTGAAGAAGGTCTGAAGAAGAAGTTAGAATATCTGAAGAATGCATGAATAATTGTAACTTGAGTGTTAGAGACTCGAGTTCCACATTTAACTCAAGTTTCGAAACCTCGAGATGCTAATTTGTTAAATAAAATTTTAAACTTGAAAACTAATTAAAATGTTTAAAAAATAATGCTAAATGCCAAAATAGGCCGTAGTTGGCGAGGTTATGTGGGGGACATTTTGTGAATATTTGATGTTTGTTGTTTTCTACGTTCTTCATTGAATGGTATTTCTTTAAAGAAAGATTAAGTGAAAATTTATTTAGTAATTAAAATCCACTAATAGTTCTATGTGTAATTTCTTATGTAGATGTAGAAGGTGAAGTTGTGAGGGACATTTTGTGAATTTTCTATGTTTGTTGTTCTCCGCATTCTTCATTAGTTGTATTTTTTTTTTTTAATGGAAAGATAAATGGCAATTTATTTAGTAATTAAAACCCACTAATAGTTTTATTTGGGGAGCACATTCTAGTACTATAATACCATGTCCCCTTCTATCATTTACACACACACACACACACACACACACACACACACACATATATATAGATAGGTTCAAGTTATACCTGATGTAACTCTATAAGAGTTACACCTTTATATAACCATTAATTTTCATAAGATCTAACGGTTAAAAAGACACCACTTAAACATGTTATTAATATAGAAGCATTAAATGCCAAATTAGCTAATTTTCCTTGAAAACCTATCCATGTTCATCGTTCCCAACACTTAATACTTTTCCTTTTTATTTGTAGAGAAGAACTTAATCCTTTTCCTTTAGGCCTCGCTTGGGAGGGGAGAATGGAATGGAATGGAAAGGAATGAAAAGAATAATTTTAAAATATTCTTCTCTTCCTTTGTTTGAGAGTTTTAATGGAGGGAATGAAAAGCTTATTCCCTTGTTTGGGAGTTTAAGTGAGAGGGAATGTATTGGGTAAGAGGGAACACTCATTCCTCTCTATTCCCATAAAACCTCAAATTTTCATTCCCCCCAAAATTGGGAGAAATGGGAGGGAATGAAATTAAATTTAATTATTTTTTTTACTAAAACTCCCAAAATACCCCTATATATTCAACCCTTTATTTTAAAATAGGGGTCTAATAGTAATATTGTCATAAAATGATTCCATTCCATTGCAAGGATGAGATTAGATTAGATTATTGAATTTCTGTGATTTGATTAGTGTATAATAAAAATTGTGTTAATGATGAGTCTATGGAAAATTGATGTTAGATCAATCATATTTTATTGCATCAACAAATTATGCAAAATGAAAAAATAAAATTTTATACCTCTCTAACATTGCTCATAAAAAATTCTTTAACATCTTATCTAGCTATTGATGATTATTTATTACTTAGCCTTCCATTTTGTAGCTAAAAGAACAAAGTTGGTTAGAACAATCTAACTTGAGTTCTTGACTCGTGATCCAGCCTTACACGCTTTCTCCTTTGTATTTGATTGAATCAAATCCTCAATTATTTCCAACTAAAAGTCTAGAAACTAGTATTTTGGCATTCACAACGAATGATAGGAACAGTCTAAGGTTGTGTTTGACATTGGCTTAAAAAGCCTGTTTTTTTTTACTATTTAGCTTATTTTTGCTACTATTCATGGGTCGTATTGCACTTTTTGGTACTATTCATGAGTCTCACTATACTATTTCAACTATCTTTTAGTTTTATCTACAGTATTTTTAGTAAAATATTTTCAGTTTCAGCTAAATAAGCTGTTTTCAAATGGATTCTAAGTGAAATAATTCACAAAATTATTCTTACACACTCAATATACTATGTAATTTCTTACATGAAAGCATGTCTTATATATCAGTAATACACATGAGATTCACATCAGTCTATGTATAATAGAAAAATGTATAGAATATACATAATTTTGCTTAAAAATGATGTTAGATCAATCATAATTTATTGCATCAACAAATTATGTAAAATGAAAAAATAAAATTCTATACCTATCTAAAATTGCTCATTAAAAATTCTTTAACATCTTATCTTGCTGTTGATTATTACTTAGCCTTCCATTTTGTTGCTAAAGAACAAAATTGGTTAGAACAATCTAATCCGAGTTCCTGACTAGTGATCCAGCCATACACGCTTTCTCCTTTGTATTTGTTTAATCAAATCCTCAATTATTTCCAACTAAGGGCCTGTTTGGATGGAGGGAAGAAGGATGGGGAGTAGAGGGGAGTAGAGTAGAGTTTGTTAAAAATAAGCTAATTTTGGGTCAAATCTACTTTACTCTACTTTACTTCCCCTCCCTCTCCCTCAATCCAAACGGACCATAAAAGTCTAGAAACTAGTACTTTGGCATTCACAATGAATGATAGAAACAGATTAAGTGAAATAATTTGCAAAATTATTCATATACACTCAATGTACTATGTAATTTCTTATAAAAAAGCATGTCTTATATATCAGTAATACACATGTGATTCACATCAATCTATGTATAATTGAAAAATGTGTAGAATTTACACAATTTTACTTAAAAATGATCCACATCAGTTCGTGTATAATTGTGTAAATTTACAAGTTTGCTACAGTAACCGTGTAATTTACACTGACACTATTCATTTTGTATTTAGTTATTTATTCTTTCTTTATGTATCTCGAGGATGAAAGAAGAGAGTGGATTGTGATTGTTGTATGTAAAGAAAGAAAAATAATATTTTAAAAAAAATGTTGATATTTTAATGAAATATAGTGTAAAATAGATAATCTGATATAAGGTGTTTTGAAAAGTGAGTATGTAAAATAGAAAAAGTAAGGTTTTATGTTAAATAGATATAATTTTTTACATGAACTAATGTGAATGCTTAGAGAGTTATAGACACAAAATGTATGAAATAATTTCTTGAAAATTAGAAATTTAGCGAAAACATAATTTAAATTGAGGAGGTTTGGATTTCGGGTACAAAATGGGGATGGTGATTCAATTTGATATGATTTCTTGTCATGGTGTGAGGGAGAAAGTATCTATTTCAAACTTAGAATCCAATAGTTGGATGACACGTGTGAATAGACTGGAAGATCATTACTATATGTCTATGATAATACATTCAAAAAACACTTGTTCCCTAAAAAATTTCAAATGCTGTCCCTATCCAACTATTCATGTTTCTAAAATTTCAAAGACCACAACATCCATTTTTCTAACATGCCTCACATACTTGACCATATCTTATGCAATCTTTCAAATGGTTGAATAAAAATATTTTGTGGACTCTTCAACATTTGATCAAGAAACCTAACATGATATCGTTTTCATGAGTCAAAATGTGACGTATTTTGTGGAATTTCATGTGAGATTGAAAAGCCACGTTCCAAAAAATTTTGTTGAATTTAAGAGAAATTTTGTGAGGGATATTTTGTGTCATTTATTATGTAGGATGTAGTTGGTGAGGATGTGAGGGACATTTTGTGAATTTTTTAGAGAGTTATAGACACAAAATGTATGAAATAATTTCTTGAAAATTAGAAATTTAGCGAAAACATAATTTAAATTGAGGAGGTTTGGATTTCGGGTACAAAATGGGGATGGTGATTCAATTTGATATGATTTCTTGTCATGGTGTGAGGGAGAAAGTATCTATTTCAAACTTAGAATCCAATAGTTGGATGACACGTGTGAATAGTCTGGAAGATCATTACAATATGTCTATGATAATACATTCAAAAAACACTTGTTCCCTAAAAAATTTCAAATGCTGTCCCTATCCAACTATTTATGTTTCTAAAATTTCAAAGACCACAACATCCATTTTTCTAACATGCCTCACATACTTGACCATATCTTATGCAATCTTTCAAATGGTTGAATAAAAATATTTTGTGGACTCTTCAACATTTGATCAAGAAACCTAACATGATATCGTTTTCATGAGTCAAAATGTGACGTATTTTGTGGAATTTCATGTGAGATTGAAAAGCCACGTTCCAAAAAATTTTGTTGAATTTAAGAGAAATTTTGTGAGGGATATTTCGTGTCATTTATTATGTAGGATGTAGTTGGTGAGGATGTGAGGGACATTTTGTGAATTTTTTAGAGAGTTATAGACACAAAATGTATGAAATAATTTCTTGAAAATTAGAAATTTAGCAAAAACATAATTTAAATTGAGGAGGTTTGGATTTCGGGTACAAAATGGGGATGGTGATTCAATTTGATATGATTTCTTGTCATGGTGTGAGGGAGAAAGTATCTATTTCAAACTTAGAATCCAATAGTTGGATGACACGTGTGAATAGACTGGAAGATCATTACTATAAGTCTATGATAATACATTGAAAAAACACTTGTTCCCTAAAAAATTTCAAATGCTGTCCCTATCTAACTATTCATGTTTCTAAAATTTCAAAGACCACAACATCCATTTTTCTAACATGCCTCACGTACTTGAGCATATCTTATGCAATCTTTCAAATGGTTGAATAAAAATATTTTGTGGACTCTTCCACATTTGATCAAGAAACCTAACATGATTTCGTTTTCATGAGTCAAAATGTGACGTATTTTGTGGAATTTCATGTGAGATTGAAAAGCCACGTTCCAAAAAATTTTGTTGAATTTAAGAGAAATTTTGTGAGGGATATTTTGTGTAATTTATTATGTAGGATGTATTTGGTGAGGATGTGAGGGACATTTTGTGAATTTTTTTTAATTAAATTTTTTAATTTTATGCTTGTTGTTCTCTGCATTTTTCATTGAGTTGTATTTATTTTTTTAAAGATAGATAAAATGACAATTTATTTAATAATTAAAACCCACTAATAGTTCTATTTAAGGAGCACATTCTAGTAAATTAAGAGAAACTTCGCAAAGGACATTTGGTGTAATTTCTTATGTAGATGTAGTTGGTGAGGTTATGGGAGACATTTTGTGAACCTTTTATGTTTGTTGTTCTCTGCATTCTTCCTGAGTTGTATTTTCTTTTTTATAGAAAGACAAAATGGAAATTTATTTAGTAATTAAAACCCACAAATAGTTCTATTTGAGGAGCACATCTATTTGTTTTAGCAATAATGTTTTTTTAGAAAATGAGTTATTTTTCAAAAAGTATTTTCTAAAAAATCATCTCATTTTTTAATGTTTGGTAACAACCTTAAATGAGTTGAAATTTTTTTTTCCTAACTTTCCTTATTTAGTTTGTTATGAGATAGAGTTGTTTTTCAAGAAAAAAAAAAAGGCAATAGAAGGAATTTTTGGTAAACCTTGTGTAAAGATAGTTTTTTTTTTTTTTTTTTTTGTGTTTTTCAATGTTTGATAGTATAAAAAAAAAAAAAAAAAAAAAAATGAGTTAAAGGAAAACTATTTTTGGTCAAAGTAGAAAGTATGGCTTATTTTTAAAGATTTGTTTTCCACTAAATATTTTTGGAAAACAACTCTATCTAACAGCAAGCTAAATAAGGGAAGTTAGAAAATCGTTTTTTTTTTAAACTCATTTAAACTTGCTACCAAACATAAGAAAATGAGATAGTTTTATAGAAAATGCTTTTTGGAAAATGACTAATTTTCTAGAAAATATCATTGTTGAAACAAACAGAGCGCAATGGAAAATAATTTCTAAAAATAAGTTATACTTTTTCTGTTAACCAAATATAGTTTTCCTTTAAATCATTTTTTCTAATGTTACCAAACACTGGAAAATACGGAAAACTATTTTTACACAACATTTTCCATCGAAACAAACGGAGAGAAATTTTATAAGGGACATTTTGTGTAAATTCTTGGGAGGAAATTTGGCATTTAATATGATTTTTGAATCATTTTCGTTAGTAAGCATGCTTTTGAAACTATTTTGTAAACTAACACCTCGAGTTTGGTGACAAAATAAAACTTTTGAGACTCGAGTAGATCTGAAGGAGAAGAAGACTGAAGAAGAAGAAGAAGAAGAAGAAGATGATACCTAAGAAGAAGAAGATCTAGAACGGGGACTTGAAGAAGATCTGATGAAGAAGTTAGAAAATCTGAAGAATGCATGAATAATTGTAAATGGAGTGTTAGAGACTTGAGTTCCACATTTAACTCAAGTTTCGAAACCTCGAGATGCTAATTTGTTAAATAAAATTTTAAACTTGAAAACTAATTAAAATGTTTAAAAAAATAATGCTAAATGCCAAAATAGGCCGTAGTTGGCGAGGTTATGTGATTGTGGGGGGACATTTTGTGAATATTTGATGTTTGTTGTTTTCTACGTTCATCATTGAATGGTATTTCTTTAAAGAAAGATTAAGTGAAAATTTATTTAGTAATTAAAATCCACTAATAGTTCTGTGTAATTTCTTATGTAGATGTAGAAGGTGAGGTTGTGAGGGACATTTTGTGAATTTTCTATGTTTGTTGTTCTCCGCATTCTTCATTAGTTGTATTTTTTTTAATGGAAAAATAAATGGCAATTTATTTAGTAATTAAAACCCACTAATAGTTTTATTTGAGGAGCACATTCTTTTACTATAATACCGTGTCCCCTTCTATCATTTACACATGCACATATATAATTATATATATGTATATATATATATATATATATATATTTATTGTAAAAGGTTGGTGTTGCCATTGCCAATAATCTAGTACGCATGGTGATTGATTCCTTTTCACATTTATTCACAGGTCCGTTGATCAATTAGCCTCTTTGTAATTGTATGCATGACATGAAGCAGAACACAATGATAAAATGAACAAAAATTTAAGATTTTTTTTTTAAAATAAAAATTTTGGTTAATTTGCCCTCAAGTTTAAATCATTATTATGCTCATCAATCTATGACCAGAATGAGGCTTAACCATTCACCTAAAAATGTGGTGTATGGATGATTCCATCCCCTTTTTTTGTTCGGCAACAAGTGGAAGAGTTTATTCCCAGAAGCAATCAGATTCGAGTAACGGTTTGATTCCAAACTCGATTCCGATTAAACGAATGCTTTAAAAGGCAACGATTAAAATTTATTTAATCCTTTATTAAATAACGCTTTTATTAATTTTTAGTCAAATTATACTAATATAATCCAGAAATGCAGAAAATGTACCCAAACAAAACCGCAATAAATTTGTATATGTAATAAGTACATTAATACTTATCATGTGTAAATTTTTTTTTTTTTTTTATAAGGCATCAGTTACCAGACTTAATAAAATTGAGATTAAAAGTTTTTATTTAATTTATTATTATTTTTTATGGAAATTTTATTTATTTTTAATGAATAGAATAAAAACCGATTGTGTCAACTGTGCTGACATGCCGGTCAAAATTGGGTTAGGAAAAAAAGAAAACACAAAAACACAAATGATCATAGATGATATAGGGTCCGTTTGAATTGAACTTATTGTTGCTAAAACTGAAAACTGAAAACTAAAAACTGAAAACACTGTAGTAAAATAATTTTTAAATATACCCATTTTTAATATTTTTTATTATGTGAACAGGACGTGAACAGTGCACGAACCGTTCATGCACAGTATTTTTTCTCCCAAGGTCAAATAATGCGGCCAAAAAAAAAAAAAAAAAAAAAACCAAAACGCAAACGACTGGACGCAAACGTGCAATCCAAACCGCACCATAATTCTCTTTGGTGATAAGATAATAACTAAAATAAAATAAAGTCTACAGTCTGAACAAACCAAAAAAACATCGATTCTCATTTCTCGATCGTTGTTGAGTTACCGGCCAACGAGACAACGAGCCAGTCAAAAACATCTCTCTCTCTCTCTCTCTCTCTCTCTCTCTCTCTCTCTGTAATTAAGGATAACGATTTGTTTGTTAGATTCGAATCCCATGAAGAATAGCCACCTAAACGCAGACAAAGTATATGAAAATGGAGAAATTGGCGGTGGCTGCGACGACGTCGTTTTGGGTGTCGATGGCGGAGCCACCTCCACCGTTTGCGTCTGCATGCCATTGCTTCCCTTAATTTCTTCTAACCAACACCTCCCAAACCCTCTCCCGATTCTCGCACGTGCCGTCGCTGGTTCTTCCAACCACAACAGCGTCGGAGGTTGTCGAAATTAACATTGTTTTTTTTTTTTCCTTAATTATTGTCTGTAAATTTATATTCTCTGATTGTGATTGTGATTGTGATTACAACAGAGAGTGCTTCGAAGGATACATTGGAAAAGGTTTTGTCTGAAGCCCTTTTGAAATCGGGCTCGAATTGGTCGGCTGTTTGTGCTGTTTGTTTAGGTGTTTCTGGTGTTAACCATCCAACGGATCAGGATAGGATAATACATTGGTTAAGGTATGGAGCTGTCCTGTTCACAATTTATAGTAAATTTCAGACTTACTATTATTTATTGTTGCATATGTTTACAATTTCTTCAAAACTTCACTTTATAATGACAAGGTTTAAGCTATTGCTTGTATTTGCCTACGTCAGGTCGTGCAAAGTTGTGAAAAAAATATACATGGTTGTTACAGTAACTGTGTAACGATACTATTTATTTTGTATTTAGTTTTTTATTTATATTTCTTTATGTATCCCGAGTACGAAGGAAAAGAATGGATGATGATTGTTGTGTGTAAAGAAAGAGAAGCAAATAAAAAAAAATTATATAATGAAAAGTAGTGTTAAATAGATAATTTGATACGGGTATTTTGAAAATTGAATACATAAAATAGAAAAAAATAGAAAAAAAAAAAAAAAAAAAAAAAAAAAAGAAAGAAAAAAGAGTAGGTTCTTAACTGCTTATGCTAAAATAGACAGGAAGTTTTGCTTGAGCTGATGTGTTATAATAGTACAATCCAATGTATATAGAGAGTAGGCAAGTGCTTTAATATTATAATGCCCTATGCTTTTCAGCCTTCTACTTCCTCAGCTTCTTCATTCCTTTTTTGTCCATACTAAACCAAAAACAAGAAATCCCCTTTACATAGATGATAAAAAGGTTGATTTGCCCTTGGTATGTGGTAAAAAAAAATTGTATCACAAAGTTTGGCATTCCTTTGCTGCTTTCATATGGTTTCCTTGAGATGTTGTGACATTTTGAAAGGTGGAGCACTATTATCTTTCACAGAAAAATCTCAAATATTAATTGAATTGTCAGTCAACTCAACTTGTTTTCTGTAGATGCGTTCAGACCTTCCTCTTATAGGGTTCAAACTTCAGAAATAAAAATTTATAGTTTTGCTAATGTTTATTATTTTGACTTGACCCTAAGGTTGTGCAAGTGTTACTTCTCATGGGTTCCTAGAAATTATTTTCCTTTGTAATCACACCTCCTCTTAAACTCATTTTGACAAAGCCTTCACTACTTAGGTTTTTACATGGATTATATTTTCCCTTTCCCTTTCACCTTCATTTCTATCTTCTTTTGAGAGAAAAGAGAGTGAAGGGGTAGGGGGAGGACCATTCTAGAGCATTGTAATCTGAGGAGGGAAAGGGGTTAGGGAACCATGAAAAGTTGGGTCACAGACACAAATACCAGCACAGCGTACAATGAGAGATATCATAAATGAAAAAGGACTCAAAATTTTTCTAGGAAAGTTTGACTAATTTTTGGAAATTTATAAAGTTTAGTCATTAGATATTATTATTTCTTGCAACAGGGATAAATACAAAAAAGGTCGTATCCAATGCACAAAGCTCCCTCTTTTGTAGACAATAGGACACATGGTTGGTAGATAGCTTTAACCCCAAATTTGGAGAGACTGATTCCCGTACTTGAATGTTTGATGAGATAAACATGTAGAGCTTTATTTTGATGGTGCAAATGTTAAATGGCTATTTGCATTCTGTTTCTCTCCCTTTTCTTTGAAATTGGATATATTGAGCATTGGTCTAGGATAAGATAGGACATTTTTTTCAACAAAGATAACAAAGACAAGTTTTTGTTTATGTTAGATTGATGGTTGATGGCAAAAGTAAGTTCCTTAGCTTCCAGGGAGGTACCAGATATAGCTATTCTTTAATGCTTAACATTCCATACACCCCCCCCCCCCCCCCCTTCTTTTTTTTTACTATCTTGTTGCTTTTAGACTCTGATGCAATACACAAAAAATTTAGTTCAATAATGTAGATAAGTTCAAATTTTATGGGTAAATATGTAAATTTTATTATCCTTACTTATATTGGTACCTGATAAATTGGCAACTGGTTTTGAATATTCTCTGAACTGATTTATTCAGGGACATATTCCCTAGCCATGTTAAGCTATATGTCCACAATGATGCACTAGCAGCTCTGGCAAGTGGGACCATGGGAAAGCTTCATGGATGCGTTTTAATTGCTGGTACAGGAACTATTTCATATGGCTTTTCTAAAGATGGTAGAGAAGCTCGTTCTGCAGGTGCAGGACCTGTTTTAGGTGATTGTGGGAGGTATGTGCAAAATTCTTGGTGTGCTTCTAGTTGATTGTTCCACATGATGAGGATGTGATGCTTTTACTAGACAGTTTAAACACTGGGGGTCAAAGGAAAATGTGTTTGTAAATTGTTTTTATTTATTTATAAGTAAAGAATAAATTGTTATATTCACTACTACTTCTGTCAATTTCTGAGTTTTATTTAGTTGATAGAAAGGTTATTATACAAATTTTTTTATAGATTTGAAATGAACATGAATTTGAAAGGGATAAACTAATTTGTCTTTGTTTTGGCATTCTTTATTTGGCGGGAATGTTTTCACCTTTATAAATAAGATCTATTGGTCATTTGTTGATAGAATGTTAGAAGAAAATATGGATGCTGTCTGTTAATTTAATGTATAAAAGCTTAAACCTTGAATTTTCCGTGATTTTCAATTCTTTTGTGGAGGTTTATTTGAAAAATTAAGAAGGTACTTTCTGAATTGAATTAGTGTTTTCATTGTCATTCCATGGAAAAGAAAATTTCATATCATTGGGTCTCTAAATCCTGCTTGGATTGCACTCGAGAAAAAGCTTGTGTATATATTTATTTAGTTGCTTGAGTATTCCTTTAGTTGCTTGGGATAAGGTATGCTTGCTAGTTGAATGTGGTGGTTTGGGGATCCGGAGGGTTGGGTTGTTTAACAAGGTTTTGCTTGGGAAGCAGTTGCGGCGTTTTGGGAAAGAAAATAATAGACTATGGTGTTAGGTTATAGCAGCCAAATATGGGGAGGCGAGGGGAGGCTAGTGCACTAGAGGGGTAAAAGGTTCTCACGGATGTGGGATGTGGAGGAGTATTAAATAAAAATAGAGAAGTTTTTTAGTCAGATTCTGTGTAATGTGGGGGAGGGTAGCTGTGTTAGTTTTTGGCATGAGTCGCATGACACATGGTGTGGGCCTACTCCTTTGAAGGAACTCTTTCCTACTATGTATGCTTGCTCTTTATCTAAAGAAGCATGGGTCTCTGACTTGGTTGTATCTACTTCAGAAGGAGGTAGGAGCTGGAATTTACTGTTCCATCATGGTCCTCAGGATTGGGAGGCAACCACTGTCTATTCCTTTTTTGAGTTTATTTATTCCTCAATGTCGAGGGGGGAGGGGGATGATTAGTTGCTCTGGAGATTGACTACGTTTGGTGTTTTTGATGTGCGCTCTTTTTATAAGCTATTATCTAGTCCTAACACCGATGCTTTTCCTTGGGAGTGTATTTGGCGTACTAAGATGCCTAAACGGTTGTCTTTCTTCTTATGGATAGCAGCAAATGATGAGATACTCACCATTGATAATCTTGTTAAGAGAGGTCAGTCTCTAGCTAATAGGTGTTGCTTATGTTGCTGTGATGGGGAATTAGTGGACCACCATCTTCTTCATTGTAAGTTCTCTCACGCCTTATGGTGTGAAGCTTTTGCAGTGTTTGGGATCTAGTGGGTAATGCTGCGGTCAGTCAGCTCTTTTTTCTTTATTTGAAGAAATTGGTTTGGAAAGCATCTTTCAACCATTTGGCATATGGTCCTGACATGTTTAATGTGGTTAGTCTGGCAGGAACGTAATGCCAGCATTTTTGAAGACAATGCTAGAACAATAGAACATCTAAAATGTCTCCTTTTTCGTACTTTGTTTCTTTGGGCTCGTGTTTGGGGGTGTACGAACTGTACTGCTATATCTGATTTCTTAGTTTCTATTTCCTTTAACTTTTGATCTTTTTGTATTTGTTTTGTTGTTCAAAGTGTTCACCATCGTGAACATGATGTTCAATTTTTTTCTTAATAAAAGTCTTATTACCTAACAAAAAAACAAATGAGCCAAGTTTAAATCTAAGTTTAGGCTTGCCTATTAAAGATGTTGAGATCAAACATAATAATGTGTTCGTGAACAAGCTCGTGAGTATGAACCATTTTAGTATATATAATATTAGGCAGTGCTTGTGCAACAAGTATTTGCCATAGTAATATATGTTTATACGTATACATGTATAAAAATATACTTATATAGACATGAAATTTGATAGGGTTAGTTTGTAAAATAAGTTCATAAGATATCAAATTATTATATGTAATTTATTGATAATATAAATAGTCCATTTCGTAGTATAAATTATATAAAATATTTAATAATACAAGGTTAGTGAATCTAATATTTATAAGTTCATAAATGACAACCATTCAATCTAATTAACTCAAATAATATATTAAAAAAAAAAAAAAAACTCAAATAATATACTTTCAACTACAATTTAGTTATTATTTATTAGCATAGATTATGTATGGGAAAAGAATATGTTAATCGAGTAGCTTGTGTTTAGACTCAAGTTGTTGACAAGAAAATGAACCCATCTTAAATATGCAATCTAGTTTGGTGATGAGTTCAAGCTTGACTTGTGTGAAATAAAATTAAATGAACAACCCTAAAATTTTAAGACTTTGCTCAACTTGGATTGTTTACGGCCTTGCATCTCATGCCTAATGTGCACTGGAATGTCAAAAACGCTGGAAAACACAAATGTGTAACTGTGGAATTCAGTACTTCTAAAAACAAATCTTTTCTTCTTATTTTGCTTCTCATACACAAATGTATTGTGGTTTTGCAATGCAAAGTGAAATTAAAATCGGATTTGGGAAAATTTCTTTCTACTTGTCGATGGAGAGCTGCAATTATTTTGAACATCATTGAAATAAGCTCCTAGCTTTTATATTTTAGTATAAGATGTTTTTATATTCTCTTTCTGCTTGTACATAATTTCTTTTTCCTTTGTTGTTTGTACATATTTTTTGGGTACTTCAACCTTTTAATGAAGTAGTCTTTTTTCAACAAAATTCTTCTTACCTATAAAAAAAGGTGTTATGTGCATCTCTATCAGACATTTCTGACATTTAAGTTTAATTTGATCTAAAGAGTCAGCATATTACTAAAGTATTCATGTTTGCAAACAGTTTGAAATATCATCCTGTTTTCATTTAATCATCTGGAAACAAGTTTTAGATTTTCCATTGATTATGTTTGTGAATTTTATTCCACTGAAGGGAAAGACTAGCACGTACGTGTGCGTGCACACACACAGGTATATATATGATGTTCTTGTAATTGATGGAATGCATTTTGGTATACTTATGAATTATTTTTTTATGAATTTGATGAATGATGAAATGTGATAACTTGTAGTGGCTATGGGATTGCTGCACAGGCATTAACAGCAGTAGTGAGGGCCCATGATGGTCGTGGTCCACAGACAGCCCTTACAGATTGTATTTTGAAAGCTCTCAGCCTTTCTTCTCCGGATGAACTGATAGGGTATCTCTCTTGAAACTTGTCATGATGGTTGTCATATGCACTCATGATTGCTAGCTAAATATCTGAGATCTAGCAATCTGCTCTAGGTCTGGGTTTTGGCTTCATTCAATCCAATATGGTAGTACAATACCTTGGCCAAATTTTTGTCTGAAATGGGGTGGAATGCAATATAGAACTAAGCTGATCCAGCTTTAAGTTGGTGTTCTTGGATTGAAAGTGTTGGTGGTAACACATTGTTTGCTGACTTATAAATTTTTTATGAAATCTTCAAAATGCAGCCACCCATAATTGTGGATCATATATGTGTCAAAGTAAAATAAGGGTCTGTTGGTTTTAGCTTATTTTGTTTATTTGTATAGGTACAACATGTAAACTCTAAATTTTTTCTAGGCACAGTTGTTTTTTTACACCACTTATTTTTTCAAACAAAATAAACCAATTACAATAAGTTTATCCAAACAGATCCTAAGTGAAATTGTAGTAGTTTTTTAAACCAATCAAGCAATCCTGAAATGAATGGAGAGTGAAACCTCCAATATGAATTTCACTATGGGTGTTGGTTGCCTTGGTTACTGTGTCATCACATGTTTAGGGGCGAACTGATGTTACAGAGAGAGAGAGAGAGAGAGAGAGAGAGAGGGAGATGGTTCTTTGAATCAAGTCTCTTATTTAGACAGGTTCGCATGTGAATTCAAAACCTTGATGGTTTCAAGTTGCTTTTCTCTCTTTTCAACCGGAATGACCTGAGGCTGAATCCATCAGTCAGGTCAACCTGTCTGGACCAGTTTTCTTGTCCTTCACCTGTTAATTATGCCCAAAATAATTTTGTATAATAATCCTTAGTGTACTATTCCACGAGTATGGGTAATAATTGTCTGATACAGTGACCTCCACAGAACTGTTGGGAAGTACCGTGGAGACTGTGTACTGTTGGCTGATATGATCATGATGTGTTTGGAAAGGGTAATCAGAGAAAAGGCATAGACAGGGTGTGTTTACTAAATTTCAAAAGCATTATCCTTCTTACAGTTGAACTCTTGGAATCTAGATTTTTTTGGGTAGCTGAACTGGTAAAGGTGGTTTTTGGTAATTGAATGGGATAGTAGGGTGAAAGTATCTTCTTTTTCTAAGAACAGTAATGTTGCCCTGGGATGGAAAAATCTGTCACGTTGAGTTTAGCTTTGTCTTTGGAAAACAATGGCTATTTGAAGTAACTGGTCCCTTTTTAGCTCATTGAATATCACTTGTTGCGATCAATTAGGATATTATGTTTTAAATTGATTTATATTTTCTAATCCAACGTAGGTGGACTTATGCGGACCCATCTTGGGCGCGCATTGCAGCACTTGTTCCACATGTAGTGTCTTGTGCAGAATCTGGTGATCAAATTGCACATAAAATACTTGTTGATGCAGTCCAGGAATTGGCTCTAAGTGTGAAAGCTGTTGTTCAAAGACTTTCCTTGTGTGGTGCAGGTGCTCAACTTGTCTAACTATGATTTGTTCTAGAAAATTAGTAAAATATTTTAACTAAATAAACAATCTTTTATATTTTCTATTAAAATGTTTCTACGTTGGGTCTTAGCATTTGGCAATTTGAATTTTAGAAATGAAGATTGCATTTAATGAATACAGAATGCTTGAAATAGTATCAGCTTTTTCTGACTCTTTTAATTATTGTGATAATGTGATATAAAATTACATATGTTCAGTTTATGGATTTTTATACCTCCAAATAAAATTATTTTTGAAATGCATATACAGATTACTATATACCTATGAAACTCTGTATTTATATACAAACATTCAAGGACACAAAAGGGCCCAAAAAAGCTATATATGCATCATAAATAAGTAGTGATCTGTTATGTATCTAATGATACCTATATGTATAATTTTGCTAAATTATTCCTTGGTGTCTGACCATTTTAAGATGAAAATGAAATTTGATTGCAGATGGAAATGGTTCTTTTCCTGTTGTGATGGTTGGTGGTGTCCTTGAAGCTAATAAGAGTTGGGATATAGGAAAAGAAGTTATTAATTGCATCCATAAACACTACCCTGGGGCTTATCCAGTTAGACCAGAGGTTAGGATTCCTCCTGTCCACTTATATGAAATTATTGCTCAATAACAAATTGGAAAACATTTGTCCAGGTTTCTTAACCCCCCACCACCCCACATCCCCCCCCCCCCCCCCCCCCCCCCCCCTTTCTTCTTGTTTTTGGTAAAAAGGGGAGAGTACATTAAAACTAGGAAATTACAGAATTACAAAAAGAGTCAGAAACATTAAAAGAAACAGCAGAGCAGTTTAAGGGGGAAGCTGTACAACGCAAAAGCATGTTCTTGAGAGGTGCTGATGCTGGCCGAGGCATCAGCAAAGGAATTTCCTTTGTGAAATGTGTGCAAGGGTGGTTTGCCTCATCTTCTTTAGTAAGGACCTGCAGTCATTGATTATGGGACTCAATTTGTTTATCAAAGTTTTTCAGATATGCATTTGATTACCACTTGTACACTAAGCTTTACCTCCAGTTGCTGAATACCCTAGCTGGAGGCCATCTCTTGAAGCCCAAAGCTTGGCTGCAATAACCATAGTAACTCCAATTGCCTAAAAGACCCACAGAGCCATTGGTCAAATACATCTCTAATCAGGGTCCCCACTT
Organism: Quercus glauca; assembly: GCA_023736055.1. Classification (NCBI taxonomy): domain Eukaryota; kingdom Viridiplantae; phylum Streptophyta; class Magnoliopsida; order Fagales; family Fagaceae; genus Quercus; species Quercus glauca. The sequence continues at coordinate 71,803,502 of CM043319.1, forward strand.
CCCTTCTGTCTTCCTCCCTTCCCCCCATTCCCCACCCCCCGCGGCTCATGGGAACCCCAGGATGATCTCTAGATGAATCGTCTATGTTGAGTTTATGCCTCCCAAGCTTTGGATTTTTTCCCTTCCATTTGATCAGTTAGGTGCTCATTACATTTCTTCATCTGAAACCACCTCTTCCTCCTCAATATAAGAGAAAAACACTTGTTTATAAGCCCTCATTAAGACTCTGTTGAGTTTCTCTTTGGAGCTCACTTGCTCTCTTCGTGGACTTGTAAAGACACAAAGGTGGCCACCCTTTCTGCAGAGGGTGCATGTGATTCTTTGATCTTTTTTTTTAAGTGCTGCAATGCATTCTTCTGTGAGAATGTGGTACATGCCTGGTACATGCATGGTACATATGTGATGGATATCTTTAATGAGTCAACATGCTTTTGTTCTCCCTGTGAGAATGCATTAGAATGTTTTTCAAGAGCTGTAAAACAGTATAAGCTACCATTTTATTTTTATTGACACTCCAAATCCCCTTCAATAAAGTTGGGGCTAAGATCTTTCTACACCTATCTGGATAAGTTTTCACAAACAAGAAGGTAAAATCTATATAATATACATGCTTACGGCTTTAATAGTAGTGTCATTATCTTGTAGTTGTTGTGGAAGTTTACAGCCTAAACAATTACTACATACTGTTTCTTTTTCTTCTATTTTCTTTACCAAAAACAATTTGAACCTTCAGGTAGAGCCTGCTGTTGGGGCAGCTTTGCTGGCCTGGAATTTCTTGATGAAAGAATCAGAAAGTCACCACAACAGCTGACCAGGGATCTCTTACAAGTGTTCTACACTGCATTTCAAAATATAAGAAGATATTTAAAGAACATTGTTATTGTCAGTGAATTTCTTGTATGTAGGCTTTGTAGAAAGATATTGAGAAGCTCTCTTATTAATTGTAATCATTAACTTATCAAAATTAATCATAAATCATGATTCAGGAATTTCTTATCCAATTTCCTATGATACAAAAGATGAAAAATGGAATTTCTAGTATAAAATAATGCAAGACATGGATTCAATGGTTTATTTTTTCTATTATGTGAAAAATATTGGGTTGCTTAATCCATTTCCCTGTGATGGTGCATCTCTACACTGATGACCATCTGAAAAAGTGATGGAGCAATATGATGTTCATGTGGCTTGTGTTATTCATTTTGAGCTGAAGTTAGCTGTTAATTCAAACAATTTCTAATTGTCATGTAATGTTCCTGTTAGATAGCCCATGGCAGGTGATCACCAGTGTATTATTAATAGGATATTACGAACTCTGTTGTGAATAACATGGTAAAAATCTGTGTCCCAGCATGAATTAAGCTATCTAATTTGTACCTCCGTGTATTTTCTGCCATATTTTTCTTTGTGCAGGACAGGGAGTTTATAATTCACATAGCTTGCCCGCAACGACAGTGGTTGTTTACAAAGAATGGGTGTAAAAATGATGTGGTTATGCAGTTTCTGAATGGTCTTGATTAGTTACATGCCCTATTGGCCAAAGTTAACTTTTAAAAATATTTTACAGACGAAATGACAGTCTTAGTGCTGGTTAAAGACTTAAAAGTACTTATGTGGAGAAGCTAGAAAACACTGTGAGGAGTATAAATGATTGCCAAAAGTATACTCTCAAGCTGCATGGGCTAATTTACAAGATGTGAAAATAACTATAAATAATGAGGAGAGCATTTGGGGGGCTGGCACTTTGAAATTAATGATGGCTGCTAATCTCCAATCTGGATTCTCTTAGGAGGGGTAGGGTAGCAGTAAGAAGAATTGGAAAAATTCTGGAAAGGAAATGAGATTGTTACTTGAAGATTACTGGTTGTTTCAGAACCTTGTGCATGAGGTGACAATATGTGGTGGCCGGTACGGTTTTTGAGGCAGAGGCTTGCATGTGTGCTAGCTTGGAATACCTTGTCATAAATTCAATGTTCTCACTTCTTACCATTCATTATAATAAGATTACTTAATCAGTTGCCTGTGATGAATGTTAATAATGTAATATGGACCATGAAGACTGCTTGTTCTGGGGTTCAGTCTGGCTTCAATCATTGGATTACTCTAATACTACTTACTAATTGAATCGATTATGAACATCTTATGATCTTAGGAATATGAATCTCAACAAGGCTTTAAACTGGTGCAAGAGGATTTATGGTTCTATACAGCCATCTTCAAGTAGTTGGGTTGAAATCTTAATTGACCTTCATTATGCAGGGGAAAAAAAACAGTGTACTTTCAAGTACAACTTATCCTGATAAGCAGTTTGATTGCCGGTATTCTCTGAAATTTTTGAATTGATATGACGTACATTATTTGGACAATCCTTGCAGTGTCTAGTGTACCCTTAACATGTTAGGGCTTTGGTGTCAGACAAGCATTTTTCTTTTTTGGCGCAGAACTTGTGAGTTCAAAATCACAATTTTCAAGTGGAAATCGTAACTTTAAGTCACGAGTTTAATTTATTGTGTGTACTTTGTATGCAATAGTGTGTGTGCTAGTTATTACCCTTTGGAGTCAAGTGAAGGGGTTGGAACTTGGAAATCTTAATTATAGGCATTTAGTGATGTCAAAGGAGATTACAATATATATTAATTGCTAACTGAGAGTGCATCCACGCTAATATTGTTTTGGTTACCTCCTACCCATCCCAATCGATTTATTACGTTATGTACATAAGATATAACCTTGTCCCAATCAGGAAAAAAAAAACGTCAAATTATGAGTTTTGTCTTTCAACTAAGAGATGTTTGTAAGCAATGTTGGCTGCTCCCATACAAAATACCCGGTACACTACTATCCCGAACCCTCTTTTTATTTTTATTTTTTAGGTAAATAAAACATGTTATCAAAAAACAGAAAATAAGTAATACAAATATATTCCCCCGGTACACAGGCAGTGTACAAAGGAAAACAAAAAAAATATTATACATATTTACATAAATCTAGAAGGCAGGGTTTATTGCACACACATTGTGCGCTACAGATTTTTCCTAATCTAGAAAGTCTAAAGGTATTATACTGAACTCTCTTATCAAGATATTTTCTGAATTGCTAGAAATTAGGATACACTTTGGAGCCTCATATGCAGGGAGAAGTATATTAGAGGCAAGAGTAGATGGAGAATTGGAAGCGCAGTTAGTGTGAAAATTTAGGAAGACAGGTGGTTGCCAACTTCAACTTCATTCAGCCTTACCAGTTATCACACCAGGGAGGTCAAATATAAATGCACAGGAATTTCTTAATTCCTAATCAGATATGTAACTGACCCACGTGCACTTTATCTATTTTGCACACGTGACACGGTTAATTCTATAAATCACATGTGACTTTACGCTATACAGTACTGTTACTAACAGGACACTTTCACTCATGCTGTTCTGTTTCACAAGTGACCAGCCTCTGATTTGAAATACATACAACTATACAAGACTCTTCACTCATTAGGCTCTTATCTCAGCAAAACCAAAGTGCTCCAAATAAAATATCAATCGCAGGTGATGCAATCTTTCACTCGTAACTGAAATAACTGAAATAACCATTCCCTATAAAATCCTTATCTTGGCTCTCTCTCTCTCTCTCTCTCACAAAAACTCTCAAGATTTCTGCACTGATCATTCTGTCCTTTATTTCCCAAACAAACAAACACTTTCTCCCTCTCAAAAGCTTTTGTAGAGATATCAATGGCTAACTAAGATCAAGTCATGATTGATCTCGATTTTTCCAGAGTTAATGAGTTGTTTCATTACATGGAAACATTGCATACACAGACTAGTGAAATGATAATGTGTCTTCAGTCACTGCAGAAGAATATACATGACTCGAGAAAGAGGTTCATTGATTCTCTAACAAAGCCTTACTTTCAAGAAGAAGAAGTTGTCAGATTCAAGGAGACCTCGAATGAGATTCAACATGTATCGAAGCGTGTTAGTGATATTCGTCTTGGAGATGACAAAGATTTCAACCCTGCAGGACAAAGCGGTGATGCAGCAATGAGGGCCAAGAGGCTGTTCTTTGGATCAATAGCGATGAAGGCCTTTGAAGATATGATGGGGTCGGACTCATCGGTTAAAAGATTGGAACAAGATTTACACATAACAATAGCTGCAGCAAGAAGTGGTGTGACATTCAAGAAAAAAGAAGGCGGTGAGGGTTCAGAACAAAAGTTGCAAATACTGAGGCGTAATTGTGAAGAAGGATTCAAGAAAGAACAAGACGGTGGGAGGAAGAGTTTGAAGGAGTGCATAAAAGAGTGTAACGAATCTGATAAAGAATTTGGGGTTCTGAATGCGATAAAGGTTCAAGCAGTTGAAGTTGGGATTAAGCTGTCTCGTTTGATGGTTGATTTTGTGTTTATGATGTCTGGGAAAGAACAATGGACAGAAAAGATTGGAAGTTTCAAATCTGCACTCGAAGGTCTTAGTATTGAAGATGTGGTGATTGACAAGATTATCAATTTACAGGAAACGGAAAAAAAATGATGAACCAATGAAAGGAGAGTCGGCTGGTGTAGAGCTCTCAGAACTAGATCAAAGCAATCAGAAAAAAATCTCGTACAGAAGAAGCCCCATTGATGACCTATTTGATAAATTCCTCGAGCAAGCTCTAGATCTACTCTGTGATCAATTCATTGTTCTAGCTCTGCATTTGGAATCTATTATGTGTCATCCACTTCTTCCGGAATCACAGGACTCGATGAATGTGGAGCTGTCCACATTCAAATGTGGTCTCAAGCAATCTGAAGAGATGCTGATCCGTATAGGGGAGGATATTAATAAATTGAAGGCAATGTTTTCATCCAATCTACAGTGCAAGGACTATAAGATGACTAACATTTTGAATTTTGTGGAGTCTATGATAGTTGAAGTGTGGAATCAATCAGAATCTTCTTTCAAGATGGAGTGAAAGGTTTAAGGCTCAATTTCCCTGCTATTGTAGTGTCGAAAGCTCTCACGTAAAGGTTAAGAAGGTGTGAAGGTTAAACAATGATAGATTAGATATAAATTTCTGTTCTTTTTACTGATTTGATGTTGTGGGATTTCTTTAGTTTTGTTGCTAGCAGTACACACTGCTTGTCTGTTGTTTGGTGCGGAGATGTAAAAGACCAATTGTAGTTGGGAAAATGGATAGAATCTGTAACATTTTCCTAACAAGAAATTTTTTTGATAATGGTAGACAGTTGATGAGGAATTTGAGTTCTGGTTTGCTCCCTCCCTTATTACCTTGTATTTTGCTCAATGTCCACAACTTAGTTGAAAGATTGAGTGAACTTTTGTAAGGGCTCTTGGATTGAACTTAAATGGGAAGATTGTGTGCAAATTTGGGTCATTTCAAAGAATATCTACAAAAGTGTCAAACCTATCTCATTTTTAAAAATGTGAAAGAAGAGAGAATATGGTTAATATTCTACTAGTTCAATTCAAAAAATTATTGTAACAACAATGAAGGAAAAATTATAAAATCACTTGTCACATCAAATTTAATAGGATCATTGTTGGGTTGTGTCATATATTGTGCTACTAAGTCTAAACCAAAAATCTCGTTTGTGATTGCCAATTTCGTAGCAATTGTTGGTGCATTGATGTGTTCATTCGCAGAAGAGGCAATTGTTTTGAGTTTGAATATGCTTCTAGCTGGTAAAGCTTGTAACATCATCATTCTCAGAGGCCCACTTTGTGTCAGCGAATGTTTTCCCTCCAGCTCCACCATCTTAGGTTCTTCAAGAGTTTTCTACCAAGTGGGGCAATTCGCATCTCAGGCGTTAAATTCAGTAAGATTAATTCTCAAAACAAAAAAAAAAAAAAAAAAAAAAAAACCTTTAATTACAATATGTATTTTTAACAATATGTTTGTTTGTTTGTTTTTTTTTTTTTTTTTTTTTTTTTTTCAAGGTGGAATGGAGATTGCTTGTTATTAGCATTCTACCCCCTGCTAATTTACAACTCTTAAACGTGTTCTGCACAAAGATGGTATTAACTCAATAGATTTTTAACTTCCTAGGCTACCTTCAATTTAGACATTTTATCCAATTTTGTTATTAAAAAAAAAAAATGTCTCTTAAGTATGAAATTTGCTAATTATAAAATATATTTTTTTTCAAAAAATCTTGTATAAAAAATCTATAAAATATTTTTATTAATTTTATAGATTTTTTTCAAGTAAAAAAAATACTTTTTTAAGAAGATAATTTTTTAATAAAATTGGACGGAAGAATTGAATTGAATAAATTTAAAACTTAGAAAACTCAATTGAATGAAAGTAAAGTTAAAAGATTGAAATGAATTTCAGCTAATTTTAAAATGTGTGATTTTTATTTTAACCTATTTTTAATAAATTTTTTTAAAATCTTTCTAACTATAAAAAAATTTAATGATATTCCCCTAAATATTATATAATTTATGTCTATACTTATTTTTTACAGGATGCATTCCATGGGGTCCAGGAATGTAGCTTTCGACAACAAGAATAGTATCGTCATTAATAGTGAATCCGGTCCTATATTTGGTTGAAGTTAAAACCATTATAAACCTAAGCCCAAAAAAAATTCCCTACATCTTAATCAATTCAAACCTAACCGCATTCGTTGGCTCTGTATTGAGTATATTAATGGTTAAAAAAATTTCATTAAAAAAGGTCATTCTTTTTTCGGTGACTTTACTAGCTGTGAAACTATTAGCATTGTACCTAACTTTTTCATCGTCAGCAAATTGGGTTAAGGTTTTACTTGTTCTTGTTTTCGTATTCACTTTTGCTGCTTCAGTGGGCAGCGCTACTACTGTCTTCGTTATACAAGCATTTGCACCCTCAAATTGTGAATTTTAGTTTCGAACTATGTCTTGCTATACTTGTCTGTAATTTATTGGAGGTTCTCTTTATGGAAGTATAACTTGCTTTTACAATAAAATAGTAGAAAATAACAAAAAAATACTTAGCAGTTTAAGCTATAGCAGCCATGAAAAGTTCTGTATCACGATCAACTTGCCAATAGATAAGTGAGGGGCATTCCCCTAACCACACTTGAATATCTACTATATTACAGACATGCTAACCTAATTATGTGCTACCTGCTGTTATTAATTATTTTTTTAAAAAGAATTCTTTCATATGTTTGAAGAAAATAGTTTATGTTTATGTACATGTTCTTTTGAATTAAAAAAAAAATTCAAATCATCATTTCTTTATACACAATACTCTACAAATTTATTAAAAACCTTGATAAAATATGTCCCTTTATTAGAAAAAAATGAGTCAATTAAAAAATATATTGGCCATCATTTTAAAAATTGATGCAAATATTATAACAGATGATGTTCAACTTATACCCTCAAGAATTTAGACTATTACAAACTATGAACGTATCAACTTCCAATTACGTATTTGTTTACCTAAATGAATTTATCAAACTTTTTTTTAACATAAACATGTACTTAAACATAAAATTGTATGGCCAAAATGTATAAAAAAAACCCTAAGGTTTGATGGGGAATTCGGCTATTTAGCCTTCTTCCTCAAAATTTTAACCAAAAAGCCCCTCTTTTGAAAGACTTAGGGTAGTAGCCCTAAATCGAGTTGTATTTAAGTAGAACTCAATATTATTATAATCAAGTTCTATGTACTTTTTAAGAAGAACTCGGTGATAATAAAATCGGGTTCGAGAATAGGACTATTGCCCTAAATATTTCAAAAAGTGGGCTTTTTGTCTAAAATTTTCAATAAAGAAGGCTAAATGGTCGATTTCCCGAGGGTTGACTATAATAGTTTCTTTTTTCTTTCTCTCACAACTCTCCATGCATCTAGGGTATACTCGAGGGTGAGCCCTACTAAAAGCTTCAACATAAACAAGTTGAAATTCCAATTAATGTATTAGTTGTCTTGGAGATTTCTATAAGAACTTGTTCATTTGTTTGTCTTTTTTCATTTCTTTTAAGGTGGGATGGCAAATGCTAATTTCGAGCGTGCTAGTTCCTATAGTTCTACGACTTTTAACCGTGTTCTACACAAAGATGGTATTAACTCAATAGATTTTTAACTTCCTATGCTACCTACAATTTAGACATTTTATCCATTTTTTTTTTAATTCTTTTAAGTATGAAGTTTGATAATTATACAAGATTCTTTTTCAAAAAATTCTTATATGGAAAATCTATAAAATATTTTTATTAATTTTATAGACTTTTTTCATGTAAAAATAATTTTTTTTAAGATTAATTTTTTAATAAAATTGGACAGAAGAACTGAACTGAATAAATTTAAAACTTAGAGGACTCAATTGAATGAAAGTAAAATTACTTATCAATTGTGTTTTTTATTGAGTGCACTTACTTACCAATTAGGTGGGAGATGGAAAATTCTTCTTATAGAATAAATTAAATTGCTTCCCCTAAATGGTTCACGACACAATCAATTATCACTTGATTCCCTTTGTTTTGACAATTGGGTTCTCTTGGGGATCCTTTATTTAACATAAGCCAGCCTGAATCTGAGTTAAACATATAATTTCTATATTTTTCATCAATTTGGAGAATAAACCAAAAAATAAAATAAAAAACAAAGCGAAGCTGAAAGACTAATCATATGTAACATCAAACTATAAAAATATTAATTTTCATTTAATTATTTGTTAATATTAATGAATTTATTAAACATTGTTTAACATAAACATGTCTTTAAACATAAACGTTTATTTTAAACATATTTTTAAAATTTATTCCAAGATCAAAGTTTGAAATCAGGAGCTTTGTGACAGGGCCTATGCTTGCTGTCCTAATGTGAAGCCATTTTTGCCTTATGGAAATCGTCTGACATCCGTTGCCTCATCCTCGTAATCTCCTTACTAGCAAGTTCAGAGTCGCCATGATCTGCCTTGTATGAGAAAGAGAGAGAGAGAGATTAGTACTCGCATGGTTAATATGTGATGGAATTCTATAATGAGCCAACACGATTTTTTCTCCCTGTGAGAATGCATTAAAATGTTTTTTTAAGAGCTGTAGAACAGTATAGGCTACAATTATTTTTTGGAGACTCCAAATCCTCATTAATAAAGTTGGGGCTTAAACCTTGCTTCACCAATCTGGTTTAGTTTTTATTTTTGTAGGCACCCAGTATGTGGCCAATGGGCTGGGCTACTGTTGGGCTTACAATCTATTTATGTTATGGGATTGAAGTTCTCCTACTATGGGTAGTTCAAATCCTGAAACTGTTTGTGCACTCTACCACTCTTTTTCTTCTTTCCTCTGTCTCTTCTTCCAATTTTTCCCAACCCCCTTTCCTTCTGTTGTTCTCGTATTTATAGCTTCTCCATAATGGGGTGGTCATCATCACATTGTGGTAAGTGCGGTGAGAGGTCCAATGTGATCAAAGATAAGTGGGTGGTTTGGTGAAGGTGGCCTTGGAACTTGTTTCTTCCCTGAACGAACGACACAGCAGCTTCGATCCTCGGGGAATTGCCGAGCTAGTGAAACACATAGCCTCGGCTCATCCTAAATTTCATAATGCGCGGGACAAATGCTCGGCACGACCCTCATTGGGATGCCCGGACTAATGATATCCATGATCATGGGCCGGACCCTTCGGACTATTTGGGCCAGGGCCCAAATATTGCTACTAAACACGGGCCCAAACAAGTACGCATGGGAGCTGGGTGCCGTACAATAGCCCCCCCTTGATTCATGTTCGGCGTTCGGCGTGAATCAAGGAACTCACCGAGGTTGTAGACTGCGGATGCTCGGGGATTTGACACCTGGGATCTCTCAGAGCGCCATTAACTCTGTTGCCTAAAAAGGTGTGTCAACGCTGGTTGTCTGGATAATCCGTCATTATTACCTGACGCTTCGTGAACCGAGGCGGCGCAGGCTTTAGGAGGCGCGGGAATCGGAACGGTTGCTAATTAATCCTCTCAACGGCTAATTAATTGCTGCATTCCTCCCAGCGATAGCCTATATAAGGTTTGTCTCACACCATTTTGTCACTTTTTGCTCTCGTTTTCCTGTGATTCCCTCTCTGCCGAGCATTCTTCCGAGCATTCATATTCCAGACCAGAATCTTCTTTCACCTTTAGAGCCCAAGTAAGTTCTTCATACCCCTTTCCCTTTTTTCCTTCAAATTTTCATTCGTCATCCACCTAGAGTTTTTAGGATGGGGTTCTCGTATCTCTTAGACACTGTAGCGGCCCTGGCCACTTTCAGGCAGGCCTTTGATATTCCTGAGGATGTCGAGATTGCCTTTTGCCAGGAGAGCGAAATGGCTCTTCACAGAGGGGGAAACACTGTCTTTTTCCCCCTAATGGCCATCTTAGAGGGTGGGGTGAGGTTTCCCATTGACCCTCTCTTAGTCAACACACTTAGGTACTATGGGCTCTGCCCCGACCAGCTTCCTCCTAACTTTTATCGGGTGGTGAGTTGTGTGAGGCGTTTGAACCAACTTTTTGATTTGTAGTTAGACCACCACGATATAAACCACATGTATAGTTTATGTGGGGCAAAGAAAACCAACTATTATTTACGAGTGAGGGATATGAGGGTACGGCTAATCTCCTGCCTACCTGACTCGAACAGAAATTCTGCCGGGGAATTTGTCAAGGTGCGCGGCAACTGGTTTGTCGGCGGTTTCCCTTGCCCCCTCACCAAGCGTGAAGTTGGTCCGTTCCGCTCATTTGACTTGTTTCCATTATGCTTTTCACTATGCTGTCCGTACAACTGTTTTTGTTTGTGAAACCCTTTTATTGATTCTAACCATTATTCGTGTTGATTCGCGCAGACGGCAGAGTATTCGTCCCGGACCTCAGGGTTGTGCACGTGCGCGATTTAAACTTCGTGCTAAGGTCCGAGATTTTTGTGCACACTGACGGGCAACTCCGAGCGTCCCATTTGATCCTCGGCGTACAACCGGTGTATACCACCTGGCAAGCCTTCGGCCAGGCTTTATTGGTAGATAGCCCCCTCTTGTCCTACATCGACGTTCGGCATCCGAGCTTTCTTCCTGCAAAATTTTCGGTAGGAGAAGCCCGCGAGCTCGGCCCGCGTTACATCTGCTCCGACGAACGTCAACCGATACGTGACGAGTCTGCCGAGCGTGTGTCCCGGGCACGCCGAGAACGTGCACACCAGCAGATCGAACAAGAGGCAGCCGCTCAACCAGAAGACCAGGTTGATCAAGGGGCTCCTCAACAAGACGTTGAAGAAGTTGCTGCAGAGCCTGAGCCAGTTCAAGTTGGGGAGATGGTGACTCGAAGGACAATGACCATCAATCGGTTCATCCCCGGGGCCGGACAGGCAATAGAGCAGCAACAGCCCCAAGGGAGCGGACGAACCCCTCCTCCTCCGCCGGTAGCACGGCAAAGAAAAAGGCAGAAAACAACCGAGCAAACCGTAATCATTCCTCCCGTGGCGACAGCGAAGACTCCTCCCCGGCCATCTAGTGGCATAGTGATCCGAGAGCCCGCAACCCAGACGGGGACAAATGTAGCATCCTCCTCCCGTGCTGTGCCCGCCTGGCAGCCCTCGTACATGCTGGACGGCAAGCTTCTTCCCTCGGATGCCAGCGTTCACGTTTGGGCGAAGGGGGCAGGGGGTCACATCGCTCAGTCTTTGGCACGGGGCTTGCTACTTCTGGAGGATGTGCGGGCTTTCGAGGAGGGCACAGACGAGTCCATGGCACGGAGACTGCAGTGGCATACCATCGCGGTCAGTGAATTCAATCTGCGCCTGGCTTTTCTCTTCCTTATATTTTCTTGTTTTTGATTAACTGGGATAAGGCTTCCCGTTCATGTTTCATTACAGGCCGCGCAATTGGCGTGTATTTTGGACAGACGCGTCAGCGACCTCGCCGAGGATGCTGGCCGAGAAAGGGCTCTGAAGGATGTGGCCGATGTTAATGCAAAGAAGAAGGCCATAGCTGCTGCGGCGGCGGAGAAGAAGGCGGTAGCTGCCGAAAAAGCGAAGGCGGAGGCCGAGAAGAAATATGCGGAGCTGCAGAATAGCATGGGGGACATCGAGCTGAGGCTAGCGGAAGCCGAGAGCCTAGGGACTGTTCGTGAGAAGGAACTGGCTGAAGCCCGAGCATCCCTTGAGGCGAGCGAGAACAAATGGTATAATGAGGGTTTTGCCGATGCTGAAAACTCGGCGGAACCGGTCATAAGGGCGGCTCAGAAGCTCGGCTTCCAGGAGGGTTGGATGGCTGCCTTACAGGCCATGGAGGTCCCCGAGGACTCTCCTTTGAGGAACGTTGCGCAAATCCTGTTTCCAGTTTCTTCCCCAACACGAGAAGCTACCCTAGGACCCCTTGACGAGGAGGAGACAACCAGTCTGAGGGAACTAGTGGAACAGATTGACGCTCATGTGGAGCTGGAAGAAACCGAGGTGGCCAGCCAGCTTCGTACTGGTGATCAGCTCGTCCAGGGCCCCGTGCAGACTGAAGCCTCCGTTCAACCTGCTGATTCAACCGCTTGAGCAAGAAAAAGTTTATGCTTCCTTTGTTTATTTCTCAGCTACCTTAGTACTTACTATTATTGTTATTTGAATGATTTGCCTATGTCGCCGGGCTGTGGTGACTGAACAATGCTTTACATCGTTTTATTTTACTTGTTATTGAACAGTGCTTCACTTCGTTTTATTTTATTTGTTATCATCTTCTTGAAGCTGTGAATTGTCATAGCGCTTTACAGACCGAGAATTTTTGCTTTTGTACAATGCCTGCCATACGGCTAAAGTGCATTGGTCGGTTGAATTTCAACTTGGGTTTCCTCCCTGGGTAGTTTTAGGATTTCTATTTGCATGTAGTCAAGCAGACTTTGTCCTTTAGGAAAAGTTTTGAGGTCTCCTCCTGATAAGCAATATAAGTCAAGTCCGGCAACGGGCCCGCCCTTAGATAGATTTTAAGGCTTTGGCTTGCTCGGTAATAACGTGGTAGCCCGGCAGCAGGCTTCTGTCCTTTAGAAGTAACCTAAGGTTTTCACCTTCTCGGCAGTAATGTATTAACCCGGCAATAGGCCTCTGCCCTTAGAATGGATTTAAGGTTTTCACATGCTCGGCAATAATGTATTAGCCCGGCAGCAGGCTTCTGTCCTTAGAATGAATTTAAGGTTTTCACCTGCTCGGCAATAATGTATTAGCCCGGCAGCAGGCTTCTGTCCTTGGAAAGAATTTAAGGTTTTCACCTGTTCGGCAATAATGTATTAGCCCGACAGCAGGCTTCTGTCCTTGGAAAGAATTTAAGGTTTTCACCTGCTCGGCAATAATGTATTAGCCCGGCAGCAGGCTTCTGTCCTTAGAATGAATTTAAGGTTTTCACCTGCTCGGCAATAATGTATTAGCCCGGCAGCAGGCTTCTGTCCTTAGAAAGAATTTAAGGTTTTCACCTGCTCGGCAATAATGTATTAGCCCGGCAGCAGGCTTCTGTCCTTAGAAAGAATTTTTTCGGTTGACAGGGATAACTCTAGTTTGAGTATTCGATCGTTGTTATACACATATATATGTACTATTATTTGCATTATCCGAATAAGTACAACAGTTCGCATCGCTTTAAAGCCTTGAAAACGATCAGTTAGTAGTAAAATTTCTTCAAGTTGTTGGCATTCCATGGTCGGGGCAGCGGTCTCTCGTCCAGTTCTTCCAAGTAATAGGCTCCCGAGCCGGTGACAGCTGTAACCCTGTACGGTCCTTCCCAGGTTTGCGCCAACTTCCCAGAGTTTGTATCTCGCATGCTTCCCACGGCCTTCCTTAATACCAAATCCCCGGCACTAAATTCTCTCGCCCTTACGCCGCAATTATACCTTCGGGCAAGTTTTTGCTGATACTCGGCGAGCCGTATAGCTGAAGCTTCTCGGTGTTCTTCTAACTTGTCCAAATGCTCGATTAGTAGGCCGTCGTTCATATAAGGATTGAACCCGAGCACTCGTCCGCTGCACAGACTTATCTCAGTTGGTATTACTGCTTCGGCCCCGTAAGTGAGGGAAAATGGTGTTTCCCCTGTTGATCTTCTGGGTGTCGTTCGGTAAGCCCACAGAACGCTCGGCAGCTCCTCGGCCCAATTCCCCTTCGCGCCTTCCAATCTTTTCTTCAGACCATTAACGATCACCTTATTCACTGCTTCGGCCTGGCCATTGCTTTGAGGGTACGCAGGAGTGGAATACCGATTCTTGATGCCGAGGTCTCTGCAGAAGTCATGGAAAACCCTACTGCAAAACTGCAGACCATTATCAGAGACGAGCGTGTTCGGTACACCGAATCTTGTAATTATATTCTTCCACACAAATTTCTTTATGTCCACGTCTCGGATATTAGCTAGAGGTTCAGCTTCTGTCCACTTGGTGAAATAGTCCACGGCTACCACGACGAATCGCCGATTTCCGGTTGCTCGGGGAAAAGGCCCGAGTATGTCCAGCCCCCACTGTGCGAACGGCCATGGGCTACTGACCGGGTTGAGGCAGCCAGCTGGTTGGTGGATCAGAGGCGCGTGTTTCTGACATTGCTCGCATCTACGGGCATACTCGGCGGCGTCCCTCTGCATCTTGGGCCACCAAAACCCCTGGGTCATTGCCCGGTGTGCTAAAGATCGCCCGCCAATGTGGCTGCCACACACCCCATCGTGAAGCTCGGCTAACAGTTCTTCTACCTTCGCCGGGTGTAGACATAAAAGATACGGCCCCCCATATGATCTTCTATACAGCTTTTTCTCCGGCGACAGCCAATATCTCGAGGCTATTCTACGAATCTTAGCCGCCTCTTTTTCATCGGGCGGGAGCCTATCATCCGCTAGATATTCCACGATAGGGTCTATCCAACTACGCCCGAGCACCGTAACTGACGTAACTACAGCCCCCGAGCTGCATGAGTTTTTGTTGGCCGAGATGCTCGGTTCTGGAATCAGTTCCACTCTTACCAGCCGAGGTATACCTTCCGCTATGGACGAGGCTAGGGTGGCGAGGGAATCGGCGTGCTTATTCTGGGTCCGAGCCACTTGTATCAACTTTACGGTGCCAATTTCTGACATAGCCTGCTTTCCTCGTTCCAAATATGCCTTCATACGGGGATCTCGTGCCTCGAACTTGCCTTGGACCTGGTTAACTACTAGCCATGAGTCTGTGTACACTTCCACATTCTGGGCACCGACTGCCGAGGCTACCTTCAGTCCGGCTAATAAGGCCTCATATTCGGCTTCATTATTTGAGGCCTTAAATCCGAGTCTGAATGAATGCTCCAATTTTATTCCCTCGGGGCTGATCATGACCACACCTACGCCTGACCCCGAGGAGTTGGAAGCGCCGTCTACATATACCCTCCACGGACAACCATTAAGCTGGCAAATCATTTCTTGCGGGGCTTGGGGTGAAAACTCAGCGACAAAGTCGGCCAGGACTTGGCCCTTGATCGCCTTCCTCGGTCTGTACCGTATGTCGAAAGCCCCCAGCCGGGTTCCCCACTTAGCTATTCGTCCCGTGAAGTCGGATCTTTTCAGTAATGACTGTAATGGGTACTGTGTTAG
The DNA here is from genome assembly GCA_023736055.1 of Quercus glauca. Taxonomy (NCBI): domain Eukaryota; kingdom Viridiplantae; phylum Streptophyta; class Magnoliopsida; order Fagales; family Fagaceae; genus Quercus; species Quercus glauca. Next base: position 71,819,024 of record CM043319.1, read on the forward strand.
CACATATATAGTATGTGCTTGGAAATACTGGGGCAATTTCCTTGTAGCGTGCACAAGTGACAATACCAATTTCTCCAAGGGTAAGTATCTAGTCTCCGGTTCTGCTAGAGTTTTGCTGATGTAATACACAGGCCTCTGCGTACCCCTGTCTGTTAGTAACACGGCACTCACTGCATGTTCAGAAACCGAGAGGTACATATAAAGCTCTTCCCCTGGTTCTGGTGCCGCCAATCTCGGTGCCTGCGATAAATACTCTTTCAGCCCCTGGAAAGCTTCCTCGCACTCGCTAGTCCATTGGAACCCTTTCTACTTCTTTAAAAGCTGGTAGAATGGTCGGCACCTATCCGAGAACTTGGAGATAAAACGATTGAGGGCGGCCAGCATTCCTGTCAAGACTTGCACCTCTTTTGGATTGCGCGGAGATTGGAGCCGTTTTACAGCCTCTATCTGGTCCGGGTTAACCTCAATTCCTCGGCAGGAGATCAGATACCCCAGGAACTTCCCCGCTCCGACACCAAAAGCACATTTCTCTGCGTTCAAGCGTAACTTGTACTGCCGCAGCCGCTCAAATACTTCCCCAAGGTCCACAACATGTTGCAATTTCTCCTTGCTCTTAACCACCATGTCATCGATATAGACCTCATCCGTTCGGCCAATCTTGTCTCGGAACATTCTCATCATCATCCGTTGGTATGTTGCTCCAGCGTTTTTCAGCCCGAATGGCATCACGGTGTAGTGGTAATTGGCGTCGGGAGCTATAAATGCTGTCTTTTCTTGATCCTCGGCGGACAGGGCTATTTGGTGGTACCCTTGAAAAGCGTCCAAGAAGCTCATCCTCGGGTGCCCACAAGTGGCATCCACTAGTTGATCGATCTTCGGCATGGGGAACGAGTCTTTAGGACATGCCCGGTTTAAATCCGTGAAATCCACGCATACCCTCCACTTGCCATTCTTCTTTTTTACCACCACTGTATTCGCCAGCCACTCCGGAAAGAAGATCTCTTTCACCGCCCTTGCCTCCTTGAGCCTCTGGACTTCTACTTCCACGGCTTCTGCATGCTCCTTAGCAATCCTTCTCGGTCTTTGTTTCTTGGGAGTGATCGTTGGGTCTACGTTAAGCTTGTGGGTGATAAACTCGGGGTCCACCCCGGGCACGTCATATGGACTCCATGCAAAAACATCCATGTTCTGAATCAGACACAACAGTACTTCCACCCTTTCTTTGAGTGACATACTAACCCCTATTTGAAAACGTTTATCGTCATCCGGCAAGATCTTCACCGTTATCAGTTCCTCGGCCCCCTCAGCCCCCACTTCCTCTCGGGACTTCTGTAATTGCTATAACAGGGGATCCTCGGCGGCCTCCTTATATTCGGCGCGCCGGGCTTGAAGATCCGTTGCCGCGATAAGGCATTGCCTTGCCGTCCTCTAACATCCCCGAACCACGGCGACGCCCTGCTCCGTGTGGAACTTGATCTTTACGTGCAAAGTGGAGGGGACGGCACCCATGGCGTGAATCCATGGCCTTCCCAGTATCGCCGTGTACGGGGAGAAGGAATTGACTACTATAAACGATACTAGGACCTCTTTACCTTCCATACACACAGGTAGGGATATCTGTCCTTCGGGGACCACAATTCTTCCATCAAACGATACAAGTGGCGTAGCGTACTCCATTAGATCCTGATTTTTTAATCCGAGCCCCTTAAACAAGTCTGGATACATTACGTCGGCCCCACTACCTTGATCTATCATAACTCGTTTAACCAGAAAACCGCCTATCCGCGCCGTGACCACCAGTGCATCGTCGTGTGGTTGTACTGTCCCCTCAAAGTCTTGTTCGTCAAAGGTAAGCACTTCTCGGACATGCTTGGCCTTCTTCCTCGGGGGCTTTGTCTCTGGTTGGCTCGTTATTGGCACCACGGTCAACACCCCCGTTTTTGTCACCAAGGGGCCCCGCGTAGGGACAAGGATCATCTCAATCACTCCAATTGGCGGCGGAAGGGGGTTCCCCCTCTGTTGAGTGGTTGCGTTGGTTCCCCGGGCGTCATCGTCGACCATAAACTCCTTCAGGTGCCCTGCCCTTGCTAACTGCGCCAAATGGTCTTTTAATACCCGACACTGTTCAGTTGTGTGGCCCTTGTCTTTGTGATAGGTGCAGTACAGATTCTGGTTTCTCCGAGCGGGATCGCCCCCCATCTTGTTCGGCCACCTGAAGTAGGGCTCATTCTTGATTCGCTCCAGAATTCGGTGTACTGGCTCTTTGAATGTCAAACTAACTTCCCCAGTCTGCCAAAACGGCTCATGAATCTTTAAGTCCTTCCGAGATCTCGGTTGGAATCCCCCCTGCCGAGAACGGTTCACCGCCGGGGCCTTTCCTTTGCTCTGTAACCGATCATCCTCCAGGCGCTTATACTCCTCAATGCGTCTCATGAGCTGTCTCATGTCCTCGGGAGGTTTCTTCGTCAGTGACTCACGCAGCTCGGAATCCTCGGGGAGCCCCATTCTGAAGGTGCTTGCCGCAATTTTCTCATTTCCCCCACCTATTTCATTATAAAGTTCCCAGTACCGGCTGGCATAACTACGGAGGGTTTCCCCCACTTTCATCTTCATAGATAGTAAGGCGTCCACGGGTTGTGGTACTCGGCTACACGTCACGAACCGTACACCAAACTCTTGGATTAGCTCGGCGAAACTATGAATGGAACCCTTCCGCAATCTGTTGAACCACCGAAGTGCGGTCGGCCCCAGGCTGGAGGGGAATACCCTGCACATGAGCGCGTCGTTGTGTGAATGAAGGGACATCATGTGGATGTAATGACTGACGTGCTCTACCGGATCCGATCTTCCATCGTAGGTATTAAACGGCGGGCGGGTGAACCTGCTCGGCATTGCTGCTCTTTCAATGTTATCCGAGAACGGTGACCGTGCTGCCCTTCACAATGCGCGGCTCATCACATCCATTGCAGCATTGTAAGGTTTCTGCCTATCAGGCGAATCAGACCCTCGGTCCGCGTGTCCCCATGACCGCGAACGATCCCTTCGATGGAATGCTTCCCGCGAATGCGAACGGTCTCGGTTGTCATGGCGCTCCTGGGAATGGGAACGCCCCCTGTGCTGGCGAGGCCCGAGTTGGTTGGACCCTGTGTCGTTGTGACCTTCCCCCAATTCCGCCCTCCTGTTTCGGCGCCTGACCTCCGCCTCTAACTCTAATTCCCTTACTTGCCTGCGTAACCGTTGCAATTCCTCGTCTCGGCCGTTGTGCCGTCTCCGCCCTGATTCACTTGAGACTTGTTGCTGTGTCTGGTATGACCCCTCCCCTAGGCCTGATCTCTCTTCCCGCTCATCGTTCCTATCTTCATGCCTTTTCTGCCTCCTCTCTCTCCAGGATGACCCCCGAGATTGCCCTGCCGAGCAACTTTCGGCCTCACTCTCCTGGCTCCTCCTCGACATTACGCCGCACGTGAGTCCCAGTTGAACTACGGCTATGCAGGGAATTCCCACAGACGGCGCCAATTGTAGGCACCCAGTATGTGGCCAATGGGCTGGGCTACTGTTGGGCTTACAATCTATTTATGTTATGGGCTTGAAGTTCTCCTACTATGGGTAGTTCAAATCCTGAAACTGTTTGTGCACTCTACCACTCTTTTTCTTCTTTCCTCTGTCTCTTCTTCCAATTTTTCCCAACCCCCTTTCCTTCTGTTGTTCTCGTATTTATAGCTTCTCCATAATGGGGTGGTCATCATCACATTGTGGTAAGTGCGGTGAGAGGTCCAATGTGATCAAAGATAAGTGGGTGGTTTGGTGAAGGTGGCCTTGGAACTTGTTTCTTCCCTGAACGAACGACACAGCAGCTTCGATCCTCGGGGAATTGCCGAGCTAGTGAAACACATAGCCTCGGCTCATCCTAAATTTCATAATGCGCGGGACAAATGCTCGGCACGACCCTCATTGGGATGCCCGGACTAATGATATCCATGATCATGGGCCGGACCCTTCGGACTATTTGGGCCAGGGCCCAAATATTGCTACTAGACACGGGCCCAAACAAGTACGCATAGGAGCTGGGTGCCGTACAATTTTAGTTTTATTAATACTTATTGATAAATCTCAGTATACAAGAAGTATACTAAGGGCGAAAAAAGAAGAAGATAAAAACAGTCAAGACAGAACAAACCTATCTGGATTAGTCTTTTCACAAACGAGAAGGTAAAAACCATATATTACATCTACTTACAGCTTTAATATTAGTGTCATTATCTTGTGGTCATTGTGGAAGTTTACAGCCTATATAATTACTACATACCGTTTCTTTTTCTTCTATTTTGTTTACCAAAAACAATTTCAACCTTCAGCTAGAGCCTGCTGTTGGGGCAGCTTTGTTGGCCTGGAATTTCTTGTTGAAAGAATCAGAAAGGCACCACAATAGCTGACCAGAAATCGCCTACTAAGGTTCTACTCTGCATTACAAAATATAAGAAGATATATTCAAAGAATATTATTATTGTCAGTGAATCTCTTGTATGTAGGCTTTGTAGAAAGATATTGAGAAACTCGTTTGTTAATCATAATCATTAACTTAACTAAATCTATATTTATATTTATACATATCTACGAAAACCTTAATAGAGAGAAAAAATTGCTAAATGTGGAGAGCAAAGGTTGATGTGTAAACATTTGTAAATTATGGTGCTGTCACGGCGATGAGAACAAAGGTGAAGACAGTCGAGTTTTGTAAATTATGAGTTTTTTTTTTTTTTAATTTAGGTTTTAGATCTAAATAATCGATGGTCATTTGCAGAGGTACGAACAAGTTTGATTTGCTTTCAAATCGAACTACATTGCAGCTTGCAGCAACACCAAACGCTAAGTTTCATCCCACATTGCTATATCCCACTCTGATCTCCAGAGACCACAGTAACAGAAGAACAATAATGGACAATCCATTTATCAAATACCATGATGAGAATCTTTGAAAATTATACCAAAGTCTTGCCCTAAAACAAATGCCTTGGTTTCCTCACCTGAGCTGATTCCCAAGCCAACTTATTCTTGTTTTTTTTTTTTTTTTTGGGGGGGGGGGGGGGGGGGGGGCTAAAATCCTAGGATCGACTAGATCATACCATCAGATTATCTTGTTTCTAGCCATCCAATTCAACTCTCAACATATAATATCATAGATTGACTTACATTCCACACAAAAATTAACCCACTCTCTTGTGTTTTGGACATTAACGCTTCTTTTGGTTGGAGTGAAAATAAAAAGGATGAAAAATGGAAAAGAGAAATAATGAGAGATTTTGAGTGGGAGGAGTGTTTGGTTTGAGTGATTTTAAGGGAGAGAAAATGGTAGGGCTCGGTTGTTTTCTTCTCTGGCCCACCATTTTTCGGCCTCCCAAATTAGAGAGTGTTAGAAATACTGAATGAATGTATTGTATTTCTCAAATAATAAAATATACATGAGTGCCTTTATATAGCAGACAGAGTGTGAGTACAAGTATGTGTGTTATACAAGTAAATAAGGTGGGCCTAAAACTCACAGCCTATTACACGTTAACAGCCTCCCTCAAACTCAAGGTGGGTGTGAGACCAACTTGAGGTTGTCAACCAAAGCACGAAGGCATCCCTTAGGATGTGATTTGGTGAAGATATCTACAAGTTGATATTTAGAGGAGACCGAGAATAGCTTAAGAGCACTATGGACAAGATAATAACTAATAAAATGACAATCGATCTCAATGTGTTTAGCCTGTTCATGGAAGACATCATTGTCAGCAATATGAATGGCGCTCTAGTTGTCATAATAAAAAGGAGTAGTAAAAGATGTGAACACACCTAAGTCTTTAAGAAGCCATTGTAGCCAAAGAAGCTCAAATGTGGTATCAATAAGGGCATAATATTCTGCTTTAGTACTAGAGCGGGCCATAAGGGTTTGTTTCTTGCTTTGCCAAAAAATCAGAGAAGAACCAAGAAGAAATTAATAGTTAGTGGTGGACTTGCGATCAGTAGGATCTCTTGCCTAATCAGCATCTAAGAATACACGGAGAATAAGAGGAGACTGAGCAGAGTAGAAAAGACCATGGAAGATAGTGCCCTTTAGGTATGGAAGAATGTACAAAACAGTAGCATAGTGAGTTGATTGTGGAGCAGACAGATACTGGCTCACCTAGTGAACATCATAGGAAATGTATAGACGAGTGATAGTGAGATAAACTAGGCTGCCAACCAAGCGTCTATAAAGAGGGGGATTAGGCAATGGTTTCCCCCTGAGGGAGTTAGATGCTCATTAATTTCAATTGGAGTGTCAACAATCTTGCTATCAGTGAGTCTAGCTCAAGACAAAAGTTCAAAAGCATACTTGGCTTGAGTAATGTAAAGTCCATCTATAGAATGAGTGATTTCAAGACTCAAAAAGTAGTTGAGATGTCCAATATCTTTCATCTCAAACTACTGGTTGAGAAAACCCTTGAGTTCTTAAATGCCACTAAGGTAATCAACAATTATGATCATATCATCCACATATAGGAGAAGCAAAATAGTGCCTTTGTCAGTGCGACGAAAAAATAACACAAAATCATAATGACTGGCAATGTAACCCAGGCGAGAGATGGTAAAGTTGAACTTGGCAAACCAAGCTCGTGGAACTTGTTTAAGGCCATAAAGTGCATGTCGAAGGTGACAAACCTTGTTCAGTTCAATAAAGAGACTAGGAGGAGGTTACATATAAACTTCTTCACTTAAATTCCCATTAAGGAAGGCATTTTTGACATCTATCTGAAAAATGTCTCATTTACTTGCAAAGGTAATAGCTAAGAGGGCACAAACAGATGAAATTCAAGCAACAGGAGCAAAGGTCTCTTCATAATCAATTCCATACTCTTGTGTAAAACCTTTTACAACAAGACGAGCTTTATATCGCCTAATGGACCCATCAGAGTAAGTCTTGATCTTGTAGATTCACTTACAACCAACCACAGATTTCCTAGAGGGGGGAGTCACCAAATCCAAGTATGGTTTTTAGATAATATATCAAGTTCCTCTTTCATTGCAATCTACCATAAAGGGTTAGTGAAGGCCTCACGATAGGTGTGAGACTCGTGCAGTGTAATAAGGGTAATGTAACAATGATAGTCAAGTAAATGTGTAGGAATGGATTTTACACGAGTTAAGTGACGAGGTGGAATGTCTTGTGTAAGATCTTCAGGCGGAGCAGGAGAAGGGACCCAAGCTCAAGGTTGGGTGGCTTATCTTCGACCTGTTCATTTTGACCTGTTCATTAGAGGGTAATCCAAGAGAGGCATCAAAAATAGCCGGTGGTTGGATAGGGAAGTCTATAGGAGGATTAGGAGCAATTATAGAAGGAATCTGTGGCTCATCTGGAAAAAGATCTAAGACAGAAAAGGTAAATAGGGAGGCACAGAAGTGAGAAAGCTCGACAAAGAAGTGATGTTCCCAAAAGACAACATTGTGGGAGATACAAAGACAATGAGAGACAGGATCATAACACCGATACCTCTTTTAAGTTTCGCCATAGCCAAGAAAACAACAAATTGTAAACTAAGGCTCAAGTTTGTTATGCTCATGTGGCTGAAGAAGAAAGAAACACGCAGAATTGAAGGAGCGAAGGTGGTCATAGTCTGGAGGTGGCCCAAAAACGTGCTCATATGAAGTTTAATTTTGGATGACAAGACTGGGAATGCGATTAATAGCATAAACAGCATGAAGAGCAATTTCGCCGCAAAAAGAAGTAGGAACTTTGGCAGAGAGAAGGAAAGCACGAATAGTGTCAAGAATATGATGAAATTTTCATTTGGCTCTACCATTTCACTGAGAGCTACCTGGACAAGTTAGTTGATGAATAGTGTCATAGGAATGCAAAATAGCTTGAAAAGCATATTGAGTTTATTTAAGAGCATTATCAGATAGAAAAATTTTGATTCGTTTGGAAAATTAAGTTTCAACCATTTTTACAAAATTAGAATATACTTGCAGTAATTCAGAATGATGTTTCATATGAAAAATCTAACTATAGCGGGAATAATCATCAACTAAGACAATAAAATATCAAGATCCATCAATACTAGAGACAGAGGAAGGCCCCCAGACATCAGAATGAATTAGGACAAAGATATCAGTGGACATTGATTCACTAGTATTGAAAGGCAAAGCTGGTTGTTTTCCTAACTAACATGAAACACAATCAAAATTTTTTGCAGACTCCTAACCTAACAAACCTCTAGAAGCCAAGTGTTGTACCCAAGAGGAAGATGCGTAACCAAGTCAGGCATGCCAAAGTGCAAGGGAAGGAATAGAAGAAACTGCAACAGCTACAGCAGCAACAGAAATAGGAGCAACAGGTGGAAGACAAAGGTTGTCCATGGGAAACATACGCCCAACTCTGGGACCGGTCCCAAACTCCTATCCCGTCCTCAAATCCTACACAATACACCCAGAATAAACAAATGTAATGTGATAACCCAACTCAACTAATTGTCCCACAGAAAATAAATTGTAAAACATTTTAGGAACATTAAAGACCCCAAGACCGAGAGGTTGGAGGTTGACATAGAACCTATATTATGACTAAACGTTGTGGAATCATTAGCTGTGCGAATATTAAGAGGCTGTGGTACAGGTTCAACTTGAGAAAATAAGGATGAGTGAGGTGTCATGTGGTTACAACAAGCAGAATCTATAAGCCAAGAGGAAGGAGACATACCAAATGAAACTGAGAGAGAAGAGGAATAAGATGCATTACCAATCATACAAATGGTATTAGCGATGGTGTTTTGAAGGTCAACTATGGAAATGGGGATAGTGGATCCAGAAGGCTTGGAATTTGTAGAGACGGAAACCATTAGTTGGATACCCTCAATGTTAGCAACAGTAGCAGTAGAAATGGAAACAACTAATTTGTTGCATTGATAGTAAGTTTCAATATTATGGCCAAGCCTTTTGCAAAAATTGCAAAAACATTTGTTGGATTGTTGATGATGATTATTGCAATAAAAAGAAGACCTATCCTTATTCTTCATTTAGAAGCAAAATTTGCAAAAATAGACTGCAAAAATGAAATCCACGTGAAAAACTAGGTAAGGAGCACTTAGATTGCAAAAAGTCAACTCTAGAAAAAGTCAACAGTAAACCCTCAGAAAAGTCAACAGTCAACCCAGCAAAAGTGAATGCTCAGTTAGGTCAACGACAACTAGAGAAGGTCAATGCTAATGTAAGAAGATGACATCAGTAGGACTGGTGATGATGTGGACAGATGACGTCGGTAGGACCTAGTGATGACGTGGGCAGATGACGTCAGGATGACATCAGCAGGAATATGGAAGATGACGTCAGCCAGGGCTGACATGGCACTGATATTGTCATGGATGACGTCAGTAGAGATCAGGTGTATGCGTGTGGGCATGTGATCACAGTGCAGAATTATTTGGCCAGTGCGTGATGGCACGTGAGAGCTCCAATGGTAGCAAGGTTTCCATGGTTCGGTAGATCGACGGAACTCAATCTCAGTGGTACCTGCAAAAGTGAAATCAAAGCAAGATTCATGGCAGCGAGGATTTTGGCAGTGGTCCTCATGGTGTCAAACTCCTCAACAATGGTGGCTATAGGTCCGGAACCAGAGACGAATACTAAGATGCATCGGAGGTTCAACGACGAATGGCTGCAGCAGCAGTTGTGACGGCGGAAGCAATTATGAGTCTGGAATAACACCAATGAGAGACAAGACTACTAAGAAACAGTCAAAGCAATGGCTCTGATACTATGTTAGAAATACTGAATGAATGTATTGTATTTCTCAAATAATAAAATATACATGAGTATCTTTGTATAAGAGGCAGAGTGTGAGTACAAGTATGTATGCTATACAAGTAAACAAAGCGGGCCTAAAGCCCACAGCCTATTACATGTTAACAAAGAGTAAATTAGGAGGAGAAAGGATAAGATAAAGAATGGATAAGATAAAGAATTAGATATTACTCATCCACCCCTTCTCCTCCTCCAAACTAAAATCACATTAGACTTTCTTTTTCTTTTTCTTTTTCTTTTTCTTTTTCTTTTTTGGGGTTTTTTGCTTCTCATATGGGTTGCTTATTTTATTCCATAACAATACTTTTTTTTTTCTTTACATAGGCATGAGAGTAAATTTATACAAATTCTATTTCTATTCATTCACTTTTCCACCTCTAACCAAGCACAAATGAGGGAAATTAAAATCTTTTAAATCCCCCCACTTCTCCATCCTCTCTCAGTTTTCTATCCTTTCACTTAATTTCATTTCATTCATTTCTCTTGCTTAAATACATTTCATTCATTTACATTCTTTTGTGATCATTCAATTCAATTCTATTCCATTCATTTATGAACTTCCAAACAAAACCTAAAGAATTGAATGGCTAATCAGATAAAGACTAAACTTTTTGTGCAAGTGTACAATATGCAAAGCGGTAAATAATTGACTCATTTTTCCTGGCTATTACAAAAAGGGAAATGCTAACGAGTGTCTTTAGGGTACTTGTTAATAATCCATTTAAAGAAAGTTTTTATGGAAAATGAAAAAAAAATAATAATTAATATTTTGACAATTTTTTTCATTTTCCATAAAAGTGGTATTAAAACTTTCCTAAAATGGATTATTAACGAGTGCCCTAATTAGGGCACTCGTTAGCATAACCCTTGCAAAAATGGCACTACAAACCATCAATCCTCAATCACTTATTTAAATTGAACATCCCAGCTGGCAAGATTCCAAATAAACCGTTTGAGCCTCATATGGATCTTGCATTTCTGTAATTTGATATAATTAATCCTCCTTTCGCAAAGGACTTGGGTAAGCCACTAAGCCTATAAATGACAACAGCCCAACGACAAAAATTTAAAAATACTTAAGGAGTCAAGACTTCCAAAAACTAAATTATATGTGTGTCTATATTTTTTTACATATAACATGGGAGTAATGTGTATTGATTCCATGGAGGGTTTTTAGAAAAAAGAAAAAGAAGAAGGGTATTTGTCTTTTTTCTATAATTGCTAAAGTCAGGTTCAATACATAACATGGAAATAATGTATACATTCGTTCTAACAATACTCCGTGGAAATCAATATATTCAAGTACAACTTTGATTTTTATAAATAATTTGGAATCTCTTTGCTTTGGAAGATGTGTATGTGTGGTTCAACCCAATGCGGATTCAAATCCTCTAGATTTTCTAGAGTACTCTACTACCTAAATTTCTTTAAATCTTAACCATTTTTTAATGATTTAATGATTTAGATTCTGCCATATCAGCATTCCACTAACAATAATCTTAATTATTTTGTTTGCAACATTATTTTATTATTTTAAGAATATTGTTAGTGGAATATTGATATGGTAGAATCTTGGCCATTAAATCATTAAAGAGTGATTAGGATTTAAGGAAATCTACTGATAAAGTATCCTAAGAAATTTAGAGAATCTAAATCCGCTCAATGCTATTATTAGTTGGGACTCTATTAATCATAAAGAAGGCTATAACCAAGGAGGGAAGTTAGGGGATGGAAGTTAGGAGGTAGCATGCCTACTAGTTGCGTGCCATTGCTACAGCCTTTAGGTTTGTTGCTTAACCACTAATTTTTTTTATTATTTATATATATTTTCTATGTGTGCGTTTGTTACTAGATAACAACAAAATTATTTTGTTTAAAATTTTTTAAAAGGCTAAGTATTTATTTTAGGCAAAATTGGTTGATTAAGCTTAATTGTCTATAACTTCGTATTGGTTTTTTTTTTTTTTTTGACTAATTTTTTTAGACTTGTATATTTCGTTTTAGATTTTAGGTTTATAAACTTGTTTAATGCCTTTAAAATGAGGAAAATGCTAAAGTTACAATTTTTTTTTCACAAATTACTAATGTGGTGGGTGGTTATTAGTAAGTTAAAAATTGATGCAAGTAGTTAGTCCAGATGTAAACCAATAAGAATTTACTACCTTAATAATTTGTAAAAATGTTGTAAAAAAGTTTGCAGCTAATAGTATTACTCTTGAAAAAATCAATGATATATTACTAAAGAAGGCAAAGTATAATTTTATAGAACAAAATTACTAAAATTTATACCTCTCTCTCTCTCTTTATATATATATATATATATATATATATATATATATATATATATATATATTTAATTAGGGGGGTCCATTGCCCCCATTATTGTCAAAGCCTCCCTCCGTCCTAGGGTATAACTAATTAGCTATTCCAACTTTGAACAATCCTGGATTGAAATCAATTTAATTTATTCCATGTTTATCGCTTATGTACGAAGACGTTACACATAGGTCCTATGCCGTAATTATATATAAAGAGGCCACGAGCTTCTCCACTGTATAGAACATAAGGTATATCTAAATTAAGTAACTTACTGAGGCAGTCTTTGAAAAATTATAATGAGCCATTCTAAAAAAAAAGAAAAATTATAATGAGTTTTCTCCAAAGTTTCATGTCCACAGCATCTGTGCCTTACAAATCCTATTCTCGATCTCTAACCAGTACTCATGCAATCCCTTATGGTACTTCAATCCCTGTCCTCACTACCACAAAAAGCTATCCATGCTACCATCACTACAATAGTACCAGAACTTCTGCAACTAGAAGAACTTTTAGCGTGGCTTGTTGCCAAAAGGCCCAAAACAAAGAAAATGCCGGAGGTGATAGTATCGGCATTGTTAGTTATCTTCAAGGCAAGAACTATCTTATCACAGGCGCAACTGGATTTCTAGCCAAAGGTATTGCTTTCTTGTGCATTAAGCGTGCGTTTGCCCAGCATTGAAATTATATTTCAGTTGCGTTTTGCATTTTTTTTGGGTCCCACAGAACTGTTCATGAGACCATCAAACTCAGCAAAATACAGATTTTTTGGTAAATTTGGGTCCCACATTACTTTTCACATCTTTAAAAATTATTTTGTTACAGTATTTTCAGCAATAATTTTTCAGTTTTCAACAAATAAGCGGTATTTAAACAAACCCTAAGTCCATGTTTGGATATCAATACAAAATTAAAATTATTTTACTATTCAGCTTATTTTTGCTACTATTTATGGGTCCTACTGCACTTTTTGGTACAAATCATGGGCCTTGCTATACTATTTCAACTAACTTTTACCTTTATCTACAGTACTTTCTGCAATAAGTTTTCAGTTTTAGCAAAATAAGCGGTATCCAAATAGACCCTAAGTCTTTCATTCCTTAAAAACATAAGGTTGATTTGGTTGGTTTTTTTTTTTTTTTTTTTCTTTAATTTTTAATTTTAAGAACAAAAACAAATTTAGAAACTTGATGTTTCTAAGTAGTTATGTTTTTCTTAAACTGAAAAATAATAATAATAATAATAAATTAGTACATTATTAATATTTAAGTGGGCCAGCTTTACACATATGCTCAAACTAGGAAACAATATTGTGGAGAATATGTGGCTTCTTTTTAAAGATTCTACATGTTGGGGGGAGAAATACATTTCTTTGTAAGGAGGAGTTGTGTTTCATCTTGTTAGGGGGAGTGTTTACCTCCTTCTTCTTGTACCTCAGGTCTTGTGACCATGTTTATATACATTGAACTTATCTTCTTTATATGTTAATGTATGTTTCTTTCACCTATCTCTACATGTGTTGTTTCTTTTCTATCTTTATACACATGTTTCTTATTATTTGTATGCAATCTATAATTTCTGTCTCACACTAAGATGCCTTGATGAGTTTTGTTTAAAGTGTTTCAGAAATACAGGTTGTCAAAGTCTACTTGCCATAAATTCTCTTCTTGCAAAATTTTTCAAGAATTTGTGTTAGGATAGATTTTATTGTATTCAACAAGTGAATATGAGTTGAGTGATTTATGACTTCTCTCATATGCTCATTTGTTTGTTGTGGTTTTGTCACGGATTGCCAAAGGGAGAGATTGTTAAAGACATATTTTGTGTAATTGGCTAATCTTTTGACAAAACGCACTTTACTTGTAATTGGGTAGATCTAGGATGTGTTTAATACTTCAAGGAACATGTTGTTTAAATGTAGTATTAAAGTCATGAAGATTGGACCAAGAAACAAGTGAAGAAAAGGTGTTCAATAAAGCTAGACAGATAGCTCGACACCTATGGACAGATAGCTCGACAGCTGCTCGACACCTTCTCGACAGGGGAGAAATACATTCCTTTGTAAGGAGAAATTGTGGAGAATATGTGATTTCTTTTTAAAGATTCTACATGTTAGGGGGAGAAATACATTCCTTTGTAAGGAGGAGTTGTGTTTCATCTTATTAGGAGGAGTGTTTACCTCCTTCTTCTTGTACCTGGGGTCTTGTGACCATGTTTACATACATTGAACTTATCTTCTTTATATGTTAATGTATGTTTCTTTCACCTATCTTTACATGTGTTGTTTCTTTTCTATCTTTATACACATGTTTTTTATTATTTGTATGCAATCTATAATTTCTGTCTCACACTAAGATGCCTTGATGAGTTTTGTCTAAAGTGTTTCAGAAATACAGGTTGTCAAAGTCTACTTGCCATAAACTCTCTTCTTGCAAAATTTTTCAAGAGTTTGTGTTAGGATAGATTTTATTGTATTCAACAAGTGAATATGAGTTGAGTGATTTATGGTTTCTCTCATATGCTCATTTGTTTGTTGTGGTTTTGTCACGAATTGCCAAAGGGGGAGATTGTTAAGGACATATTTTGTGTAATTGGCTAATCCTTTGACAAAACGCACTTTACTTGTAATTAGGTAGATCTAGGATGTGTTTAATACTTCAAGGAACATGTTGTTCAAGTGTAGTATTAAAGTCATGAAGATTGGACCAAGAAACAAGTGAAGAAAAGGTGTTCAATAAAGTTGGACAAATAGCTTGACACCTGTGGACAGATAGCTCGACAAGTGCTCGACACCTTCTCGACAGCTGGCTATTTATCGAGCTCTTAAGGTATTTTCTTATCACAATCTCGATACCTTCTCGACAGCTGGTGGATCGATCGAGAAATTTTCTATCTCCTCGACACCTAGCTATCTATCGAGGTTTAAAGCTCGACACCTCCCGATCGATCGAGGTATCTATCGAGGTTACGGGAATTCAGATTTTCAAATCTGATTTTTGGGCTAGGCTTATGTATTTGTGTAGGGTTTTTTTTCCTCACAACCCTAGACCTATATAAGGCTTATTTTAGAGGCCGTCACATAAGAGAATACAAGAAGAACATATGCAAAAGGTGACCGATGCCTTATACTTTCTGAAAGAAGCTACTGCGTCTTTGCGCCTTAGGATTTTGTAACCAAGTGCTTCTTGATCTTCATTCTTGATGAAATGAAGAACTTTGCAGCCAACAATCTTCTTCTAGTTGGTGTTTAAGTCGCGTACTGGGATCTGCGCAATTGGTTAGTCACGTACTGGGATTCGTGCATCAACAAAAAATGTGGCGTTCATATATTGAAGAGTTCAGAGGTTCTGAAGCGGTAGAAGGCTTCAGCTGTGAGTTCATCTACGGGGATTGTAGAGTCTAGAGACAAAAGTTTTGTACTAGATCTGAAACTTCTCTTTACTATAGTGGATTGCTTTTTGGGAAGGTTTTTCCCAGGTTTTTTACTGTGAAACTGGTTGGTTTCATTGGTTTTCCTGAGTCATTATATCTTGTCTTATTTACTTTTCCGCTGCATGATTATTGACATGATATTGATGTTTGTTTGTTTTAACAAGTTTTATTCATAATAAATCTAATTAACAACTTGGATTTAAAACTTGTTAATTCTATCAATCGGGGTCTAAATTTCCCAACAATTACAACTATCAGTATCATGGATCATTGCTATGTCATTAGGCTTTTTACTCCTATGACTTTCACCTCCAAATTTCTTTGACAACTCTATATTTGTGCAATACATCTATGCAATCTTTTTCTTGTACATGATCATAAGCCTTCTTTGGAAAAGGTATTTGAAAAATACTTCCTTTGTTTTGTTTTGTTTTTTTTTTTTTTTTTTTTTTTTTCTTATTGAATTATAAACTAAATACTTCAAATGAACATAATATTTTGGGATTCAACAGACAAATCAATATTTTTTTTTCCTGTGTGTTAACAATTATTATTTTTTTAATTTCCTTTCTTATTGAATTACAAACAATTTTTAAAGATAGCAAAACTAAATACTTCAAACAAACATAATATTTTGGTATTGAACAACAAATCAATATTTTTTTTTGTGGGTTAATTTTTTTTTTTTTTTTTTATTGAAGTATAAATTTGTTTTTAGAGAGCTAAACTAAACACTTCAAATGAACATAATATATAAATAAACTATTTAAGAGGAACATGAAATTTTGAAAATGATCATAGCTTTTTGAAATGAAATGTAAATATTGGGAGAGAAATTATAGAAGCATAACTTTTTGAGGCCTAAGGAGACGGGGATAAAATAAAAATGATTTTACAACATACAAAGCCTTTCACCTATATGTGGGAGGGTCAAGCCTAGATCATAATATGTAAGGTAATAAATAGGATTGGGTTTTTCATAAGGTTTGGTGATCTATTTTTAAAATGTAGTCCATTCTTTAGAGTAATTGTCAATAACAGTCCATATTTATATAACGGTAAAAATAAGTTACTGTAATTAATTAGGTAACAATTAAAAAAACTTAATGAAAGAGGTTAAAAAAGCTAAATACAAAATTAGAGCGCCACATAGTAGGAGCTCATGCGCTGGTCTCTGCTTTTATATATATATATATATATATATATATATTGATGATTAGTTTAGGTGTTGTACTTTTCAAAAAAAAAAAGTTTAGGTTGCATTGACCAATAAGCTACACAATTGAATATAATTAATATTTACAAAAAGATAATATTGTTTTGCTTTATTGCTTAGTAATATATTATTCGGTTGAATTCAATGAAAAGCTACCTACAATACTTAAAAGAACTGCATCTAAATTTTATCTTTATTCTTCTTATTAAAACAAGTGAATTACAGTATTTTCTCATTCAATGTTTCTGAACGAGGCAATCCTCCCATAGTCTCATTTTAAAACACAAAGACCTTATGCCTGCTTTAAGTTTTTTTTTTTTTGAGAATGATGCCTGCTTTAAGTTGGAAGCCACAATTTCACCTTCTGAGCAAAGTTAACGAGTGTAGTAAGTTTGTGTGGTTGGAAGTCTACATACACTTTCTTGATAATTTTTTTGAGTGATGTGAATGATTCTAATATTTTTATCATTTTTTAATAAATAATACTAATTAAATTTATTATCACGTCAATTCTTAATATTTTATAATAAAATTGATAGTAACTTTTTTTTTTATAATTTTTTTAATACCAATTTATAGATAAGTTTGTGGTATTTTTCATATGTAGGGAACTTCTATTGCATTACCTCCTGTATTCTTAAAATGAATACACGAAATGCATCATCATAACTCAAACTCACAACTAATTTGCTTGTCCTTGTAGCTGCCACTCTCAAGTATTCAAAGAGCTATTGTTCAACCAAGGTATAGTTGAATATATTGTGTTCAACTTCATTTCCACTTTGCCACTGCATTTGAGATTAATTAAACAAGATGCATTCACCTAAATAAGATTTAAAGTCGAACAAAGAAAAACTTTTCTTTATTAGCCTACTGAATCCTATGTTATTGATATGGTGCAGTTTGAGGAACCCCCTCTTCTATAGCAAAGCTTATATGTGATGGTTTTGGCAATATACATAAATAAAAGTGACTTAACATCTTACTCCACCAAAAAAAATCATCAATTTCTTCACCTTAACGAGGCAAATTGTCAGTAAATATTATCCATTGTGAATATTATCATTGATTTGCTTGAATTTTTATTGCTTTTAGCCTTCCATCTCACAACCCTGCCTTAAAACCAAATCTCAAGCATGACTCAATCAGCAAGTTGGTTTGGCAAAACAAGCAAAATGAGGGCCAAAGCCTCAAAATTCTTAGATGTAATTGATCGAACAGGTTTTACAGATGAAGCTTGTCAAATCATATACCAACATTTGAGTAAACTTTTCATTGTAATTTTACACACACACACACACACACACACACACACAAAAGAGGGTCGAAGCAAACACTGTAAACCAGAATTGTTCGAATCCTGATCTTGAATTAATAGTAACTTTAAAATACAGGTACATTACTGATTTCATGGTAATATGTTCAAAATCATCATAGAGGAGAGGTGAGGCGAGGGATGAGAACCTTTACACTAAGCAAATTTGGGCAGAGCTGGTATGGAGTCATTTAACTTCGAAACAGCATGTTGATAAACACAGAGGATTATATTGCTGGAAGCAAGAGAAATAAAGTAATTAAACATAACAACCATCAAGCTTTCAATAGTTATTACTGTTAAAACAAGTAATTATGGCGTCATCATTCATCAATCCCAACATTATATAAATGCATGCCAGAACAACAGAAAAATGACGGAGTTGTTCATAACATGATTAAAGAATATATAGGAGGGAGATGAACCATGTAACCAGAAGTAACTTACATTGTGCCAGAGATGAAGGCAAGCGAAAGATTAAATCCAAATATATAAGAAGAAACCAATGCTGTGAAAAGCATTGCCACTGAAGTAGAATACACCTGCACAGCATGAGGAAGCTAATAAAAATGGGAACATCAATCGCAAAGTGCAGAAAATGATTGCAGCAGGATGGTAACGTATGCTTCTCTTAAGTAACACAATTATAAAGACCAATTTAGCTGCATAAATTTCTGGAAATACATAAACATATATATATATATATATATAAGTAAAAATTAATTAAATAATCAAAAAGAGTGCCACCCAAAATAACCCAGAAAGGCCAGAAATGGGTTCCGATAGAGCATGAAGACAAACATTGAATTTTTAGTGCCAGAAAAGGCCTTGGTTAAATTTTTACATTCCAGTATATTCACAAATTCTACCATCAATGAAGGATGGCAGATGTCTTTTTACATTTATGGGCCAAAAAATAACTGACGATTGCAAAAGAAATCTCGCTATGAAATGCCAAGGAATAGTTCCAGGACATTATATAAAATCACGTAAATGCATTTCTGTTAATGTCTCACAAGATTCAAGGTCATATTTCCCTGACTGACATACCTTTACAATATTGTTAGCATACTTCATTACCATAGATACAGCAAGGCCACTGCACATGAGACAATTTAAGCAGATTGTATTAAAGGACAGGGAGTGAGAAATCTAGGACTAAGCAAAAGCTAAAGCATGCAAATAAGCTACATTTTACGAAGCCAAATGAGATATTTAAGATTCCTTGGTGCCTGATTGAGAATCATGAGAACTGTAATAAATGAGTATCCATAGAAGAATCCCCTGAACAAAAGAAATAATAACTTCTAAACTAAAACTTCTTCAATTCTAATCGAAAAAGAAGAATATTCCACTTCTAAGGCAGTAAAGAATCTTCTAAATAATGACTTCACAGGGGGAAAATGGAGAGGATAGACCGATTGTAAGAGGAGAATCAGAAACAGAGACTAGAATTACTTGTTCATCACTGCATCCAAAAAAAAAAAAAGAGAGAGAGAGACTAGAATTACTTGTTCATCACTGCATCAAAATCTTGGGTCACCATAGCAACAGCATTAAAAACCATACCAAATGTATATAACCAGAAGTTTTGCACATTTATGTTTCTCGAAGGACGCTTTTTCATTATAGCCTGTGAAAAATGAAAATCATAAGCAATGGATTACTCTGATGAGAGTTTTCACTTTTTTAACTCAATGGATCGCTAAAAACCTTCAATCAGTCTTACAAAATCTATCAATTAACAAAATTCAACCCAATCATGTATCAAGTTTTGTCGGGTTAGGATTCAAACAGTAAATGACTAAATGACAGACATGAATTGTAGTTCAGAAGAACTAGAGTGCAGACTGTGTACTTAAAAAACTCACCTCAGTGTACACTCCTGCAAAACCACTTAAGAGTGCCATGACCTGCAAAGAAATCACCCCCAATTATGATAACAAGAACCTTAAGCTATAAAATGTTTTCCTCTGGTTTTTCTTTTTTCTTCATTGTTGTATTAAGAGTGTAAAATTTTGGTTAACTCACAATGGCCACCACCCCACCTTGAACAGGAGTTTGAAAAACATCATCAGAATTGCAAAAACAATGTAATCTTCTAAGGCACAGACAATTAGTTGAAAGTTGAAAAAAAAAATTGAATTTCAAGAAAAGATTATACAAATAATATAGTTAGAAATGATGTTCAGTAATTCCTACTTCTCAAATACATGGCTACATGCACCAAGATATCATCACTTCATAAAAGTGATATTAGATTTAGTAAATAATATTTTCATTCATTACTAGACTACATCTTGTCCTGTAACATAGACATGAATCACACATCTATCAGTATGGATTGTACATGTGACAATTTCAATAGTATCCTTAAGGTCAACATTCCAAAACTCAAAAGACAAGTAACAAGTCTGAAACAGTCCATAAATAAGATGTGTGAGAAATCTTGCTTTGTTTTTAGCTGAGTAATGACGCACCCAATACATAGTTGACTTAAAGCCACCCATTGCATATTGCTTAACCTGAAAGAAATATATAATTGGAACGCAAAACCCAATAAAAATTTTGCAGTCCTAATTGGTTTTGCTTAAATTCTTAATTTGTTTAAATTAGCTTTTTTCCTTAATCTTTCACTCTCCTTCCTCAGATACATAGCCCAAGAGCAGCTGAATTAGTACATATATTCATGTTTATGGACGCATTCACATTCCCAATGTGTTTTTGAATTTTTAAACTAGACAAAGAAAAAGAAAAAAAGGAACCAATTTTGTTTGATCTCTTTCTCCTATTTGGGCCAACATTCTTAACATTAAATATCTCTAAGAGTATCAACAAGATGACATATAAACCAAATGAATTATTATGACTCTTCCATCTTCATTGTATTTGTTAAGGGGCTTTTGCAAACGTTTTCCATGATGAAATGAAAAAAAAATCCAATGTAAATGATGGTAAGGACTTACTTCTTCTTAAGTATAATTCTATACAAAACGCCAGTACTGATAATATTCAGATTTTTAAGTATTTGATAACCTGGGGCATCCAGATGCTGAAGGATGTGGTACTGCAACATGAAAGAGAAGAATGCACATTAATCAAACTTCAGCAAGCAAGAATACCAATGGAATTGTGACTACTAAAAATAAATAAATAAATGATTTCCACAACTAACCTGGAGCAGATTTTTGACTAGGTAAAGAAATGCAGGAATGGGGTATACAATAACTTCATCAAATGTTGTACTCAACCTAGTTCAAAGGCAGAACAAGAAACAAAAAATAAATAGAGATATGATTGGAATAATAATGTGAACTCTTAACGAAAAATATAGTTGAATAACTGGGATGAAACAAAATGTGCATTTCATCTTAGATATGGTGAAATCATTTGTTGCACGCTGTGTAATATCAATATGCCCTCCTCTCAGGTCGGAGTGAGCTCTACACGTGAGCCCTATAGATTGGACCCACCATTATGTGAAGTACATCGAGTGTACAGAATAATTTATTCTAAATATGATCATTCTAACTTAATGAGAACATTAAATCACAAGTATTATGAAAACTTAGCATAAAAACAAACAAGGAAAACCTGTTATCTTCAGTAACACCTTCACTTCTCCGTATTCTTGCCAAGGCTAAAAATGATAACCCACATTTCAAAGTCTCTACCTTATTCAATAAAAGAGTAAATAAATCAATACCCATTTCTTTGATTACCTAAAACTAAAAGAATGACATATATCTATTCATTTGATAGGTGAGATTGAACCTGAGACCTACCAAACTGAATGTTGCACATAAATTACACTAGAAACATTGATTGATGTTTTTTTTTTCTGAAAATTATTCTTGTGCTTACCATAAAATTTGTAGTGGTAATACTATACTCGTACTTGCCATTTCTTTTAGACCACACAATAAGTATACTTTGCGAGCTCGTAAGAACTGTCAATGCAACTACCACAATGATCCTATAACAAAAACAAACAAAATTATATAATTTACTTGCTAGTCTCTCTAAATTAAAACTTGGGTTTTGATTAGAATTTGAAAAAAAAAAGAAAAGCAGCATACTTGAGCTTCCATTTGGACCAGTCAATGGTGGTATCTCCCAAGGTGGGCACATTAGTCACTGAAAGAACTTTCTGGCTTTCTATGATGTCTACACCACCATTACCATCTTCATCCTTTTCCCAAAAAAATATAAATTTATAAATTAAGGAGAAAATTTGGGTAAAAACTTATTTAACATCTTTTTATTGGATGTAAATTTCTCCATTAGATTAAATTTTTTTCTTATATTCTTCATGTTTGCAAAATTTTCAGAAAATCAAAGATTAATAGTTATGTCATTAATCAAATGTTTAAATTTTTAAGTTTTTATAGCCTAAAATTATGCACAAAAGATAAGTTTATTAATAAAATAATACATAATATCTAATTAACACGAAATTTAACATGATTATTTAGATTTTCAAAATATGTAATCATTTTTTTTTTTTTTTTTGGGAATTGTAGCTATTGGCTACAAGCTTGCAACCAAGCTTGTAGCAAATCTTCGTCCATAAATTAAATAGATGGGTATATACATGGGTACCACATGAGTGAAGAGAAAAAGAAAGGTATTTGATCATTGAGTTTTCTATATTCCATTTCCATATCTTCATGTCCTCTTCAGAAATCTCTCTCTCAGATTCTGTTTTGGATTCACATGGCTAGATCGCAAAGGCGCATTTTTAGAAAACGCGAAACAAATGCTACTCGTCCACATTTTCAATAAAGACAATAAGGGCTTAAGACGTTGTCAATTTATGAACAACTTATCTAGTTTTTTTTTACTGAAAACTTTTTAGTAAAAGTACTATAGGTAAAAAGTAAAAATTAAATAAAATAAGTAAAGAACTCACTTAGGACTTGCAAATAGTACCAAAAAAAAAAAATTATAAACTGGTTTATAAGAAGCACCAAGTACGACTCAAATATGTACTAGTGGGCACAGATACTAAAATGAAGAACAATTAGGAGATTTACATAAGATTGGCAATTCGTGTTTAACTATATAGGTCAACCCAAACACATTCTATTTATTAATAGTTTTAACTTTTAAGACCCATCAAGCCTAACAATCAACTAAGCAACACAATTTGGGGAACCTTTTAACAAATAGGCCACGTTGCCATGTTGATGACCCAAATATGGCTTTTTTCAAACCTTTTTAACAATTAATAATTAAACAAAAACATCTAATAGTTAAATTGATAATGTAACAATATTAAAGTTTTTTGAATGGTGGAAAATTTCTAATTTTTTCTTTCTTTTCTAACTATCATGATGGGAAAAACTTACCCCACTATATTCTATTAGTAGGGGAATTTAGGCCAAGTTGTAACTAATCTCCTAATCTGATATGTAACTGACCCACGTGTACTAATGATCTATTTTGCACATGAGTAGTTCTATTTTGAACGTGGTTAATTCTATTAATCACATGCAACTTTACAGGGCTGTTACTAACAGCAGACTTGCACTATTGATGTTCTGTTTCACAAGTGGCTACAGGTCATAATTTTTTTTTTTTTTTTAACTAAACAAACAGCAAAGAAATTAAGTTTTTTTATAAGGCAAATAATTATTAAAAAAAAGGTCATAATTTCATTATAAAAAAAGAACAAAGTGAAAATAAAATAAAATAAAATAAAATCTATATGGTTATCAAAAAACAAACAGCAAAGAAATTAAGTTATCAAAGCAAAAAAAAAAAAAAAAAAAAGATTTTAACTTTGTATAAAATATATAAAAATAAAAATAAAAACTATACGGTTTAGAATTTGTCCTCTACCAGAGTCACCAAAAATATTTAGCTACAGCCAGCAGGTGCCAACATAAGTTCATTTACAATTCTGATTTGAAATACATACAAGACTGAGCTCCACTCCTTATTATCTCAGCAAAACCAAAGTGCACCAAATAATATATCACCCACAGGTGATGCAATCTCTCACTCATAACTGAAAATAACTGAAACAACCACTCCCTATAAAACCCTTTATCTTGGGGCTCTCTCTCAAAAACTCTTCAACATTTCTGCACTAATTATTCACTCTGTCCTTTATTTCCCAAACATACAAACACCCTTCTCCCTCTCAAAAGCTCTTGTAGAGATAGATATATCAATGGCTAAACCTAAACAAGATCAAGACAAGTTTGATCTTGACTTCTCCAGAGTTAACGAGTTGTTTCATTACATGCAAGCATTGCATGAACCTACTAGCCAAATGATCATGCGTATTCTGGCACTGCAGATAAACATACAAGACGCGAGAAACAGGTTCATCGAATCTCGAACAAGGCCTGGCTTTCAAGAAAAAGCTCCTGTCAGAAACAGGGAGAGTCAGGGGAGCTACAATGAGTTTCAAATTCTATGGAAGCGTCTCAATGATACTCTTCTTGGAGGCGGCGGAGGTAGCAACCCTGCAGGAACTAGCAGTGATGCAGTGTCGAGACACATCTTTGGATTATTTTTGATAAAGGAAATTGAAGAGAAGATGGGGTCAGACTCATCAGTTAAAAGATTGGAACAAGATTTGCGCGCAAGTATAACAATGGATGATGCAGGTAGTGGTGTAAGAGTCAAGAATGAAGAAGGTGTTGAGGTTTCAGAACTAAATTTGCAAGTACTAAGGCGTAAATGTGAAGAAGGATTCAAGACAGCAAGAGAGAGTGGAAAGAAGAGTTTGGTGGATTGCGTAAAAGAGTGTAAGAAATCTGATAAATTATTCAAGGTTCTGAATGCTATGAAGGTTCAAGTAGCTGAACTTAGGATTGAGCTGTCTCGTTTGATGGATGATTTCATGTTAATGATGTCGGGGAAAGAACAATGGGCAGAAAAGATTGGACGATTCATGTCTAAACTCAATGGTCTTAGTATTAAAAAGATTATCAAGTTACCGAAAAAGGAAAAAATTGAGAAAAGAAATCTGAAGAAACTCTTGAAAATAAGAAGCCCAATTGATGACCTAATAGATAAATTCCTCGAGCAAGTTCTAGATCTACTCTCTGATCAATTCATTGTGATAGCTCTGCATTTGGAATCTATTATGAGTCATCAACTTCATCTGGAATCACAGGACTTTATGAAGGTGGAACTGGCTGCCTACAAATGTGGTATCAAGCAATCTGAGGAGATGCTGAAGGGTATAGGGGAGAATATTAATATATTGAAGGCAATAGTTTCATCCAAATTAGATTGTAAGGACGAGAAGGTGATTGACGATTTGAATTTTATGGAGTCTATGATAGTTCGATATTGGAATAAATGAGGATTTTCAAACAAGATGAAGTGAAAGGTTTGAGGCTCAATTTCTTTGCTCTTGTAGCGTGTCCAAAGCTCCCACGCAAAGGTTAAGACGGTGGAAAGGTTAGATAATGATAGATTAGAGTCATTAGACATAAATTTCTGTTCTTTTTTATTGATTTGATGTTGTGGGATATCTTTAGTTTTGTTGGTAGTAGAACACTGCTTGTCAGTTGTTTGGCGCAGAGATTTAAAGATCAATTGTAGTTGGGATAATGGATTGAAATTATAAACTTTTGCCAAATAAACAATTTTTTTATAACGTTAGATAGTTAATGAATTTGAGTTCTGGTTTGCTCCCTCCCTTGTTTCCTTGTATTTTGCTCAATGTCCACAACTTAGTTGAAAGATTAAGTAAACTTTTGTCAAGGGTTATTGGATTCTTTTTAGGTGTTGAACTTAAATGGGAAGATTGTATATAAATTTGGGTCATTTTAAAGAATATCAACAAAACTGTCAAACCTATCTCATTTTCAAAAATTTGAAAGAAGAAGAGAGAATATGGTTAATATTCTATTAGTTCAATTCAGAAAATTATTGTAAAATGTCTAGGAGTTCAACAGAATAAATATGCATGATCAGTCTTGGAAGAACTTTTATGAAGCCTAAATCTGATATAATGGAACCTGTGTGCATGACCTCAAAACATCAATGTTGTGTCAGACTATGAATTCTTGTAAGCTTGACCAATGGTGTTGATAAACAGAAGGGAAAGTTTGTGCCCGTAGCGAAACTTAGCATTTAAAAGCAGCATTTCACATTCATAATACATGTAATGAATTCGAAGGAGGTGTGTTTTAAAAAAACCATGTTATGAATTTAGCCTTTCTCAAAATACACTCCTCAAATGTGCACTAACCACAAAGCTGCAGGTTGTTGCCCTTATAACCCATTACTTCATCATGCATAATAGTTGTGAATTTCAGTTTCGAACTATGTCTTGCTATACTTGTCTCTTAAAAGAAAAACTGTCAAGACAGAACAAACCTATCTGGATTAGTTTTCACAAACGAAGAAGGTAAAATACTAGTGTCATTTTTTTGTGGTCATTGTGGAAGTTCACAGCCAAACAATTACCACATACCGTTTATTTTTCTTCTATTTTCTTTACCGAAAACAATTTGAACCTTCAGCTAGAGCGTGCTGTTGGGGCAGTATTGCTGTCCCGGAATTTCTTGTTGAAAGAATCCGAAAGGCACCACTATAACTGACCAGTTATCTCCTACAAGTGTTCTACTCTGCCTTTCAAAATATAAGAAGATATTCAAAAAAATATTATTATTGTCAGTGGAATCTCTTGCATGTAGGCTGTGTAGAAAGATATTGTGATACTCTTTAATTAATCATAATCATTAACTTATCAAAATTAATTCTAAATCACTATTCAGGCATTTCTTTTCAAATTTCGTATGATACAGAAGATGAAAACAGAGTTGCTAGTATAAAATATGAAGACATACCGACATGGTTGCAATGGTTTTATTATATTCTATTATGTGAAAAATATTGGGTTGCTTAATCCATATCCTTGTGAAGGTGCCTCTCTACACTGATGGCCATCCTAAAAAGTGATGGAGAAATATGGTGTTCAAGTGGCTTGTGTTATTCATTTTGAGCTGAAGTTAGTTGTTAGTTCAAACAATTTCTCCTGTATTGGGAATAATATCCTCTTAGATATATATAAGCCAATGGCAGGTCATCAACAGTCTACTATCAATAGAATATTTCCAATTCTTTTGTGAATAACATAGTGACAAGTTGTGTTCCAAAATGAGCTAAGCAATCTAATTTGTACCAACTTGTATGCTCTGATATCTTTTTCTTTGTTTAGGATAAGGTGTTTCATATTTATATAATATCTAAAAACTTAAGCGTAACATTTATAGTTGATGTGTTCCTGTTGAGCTATATTAGCGTAACATTTCAGTCCACTCAGTTCACATTGGTTGTAAAACCT
This sequence comes from Quercus glauca, assembly GCA_023736055.1. NCBI lineage: Eukaryota > Viridiplantae > Streptophyta > Magnoliopsida > Fagales > Fagaceae > Quercus > Quercus glauca. Next base: position 71,846,438 of record CM043319.1, read on the forward strand.
ATTAGTAAATAATTAAATGCATTAATTAATATTAATCAAATAATAAGATCTTTTAAATAATGCATCTTATGAATGTTTGCATTTAATTTTTTTAATAGTTAAAATAACATTTAAATGATATCATTTACTAACTAAAAAAACTACAAAGTGACATAATTGGTTAGTTATACATCAACAACATAATAAGCAAATTCCCAATTATATTTTAGTGATACTATAGTTAGTACAAATTACATATAAGTTTTACAAAACTATATAATATTTAAAAGATTAAGCATAATATTATTGGTTGCTACGCTCCTTCTAAGTCAATTCAGTGTAGCATTTCGGTCTAGTCCTTCCACTTTGGCCATTTAGTCCACTTTAGTCCATTTGGTCCACTTTAGCCTATTCGGTCCATTTCAATCTTATTCTATATATTTTGTTCTTATCCGTTTCACTTTGATTTTATTCGGTCTTATTCGTTTCACTTCGGTTCATTTGGTCCACTTCGGTCTATTTAGTCTAACTAGGTCTTATTTGCTCCACTTCGGTCTTATTCGTTCCACTTGAGTCCATTCAGTCCACTTCGGTCTATTCAGTCCAATTAAGTCTTATTCGCTCAATGTTTAGTCCAAAAGAGAAGGGGGGAGTGATCGTTAGCATTTAAAAGTTTGCCCAAAAAAAAATTACAATTTAATAATTGCCAACTAGTGTGCTTCCTAAGACGATACCATTTTCTTTGCCTTCCTCTTGCTTGTCCCAATCGATTTATTATTTAAAGTAACAGTTGTAAATAACATCCCTCTTCATGTAAGAGAGAATAGTATGCAATCACTATACAAGATATTATCTCTTCCCCCAATGAGGAGAGAGAAAAAAGTCAAATTACTATTTTGGTTTTTCAACAAGGTACGTAATGTTGGCAGCTCATACAAAACACCCACACACTATCTAGTTGAAAACAAAATTAATGTTTTGTTACATACTGTTGCCAAAATCACCACATTGAATCGACTTGAGCCGACCGGATCGAAACGGGCAAAATGCGCTTGGATGGACCAAAATTGAGTCCAAGATGTAACTAATCTCCTAATCTGATACGTAACTGACCCACGTGTACTAATTATATCTTGCACAGGGTTAATTCTACTAATCACATGGGACTTTACGGGGCTATTACTATTTACTAACATGAGACTTGCACTCTTGATGTTCTGTTTCACAAGTGACTTGAGGTAACTGAAACAACCATTCCCTATATATAAAAATCCTAATTTTGGAGCTCAGGCTATCTCAAAAACTCACATGAAACACACACACTCTCTCTCTCAAAACCTTTTTGTAGAGATATCAATGGCTAACCAAGATCAAGAAATGGTTGATCTTCACTCTGCCAGGGTTGCCAAGTTGTACCATTGGATGTACATATTGCATGCACAGACTCGCAAAAATATCAGGCATCTTGAGTCACTGCAGAGTATTACACAACCCTTGACAAAGTGGTTCACTGACTTGATAACAAAGCCTTTTTTCCCAGCAGAAGATACTGCCAGATTCAGGGAGACCGTGTGAATGAGGTTCCAAATTTGTTGAAGAGTATCAGTGATGCAGCGAGGAGGCAGTACTTAGGCAAGGTGATAAAGGCCTTCGGAGAGATGATGGGGTCTGACTTATCATATGATCAAGGTGATAAAATCGAACAGGAGGCTAAAAGATTGGGACAAGATTCCGGCATAATGATAGCTGCAGCAAGTGGTGGTGTGACATTCAAGAAAGAAGAAGGTTGCGAGGCTTCAGAACAAAGAGAGCAAATACTGAGGAGTAAAAGTGAAGAAGGATTCAAGAAAGAACGAGTTGGTGGAACTGGAAAGAAGAGTTCGATGGAGTGCATAAAAGAGTCTAAAGAATCTGATAAAGAATTTGGGATTCTGAATGTGATAAAAGTTCAAGCAAGTAAAGTTGGGATTATGCTGTCTCGTTTGATCGTTGACTTCATGTTTCTGATGTCAGGGAAAGAACAATGCGCAGAAAAGATTGAAAGTTTCAAGTCTGAACTCAAAGGTGTCAGTATTAAAAATGAGAACTCCATGGTGATTATCAAGATTATCACTCTACTGGAAAAGGCCAAAATTGATGAACCAATGAAAGGAAAGTGGGATGGTATGGAGCAAACAGAGCTAGATGAAAGCACTCGGAAGGAAAGCATGGACAGAAGAAGCCCAATTGATGAGCTATTTGATAAATACCTTGAGAAAGCTCTAGATCTACTCCGACCTCAATTCATTGAGATATCTCTGCGTTTGGAATCTATTATGAGTCATCAATTTCTTCCCAAATCACAGAACTTAATGAATGTGGCACTGTCCGAATTCATATGTGATCTCAAGAAATATGAGGAGAAGCTGAAGGGTATTAGGGAGGATATTAATAAATTAAAGGTAATGGTTTCATTCAAACAAGAGCATAAGGACGAGAAGATGACTGAGACTTGGATCTTTGTAGAGTCTATGATGACTGAACTGTGGAATCAATCAGAATATTCATACAAGGAGTGAAAAGTTTGAAGCTCAATTTAAAGGATCTTGTAGAGTCCGAAGCTGCCACGCAAAGGTTAAGAAGGTGCAAAGGTTGAATAATGATAGATTAGATATAAATTTCTGTTCTTTTTACAGCATTGGTGTTGTGAGATTTCTTTAGTTTTGTTGGTAGTAGTACACACTGCTTGTTAGTTGTTTGGCGCAGAGATAGTTAATGAGGAATTTGAGTTCTGGTTTGCTCCCTCGCTAATTACCCTGTATTTTGCTCAATGTCCCCAACTTAGTCAAAAGATTGAGCGAACTTTTTGTATATTGTTCTTGGATTCTTTTTAAGTTCTGAACTTCAATGGGAAGATTGCATGTAAATTTGGGTCATTTTAAAGCATTTCAACAACAGTATCAAACCTATCTCATTTTCAAAAATGTGAAAGAAGAAGAAAGAATTAGGTTAATATTCCATTAGTTTAGTTCAGAAAATTATCTCAAAATGTCTTAGAGTTTGACAGAACAATGATAGATTAGATATAAAATATTCGAGACACGCCCAACATGGTTTCAATGGTTTATTTCTTTTTATTAAGTTAAAAAACTATTGGGTTTCTTACTTGTGATGGTGCCTCCATACACTGACAACCATCTTAAAAAGTGGAGGAATATGATGTTCATGGAGGTGAGTTTCAGTTTGAAATGTCTTACTTGTCTCTAGATTCCTGGAGGTTACCTTTACGGAAGGGTAACTTGCTTTTACTATAAAATAATAGAAAATCACAACAAATAGTTAGCAGCTTAGAACTTGTAAGACATTGATTTATTCCCAATACAGTTATTCTTGTCCCTGAGTGTCAAAGTCATCAACTCAGTGCTCCACTGGGTGTGTTTAAATATTTAGCTACAGCCAACAGGTGCCTTCATAAGTTCATTTACATTCTGATTGGAAATACATACAAGACTGAGCTCCACTCATTAGTCTCTTATCTCAACAAAACCAAAGTGCACCAACTAATATATCACCCACAGGTGATGCAATCTCTCACTCATAATTGAAAATAACTGAAACAACCACTCCCTATAAAACCCTTTATCTTGGGGCTCTCTCTCTAAAACTCTTCAAGATTTCTGCACTAATTATTCACTCTGTCCTTTATTTCCCAAACATACAAACACCCTTCTCCCTCTCAAAAGCTCTTGTAGAGATAGATATATCAATGGCTAAACGTAAACAAGATCAAGACATGTTTGATCTTGACTTTTCCAGAGTTAACGAGTTGTTACATTACATGCAAGCATTGCATGAACCGACACGCCTAATGAGCAAGCATACGTTGGCACTGCAGATGAATATACAAGACTCGAGAAACAGGTTCATCGACTCTCGAACAAAGCCTGGCTTTCAAGAAAAAGCTCCTGTGAGAGTCAAGGAGAATCAGGGGAGCTACAATGAGTTTCGAATTCTATGGAAGCGTCTAAATGATACTCTTCTTGGGGACGGCGGAGGTAGCAAACCTGCAGGAGATAGCAGAGATGCAGTGTCGAGACACATCTTTGGATCATTTTTGACAAAGGAAATTGAAGAGAAGATGAGGTCAGACTCATCAGTTAAAAGATTGGAACAAGATTTACGCACAAGCATAACAATGGCTGATGCAAGTCGTGGTGTAAGAGTCAAGAATGAAGAAGGTGTTGAGGTTTCAGAACTAAATTTGCAAATACTGAGGCGCAAATGTGAAGAAGGATTCAAGAAAGCACGAGAGAGTGGAGAGAAGAGTTTGATGGACTGCGTAAAAGAGTGTAAGGAATCTGATAAATTATTCAAGGTTCTGAATGCTATGAAGATTCAAGTAGCTGAAATTAGGATTGAGCTGTGTCGTTTGATGGATGATTACATGTTAATGATGTCAGGGAAAGAACAATGGGCAGAAAAGATTGGACGATTCATGTCTAAACTCAATGGTCTTAGTATTAAAAAGATTATCAAGTTACCGAAAATGGAAAAAATTGAGGAAAGAAATCTGAAGAAACTCTTGAAAATAAGAAGCCCAATTGATGACATATTAGATAAATTCCTCGAGCAAGTTCTAGATCTACTCTGTGATCAATTCATTGTGATAGCTCTGCATTTGGAATCTATTATGAGTCATCGACTTCATCCGGAATCACAGGACTTTATGAAGGTGAAACTGGCTGCTTACGAATGTGGTCTTAAGCAATCTGAGGAGATGCTGAAGGGTATAGGGGAGAATATAAATATATTGAAGGAAATATTTTCATCCAAACTAGATTGTAAGGACGAGAAGACGATTGACGATTTGCATTTTACGGAGTCTATGATAGTTCGATATTGGAATAAATGAGGATTTTCATACAAGATGGAGTGAAAGGTTTGAGGCTCAATTTCTTTGCTCTTTGTAGTGTGTCCAAAGCTCCCACGCAAGGGTTAAGATGGTTCAAAGGTTAAATAATGATAGATTAGATATAAATTTCTGTTCTTTTTTACTGATTTGATGTTGTGGGATTTCTTTAGTTTTGTTGGTAGTTGTACACACTGCTTGTCAGTTGTTTGAAGCAGAGATTTAAAGATCAATTGTAGTTGGGAAAATGGATTGAATTTGTAAACTTTTGCCAAATAAACAATTTTTTGATAATAGTAGATAGTTGATGAATTTGAGTTCTGGTTTGCTCCCTCCCTTGTTACCTTGCATTTTGCTCAATGTCCACAACTTGGTTGAAAGATTGAGTGAACTTTTGTAAAGGGTTCTTGGATTCTTTTTAAGCGTTGAACTGAAATGGAAGATTGTGTAAATTTGGGTCATTTCAAAAAATATCAACAGAAGTGTCAAACCTATCTCATTTTCAAAAATGTGAAAGAAGAAGAGAGGGTATGGTTAATATTGTAATAGTTCAATTCAGAAAATTATTGTAAAATGTCTTGGGAGTTTAACAGAATAAATATGCATGATCAGTCTTGGAAGGACTGGAAGTTGAATTTGCTTCTATTCTGCTAATTGGATTTCACTGTATGGCGTGTTACTAAACCCCCAAAAAGAACTTCTATGAAGCCTAACTCGGATATAATGGAACCTGTGTGCATGACCTCAAAATATCAATGTTGTGTCAGACTATGAATTCTTTGAGGGGTTTTTTTTGGACATTTTTTTTTTATTTTGGGGGTATTTTGGCAATTTTGGTCATTTTGGGGGCGTTTGGTAATTTTCTAAGGTTTTGTGATATTTTGGGCATTCGAGGTGCATTTTAGTCATTTTTGCAGTTCTAAGGGGCCATTTCAGAGGTTTTGGTGTATTTATAGGTTTTTTGATATTTTAGTAATTTTCAAGGGCAAAATAACTTTTTTTTTTACAGAAAAATACCCTTGAAGTCATTAGAATGACCAATGTACTCCCAAAATCACCAAAATACCCCCTTAACTTTCATGTGTTTGGTTAATAACTTATGTTAGGTTGTGATGCTTAAGGTTTCTACATTGATTCTATGTGGTGAAGCCTAGGGTTTGTTGTTTATCCCTGCATTCCACTTTTGTCCTTATTTTTCTACACTGTTTTACGTCAAGCACACAATATGTTTAAATTGTTAAAAGAAAGTATCAATCATCAAATAAGAAAAAAATACTTGATGTAATTTTGGTCAATTGAGAGATTTCGGGGGGTTTTTTTTGGACATTTTGTGATAAAAATCTAAGTTAAAATAGATGAATATGTAAAAATAAAATTATATGAAAAGTTAAAACTATCTAAGATGAACGTTCTACCACTTATAGATGTGTGTTTTTGAAAGACTAAGAGTGTACACAATTGCTTTAATTGGAACTATATAACTATGCAAATATTGTTGCGAGTGGTTCCATCATTTGCAAATTATCAAGTTTGGTGGCCTTACAAAACAAATATTTCATTTTGCAAAAAACTTTACATGAACTCCTCTTTTGTGACAACCCTTTTTTTTTTTTTTTTTTGCCAAAACAACTTAAGAATATTAAGACTTAAGTTAGCACATGTGGTAGTTGTAAAACACGTCAGTCATATGAAAAATAGAAAGGTTTAAATATTTTTATAAAAAAAAAAAAAAAAAACATTTTTTCTCAATATTTTATGAAACTTTTCCCATCATATCAATATTGTTGGCATCCTTTAAAGATGATACATAATATTTTTGAGAAGAAAAAGAAGAAACAGAGACGATGCTAACACATAATATAAAATTATTAAGTTTGCGTGATTTAAATTTGTGGCAAAAAAATATTAATGTATCTATGATAAAAGTTTTTATCTAAATGATATATAGTAGTTCATAATTTTTTTAGACTTGATTCAATAAAAGAGAATATAAAAGATAACAACTTAAAACACAAAACTAAGTTATGTCAACCAAATATAGAATTCTAATTATATAACACTAAAATTCATCAACCTAAAGAATTGATGCAATAAAAAAAATCCAACAAAAAATTAGAAACAAATTGAGAGAGAGAGAAGTAACCTTTTTTGTGTCAGAAAACTATGCATAGAATAAATAAATAAAAAATGTCAAATTTATAGTAAGATGTTGAGAATAAGAAGAGTCAAAATAAAGGAAGATAAAAAGATAGAGAAAGAATGATATTAAGGTAGAAAGTAGTGGGGAGATGAAGAGGTAAAAGGGAGAGAGTTTTGGAAAATTAATAATAAAAATAATGTTTAAAAGATATTTTAATTTTTAAATACTGGAGTTTTTAAGTCACCTTAAATGAGAAAGTGTTTAAAAATATATATATAAGAAAAATTGGAAGCAAAAAATGATGACGTGACTGCTGATATGGCTCAACGTGAGCGTAGCAACGTTAAATACTACACTTCAAGCTTTTAGTAATATATAGATATAGATTATGTGAAAAATATTGGGTTGCTTAATCCATATCCTTGTGATGGTTCCTCGCTACACTGATGACCATCCTAAAAAGTGATGGAGAAATATGGTGTTCAAGTGGCTTGTGTTTATTCATTTTGAGCTGAAGTTAGCTGTTGATTCAAACAATTTCTCCTGTATTGGGAATAATATCCTCTTAGATATCTATATAAGCCAATGGCAGGTCATCAGCAGTCTATTATCAATAGGATATTACCAATCGTTTTGTGAATAACATGGTGACAAGCTGTGTTCCAAAATGAACTAGGCAATCTAATTTGTTCCTCCTTGTATGCTCTGATATCCTTCTCTTTTTCTTTGTTCAGGATAAGGTGTTTCATATCTATATGATATCTAAAAACTAAAACACAGCATTTGTAGTTGTTATGGTCTATGGTCCCATTGAGCCATATTAGCATAACATTTCAATTCATTTCAATCCACTCAATCCACTTTGGTTGTAAAATGTATTAGTAAATAATCTAATACGTTAATTAATATTAATCAAATAATAAGTTCTTTTAAATAATACATCTTATGAATGTTTTTATTTAATTTTTTCAACAATAAAAGGAACATTTAAATGATATCATTTACTAAATAAAAAAAATTACAAAGTGACATAATTGATTAGTTATACATCAACAACATGATAAGAAAATTCCTAATTATTTTTTGTGATACTGTAGTGAGTACAAATTTTTCTACATATAAGTCTTACAAAACTATATAATATCCAAAAGATTAAGCATAACATTATTGGTTGCTAGTGCTACACTCCTGAGTCAAATCAACATAGCATTTCGGCTCATTTTAGTCCTTTCCTTCCACTTTGGTCATTGAGTCCACTTCTGCCCATTCAGTCTATTTCAATCTTATTCGATCACTTTGGTCTAATTCGGCCCAATTCGGTCTTAGTCGGTCCATTCGGTCTCATTCGGTCCACTAGAGCTTATTCGGTCCACTTCGGTCTGTTTAATCCAATTAGGTCTTATTCGCCCCACTTCAGTCCAATTCGGTCTTATTTGGTCCATTCAGTCTATTTTGGATAATTGGGCTTTAAATTGATTCTTTTTGTATATTGTCTTTTTCATTTTTTTGGCTCAATTTTTTTTCCTTCTTAATTTTTGGGTTGAAAAGTATGAAATTTTATTCTATTTGAGCCAAATTCTTTAGCTTTGGTCTAAAAAATACAAATAAAATAGGTATTAGAAATATAAACCCTAATAAAATTAGTAATTGTATTCTAGTGCTGGTTAAAGTACTCGTGTGGAGAAGCCTCAAAACACTGACAACTGATAGCCAAAAGTAGACACTCTGATATCATTACGGAGAATGAGGAGAGTATTTAGTGAGCTGGTGCTTGCACTTTGAAATTAATGGTGGCAGATATCTCCAATCTGATTTTGCCTAGGGAGGGGTGGGGTAGCAGTTAAAGAAATGGAAAAGTTTTGGAAAGGAAATGAGACTATTAGTTGACGATTACTGTTAGCTTATAAATATTTAGGAATAAATGTTTAGACTCTAATTTTATGTAAGTTGAAAAACTTAGAGCAAAAATATGTCTAGTTTAAGTGCTATACATTGCTTATGATGATTTAAGTCAAAATTCAAAAACAATCAAGCTGCAGAAAGAAAAATTCATAATCTACAAAGCTCAACCGATCAAAAGAAAGGCTTGGCTGATCGAAAATCGTGTTCTGCAAAATTTTATTCAAGCCCAAAGCCTGCGAAAACGTTTAGGATTTATGTCCAATACTACCTAGTATAAAAAGAAAACCCTAAATACATTTCAAAAGTTCTTGGAAGTCTTGTGAGTTACTCCTATGAAATTTGTGAAAAGGTACTCGGAGATTGCATGTTATGATAAGGTACTCGGAGATTGTAATCTGAGAACTTTTTGCAAAAATTTTTCATAATTTTTTCATAACCTGAAACTAAAACTTTTTGTAATCCCAAATAAGCAATCTAAATTTTTCGTAACTTTTACCTTTATTTGAACATCCTTTCCATGTTAGGGTTTTGGAGTCAAAAGGGAAGGGGGGAGTGATCATTAGCATTTAAAGGTTGCCAAAAGAGATTACAATTTTCCATAGAGAATACTGTTTTCCTTGCCTTCCTCTTACTTGTCCTAATCGATTATTATTTTATGTAACAATTGCATATAACATCCCTCTCTATGTGAGAGAGAATAGTATGTAATCACTACAAAAAATATCACCTCATCTCCCAACGGGAAGAGGCAAAAAAAAGTCAAATTACTATTTTGGCCTTTCAACAATGTAATGATGGCAGCTCATACAAAACACCCACACGCTATCTAGTAGAAAACAAAATTAATGTTTTGTTACATAGTGTAGTCTGTAGCCAAAATCACCACGTTGAATCGAATTTAGCCAACCGGATCGAAATGGGTAAGATGCACCTGGATGGACCAAAATTGAGTCCAAGATGTAACTAATCTCCTAATTTGATATGTAACTGACCCATGTGCACTAATTATATTTTTCATATGACTAATTCTATTTTGTACATGTGGGACTTTACAGGGCTATTACTATTTACTAACAGGAGACTTGCACTCTTGATGTTCTGTTTCACAAGTGCTTTACATGGTCCATGATGAATGATATACATAAAAGACTCTCCACTCACTAGTCTCTTATCTCAGCAAAACCCAAAGTGCACCAAATAATATATCACCCGCAGGTGATGTCATTTTCACTCATAGCTGAAAATAACTGAAACAACCGTTCCCTATGTATATAAAATCCTTATTTTGGAGCTCAGGCTCTCTCAAAAACTCACAAGAAACACTCTCACTCTCTCTCTCAAAAGCTTTTTGTAGAGATATCAATGGCTAACCAAGATCAAGACATGGATGATCTTCACTCTGCCATTGCCAAGATGTATCGTTGCATTTATGCATTGCATGCAGAGACTGGCAAAAATAACTTGTATCTTGAGTCACTGCAGGAGAGTACACAACTCTTGACAAAGTGGTTCACTGACTTGATAACAAAGCCTTTTTTTTTTCAAGCAGGAGAAACTGCCAGATGCACATCGCGAATGAGGTTCTAAATTTATTGAAGAGTTTCAGTGATGCAGCAAGGAGGCAGTACTTAGGTAAGGTGATAAAGGCCTTCGGAGAGATGATGGGGTCTGCTTAACGGATGATCAAGGTGAAAAACTCGAACAGGAGGCCAAAAGATTGGAACAAGATTCCGGCATAATGATAGCTACAGCACGTAGTGGTGTAAAATTCAAGAAAGAAGAAGGTGGCAAGGCTTCAGATCAAAGAGAGCAAATATTGAGGAATAAAAGTGAAGAAGGATTCAAGAAAGAACGAGTTGGTGGAACTGGAAAGAAGAGTTCGATAGAGTGCATAAAAGAATCTGAATGTGAAAAAAGTTCAAGCAAATGAAGTTGGGATTATGCTGTCTCGTTCAATCGTTGATTTCATGTTTCTGATGTCAGGGAAAGAACAATGGGCAGAAAAGATTGAAAGTCTCAAGTCTGAACTCAAAGGTGTCTGACGTAGGACAATCACACAAACGATAGAATAAGAAATAAACCCTGGGAGTCAGCACCTAAGGATTGCTTGGGGTCAGCACCAAGCAAGACTGGAGTCGGCACCAATGAAAGAAAACACACGTTTTTTTTTTGATAATTCTCAAAACTGTTTTACAATAATCCCAAAAAGTGTTTAAATAACTAACAATAATAAGGCATAAAGAAACCATAATTATTAAATGTTTGGGCTTGCTTAAACTCAAGCCCAATAACTGATAGGCTTCATCCATAAGGCCACAGGTTGGGCCGTCTTCTTTCTCTTATACGTGCGTGTAATTGAGAGCTTGTACCTCGTGTCCGCACCAACTCCCCTCGAGTGAGAAGAACTCGACCCCGTCGAGTGGAAATCTGAAGAGCTTTGATAGTACTCTAGCAAGTCAGGATCCAGTCGCTGTAGCTCATCTCGAGTAATCCAAGTGCAATCAGAATCTGGTCGCCCTCGCCATCGGACTAGGAAACGGTGAACTCCTCCATCCCTGGTAGAAACAATCTGCTCATCTAAAATAGCATCAATAGATTCTTTATCTGCATAAGGTAAATTTAAGGGTAGAGGGGTGGGAATAGGGGCATCAATAGGATTAGGCAAAGACTTATCAAAAGGGGTATCAGGAATAGCTGTAAGGCTTTTATAAGCAACTAGATCCTCAATATTAAAGGAGGAGCTAATACCATAATCATAAGGAATGTCAATGACATATGCATTTAGGCCCATTCGTTTCAATACCCTGAATGGTCCGGCACTACGAGCCTGCAATTTTTTAAATGTCCCAGAGGGAAACCATTCAGGTCGAATCCGAATCATGACATAATCCCCTACCTGAAACTCTGCATGACGCTGATAAGTATCAGCATGAATTTTATATTGAGAATTACTTGCCTAAATTTTTTTGCGAATCGCATTATGCAAATCATGAATATGTCGTGCAAATGTCTCAGCAGACTCAGACACCCTAACATGTGGGGACATGGGCAAAAGATCTAAGGGCTTCCTAGGTGTATATCCATGCACAACCTCAAAAGGACTAGCGCCTATAGACCTATTAACAGAGCTATTATATGCAAGTTGGGCTACAAGAAGAATTGAATCCCAATTCCAATTGGCTTCTCTGTTGGCTTGGGGACGAAAAACTCATGTGGGGCTGCGGGGTAAACACAGATTGCTGGGGCTGGTTTGGGCTTGTTCAAGATCTCATGGGGCAAAAACTTGAAAGGTAATGTCATCTTTGGCTGGATTGCGCTTTTGATGGTTTTGCTTTCAAGTGGTTGTCTACGGTTGTGTTGTATAGATCAGAAGTTTGCTCTGATACCAAAACTGACGTAGGACAACCACACAAACGATAGAATAAGAAATAAACCCTAGGAGGCAGCACCTAAGGGTTGCTTGGAGTCAGCACCTAAGGGTTGCTTGGAGTCAGCACCAAGCAAGACTGGAGTCGGCACCAGTAAAAGAAAACACGTTTTTTTTTTAATAATTCTCAAAACTGTCTTACAATAATCCCAAAAAGTGTTTAAATAGCTAACAATAATAAGGCATAAAAAAACCCTAATTATTAAATGTTCAGGCTTGCTTAAACTCAAGCCCAATAACTGATAGGCTCCATCCATAAGGCCACAGGTTGGGCCGTCTTCTTTCTCCTATACGTGCGTGTAATTAGGGGCTTGTACCTCGTGTCTGCACCAGTGTCAGTATTAAAAATGTGAACTCCATGGTGATTAACAAGATTATCACTACTGGAGAAGGCCAAAATTGATGAACCAATGAAAGGAAAGTGGGCTGGTATGGAGCAAACAAAACTAGATGAAAGCACTCAGAAGTAGACATGGCAAAACGGGCGGGTCAGGTTCGGGTTCGGGTCGGGTCAATCGGGTTGCGGGTCAAACGGGTCACGGGTCAAAAATGGGTCATTTTAAGCGGGTTAAAATCGGGTTCGGGTCAATCGGATTGCGGGTCGGGTCGGGTTGACCCGTATTTTTCACATGAATTTTTTTATTTATTATTTTTATAAAAAAAACAACATGTATTTGCCATTTGGAAAGTTATGCAACAAATTACTTGATGTAAAATGCATTATTTTGAATTCACCACTTATATCAAGAACGAACTTATTAATACTTATTCAATAATTTTAAAATTATACAAATCCTAACATTGCTATCTAAAACAAAATAACACAAAAATGAGTAAAACAAATACACAAGTTTTATTTCTACACAATATCAACATTCCAAAATATAAAACAAAATTACAAATGACTTATTAGATAACTCATTTTATAAAGAATAAAAACATATAAGAAATTTACAATCTTGAAAATTAATTTTATAATCAATTATCAATTGTGGTTGACATTCTATTTCAATTTGAGATATACTTTAAAGTTTGATTGCTTACTTATTTATACATGGTCTCTTTTATGAATATCATATCATTGTTAAACAACACACACTCTAGGAAATATCATAATTTATTTTGAAAAACCATTTATTTTGGACCTAAATTATTAAAAAATAGGTCTAAGTATTCATAATTTATGCTAATTTAATACTTTAGCTTCACTATTTTCACACTTGTGAATGTTTCTCACATATGTCTACAATTTTAAATCTATGTTTTTATCTCCACTGTAACCAGATTATCTTGGCATGTACTTTGCTATTTGATATCTAAAAATCTTTACTCATTACAAAATGTTCAACCATTTATCTTTCAATTAATTTGCATGCAGTTATGTAAATGTATCAATTGTTTACTTAAAGTTCACAATAAACAATGAAACCAATATTGTCTTAGTTTTACTATTTTTTTACCCCCAAAAAAAAAAGTTTAAAAAAAAAATGGTTCGAGTTCGGGTCGGGTCGGGTTGACCCTCAAAAAACACGAGTCGGGTCACGGGTCAACCCGTTTTTGCTTCGGGTCAAAAAAATCGGGTTCGGGTCGGGTATTTTTCAAGTCAGGTCGGGTCGGGTCAGAAAATTCTGACCCGTTTTGCCATGTCTACTCAGAAGGAAAGCTTGAACAGAAGAAGCCCAATTGATGAGCTATTTGATAAGTACCTTGAGAAAGCTCTAGATCATCTACAACCTCAATTCATTGTGATATCTCTGCGTTTGGAATCTAGTATGAATCATCCACTTCCTCCCAAATCACAGAACTTAATGAATGTGGCGCTGTCCGACTTCATATGTGATCTCAAGAAATATGAGGAGAAGCTGAAGCGTATATGGAATCAATCAGAACCTTCATACAAGGAGTAAAAGGTTTGAAGCTCAATTTAAAGGATCTTGTAGTGTCCAAAGCTCCCACACAAAGGTTAAGAAGGTGCAAAGGTTGAATAATGATAGATTAGATATAAATTTCTGCTCTGTTTACAGATTTGATCAATGTTGTGGGATTTCTTTAGTTTTGTTGGTAGTAGTACACACCGCTTGTTAGTTGTTTGGCACAAAGATTTAAACACCAATTGTTAGGGAAAATGAATTGAATGTGTAAGCTTTTGCAAAAAAAACAATTTTTTGAAGAATATTGTTATTGTCTGTGAATCTTTTGTATGTATGCTTTGCAGTAAGATATTGAGAAACTCTTTTATTATTCATAATTATTATCTTATCAAAGTTAATCATGAATCATTTTTCCGACATTTCTTTTCCAATTCAATAAAAGATACAGAAGATGGAACTAGTATAAAATATTCGAGACACGTCCAACATGTCTTCAATGGTTTATTTCTTTTTATTAAGTGAAAAATTATTGGGTTGCTTAATCTATTTACTTGTGATGGTGCCTCCATACACTGACGACCATCTTAAAAAGTGGTGAAGGAATATAATGTTCGCATGGCATGTGTTTTTCTTGGATTCCTTTTAAGTGCTGAGCTTAAATTGGAAGATTGTTTGTAAATTTGGGTCATTTTAAAGCATATTAACAAAATTATCAAACCTATCTCATATTTAAAAATGTGAAATAAAAAGACAGAATTTGGTTAATATTCTATTAGTTCAATTCAAAAATTTGTTGTAAAATGTCTTTGACAGAATATTTGGTATGCGTGGTCAGCCTGGGAAGGACTGCAATTTAAATTGGCTTCTCTTCTGCTAAGTGGAACTTTTATGAAGCCTAACTCTGATATAATGGAACCTGTGTGCATGACCCAATATATCAAAATTGTGTCAGGCTCTTGTAAGCTTGACCAATGGTGTTGATAACCAGTAGGAAAAGTACATGCCCGAAGTCAAACTACACATTGAAAGCAGCATTTCACATGGACAATACAGTAAAACCTCTGCATCTTCTTTTTAATAAATTCTAAGGAGCAGTATTGTACCAAACCATGTTCTGCATTTAGCCTTTCTAATAACAAATTTCTCAAATGTACACCATCCACACAGCTGCAGGTTGTTGCCTTTATAAGCCATTACTTCATCATGCATAATGGTAGAGAGTTTCAGTTTGAACGATGTCTTCCTTTACTTGTCTCTAGATTCCTCGAGGTACTCTTTATGGAAGAATAGCTTGCTTTTACTATAAAATAATAGAAAATAACAACAAAGAGTTAGCAGCTTAGAACTTGTGAGTTGTGAGACATTGTTTTATTCCCAATGCAGTTATCCTTGTCCCAGTTTGTCAAAGTCATCAACTCAGTATTCCACAGTGTGTATTTAAACGTGGGTATAGCTAAACTTCTCACAGAGAAATGAGAGAGATTTTAGATAATTTGATTTAATCCAAAAGAAAGTATTGCAATTGAAGAGTGCCTACCATGTTGAAATCCAGCATCAATCTAGTACATTGTTCTAATATTGACATTGGGAATTGAGGGTGAGACTACAATGCTAGGTAGTTTACAAAGCCAAAAATTTGGAGGTAAGACATGGTTATCTACCACACATGTATAAAGGATAAGCAAGGTCCATACTCCGTACCCTTTTTCCCCTCTATTTTAGAGCACCAAAATTCTGAACTCCTACACCATATGATATTTATAGGTCAAGACTTCGTTATAATGATCAAGGGGGAGCAACAGAGTTTCAGGTCATTGATATGGGAATGGGACGTGCTTAAAAACCGCTAAAGATACGGAGCTGGAACTCTTCATGTTGGTTGCAATAGAATTCAATTGAGGCATGAAAAAAGCCACAGCCAGGTAAACTGAAGCAGTAGGCCATAAACTACTACCTAAAATACACAGAGGTCAGCCAATTGAAGTTGTACTATTTATTAGAATAAGTTGTACTCGAAAATAAAAATGGGATATCTGGCAGAGGATGCAAAAAGATCAAAGCACAATGCAGAAGGTGGAAAATCCTGCATGCAAGCACAGCAAACAACAAAGGGGCAAGGAAATTAATATTGTATGCAAAGCAGACAAATCAGTATTGTACATGGAGAAAGGAAGGACCAGAATTCCTAAACCAGATCCTTGCCTCTGATGTATTCCACACTCAATAAATAAATATAAATATCTACCTTTTAATTAAAAAAGAATCCTTGAAATTTTTTTAAAATCTCAATGTGTTATCCCTTGGTCCCAGTGTGGTAACTTAACAAATGACAAATTCTAATGTGACAACTTTATTTTGTAAGCAAGTCCTTCAAAAATATTGTGATCCTTAAAATTTTAGTTTTGGAAAATCAACATGTGAGCATTATAAAGACATAAAAAATGTCTACCACATCAGTATTTGCTATTTGCTAGTGATGATAAGGTAATAAGTCAAGGGACACAACATTTTTCATAAATACTGAAATGGCTTATTGTGATTGGTACAACAGGTACTGCAATTTATAGAGCAGAGTAAAGAGATACAATTACATACAAATTCTATACGCACAAAAATAACTCACCTAACTAAACCATAATAAAAACCTTTAAGTAACTAATCTCCTAATCTGATATGTAACTTGATCAATTTTGCACATTTTTCACATTTTGCACATTGTTAGTTCTATTAGTCTCATGGTTAATTCCATTTTGCACAAGGTTAATTCTATTAGTCACATGTGACTTTACAGGAGACTGAGTTGCTGCATGAAATTAAGTTATCAATGCAACCAAAAAAAAAAGTTATTAAATTTATATAAATAAAAAAAAAATAAAGAATAAAACCTATATAATTAGAATTTATCCTCTAATGGAGTCACCAAAAATATTTAGCTACACCAAAAATATCATAAGTTCATTTACATTCTGATTGAAATACATACAAGTCTCTCTCCAGCAAACCCTAAAAGTGCACCAAATAAAATATCACCTGCAGGTGATGCAATCTCTCACTCATAACTGAAAATAACTGAAACAACCATTCCCAATAAAATCCTTTTATCTTGGCTCTCTCTCTCTCTCTCAAAAGCTGTCAAGATTTCCCAAACAAACACTTTCTCCCTCTCAAGTCAAAAGCTTTTGTAGAGATAGATATCAATGGCTATCCAAGATGAAGACACGGTTGATCTTGACTTTGCCAGAGTTAAAAAGTTGTTTCATTACTTGGAAACATTGAATACACAGACTAGCAAAAAGATCATGCACCTTCAGTCACTGCAGAAGAATATAGAAGACTTTGAAGAGGTTGTTGACAGGCTAACAAACTCTAAGTTTCGATTAGAAGATCTTGTCAGATTCATGGAGACCGAGAATGAGCTTCACAATTTAACGGAGCTTATCAGGGATATTCATCTTGGAGATGATGAAGGTTTCAACCCTGCAGGACTATGCAGTGATGCAGCAAGGAAGCGGTTCTTTGATAAGGTGATGAAGGCCTTGGGAGAGATGATGGAGTCCTATTCATCACAAGATCAAGATGATAAACTTGAACAAGAGGTTAAAAGATTGGAACAAGCTTTAGGCATAACGATAGCTGCTGCAAGTACTAGTGGTGTAACATTCAAGAAAGAAGAAGGTAGTGAGGCTTTAGCTGGTGCAAGTATTATCGGCGTAACATTCAAGAAAGAAGAAGGTGGTGAGGCTTCAGATTTAGAAGAGCAAAAAATGAGGAGTAAATTTGAAGAAGGACTCAAGAAAGAACGAGACAGTGGAAAGAAGAGTTTGATGGAGTACATAAAAGAGTGTAATGAATCTGATAAAGAACCTGGAGTTATGAATGCACTAATGGTTCAAGCAGTTAAAGTTGGGATTGAGCTGTCTCGTTTGATCATTGATTTCATGTTTATGATGTTGGGGCAAGAACAATGGGCAGAAAAGATTGGACTTGTCAAATCTTCACTCAAAGGCTGCTGTATTGAAGATGAGAATTCCATGGTGATTAAGAAGATTCTCAATCTGCTGGAAATGGCAAAAATTGATGAACCAATAAAAGGAAAGTGGGCTGGTATGGAGCAAACAGAACTAGATGAATGCAATCAGAAGGAAAGCTTGAACAGAAAAAGCCATATTGATGACCTATTTGACGAATTCCTCGACCAAGCTCTAGGTCTACTCTGTCGTCAATTCATTGAGCTAGCTCTGAATTTGGAATCTTTTATGAGTCATCCACTTCTCCCCAAATCAGAGGACTTAATGAATGTGGTGCTGTCTGAATTCAAATGTCGTCTCGAGCAATCTGAGGAGAAGCTGAAGTGTATAGGGGAGGATATTAATAAATTGAAGGCAATGTTTTCATCCAAAGTAGACGATAAGGACGAGAAGATGACTGAAGTTCAGATCTTTGTAGAGTCAATGATAGCTGAACTGTGGAATCAATCAGAATCTTCATAGGAAATGGAGTGAAAGGTTTGAGGCTCAATTTTCCTACTCTTATAGTGTCCAAAGCTCCCACGCAGAGGTTAAGAAGGTGCAAAGGTTGAATAATGATAGATTAGATATAAATTTCTGTTCTGTTTACTGATTTGATGTTATGGGATTTCTTTAGTTTTGTTGGTAGTAGCACACACTGCTTGTTAGTTGTTTGGGGCAGAGATTAAAACACCAATTGTACTTGGAAAATGGATTGATTCTGAATTTGTAAATTTTTGCCAAATAAACATGTTTTTGATAATGGTAGATAGTTGATGAGGAATTTGAGTTCTGGTTTCTGTATTTTGCTCAATGTCAACAACTTACTTAAAAGATGTGAGTGAAAATTTTGTAAAAGTTTCTTGGATACTTTTTAAGTGCTGAACTTAAATGGGAAGACTGTAAATTTGGGTCATTTTAAAGCATATCAACAAAGGATCAAACCTATCTCATTAAAATGCGAAAGAAGAAGACAGAATTTTGTTAATATTCTATTAGTTCAATACAGAAAATTATCTTAAAATGTCTTGGAGTTTGACAGAATATTTGTCTTGGTATGCATGGTCAGTCTTGGAAGGACTGGAATTTGAATGTGATTCTCTTCTGCTAAGTGGAACTCACAATGGCATTTTCTAATCCCCTAAAAAAGAACTTCTATGAAGTAACTCTGATATAATAGAACCAGTGTGCATGAACTTAAAATATCAAAGTTGTGTCAAGACTCTGAATTCTTGTAAGCTTGACCGATGGTGTTGATAACTAGAAGGAAAAGTTGATGCCCACAATAAAACAACACTTTGAAAAGCAGCATTTCACATGGACAATACAGAAAAACCTGTGTATTCTTTGTAATGAATTCTAAGTAGCAGCATTGTACCAAACCATGTTCTGCATTTAGCCTTTCTCAAAACACATTCATCTAATGTGCACCACCCACACAGCTGCGGTTTGCTGCCTTTATAAGGAAAACCTGCTTTTACCACAGAATAGTAGAAAATAATTTATATATATATACATATATAGCACTTTAGAACTTGTGAGACATTGTTTTATTGCTTCTGCATTTATCGTTGTCCCAGTTTTCAAAAGTCATCAACTAGGTATATTCACTGGAGTGTGTATAATTGTGGGTTTAGTTACCTCTCTCACTGGAGAAATGAGGAGAAGTTGGATAATTTGATTTAATCCAAAAAGTACTGCAATTGCAGAGTATCCCATGTTGAAGAAAGTCCAGCATCAGTCTAGTCCATCATTCTAATATCGACATTGGGAATTGAGAGTGAGACTATAATGCTAGGTAGTTATCTTATCTACCACATATATAAAGGACAAGCAGTTCCACACTCCATACCCTTTTTTCCTTCTATTTTAGAGCACCAAAATTCTGAACTCCTGCACCAGATTATATTTATTGGTCAAGACTCATCATAAAGAGCCAAAATCCTCTAATCCCTTGAGTTGTTTTCGCTTGGAGCATCAATGTGGAAGACGGAAAATCCAGCATACAAGCAAAGTAAACAACAATGTGACAAGGAAATTAGTATTTTATGCAAACCAGACAAATGAGGATTGTGTATGGACAGAGGACCTACCAGAATTCCTAAACCAGATCCTTGATTATTCCATACTTCATGAACAATTTTTTTTTTTTTTTAAATTATCTATATCTACCTTATATCCCCAGAAATAAGTCCTTGAAATTTTAAACATGTCAACAGGTTACCCTTTGGCCCCCTTATTACTACTTTACAAATGACGATTTCTAACGTCACAACCATGTTCAGTATACGAGTCCAAAATAATCGTGGTCCTTCAACATTTAATTTTAAAAAATCCACATGTCAGCATTCTAAAGACAAAAAAACGTCTACCACATCAGTAATTGCCATCCGCTAGTGATGATAAGGTTAAAAGTCAAGGATATAACATTTTTCACAACCATTGACATGGCCTCTTGTAATTGCTACATAGTGAAAATGATGTCAATGGTGGATCCAATGAAAGCATGTTGCTCTATCATGTCAAAAAAAATATTCTCTATTATTACTCGATAGAAAGGTAAATAAGAATCAAACTAAGGACTAAATTAAAATAACCAATATTGCAAGCATGAAATCTAACACATAATTCAGGAACCAAGATTGTGTTTTGGCTCTACATATTTCACTTTTTGTTATCCACCAAGCTTCTCCCCAACAAAACTCACATTAATAATTTCACTTTTTCTCTGAAGTATGTGAGAACAAAAACAACAAAATGCTTACCTCGCATAGTGAGAGGATTTTAAATATACCTGGTAAAACTAAAAACTACTTTTATTAATCTTTTTATGAAACGCATATACATTAGGAGCTATGAACCTATATAAAGCAGTGGGAAAGTGAAATAAGAAAAGAAAAAAAAAAATTCCTCTGATTTACTGGAGACTATGGAACTACCTATTGCTCAAAGGACAAAAAGAAAATTTTGACAATTCTGTGCCACAAAACCCTCCAAGTTGCCGTGCCCATAAAATTGTAACTATTTGGCTACTCTCGTATATATAAGCTATGTATCTTCTTCAAAAATCCTTCTTTAGTCCAGAAAACCTCGCAAACATCTCAAATAGAGGAATATCTTTTAAAGCTCAAATATGCCAGCATGTTCTTCTATTGTTTGGTTATTTTAATAAAGGCAATGGATGCTCGGCAATGACTCCCAAAAGATGCTGCAATAACCAAAACATGCAGCAATAGGAACAAAATTGAATTATGTAGCCTTGCACCTGTTAAGCAAAAACAATCAGAAAATAAATTAAGTAATATTATCAAGTCAAGTAAAACAAGTAATAATTTATTTCAAAAAACAAAGCAAAAATAAAATAAAATCTTTCCAGACATACACAAAAGCCAAAGTAATATGTCAGTCACGTTGCATTAATATGACAATGTATGAAATAAAACCACAAATTGGTCAACTGTACCTAATGAAAGAACAAATCAAACTGGTCTAGTAGATTCACCACTCAATTCTCTTTTTACCAGCTTCAAGATTTCAATAATCTGCAACAAGGGAAAAGCTGGATAGTTAGACTGATGTGTCTATAACATAAAAAGATTAGTATATGCAAATTTATGGTACAGATAGAATTGTTGATTGATAACCACAATAATCGTCATCAACACGTTTCTTTAAGAAAGCAAATTTTTTAAATTTGCCCTTCTTGATATGAGTGTGTTCAATCCAAAACAATTTTATTGCCCTTTTTATCAATGTCAACCTTTTTTCCCATTTTTAAAAGTGATCACAGACAACAAATTTCAGCAATTCAAAGTTGCACAACATGTGGAAAGGTGCGATCTTTATAATTCCAAAGTACGACAAGGAATGTCTACAACACACATGGATTGTTTCGGGCGTGAAAAGATTAATCGGTGTCAGAAAGCAAAAAAACTTGACAGATTTTGAAGCAATACTAAAAAAAGATACAAAGAAGGCTGCCAAAAATGATCGCTAAGAAACAATAATTGATGTTAGAAAATTCGTTGATTCCACACAATAAATTATTGTTAAGAAACAATAATTGATGTTAAAAAATTTATTGAATCCACAAAATAAATCTTCTAGGCCAAGGACTAACCAAAACATAAAAGGAATGCAACCAATGGAAGGAGAAAAGAATCTTACTCCTGGATAATGCTGCAATATTGGTGAATAATGATCGAGTGCAATGTATATTTTTTCAAGAAGGCTTAGAAGAGCATCAACTTCATCACCCAAAAGATCAACCTGAAATTCAAAAATAAAATCCAATAAAATTGCTACAGAAATAAAATAAAAATCCAAGTCCTGAATTATATATAAAGACTACGGATGCAATTAATAATTCTTAACAACATCCTCTGTTTTTTTTTCCTAACAGCAAAAATGTATCTCCAATAAGATTTGATATAATAATTAATTTCCCAATTTACCAGAATTCTAAAATTTATTGTCAGGATGTGCACCATTTTTTTTCTTTTCTTGTCTAATTTTTTTTTTCCAGCTAATCAGAAACAAAGATACTTTCTGGTATTGGATAAATGGTAAACAGACATATCACCAACCACAAGAGGTAGCTCAGATATTTTTTTCCAAATAATGTACAACGAAGCTTGAAGGTAGATCCTAAACAAGTCATGCATATAATTTTCTCTCTAATTTTTCAAAGATGATTAATAGATGCCAATGATGAGCAGATCCAACTTTTCGTCCTTGTTTTGTTTGCATCTCTATTAATCCAATCATTGGTGAAATTAGCGACTCTCAACAGTCTGGTTTTTTTAACTGAGTCACATATTCCTACCCCATCATGACACAACCATTAAGAATTAGAGACTAACAAAAATACCCTAATGGCTCAGTGATGGTAAAATATTCACAAAGAGACTTAAAATCATAACATGTAGCATTGTTAAACCATCTCATAGCATGGTCCTCTATGCAGTGAAAGATAATGGATACTCATATATATATATACATACTAATACTGTTAAGTTCTGTTACCAATATATCTCCAGATAAGCTTTTTTTTTTTTTTTTTGGTAGTTGAAGATGTGTCATTCAATTCCATTTACAAGTAAATACATAATACCCTAGCATGGACTAGATTATAAGACCATAAGATCAAGCTGAAATGCAACAATATGCATCACCTACAACTACTGCAAACTTTCTTATCTACATACCTCAGCTTCAGCCTTTTCAAGGTCAGAACATTTCCTTTCAAGCGTCTGCTTGTACGACAACCCTGTTCTTCGAAGTACATTAGCATTTGGGATAAGCAAATGCGATTCAGAATTCAAATTCTCCAACCTGAAAAGAAATGCACATTGTCTAAAGTGACTTTCAAGTCAATAACATCAATCTAAAATTCACTTAAAACTTGCAGATAATGATGATGAGGGAAAAAAATAAAAACATACAAAGCATATATAATGCTATCCAAATAAAGGACATATTCTAGAATCTAGATGAGTTCTGATCTTCCAGCAAACAGGATTCTTCAAGTCTCAGTTTATGTAAATCTTACTCATATATCAACATGAAGCAGATTGGTTGTGTACTTAATATTTGTCACTCCTGTGCTACCTCTTTCACCCACTTAAAGAACTAAAATCACCATTTAATAGATCATACACATGCATATGTGGGTTTTTATGTTAATAAGACACATATATCTTCTAAATTTAACCAGCTATCCTCAATGTCAATAATTATGCCAGAGCACAAAATAACACACACAATAGTCACTATTAGCTCAGAGTTTCTAATATATTTTTAAAAAAAATAAAGTTTAAAAAGTTAACAATTATTACCTCAAACTGATATTTGATATATTTTCTGTTACTCTACATTCAAAACCATCAACCGCATTTGACAATCCCTGTGCAAGAGCAATTAATAACTTCATTTGCTTCTGATGCTCCCTTTCTTTATCGTTGACCAATGACAAAGCATTCTGCTTCTCTTGGGCAACAGCATGAATCATTCTTCTCTCCTCATCAACTTCCGTCAACTGTTTCATTTTTTGTTCAAGCTTCTGATTTAAGTCACATTTCTCCACCTTATATATTTCAATTTGCTCTAATGCCTTACTCATTTGATCCTGTACATTATCAAGCTCTTGACAAGCTAACTCAGATCGCTGTTTCTCATTTGCCAATGCAACTGTTGTTTCCTTCACTAACTTCTCCTTTTCTTCAATCAATTCTTCCAGTGATCGTATCTCTTGCTTTAGTCTTTCCTTATCCACAAGCTCCAATCTTAAGGCTGTTTCTTTTTCTAGTGCCTCCATTTCCAGAGAAACTCGAATTTTATTTTCATCAGTATATTTCATGTTCAAGTTACTGACTTTCTCTTCAGCATCTTTCAGGGCTTCTTCGAATATAATCCCACATAGCCCTTGCATGATAATGGACTCTATATCAGAATCTTCAATATTGAAGTTGTTTCTAGGATTAACAAGATAAGAAGCTTCTTTTAATATAATTTCATAAATTTCTCTCATTATATTACAATTCAAATCTGACTCATCAGTGACGCATTCAATTTGGCCAATTAACTCCCTGAGAACACATTTATAAACATCTTCACAAATTAAAGCTTTAATTTGGGCATCTTCTACAGCACACAACAACTTTGCCTCAAATAGTTGGTGTTGAGACATTTTCTCTGCAGCATCAGAAACTTGTGCTAAAAGGCATGTGACTTTCTTTTTCTTATCTGCAAGCAAGTCTCTAAGCTGGCGATTTTCTGATTGAAGGGATTCCAGTCTGTCCTTCAAACTGACAAGATTTTCAGCCTTTTCATTAAATGCAAATGACATCTTATTTTCCAAAAGAATTCCATCCAACTTTGAAATGAAATGGGGAATTTTTCTCTTTAATATGTCAAGCTCATTATCCTTCTTCAACGGTGATGCAGATCCCCTTTCCTTCATACACAGTATTTCCCGCATCAGTGTAAAATTTTTTTCAGTTATCTCTTGCACTTTAGACTCATGATTTCTCCTCATGTTGGTCATCTCAGTGATCAATTCATCTTTTGACATTTGCTTTAGTTTGGCAGGATCTGAATTTTCTGGGATATTACTATTTGAATCTTCATGTTTGCCATTTCCTTCCCAAATCAAAAAGGATGATGTAACACTATTGCTTAAGCTTTTGCTGCGGAAATGATCAGCCTTTTTATCATTACTCCACTCCCCACTAATCTCTAAGGACCCCAGAGAAGTTAGTGGCCGACTTTCATGAATAGACAGTGATTTTGAAATGGCATCCAATTCCTGCCGTAAACTTGAGATATCATTAATCTTTTCAAGCCAATTCACATTTTCATTACCGCCAAATTGCACATTTTGATCCCAAAGTCTTTCTTCAAACCCTTCTTGAAGACTCCGAATGCAATTCTTAATTACCATACCTTCAATTTCTGCTTTAAACTCTTGATCTTGTTGCCATGAACAGAGTGATTCCCTAGACAACCCAAACATATCTTCCACTTGTTCATGAACCATGTCAAAAGTAGCATTTAGACTTTCAAGCATTTCATCCACATCAATCCATCTGGATGCCTTCTCCGGAAGAATACCACCCAATCCCAGCAGCTCAGAACCAGAATTAATCTTCCTAATAGAACTACACCCTCTTACACCATCAATTGCTTTCTTGAGCTTCTTGAACTGCTCTTTAGCCACATTTCTTAGGCTCCCCAAAGATTCTTTCATTCTATCGTGCTCTACAAAAGCGTCTGGACAGTTGCAATACATCCTGTGGTGACTTGTGCTTTTGGACTCATGGTGTGTCAAAGCAGATCCCAAAGATTCATTTTCATCTGCACCCACATGGTTAAGATGTAGCATATGCTTCAATTTTTCCACCTCCAACTCTTTCTGGGCAATTTTCTCAACTGCTTCTTGTTCTACTGCATCAACCGTGCCCTTTATGACAGAGTCACTCACCATCCTAGAAATAGTCAACCGATCATCGATATCTTGAAAATATGAGTCCATTATCTCAAGGATCTCATCACCCGATATCTCACTTACTTGAGAGTTATCAACATGCTGCCCCAACCCATCACGGCACAGAGCCACATTAGCATCCATA
Organism: Quercus glauca; assembly: GCA_023736055.1. NCBI lineage: Eukaryota > Viridiplantae > Streptophyta > Magnoliopsida > Fagales > Fagaceae > Quercus > Quercus glauca. Next base: position 71,872,781 of record CM043319.1, read on the forward strand.
ACCCTTACGTCCTCCATAATATACCAAAAAGCCTATTTACAGCTTAATCACTTATGAGATTCCATACCAGACTTGCAAAACTGCAAATATAAAGAAAAAAATAAAGAACAAAAACTATAATGAAAATATTCAGAAATAACTGTAAATCACATTTTCTTTTTTCTTTTTCTTTTTTTTATGGGAATAAATCACATTTTCCTATTCTGCAATATAATGGGTACCTATAATTCTTGTAAAATATGAGCCAAATCACAAAAGGGTCTCTTTAGTTACTGAGAAATTTGGGGAAAACAAAAACCAAAACAGAGTCTTGAATCTAGTGCATTCAATTCTCTCCATACCCACAAACTCAAGATTGAAAATTTAACAACTTAACTAACCCAAGTAGTTGTATTTGGGGCCCAAATACCCAACTGAGTTCAAAAGTCTATACCTTTAACAACCACTATTATTTTCCTTCATTTTCTCAACAACCAAACACACACCCAAAAGCTGAAACCACCAAAAATGAACTGACAACTTAGCTTAAACTCATTAACACTGCTTATTATTAGTTCAAAAGAAAAAAAAAGAACCAAAAAGATATGAACTTCAGCAACAAAGAATACTTACTGGTGAAGAAGATAAAACCCAAGTAGACAGTAGTAGTGGGAGAAACCTTATTTCCCTCGAAAACTTAAGGTTCAGAAAGTGTTTGAAAATCCCAAAATGGGCATTGAAATTTAAAAAAAGAGTTTTTTTTTTTCTTTTTCTTTTTTTTTGGGTGAAGAAAGGCTGCCTGATCTTTGTGTGTCTGTTCGGTTTGTTGTTCAGTTTTGGCTTTTAGGGTTTTGAAGAAGATTATATAAAAGCTGGGGGCAGACAGACCATTTTGGTGAGCGGGAGAGAAGTCCTTGCTTGTAAATTGGCCCCATAATACCAGTAATTTACCCAAGTTGCCCCCTTTTTTACTTCAAGAACCAAGACTACTATGCTAATGTCTTTTTGAGTGTTTTTTTTTTTTTTTTTTGGAGTGAGTATAGTTATTGGTCTAAATCAGAGAGTTTGTTTGTATTAGCAAACTAGTGTTAGGTGAATAAAATTCTTTATTGTTTTATTTATATTTCCAATGATGTTATGGTTTTTCTCTTTTGTTTTTTTCTTTACCCAAAATTTATGTGGTTAAAAGTTAAAACTTAACTTATATTCTAACAAAGAAGAAATGGACTGTTGACTTTGATTATAATAAGTCATGAAATCTATAAAGTCATCCTCTATATATGGTTTGATTATTGACTATAAATTTTTTGGTTTTTTTTTTTCTCTCTTGTATAATCTAGATTAGAGATAGTAACATGGCTTTCTTTATTTATTTATATATATATATATATATATATTGTGAGAGAATGGCTTTTCTTTATCTTTAATATTAAGAAGATTAAGATAATCCCTTTTCATAAATCTTGACCCAAAAAAAAACAGTTCACATAATAAGTATATATACATATATATATATATATATATATATTTTTGTTTTTTTGAGAAGGACATAATAAGTATATTTGAATCAAACATCTATCTTAATTTCACTTCTGCCCAAGTAAAAGACTTGAGAACATTTTTTGTGATCATTTGTTGAGTGAAGAAAGCGTTGACTAATTATATTGATTAATGTGCTCATGAAATTCGAAATTTTCAATTTATTTAGTGGCTTCAGTCTGGCATGAGAAGGGAAGATCAAATGCAAGTCAATGAAAGATAATAGAATTGCCATTAAATCATGGCAAATTATCATGGGCCTTTCTCTCTCTTTTTTCTTTTTCTTTTTTTTTAACTAATTGTGATAAAGTCTAGGCATAAAACTTTGATGAGAATAAAGCGATGAGCATCAAGGATTTAAGATCTTGGGCCAAGCAAGGTACCATTTCTACATTTGTACTGTTACTTACTGCTGCTACATTTAAATAATTGCAGCATTGCTTTATTAGTTAGACCAAGATTTAGGTTTAAGAATCTTTAATAGTAATATGTACAACTGCAGGAGCAAAAATAATTGTTTATTTAACAATCATGTTCATCATGATCACTAATAATGCTGTTTCTTTCATCTCTTTCTACTACTTTACACCTTATATTTGTCATTTAATAGAACTATTCTAAGTGAAGAAGTTTCAAACATCTGGCCCACCAAGAAAGAAAAGAAAAGAACTTTCTTAGTGGAGAAAGACTGGACTGTCCTCATTTTCAATGAAATTCAGTTTAAAACTTTCAGTTGGTTTATGCTGTACCGGAAATAAGAGCTGCTGAGGATTGAGACAGCAAAAAGGCTTGAGAGTACCAATATCCACATAGAGTGGTAATAGTTACACGCTGTATTTGTGTACGAAAACACAAACACGATTCTACCATTTTATCATTATAACTGAAACTGTGTTTTGATCTGGAGTATATACGGAAATGTATAACTTAACGTTTGCTATTCATAATGAATCGTGATCTTTATTTTTTAAGCCATAACAATTAACCGAGCGCAAAGCATGACATGGTTGATGATTTGTATGATATATACTGGCCCTACTGGGGAAACATTGGACCACAGTTACAACCTTGTATAACTTTTCTCCATAGCACCGCCAATCATGCTTTTTGACTGTTGATGTATTGGGATCCTAAGCTTTTATAATAAAGATGGAGCGTCAAACGGATGGCCCATGTACTCAAAATCTCTCTCTCTCTCTTTTTTAAAGATTTCTAAAGACCCGCTAAAGCATTGCCAACCCACCGCCCCACTTTTTTCCAATGTATCTGAGTCACATTGACATTTACAAGATGATAATTTCCCATTGGTGGAGAATGGCTAAAAGCCTTGGAAATTTGGCTTAAGTGTTTTCTTTTTCTTTTTCTTTTTCTTTTTTAGGTTAAAATATAACTTACTCACATGTAGTTTGTCTGAAATTTAAGTTTTTTATATGTAATTTGAAATTTAACACTTTACTCACCTGAGGTTGGCTTAGTTAGGGTTTTGTAACCTAGCTCTATTTAAAATATGACTAAATATATAATTTTACTTTACTTTTATGTCTCTCCTCCAAAAACACAAAAAACATAAAAACATAAAATAAAAAAATATTGGTAAAGTTTTTTTTTAAATTAAAAGCCACTTTTGCCTAAGCTAAAGTCCACTCCATTGGTTGATCGTCCAACTCAATTGATTGTGGACTCCCATTCTTCAGTTCAGTCCACAAACAAACTTCCTACAAGCAAATCAATGTACCAAGGTACCAGTGATTAATGATTTACAATTTTTTGTATGTATTGGATACTCTAAAATAAATGAAGGCCGAAAGAAAGGTTGTGAGCAGTGGGCCAATGACTTTACACAAACTAATTGCGTGGGAGATTTCAAGATAGAACATGCTTCTCAATTGAAAGGATGTATGGTATGAACACACTATCAATGGATTACTTAGCAAAATAAAATTAGTAGTTGTAAACATTATCATCAAATTAAAAGACAAAACTACACGATGCTTTTCAATCACAAGCAATTATATTTGGTGTTGTGTTCAATATTGTTCTCTAAACATTGGAGGGGTATCCTTCAAAGCAGCTGTGCCCAGTCCTTTAAAGATTCCCAATTGTTCCTTCAAACAAGTATTCAAGTTTATGATCATAAATCCTGTAGATATACTACTTTAATCTAGTATTGGAACTATAGAGTCACTCTAAAACTTAACCAGCAAAAAAAGGAATCAATAAGAAATTCCAATGTATTTGAACATATACAAACAAGTATATCAATGCATACAACCCAGTAAATCAATGACAGAGAGACTTCATGTAGCGGTATATAATTTTTTTAAAACTTTACCAACATCTTTTTGATCTTATATTTTTATGTTTTTTGTATTTTTGGATGAGAGAGACACAAAAGTAGAGCAAAATTACATATTTAGCCCTATTTTTAACAGAGGTAGGTTATGGAACCCTAACTAAGCTAACATCAAGTGAGTAGCCACAAGAGGTTAAGTTGTAATTTTCCCTCTTTTTTAAATAAGAACACTGAATCAAATTTATAAAGATAAGATAGCATTTGTGAAGAGAAAAAAAAGTGTAGATGGAGAATGGAGGTTAGAGACGAGCAAAATGATGATGGTCTTTCATTAGAACGTTAATTATTACATAATGGTATGTGCAGAGTGTGAGCGTCATGTCAATTGAAATTGTGTTTTGGATGTTTTCAATTAAATTATGAAATCGTGTTTTCAAAACATGATTTTACGATTTCAAAATTATAATTAAAATTATGTTTTCAAAACACAATTTCCAATGTTGTGTGTACAAATGTGTACAACTAGTAATGTATAACAAACATTAAGGTTATGTTTGGCAACAGTTTTTGTTTTCTATTTTCAAAAACTTTTTTTTGGGAATTTAAAGAAAAAGCAATTTTCTTGTATTTTTTAAATCAAAAACATGTTTGGTTAGTTGAAATTTAAAAAAAAAAAATAGTTTTTTGAAGGAAAAAAATAAAAAAATATTATAATATGTTGTTACTAGGATTTGAACTTTAATGCTAACTTATTAAATGAGACAGATTTATTAAATTAAATGCGTATTTTCATTGACTTTTGAAAATTAGAAACTGAAAACAGTCTTTTGCATGTTTTCAGTTTTCTTCATAAATTGAATTTTGAGAACAGTTTTTGTTTTTAGTCCATTTTGGGTTGCCAAACAAGTTTTTTAGTTTCAAAAATAGAAAAAAAAAATTGAAAACAGAAAATAAGAGGAAAAAACAGTTACCAAACATACCCTAATGTTTTCGTTATTTGGTAGAACAGAGATCAAGAAAGAAAGAGAAGAGGATGGATGCCAATTTCACATAAGTCCACCATAACTTCACAATTAAAAACCAAATAGAAATATAGTGTATGAATATTTTAAATATATATATATAATTTATCACTTTATCTTAAGAAAGATGGGACTCAAATAATGAAGAAAAATAGATCCATTTTTTCGTCTATGATGGTCACAAAATGCATGTGGTATATATGTTACAAGCTATAGTGGACCTCTCTTTCATCTCTAAAAAAATAACGTATGTCTTTAGTGTGTAATCTTAGTCCAATTGCTTTAAGAGCCTAAAGGAAGTCCTCTATCAACTTACCATCCCTAAGCCTCTAAGAGATCTCACATCTAACTCCTCCAAGCTTTTACAAGCTCCTTGAGTGCCAAAAAACACCATGTGTTCATCTTCACTTGCTATCCAAGTTCCATGGGCTATCGCTCGTGTGATTTACACCATGGCTACTAGCCACATTGTGTTGTATGGGCTATTAAGTTGTCCACTTACACTCAAATCATGCTGCAATGATATTTCCAACATCATGTGTATGAGAAAGGGCAACTATTATATCAATGGTGAACTGCAAACACTTAGAACTCAAACATGCATTTGTTTTAGGACCATGTCCATGTGTAATCACCTCGGCTACATTTTCCAAATAAATGATGTGTGCTTTCTCTACGGTATTAGGATTCTTAGTGCATACCAACAACCACCATACAATATCAAAACAAGTTGATAGGGGTATTTTTTACTAAGAAAATTTCCTAACTCTTTGACCCTTCAGGATAAACATCTCACCCAAGACCCGCCGGAACAAACATCTCGTTCAATCTCTTTGAGACCCAACGGGACAAGCACCCCTTTCTCCTTGGGACCCGTCAGTACAATATCTCGATCGGTCTCCCGAAGACCCTTCTTGGCAACATCTCCTTCAAGCCCGGCAACCATGGTGCATTACCTGTACCTCCGTCGTCGGTCCTACAATATTTTACGTGTTCTCCACTCATGCCCCCTATATGGAAAGAACTTGTATGCCACACACAAAGACCCTATTACATATTTATATCCTCCCAGCATGAGAAAAAAAGCCCTAGGACCTCATGGCCTTAACTTAAAATCTATTTCTACTACTTTACACCTTATATTTGTCATTTAGTGTGTGTTTGCTCAGGGATGAACGTGCGTTTTGCGTTTTTTATGCAGCATCAATATTTTATACGTCTCACAACACTATTCACACCTTTAAAAAATATTTTGTTACAATATTTCCAATAATAAGTTTTCAGTTTTTAACAAATAAGCAATATCCAAATACACCCTTTTGTCACTTAGTGTATATTTGGATAGTGCTGAAAAGCACTTTTCAGCTGCGTCCCACATTTTCCAGTGGGTCCCGTGCACTGTTCACGGGACCCGCAAGTACTTTTTTCAGCAAAAACAACTTCAAAATTAGGTCCGACAGTACTATTCACACATTTAAAAATTATTTTGCTACAATGATTTCAGTTTTCAATTTTTTGTTTTCAACGATAAGCGAACACACCCTTAATAGAACTATTTTAAGTGAAGAAGTTTGAAACATCTGGCCCACCAAAAAAAATAGAAAAGAACTTTCTTAGTGGAAAGACTGGACTGTCCCCATTTTCAATGAAATTCAGTTTGAAAATTTCAGTTGGTTTATGCTGTACAAGAAATAAGAGCTGCTAATGATTGAGACAGCAAAGGGATGGAGAGTACCAATATTCATAAAGAGTGGTAATAGTTACACACTGTGTCTGCGTATAGGAGAACACAAACACGATTCTACCATTTTACAATTATAACTTAAATTATGTTTTAATCTGGAGTGTGTATAACTTAAGGTGTGTTATTCGTAATGAATAGTGATCTATATTTTTTAAGCCATAACAATTAACCGAGCGCAAAGCTTGACATGGTTGATGATTGTATGATGTATACAGGGGAAACATTGGATCGGACCACAGTTACAACCTTGTATAACTTTGCTCCAAAGCACCGTCAGTCATGTTTTTTGACTGTTTTCATGTACTGGGATCCTAAGCTTCTATAATAAAGATGGAGCGTAACGGATGGCCCGAGCACTCAAAATCTCTCTCTTTTTTAAAGATTTCTAAAGACCCGCTAAAGCATTGCCAACCCACCGCCCCACTTTTTTCCAATTCATGTGAGCCTCATTGACATCTACATGATAAATTCCCAATGGTGGAGGATTGCTAAAAGCCCTTGGAAATTTGGATAAGTGTTTTCTTTTTCTTTTTCTTTTTCTTTTTCTTTTTTAGGGTAAATTACAACTTACCCATGTATAGTTTGACCAAAGTTGTTTACATGTAATTTGAAATTTGACATCATACCCACCTAGAGTTAGCTTACTTAGGAATCCGTAACCCACCTTAGTTTAAAATATAACTAAATATGTAATTTTGCTTTACTTTTATGTCTCTCCTCCAAAAATACAAAAAACATAAAAATATAAAATCAAAAAGATATTGGTAAAGTTTTTTTTTTCTTTTAATTAAAAGCCTCTTTTGCCTAAGTTAAAGCCCACTCCGTTGGTTCATCATCCAACTCAATCAATTGTGGACTCCCACTCTTCAGTTCAGTCCACAAACAAACTTCCTATAAGCAAATCAATATACCAAGTTATAGGCCCTTTTGAATATACACCACTATAAATTTCTTAAAAAAAATCATCTCTCCTCTCCCCGTGTGTGTGTTAAAATACTTATGGCTTATTTGGAAGTTTAGAGAGGGAGGAGAATAGAGGGGAGGGGAGTAGTGGGGAGGAGAGTAGAGGAAAATGATTCCCCTCCATCTTGTTTGGATGTTTTTAAAATTAGTAAGGCGGAAGGGAGTAATTAGCCCTTCCCCTTGTGTAATTTTGTTAATATAATAAGGGTAAATTAGATAATTTACTTGGTCAATAGTTTATGTACTCTACTCTCCCTCCAAATCTCTCCAATTTTGGGGAATTAAAAATGGGGGGTTAGAAGGAGTTGAAACCCCTCCAAACCCCTCCAAACCCCTCTCCCTCCTTCCTTAAAAAACTTCCAAACAAGGTAATTAGATTACTCTCCCTCCCTCTACTCTACTCCTCCTCCCTCTACTCTACTCCCTCTCCTTTTTTAAACATCCAAACAGGCCATTAGTATTCTCAAAAACAAAAAATGTACTAAGGTACCAGTGATTAATGATTTACATCTTTTGTATAGATTGGATACTCTGAAATAAATGAAGGCCGAAAGAAAGGTTGTAAGCAGTGGGCCAATGACTTTACACAAACTAATTGAGTGAGAGATTTCAAGATAAAACATGCTTCTCAATTGAAATGATGTATGGTATGAACACTCAATCAATGGATTACTTAGCAAAAATGAATTAGTAGCTGCAAACATTATCAGCAAATTAAAAGACAAAACTACACGATGCTTTACAATCACAAGCAATTATATTTGGTGCTGTGTTCAATATTGTTCTCTAGACATTGGAGGGGTATCCTTCAAAGCAGCTGTGCCCCACTCCTTTAAAGATTCCCAGTTGTTCCTTCAAACAAGTATTCAAGTTTATGATCATAAATCCTGTAGATATATTACTTTAATCTAGTAATAGTCGCAAACCTGCGAGTTGCACGTAATTTTTTTTTTTTTTTTTTTTTTTGTGATCTCATTAAATATATTTTTTTTAAACCTTACATATGACTTTTTTTTTAAACCTTTACATTACATATATATATATATATATATATGGATAATGTGAATCTTTACAAATACCTTTAAGTAAACTCTATATATTCTACTATTTAGATGCGTAAAACTATAGACTATTACTCCATAATAATAGTTACTAATTAATTTTATCTTTTTTTAATAATCTCATTTATAATGCTTCTTACTATTGTATATTTACTAACTGATGATTTGTATAACAGAGACGTTAAATGAGAGGCAGCATCATTCATTAGATTTTCAAAAAATAACAATGTATGAAAATTATATATGTGGGGTCCAAATTTGTTGGGCCAGGCACCAACTCTCTGTATGGTGAGCCCAACAAATTCCCAACAATAAATTTGTAGAGAATGGGTTAAACAACTGGGCTAGTGGTGGATTTAGCAACGGTCCATATAAACAAAACCAATAATGAAAGAAAAAAGGATTGAGTCAGGCATTCAACAAGTAAAATCCCTTTAGTCCGAAGAGGCTTCCTATTTAAAGGCTTAGTGAATACAATTTTTTCTCCCCCCCTCCTCTGTGAGACTTGCTTCCCTTATATATACACCCTTTTCCCATCTTCACCGCACACTTGTCCTCCATCTAGGCGCCCACTTGAGTACTAGTCACATCAGCCGTTTGCTTTAACCTGCAGTGAGTGGTGGTGGGTGAAGACACACTGTTCAGGTGTCTTCTCCACATAAATGTGGCCAGGAAAGTTGCTGCAGTGCATTAAATATGGCGGTGGCAGCTTTATTGGTAAGATATTTCATGATAGCTACGCAGTTGGACATGTCCGAAGCTCAGCCCTGGCAGGGAGATCTTCAGCATATCTACTCGATCAAGTTCTGGGCAGCTCCGATGGGTAGGGTCCCTTCGGCCCAACCAGGTTGTCTTCGGACGGAGCGTTTGTCCCTTAGGGGTTGCACTTCCACCAGGATGGCAAAGCATTGATACTTTTAACCTCTTCGGACAGAGAGTCGTATTTGAACTGGGCCTCAGGCCCAACATATGGCGTTGGGCTTTCTCACCCACAATAGCCCCTCAAAATTTCACTTTTTACCTCGCATCCGAAGAGAAAAAGTGGGGTTTTGATCTTTTGCCAACTGAAGGCACTGAATTTTGACTCCACACGTGTGTGCGCATGAATTTAGGCGCCTTCTTTATAACCGCTGCTGTCGCGCCGTTTCCGAGGCGTCATTAATTGCTCCAGGCGGCGTCTTGTCCCTGAAATCTAGCGGCTCATTTCAAATCAACGGACGAGATTTTCCTCAAAATTTCGGGCGGGATAAGTCCCACCACTTTACCTGCCACTATATAAAGTCCCGAAGGGGATTGTCTTCTCACTTTGCAAACTTCAGAACCCCCAGCGAACTCAAGCGTTCAGACTCTCAAAGCCCTTCCTGTCATCTGCTTCAACTCATTCCAGAATCCGCTACGATCTCCCCGCAAGGCCAAGAAAAACATTCTTCGATTCAATCCTACGTAAGTTCCTTTCTTCGAGATTTTTTGAAATCTATTCAGATTGCCTCTTCGGCCATTGGTAGATTTTCTTCAGTCGCCGTTCCGCGTTTCCCTCTCTTTAACCTTATTAACAATGGGTAGATTTGAATACCTAGTGGACAGTCCTTCCCAGATAGAGAAGTTTAGGGAGACGTATCGCATCCCTCGGGAAGTGGGCTTGAGGTATTGCTCCACGGAGGGGTTATTACTGGACCGAGAGGTGGGTGAGGTGATAATCCCCATTATCGCCTTCCTGGAGGGAGGAATGACCATTCCCATGGGTCCGATCACCAGAAGTTACCTTACCGCCCATAGGCTTAGTCCTGACTAGTGCGCACCCAATACATTTAGAATTTTAGGTGCAGTTGATGACCTAAACCGCCACTTAGGCTTGGGATTAACCTGGTACGATGTGGTACACATGTACGAATGTCGTACCAAAGAAGGGGCGGGATACTATCTAAGTTCCCGATCCGATGTCGTCAGACTCCTCTCCGGTCTCCCCAAGTCCAACAAAGGGATGAAGGACGATTATCTGATCGTCTCGGGTGCCTGGCATGATGGGATTCATTGCCCAACCCAGCCAGGAGCGCCGGGTGGGACATTCCCCCTTGAGCTTTTCTAACTTTTTTGCTTCTAGCTGTTCGGACTTCCTTTCGCCATATTGCAATCCTCTGACAGTTCTATCGCCATGTTTACAGATAGAAGGTACGTAACTCCTCGGCTGAGTCTCACGAATACTGCGGCCTTGAACTACCTTCTTCGGTCGGAGATTTTCGTGAGTGAAGACGGATAGCTTAGGTTTGTTCCCCTCATCCTCGGCTACACCCCGAAGTCTGAACTCCAGCCGAGAGGCAACGCAATAACACTCGGGGATCGCCGAATAAACCGCATTGACGTGGCACGGAAGAACTTTTTAGCCCCCTTCGACCTCGCCCCGGTGCCCCATCCTAATCCGCAAGGTATACCGGTGCTCGTTCAGCCCGTTCAACAAGTTCCCCTTGAACCGGTAGCAGAGGAGGAAGGAGTTTCTTCTACCCCTTCGCTTGACCAGCAGATCGACCAGTTTAAGTTCGAAGAGGAAACCTCGGGGGAAGTCGAAATTTTGGCTGCCGACGAGGTGCTTGATAGGCACTCAGCTGCTCCGCTCTTAAATCTAGCCCTGCCAGACGATTCTGAAGAAGAAGACATACAGAGCCTATCGAACTTGTTGAAAAACAGGAAGCCGAAGGATGTGGCCAAGGGTACTGGCACTTCCCAGCCCAAGGTCAATCTTCCACCACCACCCCCTCCTCCTCCAGCCCAAAGAGATCCTGGACTAAAAGCGCTACCCGATCTGAAGAAGAAAAGGGTGGTGACAGAGGTGACTGATGTTGAGGAGGGGGAAGTGGTCCCTCCGAAGGGCCCTAAGCAGCAGAAGACGACCCATGATACGAGGGGCAAACGGGCGTCTTCTACTGAGAGCCGAGAAGAGAACTTGGCCGCAGACGTGCGGCGAAAGACTCAGGCGTGGTCTCCAAAACTCACACTGGATGGCGCCGCCATCCCATACGATGCGTCCCTGCGAAACTACGCTGGTGGGAAAGCAGGGCGCATAGCAGAAGCGTTGGAGAAGCCTCTCCTCCTTCCGAAGGACATGGAGTCCTATCGGCGCTTCACCGAACAGGAGCTTTTTCTGTCCCTAAAAATGGATTTAGGAATGGTGAGATAAGTGATTATTTTGTAGCCTTCATGTGCTTTCGTGATTTAACGCAAAATTCTTTGGTTGCCATGCAGATCGCCCAGCAAATTTTTGTAGCCGAAGAATGGAACAAAGATAAAGATATTAAAGTGCAGGCTGAGGCTCGATCCAGGGAGGAGGTGGAGAAGGCATTGGGCAGGGCGAAGGACGACTGCACCCGCATCTCCGAGGAACTGAAGGAGGAGGTGAAAGCAAGGAGGAATGTGGAGCCAGGCCTGAAGAATACCGAGAAGCAGGCCGAGGATGAGCGACAGCAACTATACACTACCGAGATCAATCTGGAAACAGAGAGGACGGTGGTGAAAGAGCTGCGAGCTGAGCTAGACAAAGCTAGGGATGCTGCTAAATTGGCCAAGGAGGACGCTCAGTTGGCAAAGGAAGCAGTTGAGGCCGAGAAACAGGCTGCCTACATGTTGGGGGTGCAAGATACTCAATCTAGGCTGACCGAGGAGTTCGCCAAAGTGTGCAGAGACTACTGCGAAATTACATGGGGCAAATGCCTTGATGCGGCTGGAGTCCCCGCAGAGTCTGCCCTAAGGCAACCCGAGAGCATCTATTATCACCCTGATATAAGTGACCTGCCAGATGCCCCGGAAGCTCCCTCGGCCGGTCAGGATCTCCCAGTCCAAACTGAGGCAAACCCAGCACCCCTTCAGACTGGAGATGCGGGTAGTCCACCAAAAACAGATCTGACGCCTCAAGACAAGGCTTAGGATGTTAGGGTTGTGTAATAGTTAGGACCCTGTATCATCTATTTTGTAATGAAATTGCCCTTGCAATGAAATAGTTTACTTCTGTTCTTTGTTGCTTTTATGGAATATGTTACTCTGTCATTATGGTTAACAACGATAATTATGTTTGACGTAACTTTTGCTTAAGTCTGCATATTCCGTCAAACAACTAATAATGTGGACGGGTGTCAACTAAACACCTGTAAGAATCGTTCGAAGAGTGTTAACTAACCCAAACCATCTGGTCTGAGGACTAAAGGCACAATTGGTTTTAATTTTAAACACTTGAGAAATCGTGAAGGAGTGTTAACTAACCCAAATCATCTGGTCCGAGGACTACAGGCATGATTAGATTTAAGTTTAAACAGTTAGAGGATCATAAAGGAGTGTTAACTAACCCAAATCATCTGGTCCGAGGACTACAGGCACGATTAGATTTAAGTTTAAATACTTGTAGGATCGTAAAGGAGTGTTAACTAACCCAAATCATCTGGTCCGAGGACTATAGGCATGATTAGATTTAAGTTTAAACACTTGTAGGATCGTAAAAGAGGTGTTAACTAACCCAAATCATCTGGTCCGAGGACTACAGGCATGATTAGATTTAAGTTTAAACACTTGTAGGATCGTAAATGAGTGTTAACTAACCCAAATCATCTGGTCCGAGGACTACAAGCATGATTAGATTTAAGTTTAAACACTTGTGAAATCGTGAAGGAGTGTTAACTAACCCAAATCATCTGGTCCGAGGACTACAGGCATGATTAGATTTAAGTTTAAACAGTTAAAGGATCGTAAAGGAGTGTTAACTAACCCAAATCATTTAATCCGAAGGCTACAGGCATGATTAGATTTAAGTTTAAACACTTGAGAGAGACTATCATAACAAAATGCAATCATGACTGAGAGAAGAATTCATTTAATAGTAGTACCTTTTGAGGTTATTTACATTCCACGGCCTGGGCACTACGTGATTATCCAGGTCTTCTAGGAAGTATGCACCAATGTCGGCCCTCAAGGTGATGCGATATGGACCTTCCCAATTCGGCCCCAATTTTCCCCATGATGGATTCTTTGCGTTACCTACCACCTTTCTTAGGACCAGATCACCAGGCTCAAGGGGTCTCAACCTCACATTGGCGTCATAGCCCTGTTTGAGTTTCTGCTGGTAATGCGCCAATCGGACCATTGCGTTTTCCCTTCGCTCTTCAATTAGATCCAAACTCTTTTCTAGCTGCCCATCGTTGTTGGCTGGGTCAAAAGAGCTAGTCCTGTAGGTAGGGAATCCAGTCTCGAGAGGTATAACAGCTTCAGCCCCAAAGGTCATTGAGAAGGGGGTCTCCCCAGTGGACCTGCGAGGCGTAGTCCTATATGCCCACAATACGTGGGGTAGTTCTTCTACCCATCTACCTTTCGCATCATCCAGCCTCTTCTTTAACCCGTTAACAATGACTTTATTAACAGCTTCGGCCTGCCCATTTCCCTGAGGGTAGGCGGGGGTGGAGTATCTATTTGTGATTCCCAGCTCACTGCAATAACTTCTAAAAGCCTTGCTATCGAACTGAAACCCGTTGTCCGAGATGAAGGTATGTGGGACTCCAAATCTGGTGACGATGTTTTTCCAAATGAACTTCTTCACGTCTACGTCCCTGATATTTGCAAGAGGTTCAGCTTCTACCCACTTGGTGAAGTAGTCCGTTCCGACCAGCAAGTACTTCCTGTTTCCTGCTGCCTTAGGGAAAGGGCCTACGATGTCCAGACCCCATTGAGCAAAAGGCCATGGGCTGGATAGTGGATTGAGGTTACCGCCTGGCTGATGTATGTTCGGCGCGAACCGTCGACATTGGTCGCACTTTTTTACGAATTCGTGGGCCTCTCTTTGCATATATGGCCACCAATAACCCTGTGTGATGGCCCGGTGGGCCAAGGACCTACCTCCCGTATGGCTCCCACATATCCCTTCATGCAATTCTTCCAGTAGTGACTCAGCCGCTTCAGGGTGCATGCACAGTAAGTACGGACCCGAATAGGAACGTTTATAAAGTTTCCGTTCCTCGGACAGCCAGAACCTTGTGGCTTTTCTTCGTATTTTGTCCGCTTCTCCTTTTTCTTCGGGCAACACATCATCCTTCAAGAACTTGATGATGGGATCCATCCAGCACGGGTCGGTTCTGACGCAATGAACTTGGAGTGACTTTTTTCTTACTTCCGTAGGCTCCTGCATGTCCTCAATGAGGATAACCCTCGGCAATGCCTGTGCCGAAGAGGTGGCGAGAGTGGCTAAAGAGTCTGCATGTGTGTTGCCGCTTCTGGGGATGTGCTGCAGGTTAAAATATTCAAACTCTGATTGCAGGGACTTAACTAGGCTCAAGTACCCCTGCATCCTCTCGTCCTTCGCCTCAAATTCTCCCTGTACTTGGCCGACGATTAATCTCGAGTCCGAGAATACTTCAACCGACTTTCCCCCCATCCTTCGTACCATCCTCATCCCCATCAGTAGAGCCTCATATTCTGCCTCATTATTCGTTGCTGAGAAATTCAACCTTAAAGCCTTTTCGATGGTAATTCTTTCTGGGGTTATCAGCACAAGCCCCACTCCAGAGCCCCTTTGATTTGATGCGCCATCAACGTACACCTCCCAGGGCGAGGGACTCCGTGAGGAGACCATGCCAACGGTCCTACTCTCGGCGGCCAGCGTTGGGGTTACTTCCTCTAAAGGGGGCTCTGTGAATTCTGCGACCAAGTCCGCAAGGACCTGGCCCTTCACCGACGTGCGGGGCATGTACTTGATATCAAAAACCCCAAGCATCGTCCCCCATTTGGCAATTCTTCCTGTGTAGTCCGCACTTCGGAGTATTGCTCTAAGTGGGAGCTGGGTAAGGACTACGATGGTGTGAGCTTGAAAATAGTGGGGCAGCTTCTTAGTACCCAGCACAACAGCCAGAATGGCTTTCTCTAGGGGCAAATAACGAGTCTCAGCTTCCTGCAGCGATTTGCTCACATAATAGACTGGTTTTTGCACGCCACAGTCTGTTCGGATCAGCACCAAGCTTACAGCACTAGGAGCCACAGCAATGTAGGCAAACAAGACTTCATCTGGCTCGGGACTGGACATGATGGGAGGTCTAGCCAGGTAGTCCTTAAGTTGCTGGAAAGCAATAGCACATTCCTCCGTCCATTTGAAATCCTTCCACTTATTGATTAACGAGAAAAAAGGCCTACACCTGTCGGCTAATCTGGAAATGAACCTGTTAAGGGCAGCGGTCATCCCAGTCAGCTTCTGGATTTCCTTGGGGTTCCGAGGAGCTCGCAAGTCGTTGATGGCCTTTATCTGGTCGGGGTTAACTTCGATTCCCCTGTGAGTGACCATATACCCCAGGAACTTGCCTGATCCAACACCGAACGAACATTTGGAGGCATTCAAGCGTAGTCTGTGTCCCCTCAGAATTTCAAAGATATCCCGAAGGTCCCCAATATGTTCCGTGATAACCTTGCTTTTAACCACCATGTCGTCAATATAAACCTCCATGCTTTTGCCCAGCTGTGGCTCAAACATCCTGGTCATCATTCTCTGATAGGTAGCCCCGGCATTCTTCAAGCCAAACGGCATTACCTTGTAGTGGTAATTTCCTACAGGGGTTACGAAAGCCGTTTTGTTCTGATCTGCGAGGGCCAGTGGTATCTGATGATAGCCTTGAAAGGCTTCTAAGAAACTCATCCGAGGGTGCCTAACAGTAGCGTCAACTAGTTGATCTATCTTTGGCATGGGAAACGGATCCTTCGGACAAGCTCTATTGAGATCAGTGAAGTCCACGCACACCCGCCATTTCCCACTTTTCTTTTTTACCACCACTGTGTTGGCCAGCCATTCGGGGTAAAAAATTTCCTTAATGGCCCCTGCCTGCTTGAGCCTCGTTACCTCCTCCCTGACTGCATCTACGTGTTCCTTCGATGGTCACCGGAGCGGTTGTTTCTTGGGGACTATGGTGGGATCTACGTTTAGATGGTGACAAACGAAATCTGGGCTTACCCCCGGGGCTTCCGCAGGGTCCCATGCAAATACATCAACGTTTCCCCTGAGGAATTCTATCAACTCTCCCTTCTCCTGAGGAGGCAGCATAGATCCGACTTGAAAGAACTTCTCTGGATCGTTATCAACAACTATCCTTGCTAAGCTTTCGCACTCTGCTTCTCCGGCCGAAGCTCCGGTGTCCGGCGCCGAAGGTTTTAATTGCTATAAACTCTCCTTGTTACAGTTTGAGGGCTCGGCATGTTGCTCGTGCTGGATGGCTGCCACTAGACATTGCCTGGACATAGCCTGATCCCCTCGGATTTCTTCAACTATCCCCTCGGAGGGGTACTTAATCTTCTGGTGCAGTGTGGAGGATACAGCCCCAAGGGTATGAAGCCAAGGTCTGCCTACAATAGCGGTGTAGGGTGAGTAGGCATCCACCACTATGAAATCTACCTCCACAATCTCAGTACCGGTTTGCACAGGCTGTCTGATCTGCCCCCTCGAAGTGATCACATTTCCATCAAAACTGACTAAAGGGGAACTGTACGGAGTCAAGTCTTCGAGGGACAAGTTTAGCCCCTTATATAGGTCTGGGTACATTATCTCTACAGCGCTGCCCTGATCCACCATCACCCTTCTCACGTCGTATCTGCCTATTCTCAGAGTGACTACCAGGGCATCATCATGCGGTTGTACAGTTCCTATTTTGTCCTCTTCCGAAAAGCCCAAAACTGGGACGTCTGTCCTAGGCCTCTTCGGCTCTCTGTTAACCTTATCCGAGGGCACTCGAGCAACTGACAATATCCTGGATGGGCAAGACCCTGTCCTCCCTGGTGCAGTAAAAATAACATTGATCGTTCCCAAGAGAGATTTTACAAAATCACCCCTCCTGGGCCCCGTGCTTGTTTAATTTCCCTGACCATATGAGTGGTGCAGGAGGTGCTTTAACCTGCCTTCGCCGACCAGCTGATCCAAATGATCCCACAGGCTCCTGCAGTCTTCGGTAGTATGCCCATGGTCCAGGTGATACTGACAGTAAAGATTGTGGTTGCGCCTTTCAGGGTTTCCCACCATCTTGTTCGGCCTTTTGAAGAATGATTCATTTTTTATCTTATCCAGGACTTGGTGCACTGGTTCGCGAAAAACTGCATTGACCGTCTGGAAGTTCGCTGTACTTTGTCCGGCCCAGTCCTTCCTCGGCCTGTTGTGATTCTGCCTGTCCGACCTGAAATCCCTCCCCTCCTGAGGGATAACCTTCTCCTTTCCCTTACTCTGCTGCTGATCTTCCTCAACTCTTTTGTACTTATCGATCCTGTCCATCAACTGACGTATACTGGTGGCAGGCTTGCGCGTCAAAGACGTTCTCAAGGGATGTTCAGTGGGGAGACCCAGTTTAAAAGAGCTAATAGCCATCGATTCACAATCTTCCTCTACCTCATTGTACGTTTCCCAAAATCTATCCGAATACGACTTCAGAGTCTCGTTCCCTTTCATGCTGACGGACAACAGCAAGGCCACGGACTGAGGAACCCTTCAGCAAGTGACGAAACGGGACCCAAAAGCCTGGGTTAGCTCTTGGAAAGAGCTAATAGTGTTTGCTTTCAGACTATCGAACCATCTCATGGCTATTGGTCCCAAACTGGAGGGAAAAACTTTGCACATCAGGACTTCGTCCCTGGAGTGAACTGCCATCCGCTGGTTAAAATGACTCACGTGTTCCACTAGGTCGGTCCGGCCATTGTAGATGGTGAATGTAGGTTGGTGGAAACGCCTGGGAAGTCTGGCACCCTCGATATTACGTGTAAAAGGAGACCTGGAGATCTGATCCAGAGCTTTGCTCATAGCATCGTTCCCTGCGCCCCCCGGTAAGGGATTCTGAGGGTTCCTCTCGTCATGACGCATTTCCTCATAGGTAAAAGATTCGCTAACCGGTGTTCGATGTTTCTGTTTGTAGCTAACATCCTGTTCGTCCTCAAAATCTTCGTCAGAATACGAGGGACTGCGCTTCCTCTTCGCATGGCGCAACTCCCTTTTGAGCCTGTCTATTTCCTTCTGCATGTCTTTGTTCTTCTCTGCATGAGACATGTGGCTCTCCCCATGCGACTGGCTTTGATCGTCACGTGCGGTGTGTACACTTCCCTCACGATCCTGCCTCCGCTCCAGATGAAGAAAGGGATCGGTGTGCTTAGACGACCTGGACTCAGCTGGTCGTTGCCTTGGTTCAGCCATCTTTTGAGGTGTTGCTTCCACCTTTGCTCAAGCTGTTTCCCACAGACGGCGCCAATTGTGAGGTCCAAATTTGTTGGGCCAGGCACCAACTCTCTGTATGGTGAGCCCAACAAATTCCCAACAATAAATTTGTAGAGAATGGGTTAAACAACTGGGCTAGTGGTGGATTTAGCAACGGTCCATATAAACAAAACCAATAATGAAAGAAAAAAGGATTGAGTCAGGCATTCAACAAGTAAAATCCCTTTAGTCCGAAGAGGCTTCCTATTTAAAGGCTTAGTGAATACAATTTTTTCTCCCCCCCTCCTCTGTGAGACTTGCTTCCCTTATATATACACCCTTTTCCCATCTTCACCGCACACTTGTCCTCCATCTAGGCGCCCACTTGAGTACTAGTCACATCAGCCGTTTGCTTTAACCTGCAGTGAGTGGTGGTGGGTGAAGACACACTATTCAGGTGTCTTCTCCACATAAATGCGGCCAGGAAAGTTGCTGCAGTGCATTAAATGTGGCGGTGGCAGCTTTATTGGTAAGATATTTCATGATAGCTACGCAGTTGGACATGCCCGAAGCTCAGCCCTGGCAGGGAGATCTTCAGCATATCTACTCGATCAAGTTCTGGGCAGCTCCGATGGGTAGGGTCCCTTCGACCCAACCAGGTTGTCTTCGGACAAAGCGTTTGTCCCTTAGGGGTTGCACTTCCACCAGGATGGCAAAGCATTGATACTTTTAACCTCTTCGGACAGAGAGTCGTATTTGAACTGGGCCTCAGGCCCAACATATGGCGTTGGGCTTTCTCACCCACAATATATATATATATATTATTTCTTATGCAATTTTAAGAGGATTTTAAAATTTTCTAACGTTATTTCTTATGCAATTTCAATTATTATTGGAGAATATCACTTTTTTAGTTATGATTGGAAATATGGTTTCTATGATTAAAGTTTGGTTAGTTTTAACTTTAAATTTAGTACTACAATTGTATTTGATTGTTGATTGTTGATTATTGATTTAATTTTTAATTTTTTAAGTGAATGTAATAATTTATTTTACAACACTATAAAGTTTTTAATATTCTCTGTATGGACATCTCTATTTTAATTTTTACTTCTCCTTATAGCCTCTTTGTTTTCCAATTAACATCTACTAATGACGTTTGATTTTTTTTTCTTTATCTAATTTTTATTACTTTGTAATTTTTTTTCATTACCATCTCTCTCTCTCTCTCTCTCTCTCTCTCTCTCTCTCTTAGCAACCTATCATTTTTAAAAATTTGATGATGATCCTATGGCATTAAATATGCACTATTAGTTTCTTTATGTTATATTTGGTTTGATATCCTCATTATTGTTTTTTAATTAAGTATTTCTAAATTGATATTTGTTTTGTATTCCATTTTTCCTTTAATGTATTGGGTGTGAGAATGAGTGTTTCCCTAGCATTACTCCACTTTGTGAGAAGAATTTTATTTATTGAATTTAAGTAAAATATTATATGTTTAATTTTTTTTAATATAAAAAAATGAGAGGAAATATAAATAATTTAATGATATAGAGGATATTGCTAAATTTAAATGTTGAATAAAATAATATGAGAAGAAAAAAAAAGTAAAAAATAAAAGATATAACAATAAATACCAAATTATCAAAAGCATGCTATATAATATAATAATAATAATAATTTTTATATACTACCTTTAATTCTTTATAATGCAATATGATAGAATTCAACAATCAAAGTGAACGAAAAAAAAAAAAAAAAAAAAACATAAAACACAAAATTAAATTGCACCAACCTAAAATAAAGTTCTAAAGAACACAAAAATTTATCAATCTAAAACAGACATGCAGGAAAAATTAAAAAATCCATCAAAAAATTGAGAGAGAAATAACCTTTTTTTGTGAGGGAAAATTGTGCATAGAATGGAAGAGTGAATGACAAATTTATGCTAGGGGAATAATAATAAGAAGAAACAAAATAAAAGAAGATAAAATGAAATAAGAAGAGTGATATTAAAGTAGAGGGTTTGGGGAGATGAAAAGGTAAAGAGAATGAGAAATGTTGGAGAAATTGTAAAATATTATATTTTTAATTTTAAAAAAAAATAAAAGATGAGAAAATATATATAATTTAATGATATGGAGGATCTCATCCTATTTCAATTGAATAAAATAAGATGAGAAGAAAAAAAAAAGTAAAAAGAAAAGATATAACAATAAACACTAAATTATTCAAATCATGCTATGTAATAGAACAATATTATTTTTTATATACTATCTTTAATTCTTTATAATGCAATAATAGGATAACATTTAACAATCAGAGAGAACCAAAAAACAAAAAACAAAACTTAAAACACAAAAGTAAATCTTATCAACCCAAATTAGAGTTCTAAAAAACGCAAAAATTTATCAACCTAAAGAAGAGATGCAAGAAAAAAATAAAAATAAAAATCCACCAAATTAAAAATTGAGAGAGAGAGATAACATTTTTGTGAGGGAAAACTAAGCAAAGAATGGAAGAGAGGGTGACAAATTTATAATAAGAGATTGTGAAAAAGAAGAAACAAAATAAAGGATGATAAAGGGAAAGATGAATAGTGATATTAAAGTAGAGGGTAAAGGTAGTGGATAGATGAAAAGGTAAGGGAGAGAGAAAGGTTAAAGAAAATGTAAATATTAAAAAAATAAGTGAATGTTAAAAAAATTATAGAAAAATTGGAAAGAAAAAAAGGATAATGACATGGACACTGATGTGGCTTAATTGAATTGTAGTAACAATAAATACTATGCTTCAACTTTTAGATGTATATAGATATATAAACTAGAACTATAGAGTCACTCTAAAACTTAACCAGCAAATAAACAAATCAATGAGAAATTCCAATGTATTTGAATATATACAAAGAAGTATATTAGTGCATACAACCTAGTAAATCAACGACAAATCGAGACTTCATGTAGCTGTATATAATTTTTTTTTTTTTTTTTAAAAAAAAACTTTACCAACATCTTTTTGATCTTATTTGATCTTATATTTTTTTTTTTTTTTTGTGTATTTGGAGGAGAGAGACATAAAAATAGAGCAAAATAACATATTTAGCCCTATTTTTAACAAAGGTGGGTTACGGAACCCTAATTGAACTTACCTCAGGTGGGTAACCATAAGAGGGTAAGTTATAATTTTCCCTACTTTTTTAATAAGAACATTGAATCAAATTTATGAAGATAAGATTGCGTTGTGAAGAGAAAAAAAAGTGAAGATGGAGAATGGAGGTTAGAGACGAGCCAAATGATGATGGTCTTTCATTAGAACGTTAATTATTACACAACGGTGTGTACAGAGTGTGCGCCACGTCAGTTGAAATTGTGTTTTGGAAGTTTTTAATTAAATTATGAAATCGTGTTTACAAAACATGATTTCACGATTTCAAAATTATAATTAAAATTGTGTTTTCAAAACACAATTTCCAATGTTGTGTATATGGATGTGTACAACTAGTTATGTATAACAAACATTAATGTTTTCGTTATTTGGTAGAGCAAAGATCAAGAGAGAAAGAGAAGAGGATGGATGCCAATATCACATAAGTCCACCCTAACTTCACAATTAAAAACCAAATAGAAATATAGTGTATGAATATTAAAAAAAAATTTAATTTATCACTTTATCTTAAGAAAGATAGGACTCAAATAATGAAGAAAAATAGATCCATTTTTTCGTCTATGATGGTCAAAAAATGCATGTGGTATATATGTTACAAGCTATAGTGGGGGAAAATTTGCTAAGTAGACTGTTTTTATGAAATATTTCGACGGATAGACTGCGCGTGAAAGTATTTAGTTAGTTAGACTGATTTTGGAACTCGAGTTTGCCAAACTCGAGTTCCAGCCCAAAATCCCAACAAAAATCTAACGGGGAATTAAAAAAAAAAAAAAAAACATGGAACTCGAGCTTAGCAAACTTGAGTTCCATGTATTTTTGGGTTGGAACTCGAGTTCCAAAATCAGTCTAACTAACTAAATACTTTCACGCACAGTCTATCCACCGAAATATTTCATAAAAACAGTCTATTTAGCAAATTTTTCCTTATAATGGACCTCTCTTTCATCTCTAAAAAAATAACGTATGTCTTTAGTGTGTAAACTTAGTCCAATTGCTTTAAGAGCCTAAAGGAAGTCCTCTATCAACTTACTATCCCTAAGCCTCTAAGAGATCTCACATCTAACTCCTCCAAGCTTTTACAAGCTCCTTGAGTGCCAAAAAACACCATGTGTTATCGCTCGTGTGATTATTTACACCATGGCTCCTAGCCACATTGAGTTGTATGGGCTATTAAGTTGTCCACTAAGACTCAAATCATGCTGCAATGATTTCCCAACATCATGTGTATGAGAAAGGGCAACTATTATATCAATGAACTGCAAACACTTAGAACTCAAACATGTGTTTTAGGACCATGTCCATGTGTAATCACCTCGGCTATATTTTCCAAATAAATGATGTGTGCTTTCTCTACGGTATTAGATTCTTAGTGCATACCAACAACCACAATACAATCTCATAACAAGTTGATAGGTGTATTTTTTACTAAGAAAATTTCTTAACTCATTGACCCGGCAAGATAAACATCTCACCCAGGATCTGTCAAGACAAACATCTCATTCAATCTCCTTGAGACCCGACGGGACAAGCACCTCTTTCTCCTTGGGACCCGTTAGTACAATATCTCCATCAGCCTCCCAAAGACCATCGGGGCAACATCCCTTTCGAGCCTGGCGGCCATGGAGCATTACCCGTACCTCCACCGTCGGTCCTAAGGACTCCTGATGGATTGGCTTGCATACCAACAATTGAATACACTAGGTCCCACAATATTTTACGTGTTCTCCACTCATGTCCCCTTATATGATAAGAATTTGCATGCCACGTACAAAGGCCCTACTATATATTCGTATCCTCCCAGTATGGGAAGAAATGCCCTAAGATCTCAGGGCCTTAACTCCAAATCTTCTCTACAAGGAAAGATCCTACATTCAAGGGATCTTGGTCAACTCTACACCACTATATAAGCACTAAGTCTTCTCTTCCTTAAGGTACATGAAATTTTCTAGCTCTCACACTTTTGAGTTCTTGGAGATTCTTTTATCACTGACTTAATCTTCGGAGGGTCTTTGGCCGGCACCCCACCGATGCTTTCTGTTGGTCTTTGTTCTCTTATTCTTTGAGTACCTTAATTGGCACGCGTGTGGATAGTCAACTCACTGACGATTTTGTGCATCGTCACAAGTCACAACCCAATTGTGCTTTGGAGGCACTTCAAGTATCCATTTTCCTTACGTGTTTACCAAAGTAGAATTGCACACAAAACCATCATATCAAAATCGAGGACTAAGCAATTTTTTCTGGCACAACCAACTACTGACCACACCCCACGTTTTAGGTAAATCTAAATTGCTATTTCAATATGTCATATCATATTTCTAAGCAAACACGTTTGGTCCTACTCAGCAAAGCATGCGGTGAGCACTATTAATTTTCTAACTCTCCTGAGTAAATCTAAAAATTTGAACACTGTCTATACTAATATCGGAGTGAACATACTCTTGCACATAAAATAATCTAACTTTGGGCATGATTTATCTTTCTACCATTAATCATAAGGCAAGACTAGATGCTCTGCCTCAATGAAAATGTCAATGGATTATAGAGTTATGGAACTGAAACTGTATGGATCTCACACAAACTACATTAGCTACCAATTGTCAACATTAATGGTTCAAAACGATTTGTACCATTTTCGAGGATTAAAGAATAGTGGATAAATCCCATAAATAAAAAAATAAAATAAAAAAAGAATAGTGGACAAAGATATCACTCCCGCTTTGTAAGTCCACTTGAAAAGGACTAAATTAAACAAGGTGAAACAATCTTAGCCTAGATAATATCTTATGCAACAAGGAGTGAAGAGTGAGCAACCATTGTGCCCTAATCCTTCGTCTCATAAAAATCTTCTATCATCTAATTCTCCAAAGAATCAACTATTTAGTATCCTTCCAGAAAATGTGATACCATAATAAAGTGACAATCCTCAAATTGTCATGAGACAAACTCCAATATAAAAATACAAGTCCAACCTCATGGCACTTATCCTACTGTAAAAACCAAGATCAACATCTCTAAGTTGAATCAAATGAGGGAAAATTTGCTAAATGGTGAGCCATTCCTAACAAATATCAAATATGTGGAAAGCACAACACTTATCTAAAGCTTACATTAATGATTCTCTACAAATCCACAAATGACAAGAAAATATTTATTTCTAATTAGCTTGCATGTCACTAATTAAGATCCTAAAAATCACATTCATGAGCTATTGTTATAGTTCATATTCAAATGGATATAATTTAGAGATAATACATATTATCTTCTTCTTTTTTCTGAAAATTCGATAATAGGGGAACTTGAACTTTTAACATTTTCTGTTGGAAATATCAAGCAATGCCAATTGAGCTACAAAGCTCTTAGCTGATAATTAATATCATCATAAGGGGTAAAAAAGGGGATAAGATATTAACTTTGATGGTCCCATCATAATTTATCCACACACATTCTAAACGTTTTAATTACATAACCCAAAAATCTTTTAGGTTGTGTTTGGCCTGAAGCCACATCAACTGTTAGGTACCAGGACAGTTGGGATAATAATTCGCCGGCTGTAAGTAGTGACTGGTGAAGTTAGAGAGAATAGCTTTATACCATATATGCATAACGCAAAGCAAGCTAGCACATTTATACTCTTATCTTATGAGGTTTCTACTTTTTTATTCATTTCTTTGAAATTTATTAGGCATGAATTCCATTCAATTTCACATGGGTAGTGCAATGTCTAATAGTAATGGAAAATGCAGTACCATTAATTGCTACAAAAAAGTGACTCCAATCAAACAAACTCAAATAAATAAACAAGAAAAGAATTTAAATAGCCTATTTAAAGTGCAATGAAATGCATGCCATCCTCCCATGCTCTCTAGTCTCTTGCTTCTTATTTCATTGTCTTTATGACGTAGAACAACCACAAACAACAATAGAATAAAAAATAAAACCCTAGGAGTCAGCACTTAAGGGTTGCTTGGAGTCAGCACCAAGCAAAACTGGAGTCGGCACCAGTAAAAGAAAACATACGTTTTTTAATAATTCTCAAAACTGTCTTACAATAATCCCAAAAAGTGTTTAAATAGCTAACAACAATAAGGCATAAAGAAACCCTAATTATTAAATGTTCGGACTTGCTTAAACTCAAGCTCAATAACTAATAGGCTCCATCCATAAGGCCACAGGTTGGGCCGTCTTTTTTCTGCTCTTCCTCCTATACGTGCGTGTAATTGGGGGCTTGTACCTCGTGTCTGCACCAACTCCCCCCAAGTGAGAAGAACTCGACCCTGTCGAGTGGAAATCCGAAGAGCTCTGGTAGTACTCCAGCAAGTTAGGATCCAGTCGCTGTAGCTCATCTCGAGTAATCCAAGTGCAATCAAAATCTGGTCGCCCTCGCCACTGGACTAGGAAACGATGAACTCCTCCATCCCTGGTAGAAACAATCTGCTCATTTAAAATATCATCAATAGATTCTTTATGTGCATAAGGTAAATTTAAGGGTAGAGGGGGTGGGAATAGGGGCATCAATAGGATTAGGCAAAGACTCATCAAAAGGGGCATCAGGAATAGCTGTAGGGCTTTTATAAGCAATTAGATCCTCAATATTAAAGGAGGAGCTAATACCATAATCATGAGGAAAGTCAATGACATATGCATTTGGGCCCATTCGTTTCAATACCTTGAATGGTCCGGCACTACGAGCCTGCAATTTTTTAACGGTCCCAGAGGGAAACCGTTCAGGTCGAATCCGAATCATGACATAATCCCCTACCTGAAATTCTGCATGACACCGATGAGTGTCAACATAAATTTTATATTGAGAATTACTTGCCTGAATCTTTTTGCGAATCTCATTATGCAAATCATGAATATGTTGTGCAAATGCCTCAGCAGACTCAGACACCCTAACATGTGGGGAAATGGGCAAAAGATCTAAGGGCTTCCTAGGTGTATATCCATGCACAACCTCAAAAGGACTGGCGCCTATAGACCTATTGACAGAGCTATTATATGCAAGTTGGGCTACAGGAAGAATGGAATCCCAATTCCGATTGACTTCACGCACTAGACATCGAAGGAGGTTGCCTAGACTACGATTAACCACCTCAGTTTGACCATCAGTTTGAGGATGAAATGCTATGGAAAATTTCAATTTGGTGCCTACTAAATGCCACAAGGTCTTCCAAAAATAACTCATGAAGCGAACATCCCTATCAGACACTATGGTTTTGGGAAGACCATACAATTTGACAATCTCATCAAAGTAGAGCTTTGCGATCTTAGAAGCATCAGAGGTCTTTGAACAGGGTAGGAAATGAGCCATCTTAGAGAAGCGATCAACAACTACTAGAATGGAATCATGCTTCCTAAAGGTGCGAGGCAAACCTAACACAAAGTCCATACTCACATCCTGCCACGGGCGGTCTGGCACAGGTGGAAGCGTGTAAAGGCCAGTATTTTGCTTGCGATGTTTGGCCAGTTGACAGGTACGACACTGACCAACTATCTTGGCAACGCCCCTCTTAAGACCAGGCCAATAGAATTGACATTCCACCTCCTCAATTGTTTTGTCTCGGCCAAAGTGACCTGCAAGGCCTCCCGCATGTATCTCCCAAACTAGGAAATCTCATACTAAAGACCAAGGAATACATAATTGGTTGGCCTTGAACAAGTAACCATCTCGAAGGGTATAATCATCCAGGATTGGCCGTGGGGCATTACTTAGGCTAATGTAGAGCTCCCCAAAATCTGGGCATGACTCATATTCATCCTTAAGTCGCTCAAACCCAGTAACCTTAACACTCATGACGGATAGCAAAGACACCCTTCGACTTAGTGCATCAGCAGCCTTATTCTCAACTCCCGCCCTATGTTTCACCACAAAGTAATAGCGTTGCAGAAACTCAACCCAACTACCATGCCTAAAATTTAGCTTCTTTTGGGAATTAAGATAGCGCAAAGCCTCATGATCAGAGTAGATAACAAACTCTCGGGACAATAGGTAATGGCGCCAATGCCAAAGAGCTCGAATAATGGCATAAAACTCTTTGTCATATGTGGAGTACTTTTGCTTAACGTCATTCAATTTCTCACTGAAATAAGCAATCGGGTGGCGCTCTTGACTAAGTATTCCTCCTATACCAATACCTGAGGCATCACATTCGACTTCAAAAGGCTTGGTAAAATCAGGTGGAGTACTTTTGCTTAACGTCATTCAATTTCTCACTGAAATAAGCAATCGGGTGGCGCTCTTGACTAAGTATTCCTCCTATACCAATACCTGAGGCATCACATTCCACTTCAAAAGGCTTGGTAAAATCAGGGAGACGCATGATAGGTGCCTCAGTCATCTTTTGCTTCACCTCACGGAAAGCCTTAGTAGCAGCTTTAGTCCAAACAAACTCCCTTTGCTTCATGCAGTCAGTGATGAGGGACATGATGGTACTAAACCCCTTGATGAATCGTCGGTAAAAGGAAGCGAGCCCATGAAAGCTTCGAATTTCATGGATATTCTTGGGCTCGGGCCACTCCACAATTGCTTGAACCTTTTGGGGGTTAGCAAAAACTCCCTTAGAGGATACTATGAAACCTAAGAAGACGACTTTATTGGTGAAGAAAGGGCACTTCTTGAGGCTACCATATAAACTCTCCTTCCTAAGGGTAGTATAAACTTGAGTTAGGTGGTCTAAGTGTTGCTCCCTAGACTTACTATAGATAAGGATGTCATCAAAGTACACAACCAAGAATTTTCCCATAAAAGGCTTGAGCACTTGAGGCATCACTCTCATAAAGGTACTAGGAGCATTGGACAATCCAAAAGGCATGACCATCCACTCATATAAACCATCCTTCGTCTTGAAGGCAGTTTTCCACTCATCACCAGAACGAACCCTAATTTGATGATAGCCGCTCTTCAAGTCTATCTTAGAGAAGATCGTTACTCCAGCCATCATATCCAACATGTCATCTAACCGAGGAATAGGAAAACGATATTTCACAGTGATCTTGTTGATGGCACAACTATCAACACACATCCTCCAAGTTTCTTCTTTCTTTAGGGTCAAGAGTGCAGGGACTGCACAAGGACTCATGCTTTCACGAACAAAACCCTTCCTAAGTAGTTCTTCTACTTGCCTTTGCAACTCGGCATGCTCTACAGGGCTCATCCTATAGTGAGGCAAATTAGGTAGGGTCGCTCCGGGCACAAACTCTATGGCGTGTTGTATGTCACGCATGGGTGGCAAATGATCGGGGAGTTCCTCAGGGAAAACATCCTTAAATTCCTGGAGCATTAATTTCACTTCTTCAGGTTGCTCCTCACAGGTCTCTCCATGAACTTCCTTGGCAACTAAGACAAACACAATAGATTCTCGAACTGCTACCCTTTCAAATGCCTTAGGGCTAATGATGTTCAGGTCTTTCGCCTTTGGTGCTTCTTTCTTCTTGTTCATGTCAATTGGCTTGGGTTTTAGAGGATTGAGCACAATCTTCTTACCTTCAAACATAAATGAGCAAGAATTGGAACGCTCATAAAGGGTGACATCCAAATTATAAAGCCAAGGTCTATCTAAGATAATATGCCCTACATCCATAGGAATTACATCACACCATATTTCAGCCTTGTAGGTGAGGAATTGAAGTGGGACAACACATCTCTCTTTGATGGCTATAGAGGAAGTATCCACCCAAGAAACTTTATATGGGTTAGGATGAGGAGTCAATTTCAAGCCTAGGCGGGAAACAACGTTAAAAGACACCGCATTAATGCAACTCTCACTATCTATAATAACCTTGCAAGTTTTGTCTCCATACTTAGTGTAAGTTTGGAAGATGGCACTTCTTCGCCAATCATCAGTGTCTCTCTGCTCTGTCAAAGCGCACCTTACCAAATTCACTCTAGGGACACCAAAGTCCTTGAAGTCATCAACTTGGGGAGAAATGGTTCTAATGCATGCGAGGTAGCTAGGATCATCTTCCCATTCTGCCTCAACATCTTGAGTTCCTTCAATATTTGGATCATACACCAGCTCCTCAACATCTTCAATATTTTCATCGCCCTCTTGAATGACAAGGGCCCTAGAGGGACACCTAGCGGCGATGTGTCCAACCCCATTGCATTTGAAGCATTGGAGGGCGAGAGCCTAATCTTGAAGGCTCATTGATCACACCTTTTCCTTTGTCCTCTTTTTCTATTGAGGTACTATTGGGGTTGACCTTAGGGGGTAAGGCAAGTTTAGATCTACTACCAAAAGGTTGAGGGTTTGTGGGAACACTCTGGGGCTCAGAACGTCGCCAAAAGATAGATTTGGATGCTAACTCACAATTCCTAGCAAGCTCATATGCTTCTCCTAAGGTAATGACTCCTTGGGTGATAATCTCTCCTAGTAGGCTAGCATTTAAACCTTTCTTGAACCTATCAAGTGTAACAACCTCTTCCTCGACTATTTGAATTCGTTTCTTGAACTCCTAGAACTTCTCTATATATTCAGCCACAAGAGTATTGCCTTGCTTTAGGCGATCCTATTCCTCAAGAAGGGAGCTCCTATAAGTTGAAGGAAGATAATTCCTCGAGAGTGCATTCTTCATCTTAAGCCAATCAGTAATGGGGGGCTCACGTCGTCGCCTAAGGGTTTCCTCAAAGTCTTCCCAAAAAAGGTCAACTCTTCCAATTAACTTTATCCTGGCATACCTCACTTTCTTGTTTTCAGCCCAATGGTAATAGTCAAAGAATTTCTCCATTTGACGCAACCAATCAGTGAAAACCCATGGGTCTAGGCAGCCATCAAAGGTGGGTGCGTCTATCTTGTCCCTAAACATCCTATCATCAAAATCCCTAGGGCCATTGTGATTATAGTGATCAGGTTCAAAGGTTGGAGCCCTATTAAAGTAACCGAAGTTATGTTGCCTAAGCATGTTATCTCCTTCATGGTTAATGGTCTCTCGTTGAGATGCTTCAATTTGCCCAACCCTATCCATTAAATTTTGGACATTTTTTGCTAGTTCTTCAATGGTTTGCTCTAGGGAGGTCCTAGACTCAGAAGTGGATTGATGTTCAGAATTTGACATGATGCGACCACTACATAGATGCATGCACACTATATTTATGAATGCAATTGAGATTCACAAAAGCTCAAGTAACCAATTCTCAATGTAAAATTAAGGTCAAGTAAGAGTGCATGTAGGGATTAGATTAATGAGCCACAAGAATAAATTGCAGTCAAGTAGTGACAGTATTCACAATATTGAAAAATAGCCCAAATAAAAGTCAATTTCCAATAAGCTCCACAATTAATAATGAGAATCAGATATTTCAAAGAAATTGGTTTTTTTTTTTTTTTTTTTTTGAATTTAGGATGGGTACTGAAAGAAAGCACAAACAATAAAATAGCTGACTTAAGCACAAAATGGGTAGGCCAGTGGGGTATGGTGGGACATGCACATAAAAAATATAGAGATATTATTTTTCAATGAGACAAAATTGAATCCACCAAAAAGAGAGTAAGAATTGTACCCTTGTCAGTGGCCAACTAACTGCACTTGATAGTCACGTGCTTGGCTTCTCAACTGAATGGATCTTACTTGGACAAATATACCTGTGGGTGAATAATTAAAAAGCCCAATACATGCAGTGGGCTAACACTGTAACAATATTTTTTTTTCTTTTTTTCTTTTTTTTCTTTTTTTTTTTAATAAGAAATAATAATAAAATACAATACACGGACTGACTTAAAAGCTTGAAAGAAACTAGACTGAAAACTTTAGAAAGTAGAAACTAAAGAGACAAACACGGACTAAAAACTGAAAAGAAAAATTCTCTGCAATGAGATTCTTCTGCCGGTGAAGGGGACTGACGCTGGTGGTGGCGCGAAGGAGGCGCAGACAGCAGCGGTGGCTGCTTGTCTCGAACCTTGGCAACGGCAGGGCTCGTCGGTCTCAGCAACGGCAGTTGCTCTTCGGTCTTAGCAGCGGTGGGTGGACGACAATAGGTTTCGGCGGCTGGGTCTTGTGGCGGTGTTGGCGTCGGTGGCGGTGGCTGATGGGTTTGTAGCTAGTGGTGGATGGGCGGCGGTGGCTGAGGGTTGATTTGTGGGTTTTGGCTGGTGGCTGTTGGCTTGTGGTTTTTTTTTTTTTTTTTTTTGGGGTTTGTGGGTGTGGGTTCTGTGATCAGAGGCAGGCATGAATGTTGGTCACCGGCTTGGGAGGCATCACTGGCTTCTCTGTTGGCTTGGGGATGAAAAACTCATGTGGGGCTGCGGCGTATACACGGATTGCCGCGGCTGGTTTGGGTTTGTTCAAGATCTCATGGGGCAAAAACTTGAAAGGTAATGTCATCTCTGGCTGAATTGCTCTTTTGATGGTTTTGCTCTCAAGTGGCTATCTACAATTGTGTTGTATGGATCGGAAGTTTGCTCTGATACCAAAACTGACGTAGAACAACCACAAACAACAATAGAATAAAAAATAAAACCCTAGGAGTCAGCACCTAAGGGTTGCTTGGAGTCAGCACCAAGCAAAACTGGAGTCGGCACCAGTAAAAGAAAACATACATTTTTTAATAATTCTCAAAACTGTCTTACAATAATCCCAAAAAGTGTTTAAATAGCTAACAACAATAAGGCATAAAGAAACCCTAATTATTAAATGTTCGGGCTTGCTTAAACTCAAACCCAATAACTAATAGGCTCCATCCATAAGGCCACAGGTTGGGCCATCTTTTTTCTACTCTTCCTCCTATACGTGCGTGTAATTGGGGGCTTGTACCTCGTGTCCGCACCAATTTAGCTTCCAAATTTAATCAGTTACTCCTTCAAAACATAATGTCTCACCCCGTACACGATGCTAATGAAAGCAGCCCTTATGGAGACCTTACAAGAGAACAATTTTACAAAAATCACCAAATCCTCCACAGAGAGCTTCATGCTAAACCAACAAAACATGAAAATCTTCACCCAATCATGGAGACCCAATTCCACTCTCCAACTCAAAGGCCTAGTAGTCATGATACATGGCTACAACTCTGAAAGCAGCTGGCTCTTTGAGCTAACTGCCGTGCCCATAGCCAAAGCTGGACTCCTTGTTTGTGCAATAGACCTCCAAGGCCATGGCTATTCAGATCAGATGGCTTACCTGGTCACATTCCCAACGTTGACCTCATTGTATGTGATTGCATACAATTCTTTGACTCTGTTAAAGTTGACCACCCTAAGCTTCCAGCTTTTATTTATGGTGAATCACTTGGTGGTGCCATTGCTATTCTTGTATGCTTAAAGCAAAAAAGAGAATGGAATGCCTTAATTCTGAATGGTTCAATGTGTGGAATTTCGGCTAAATTCAAGCCCACATGACCCTTAGAAAAACTACTTCCTGTGGCTGCATTCTTAGCACCCACATGGAAAATAGTGATCTCAAAGCCTCTAGCTAGTAAATCATACAAGGAGGAGTGGAAGAGGAAATTAGTTGTGAAAAATCCAAACCGTATGGCCTCTGGGAAGCCGCCAATGGCAACTGCATTGGAATTGTTGAGAGTTTCTGAGTATATAAGAAGCCATTGCCATGAATTAGACGTTACCATGCTAATGGAGCATGGAGAGGATGATGTGGTATGTGACTATAGGTCTGCTAGGTTCGTCTATGAATCAGCTGCAAGCGAGGACAAGATACTGAAAATCTTTCCAAGTATGTGGCATCAGTTGATTGGTGAACCTAAGGAGAATGTGGAGCTTGTGTATGGATTCATATTGTCTTGGCTAGGGGATCGGGCGAACAAGGCTAAAAGCAGTACAAACTGTTTCTGAAGTCCAGGAGTTCAATGTTCCGTACTATTATTGTACCGGGTGGGTCTCGGCTATGATCATTAAAAGGCCAACGATTGCTTTGTATAGTTGGTCTAGATATGAAGAAGCATAAAAAACATATATTGAATTTTTAAATTAAATTTCAGTTTAAAAATATTTTTTAATAAAATTATTCTAAATGGCTTTTAAATAAAAATGAAATGAGAGTGAAATATTTTTTTTTTGTGAAAGAGAAGCATCAATTTGGATATTTTTCATAGTTCAGGCGTTTTAAATTTTAAATTAGAAGATTAGGGAACCAATTTGATTTGTTCCAAAGTTCAAGGGTAAATCCTGTTGTACACAGTGTGTACATGCAACAACTAAAAGTCACAATTTCAAAATTGAAAAATGATATGAAGTCACGATTTCAATTATTTGCATGCAATGTGTGTACGTACACATTGTGTGCAACAATCGCTACCCTTTTTTAAAAAGACCATTTTTAGCTAGACCAACATTGGTTCACACTTGATTTGATTGGACCAACCAATTTTTAAAATCATGGAAAGAACTAATTGTGGAAATGGAGCTGAATATGTCATTCCTTGCTTATTTATAATTAGAATGAATACACATTATCATCAAAAGGAGCTCTAGAGTTTAAGCAATCAAACTATGCCATGAATAATTAAAAGGAAGTTCTAGAATTTTATTTAGAGGAGCCATAATACGGCTCTGTGGCATACATGTCCTCACAAGTCACAACATCCACTCTTACTGTTCCAGAGTGCAGCTGTTTCTTTCAGATATGTGTGCTGGTGACTAGAATGTGGGTGAATTGCTTACTGATATGATGCTCCGAACAACCAAGTGAGATAGTCATAAACTGCTATGCAAGGATTGGAGATGAGATATAACTTCTCTTCGAACTTGATCTCTTTTTATTTTCCCAGTTGTTGTGGCTGGAAATGTTCCCATCCATAAAATAAATACCTTTGGAATCTTGAACCTTTAGAAGATCAAAAGGAAACAGTAAGTAAACCATCCAATCTAATATTACACATATGAATCACAAAAACCAATATGTACTTAGAAAGGATACCCAGTTAAATTCTTTTCTCTACAATAACGTCGGAGAATTGCACCAGATAAGACTGGCACTTTGTTTTTAGATGAGTGTTCAAAGCTTCCATGAGACCAATGCCAATGTTCTCTCAACTGAACACAAGCAACAACCATCTCTGTCAGGTGAGCATCTGGAACTCCCACAATGACAATGCCAACAATTCCTGGATGTTGTAACAGGATTCCCTCCACCTATTCATCACCAAACAACTATACTTTTAGTGTGGGACCATGTATAATATAATACATATCCATGAAAGCTAGAATTTTTTTCAAGAAATTTAACTTAGACTGGTAAAAGAAAATCCCAGTGAATCATTAGATTCATTTTCTACTTCTTTGGTCACCACCAAACAAATGGAAAGTGTATAACTTATTAATTCCGCTTGTTTTTTAATGGATTTCTCAGTAAGTGGATATTTAAGCAAGGCTAATTCAAATTATGCTACCTCTTCAGGGTAAATGTTCTCCCCTCCACTCTTAATTTGCCCTTTTGCTCGTCCAATGAGCCATACATTACCATATTCATCAATGGACCCAACATCACCTGTGTCAAACCAACTCTCATTGCTGGAGTGAGCTGCATTTGCTGGAATTTCTCCCCAATATCTGAGCATTAAATGTGGGCCTCTAGTTAAAATTCTTCCAACAGGAGAAGAGCCATCGACACATATCTTTAATTCTACATGGGGTGCAGGCTTGCCAAGACAAACACCTTGTGGTTGGTGAACTGAAGTATATTTTATATTAGCAACAGTCTGATGGTGCTGGCTGTAGTTTTTCATTGTTGGGTCATAGATGGTCATGAAGGTTAATGAAGAACATGTCTCTGTCATCCCTACATTAATTAAATGGAAAAAGGAGAGAAGAATAGTAAGAACACTATTATACATTGCAAAAGACTTTTTTTTTGGGCGAAGGGGGATCTAAAGAAATATCCATAATGTCAATAATCAACAGCAATTACATTCTTTTACTCATCTAGTTACTAGTTCATCTTCTTGAGGTATGTAGATAAGACAAGTTGACCCTGGCTCTTTAAACTTAATTTGCAGACTCTAAGCAAGATCTAACACAGCTATTCTGAGCTTAATGCTTAAACTTGACTCAAAATTCAGAACATTATTCAGCTTTAGCTTGTTGACATTCTTTTGTCCACAACTAATTGACCCAGCTAATTAGCATAGATAGAAATTCTAATTGTGAAATACTCAATGGTCATTTCATCCATAAAACACCCATTCTAGCTGTTCAGGAGCCCAAGCTAATCTATTATGGGAGTGGCTAGTGGTTCGGTCAGTTATTGAACAAGGAAACTCAGCTTGAACACAGCTCCATGGGCTAGTTAACAAGATGGAGTACAAGCAAAGGACCATTTACAAGAATTTTTTAGTTTAACAACTCCACGAGGTCAATCTTAATCACTTCTGATAGTAAAGTACCAAAGTATCTTGCCTGGTCATGGTGGGTGGAAGTAACATGGAAACATTACTGGGTCAAGACAGTTATTGTTTAAGCGTTTAAGTTGGATATCTATTTTTGGGGGAAAACTTTTCATTTTAAAGCTCTACATTCTTTTTCCCCTCAAATGACTTCAAGTTGCTTCCAAATATAAGTCAAGATCTTTAGATTCCACATCAATTCAGAACAGAACTTGTAATACTGAATACTTGGGAGAAACTATGTATGAGAGATACCCACCATAAGCAGAGAGAAGCTTAGCTCTTGGGAAGAATAAGGTGGCATCCTTGATAAGCTCAATTGACAGACCCCCACCTCCATTTAATATCTTGTTCACAGTCTCCATCCCTTTCCAAGTTTCCTTCTGCCTGACAAAGCCTTCAAACATGATTATGGGTAAATTACATACATCATACATACAATTTACTAGCATTGAGCTGTATGATGCATATTGTATAAAAAGCAAGACATTGTGGAGGGGCAGAAGCATTAAATTTCTGGAGTGAACTTAAAGATAGCAAAAGGGCATTATATTGATGATTTAGAAGAGACACCATCTAGGAAGACAGAATAGTAAAACAGTAGTATAGCCGTCTGCAAATTGTTAGGACATGATGTGCTTTAAATAAATTAAGCATAAAAATTCACAAAATAATGCATATGATCTTATTTCTATAAATTTAGTACCAAAATTTATTATTATATAGCTCATTAAACTATTTTCAATGTAGCACGCAATTGAGATACTTTATATCATCTCATTGGTTAGCACAAACCACATGAGAAAGCTCCGCATATATTTGTTCCAAATACATTGGAATGTATAGTTTGCCTATTTTTTTATCCAAAAAAAAAAAACAGAAGAAGAAATAAATAAAGAAAAATTATAGTATACCTGATTAAAGAAATTATACCAGCCATTATTGCAGGAACAGTGATAAAAGAAGTCACTTTGTGTCGTTCTATGGCTTCGAGGGCTGATTTAGGCTCAAATTTAGGAATTAAGACATGGCAACCTCCAACCATTAGCACAGTCATGGCTGATGAAAGACCACCAATGTGGCACAATGGTGCAGTATGCAAATAAACCTGCATATACCAGCACAACAGACATTTAGAAATCATTCTTCCTTGAGCTGCTTTCAGTGTAAATGGTTTGACCCCTACTAACACATGTATGTGAAACTTTAATTCGAAAACCTTTAGTCCTCACAGTATTATCCTCAATGCATATTGTATAAACTAAAAAGAACATGTACACATCATGAGGAATGGCATACATCATCCTCACCATAACCAACAATGGCAATTTTTGATAACGATTGTATAATCAAAGCTGCATGGCTTAAAGTAACTCCCTTTGGCCTCCCAGTGGTTCCTGTAGAAAACAGAACAGTCATAACAAAAAACTAAAAATCTCTATCATTTTATATTTCTTAAGATTCTATATAATGGTTTTTTTTTTGGTTGAAAAATCACTTCAATTCTTTGTTGAATTATGTTGAGTAAAATAGTGACCATTGACTGTAGAAATAGGCAGAGATAGAGCTCTATATATGCGTGTTCCATACAAGATTTTGTCCAGAAACAACAGGTACAAACTTTTAATAACTGATAAAATCCTACCAAGCTCTCAAAATTTCAGACTGGCAGTGCCTAACATTAGCTCAAACAGTATTTAGGACTGGCAGTTAGTTGCACATCATCACACTTTCTAGATTTGAGCAAATATTAACTCATCAAAACAATTTTAGCACTGACTTTGGCACTTGTTACCAATTTATTGGCTGAAAATTATGAATGCCCAATTCTATATATAATGCGGCATACATGCATATATCAGGGTTGAAAGGAGGGGTGCAGCAGAGTTAAAAGCAGGAGTACAGCTTACTCGAAGGGATTTTTATTTCCAGACAGTACACCTATAAGGACTGCCCATATTAATCAAATTACTCATCTATAAATTACTTATGGAAGTTTTTTGAAAGGCAATAAATTATGCAATTAGGCAACAGCATTTCCTAATCCACAATCAAAATCCATATAGAAATTATAAGGAAAAAAATAATGAACTTGTACCTGATGTGAAGCATATTATAACAGCACCCTCATGTGCCCAGCAGTAGTTCAATGGTAGAGAACTTACAGAATTCTTCTTGAGCATTTCAGTAGTTAATACTGGAAAAAATGAAAGAAGCAAGTACTATTGTCAAACAGCAGGTAAACTCTTCAATCCATTACTTCATCATTCTTCATAGCAGCATTTTAAATGTCCCCAAGACTACATACCATTCCACATCTTCATGAAATCTGAGGAGGGGGAATCCAAAGAAACATGCCACCTCAGGGAAGGTATGTCATCTTTTTGGAAGTTTGAATACCAGTGGTGACAGCTCTCATCAGTAACCAACATAACTGGCCTCACAACCAGCATTGCCAATCTTGCCTCTTCAAAGCTCTACAAGTTAAAAAAGGAAAAAATTAAATACAGAAGTAGGAATAAATGAAAAGGATATTTTTCTAATCCTATATATAAAAATTATTGTCGTCAATCTCCACACGGTTTCTAGATGTAAAATACAGAAATAGCCTTAATTAGGTCAACTGGCCAACCTAAAACAGCAGCCTTTTCATGGATCAGAGTATGGATGTCTATGAGGTCTTGTGACATGATTCTAATAATTTTCTTCTGTTATGGGCAAAGAATGTTTACATTTGATTCAAGGTTGTGTGTGTGTGTGTGTGCGCACACACGTGTGTGTTTTGCTAATGCGTCCAGAGCTCTTTGAGCACCAGATTATTCCACAGGTGTATAGCACCCCATCTCATACAAACCAGGTTAAAGGGAAGCATTTTTGGAGGGTAGACCGAAAATGCAGGCTAGGAGTTTTGAACCCAATACCTCATGGATCTTATGAAGCAGCCTATCTGTTAGTGTGTGGTATACATATGCTTGAAATACATTTCTGGACAACTTCCTAGTTGCTTACTGCTTACTCATCTAGCTTCGGAAGAAAATTCTAGATTCAAATTCAGAATAAGGCCCTTTAATCACAACCATTTAGTATTTTGGATACAGTAAGTACATCATACATGTATGTTATATATCATGTCTACATTCAGTAAACCATCTATTAAAAAACTACAAGAACTTATATATCTCTATGATTTGCATAATTAGATACTAAAAAAACTTAACTCAAATGTGGTAACTTCATTCTCATACAGAAAGATCATATATTTGTCATATAAATCCTATAGTCAACTGAAATATCCCAGGTCCCAGTCAAATTAAATCAATGTTAGCATTGCAATTAAATTCATCATTCCCTAACATTTTAAGTTTTTTGGGATAATTAATAATTTATCATACTATCAAAACAGGCATTTTTTGCCCCGTTCTGCTATTTTTGCAAACATATTAGTTATGTGGCGAAAAACAAAACACATTAGTTATGCAGGCTCATTTGAAAACTTTTTCTTTTTTTCAAGTTTTCAATGGAACTCGAGTTCCAAATAAAGCCACGTAACTAATATGTCTCCGCTCTACCTCCTATTTATAATGTTAAAAATCATAAAGTGTTGGACTCCACTAGAAAGTCCGGGTCCACAGGCAAGAGAAGTGTTAGAATTATGATTAAATAATTAAAAACATATTTAATCTGTATGAATTAAACTGAGGACTGAGGAGTGAGGACTCACCCATCGGTAATTAAGAGGAGCAGCTATGCCTCCAACGAATGCAATGGCTAGTAACCACTCCATATACATATCACTGTAACAAAAATTCACATTCACATTTATCATAACAAAAAAAAAAAAAAAACAATAACAATTTATAGAGAGAGAGAGAACCTGTTGAAAGCAGAGATGGCAACAATGTCACCGGTGGCGACGCCGAGTTGAAGAAGTCCACGAGCAAGACACAACACTTCGTCGGCAAATTGCTTGCCGGTCTTTTGCCGGTTGCCGGTGATAGTGACCACGTCATCACTCCGGAGAGTTGAGAGGCGGGTCAGGCATTGACAAATGTGGGGCTCCGAGTATGAGAATTTACTACTCATTTTGTGGTTTTTTTGGGTTTTTCAAATTCATTGAGGAAGCTGGAAAGCGCGGTATTATATAACCCAACGAACAATACCTTATCTACTGAGACAAAATAAGGTTATATGTCGGTGATGATTCCCCAGATACCTCACAGCTAACTCTGATTGGATATTGTGATTGCAAAAGCCTATCTTTAGCGACTCACAACCTTTGTTAAACTTGTCTTTATTTTCTTTTTTCTTTTTACTGTTTTGATAGGGAAACTTGTCTAATTATGGAAGCAATGAAAAGTGTTGTAAAATTAAGGATTTTTTTTTTTTTTTTTTTTTTGAGAAATTGCATAGTTAGAACAGGAGATTGGAGATTTCAATCCTGAATTTTTCAATTGAAAAAACCAAAATGTGTCCACTTGAACTACAATTTTACAAGAATATGTAATTTGATTTGTTATGTTTTCAAATGTATATTTATTGTTTCACTAGGTTGTTTTTTTCATACAATTTTATCGTAGGATTTCAATTCATTTTTCACTTTTTATTGTTGGAATTTTGATACTTGGATTGAGTTTTTTTTTTTTTTTTTTTTACTCAATTATATCATACAATGAGACTTTTTTTTTTTTTAGAATTATAATTTTACATTCATCTCAATTTGAGGTTTACACATTTTCCAATAATATTATATATTTATGAACTATTGATATAATCAGGAATGTCATAAGTTTAACTCCAAAAGAACTTACAGTGCGTATATCCAAAAGGGTCTAACTCTTGAATACACAGTACAGGCTTTAAACCTCTTTAACTCACACTCATTTTCCAATGTGAGATTAACCCACTGTGTTAAAACCTTCTCCGCTCTCCTCTCGTGTGTGTTTAAAATATTTAGTATTCTCAAAAAAAAAAAAAAAAAAAACTCCAAAAAATGAACACTAAAATGGCATTGAAATTATAATTTTCAATTCTTAAATGTGCACCGAAAGAGTTGCAG
Source organism: Quercus glauca (assembly GCA_023736055.1). Taxonomy (NCBI): domain Eukaryota; kingdom Viridiplantae; phylum Streptophyta; class Magnoliopsida; order Fagales; family Fagaceae; genus Quercus; species Quercus glauca. Next base: position 71,914,118 of record CM043319.1, read on the forward strand.
TTAACTCAATTGTTAAAATCTCTTCTTTTTGAATAAGAAATAGGTTTGAATTTTTCTTATACCATTAACCAATCAGTGTTTTAACCTAAAGATAAAGAGCACTCATCATGGAATGCATAGGTTGAAAATTTTCTAAAAAAATAAAAAAGTAAGTGGACCGAAATGGATCAAAGTGGACCTGTTGGACCAAAGTAGACCGAAATAGACCAAAGTGAAACAAATGGACCAAATTGACCAAAGTGGATTGACTTTTTTATTTTAAAAAATGCATAAATTACAGTGACAAATGCATAAATCCTTAGTTGAGATGAATAGAAAGTTATATATATATATATATATATATTACATGTAATGCACATGCGAAGAGGCTAGTTTCTTTTAATACAACTGCCAATTATGCATTTGTGACATCAAAAGATAGCAAATTATTAACAATACATGAAATGATATCAGAAAAATAGAAAGATAACAGCAGTGGTGGCTCCACATATATTTCAGGGTGGTCACAGGACCACCCTCACTTGCCACAAATTTATATATATATATATATATACACTTGAAATTAAAAAAAAAAAATATATATATATATATATATACACACACTAAAATAACCTATTTTGACCACTCTAAGAATAATATTGAATACTTTGACTTGAGAATTACAAAAATTTGGATTCAACAAAAATAAAAATAATGCTGCATCCACAATATTTTCACAATAATTTCACTACAAATTGCAGCTTCTAACTTGAGAAATAATGTTGTAGTAAGCTATTATTAATTTAAATTTGAGTCTAATACTAACATCACTTTTTTATCCATCAATATATAATAGTTGGTCACATAAGATTTGTTATAAAAATGTTATGAACATAGCATTACTTCATAAATAATTTTGGCCCTCCAAATATAATCCTTAACCTCTTTAAAAAAAAAAAAAAACCAAAATAAATAAATAAATAACAACAATAAAAATTAGCCTAACAAAAATAAGAGTAATGTTACATCAACAACAAAAATGCTTTTCACAGTCAAAATAAGAGTAATGTTACATCCACAACATTCTTTTTGTTAGTAGAAAGAAATGGTGATACTTCATGTATTTACGCTCTCTTTTTTTGTGACGTACATCCAAGTTATTCTTTATTAGATTTTGTCTAATTTAATTTTTTTAGTGACTACCCTAAAAAAATTCCTTCAGCCGCCACTGGATAACATGGGTCAGAAATTCTGGCTATAAACAAAACCCTTTGAACATGGTATCATTATTCCAATTCCAATTCATGTATACTTTTAATGTAAATAAGATCAGTAACCTCTACTGAAACCCACCCCTCCTCCCTTCGAACATGCATTTGATCTAGAACCTGTTGAACTCATATAAAAATTAAAAACCTTGTGGTTTAGTTGATTGGCACTTTAATATTTGTGATGTTTCTAACAAAGACATTTAAGTTCAACTACCTCATTCTCATTATAACTATGAAATATAAATTTAAAAAAAAAAAAATGAAAGATTTAAATAGGATGAAGAGGCCCAAACCCAGTCTGTTCGCTCAATTAAACCGAGAAAGCTTGCCTCATTCGTGATGGGCTAAGACGGATAGGATTCTGAACCCAATTTCGGCCCACGCCCATTTAAGACTTAAGAGTATCCGATCCAACATATTTCGCTCCTCATTTTCCCGCCAAGGAAAAAGAAAAAAAAAAAAAAAAGGAAAATACATATGAGTGATTTTTTTTGTTGTTGTTGTTGTTGAGAAGAACATTGGATAGGAGTGAGTGAGAAAGAGAAGAAATGGAGAATGCAACAGCAGCACCAACAATATGCTACAAGTGCGGCCAAGGCCACTGGATGACTGACTACCCCTCCTCTACCTCCACCTCCGCTCCGATCCCTAATTCGGAATCCACAAGACCTTTTTCCTCTTTCAAGACCACAAGCACCGGCGTAACTAAATCAAGTGATATATATATATATATATATATATCACACTTGACAACAGTTAGAGCATCCTCATCAAAGATTTCAAAAAATTTAGCATTTACCATCTCAAAAATCTACTTTATCAATTTTAACACCTCACTTTACAATACACCCAACATCAAAGATTTTATATTTTTTACCACTTCATTAAAATATTATTTTTTTATTATTTTTTATTCTCATTCACATCTGTTTCACTACCAACAAACCCACTGCCACTGCTAACACCCTCTGCCACCACTGCGAACAGCCACAACCACAGCCATAGCCACAACCACAACCACCACCACCAACCACAACCTCAACCCCCAACCACCAAAATAAAAAAATAAAAAACCCATGGAACAAACCATAGCCAAAACCCACCACCCCAGCAACCCCGATCTGAACCTCAATCCTGATCTGAACCCACCAGCAGACCCATCACATTGAACCAAAGAAAAAGAAGAACCATAACCATCGAACCCACGAAGCCATCAAACCCAAGAAAAAAAAAAAAAAAAAAAAAGAAACCTCCATCGCCGCCACTGGACCACAGCCATCGGACCCACGATCCATGACTACAATTACCGAACCACAGCTATCGACAGCCCACAATTGGCAGTGCACAATCATCAGCGAAGCACAGAGAGAGAATAGAGTAGAAAGAAGGGAGAGAGGAAAGAGAAAGATAGAAGAGAGAGAGCCGTTGAGGTGAATAAAAAAGAATTTTTCTTTTACAATCCAGTTACAGTGCGGTCTCAAAGATGAGATTGTACTGTAGCTAAATGTTAAAAATTTTAAGATTTAGCATATTTAATGTAGAGGTTATTTTATCATTTGAGGTGCTAAAAATGCTAAAAAAATAGCATTTAGCATTTTTAGCACCTTTGATAAGAATGCTCTTAAACGTCATGATATACAAATTATAGTATTAATCTCAATAAAGTATATAATAAATATTTATGTTTTTTTGTTACAAAATTTTTAAAAATAAACCTAACATACTCATACTATACACGTATCATTCTTTATTTGTTTCTCTATTATTATGCCAAATTTTTTAAACATATTTTTCCTAAAAGATACTAAATATACTTACCATATAAAACACATATCGTATTTTACTAACTAATTTCACAAAATATTTTCATTTGAATTTATAAGATATACTTGCTCACTGGGGATATTCCCCAATGTATAAAAACAACAGCAACTCAACATAAAATAACCACTTCATTCGTATATATAGCAAATAGCAATACACTAATAATTCAAGCTAATATCATTTTAAGACAGAAGGAAAGAAGTGAAAATTAATCTCGTTAAAGAGAAGCTGATCTTCATCAATTGAGCAGCCATTGCTGAATGCTGATGATCTTGATCGATAACATTTGCCATTGGCAAATACCAAAAGCTTGGTAGTATTGTTAGTTTTTTACTTCTACTACTTACTCAATCTGCGAAAGTAAAGGGGTTTTTTTTTTTTTTTTTTTTTTCGAAAGCAAAAGTAAAGTTTGTAATTTAGGATAAAACTTAGATATAGATTAGGTTATTTAATAATTACAACATGCTACTAATCTTGCAATTTGAAAACTTAAACTCTTTCCCCCTAAACCCAATTTAGCTACAAAACTTTTGGCAGGTTACTTGATTAAATTCCAACAACTAATTGCATTGGCTAATAAAATAAGAACATTGTTGTATTTTCCAAAGATGGTTCTTCACCCAAAAAAAAAATCCATGGTAAGTGACTTTTGTTTTTGGAAGGCATTATTCAAAACAACTACTTAATCATTGTCCAAGAATTGAAACACACTATGAGGAATTTAAAATGCAATAACATTTTAGTGTTTTACAATTTTTACTATGAAATTAGACATGAGTAGTTGTAAGGACAACAATAAAAATTCACAACATCTTTAAATTAGCCTAACACTTTACATATAAAAAGATTTAAATTGCATATTGTGGTGGGTCCATATGTGAAATGCTATACTAATTTAAGAATGTTGTGAAATTATTGTAAATTTTTGTTATATCCCCAACTTTATTGGAATAATATAAGTCGACTTCTTTCTATAAAAAAAAAAACTTCATTGATTCAACATGGGGAAGGTTTATGATAAAATCACTTTTTGTTGTAAACTACTTGGATTAGATTTTTATTTTTTATTTTTAGTAAATTATATATATTGAAATAAATGACCAAGAGTCTTATAACTCAACTAATATTTTTTAGTGTTTACACCTTAGATGTCTAAGATTCTAATTTCACTTCCTCCAACTACCAAATTATCAACAAAAACAACAAGGATGTAAATGAAGTAAGTTGATTATGAATAGGTTTGTTAAAAAATAAAAAATAATTTATTTTCATTTATTTAACAAACGAGTCAAACTCAATCACATGTTTAGGTTAAACTCAAGCACATGTTGGTCAAACTGAGAAGATCTCTTACATCACATTTGTTTGTGGGAAAGTGGTCAAACTGAGAAGATCTCTTACATCACATTTGTTTGTGGGAATGTTCACTAGCGTCTGCAAGTGGCTTAGTTTTGCTAGTTGTAGCTTATCATCAGTTAAATAGTTACACCACTTCGGAAGATATAGATGTCTCAACTTTTTCATCTTCCATAACACTGTCGGTATTAGTACAATTGATTCCCAACTCAGTTCTTCAATGGTTTCCAAATTTAGGGTCTCTAAACACACCAAATTAACTATGGAGTCCAAATTTAGGGTCTCTAAACACACCAAATTGACTATGAGGAAGGCAACTTATCATTAGTTAAATAGTTACATCACTTTGGAAGATATAGATGTCTCAACCTTTCATCTAACATTACACTGTCGGTATTAGTACAGTTGATTCCCAACTCAGTTCTTCAATGGTTTCCAAATTTAGGGTCTCTAAACACACCAAATTGACTATGGAGGAAGGCAATTCTCGTATATGAGTTTTCTTCAAGCTTAAGAACCTCAAATGAATCAAGCTTCCTATTTGCTCTGGTAATTAACTGTCCATGATTGGATTCCTTTCATATCCAAAACTCTAAGCAATTTTGAGTACTTAAAAACTGATTTGACTTGCTTGCTAATATCATTGAAGTATATAAGGGACCTGATCTGGGGATTCTCTTTGTAATAATTATTTGTGGGAACATCAGAAAAGATGGCAAGCCTTCGAATACTACTAGTTGATGAATCAGCTGTCTCATTTCTACTCCAAGGACTCAGAATATGGAGGAAATTTTCCTGCTTTGCCTTTGACAAGCATAGGTCTCACATAAGATCATGGAGACGGCAAGATTTAATCCTTCCATTTGACCCAACTAGCTGAATTCCCGCATGATGTGCGATGCAACTTATTATTAGTTTTCTCCAATATTTCAATAAGTTTTACCAAGAATCTCGTAGTTTCCAATATAGACATTCATGATTTAAATCCCCCAATTATCAATGTATAAAAAAATTTCAATAAATTTCTTTGTAAAAATTGTAATATTTAATTATTTTATAGACAAAATAGAAAGACACTAAGATTGCATGATATAGTGGTTAATATTGATAAGCACGTTTCATGCTTACAAAAAAAATGTATATATCATTCAATTTTTTTTTTTTTAATTTTACATTCTTGATTGTGTGTTACTAATTTTTCCCTATTTTTGTTGGAGCTTCAATTGTGGCATGATATAGTGTTTCAATTGTTTCTCACATTAAAAAAAATATTGTTTCTCGTATAAATCTTAGAAAAATGAAAATAAAATTTCATTATGCTATTGCAAAATAAATATATTTATTCTAACACACACCCACACCCACACACACACATCCACATATATATCACATGTGACTAAAAAGAGTTAGGAAATTTAAAGGATTAAGATTAATTTTAGTGAATTCACAAATATTTAATTTTTTATGATTTTTGTGTTAATTGTTGTCAAAGCAACTAAACATAAGTAAGAATGTCATATTCTAAATTTATTATTATTATTCCAATTAAAAATTATCTCTTATATAGAGTTTATAAAAATAATCATATAAATTCATTTAATATGAATAATTAATACACAATTATAGATAATTAATATATGCATGTATTTTATTTTTTTAGCAAAATTAATATATGCATTTACTCTAATGGTTAATTCAATGAACTAATACTTTGATATAAATATAAACTTTGTTGATTTAGAAGCCTAAATAAAGAAAACTTCTTGAAATGCGCCACATGATAGAACCTTATACTTTCCTGTATGAAGTCTTTGCTTTTATATATATACTAGTCGTAGACCCGCGCGTTGCGCGTGATAATATTATCGTTTTAGTTATTATTGGTTAACAGTTGGTTTTTCATTTTCTTTCAAGTTAATATATTGACTTTTAAAAAATATAAAATCTAATATATTAATTCAAAAACAATAATAATAATAATGTTGAATAAAATAATATGAGAAGGAAAAAAGTAAAAATAAAAGATATAACAATAAACACCAAATTAATTATCTCTAAATAAATACCAAATTATTTAAATCATATTATTTAATATTATAATATTACATTCTTATATACTATCTTTAATTCTTTACAATGCAATATGATAAAATTTAAAAACCAAAGTGAAAAAAAAAAAAAAAAAAAAAAAAACCCTTAAAACACAATTAAATTGCATCAACCTAAGGTAGAGTTCTAAAAAAAACAAAAATTTCTCAACCTAAAGCAAAGATGCAAAATATATATATATCACCAAAAATTGAGAGAGAAAGAGAGAGAAATAAGTTTTTTTGTGAAGAAAAATTATGCATATAATGAAAAAGAAAATGCCAAATTTATACTAAAAGGATAACAATAAGAAGAAATAAAATAAAGGGAAAGATGAAGAGTGATATTAAGAGAGAGCGTAGTGGGGAGATGAAAATGTAAAGGGAAAGAGAAAGGTTGGAGAAAGTGTAAATGTTAAAAAAAGTTAGTACAATTTAATTTATTTAAATTTAAATAAAATATTATATGTTTAATTAAAAAAAGAAAATATAAATAATTTAATTATATGGAGGATATGACTAAGTTTAAATATTGAATAAAATAAGATGAAAAGATTGAAAAGGTAAAAATATAATATATATATATATATATATATTGTAGGGACTCAAATTGTCTTGGACCCTGGACAATAAAATTTGTAGAGTGTGGGCGTAAGAACTAGCTCCAGTCAATAGAAAAGGACGTCGATCTCCTGCGGCAATAGGAATTCCCCAGGTAATACAGGATAGATGTTCTCTTTCTTCTTCCTTCGTCCCGCTTTCAGCGCTCTTTTTCTTCTTCTTCTCCCAAAAGTCCCCCTTTCATGTATTCTGACTTCACTTTATATACTACCCTCTCCATCTTGCCCTCACCGTCCACGTGTAAGCCTCCCTCTGGAAGTTGCTTTCTGTCCCATCCTGAACTTCCCGGATCCTCCGCCTAGTGGTTGTAAGGCTGCTTCATTGTTCTTCAGGTATCACTTCCACATTTAATGCGGCTAGGGAGTTAGGTGGGATGCATTTAATGTGGAGGTGACACCTTTTCAAGAGGCACTCGTTGCCTTTTCCGGTTCATTCTTTGGTCGATACCCATTAGTTTAGTTCGCGTGTGATTCCGTGACGCTTCTTGATAACCGGAATGGTTTCGTTACATCCACTTCGTAGGCCGATTTGGGAAACAGATCTCATCCTCGGACTAAGAGGCGTCCTCGGACAAATGAGCGTCCTCGGACTGGGCCTTTGGGCCATGAGCCTATCTTCCCTGGACATTGTTAGTTTTTCGGGTAACTGGCCCCACAATAGCCCCTCAAAATCGCACTTTTTGCTGCCTCGAAAAAAAGGGGGATTTTGACATCACGCCCTTAACTCCTTCGTGGGGTTATTCCGAATCTCAGAGCGCCTTTTCACCTACCCAAGACACGTTCCTGACGCTTTGACGTTAGGAGCATGCCATCATTAAATGATGGCGGTTTTTCAGTCCTCCACGTTTCAGTAAGATGCGAATCTGACGGTGAGGGATTTCCACAACTTACGAGCGGGGTTTTTCTCGCTTACAATTTCTGTGCTCGTATAAAGAGCTTTTCAAATCAACTTTCTTTTCAATTACAAAAAATCCCGCGATCGTATCGAGTATTCACTGAACCTGTCTCTCTTTCTTTCTTCCCAGCGATCTCATAAATACCTGAAGTTTGTCCGAGGAGCCTACTTTTCACAATTGTAAGTTTCTTTAACCTTCCTCAGTTTTCTATTATCTTATCTACTTTCTCTCCGCAATTCTTTAGAAATGGGTAGGTTTAAAAATTTAGTTGGTTCCGAGGAGAAAATAGAGGAATTTAGAGCCAAATACAGAATTCCTTCTACGGTGGGTATGAGGTACGCCTCCGCGGAGGAGTGGTACGATCAAAGGAAAACGGGGGAAGTAGTCATCCCTATGATTGCTTTCATAGAAGGGGGAATGACTATTCCAATGGGCCGTATCACTACCAGCTACCTTAGGTTCTTTAGATTGTCCCCTACACAATGCACCCCAAATATGTTCAGGGTATTAGGGAGTATAGAAGCCCTTAATACGAGGTTAAATTTGGGCCTTACCCACCATGATGTGAATTGGATATACAACCTCCAGCGCTTAAAGGATGAGGGGTATTACCTTAAATCCAGGTTCTCCGAGATAAGGTTAATCTAGTGCTTACCTCAATCGAACAAGGGTTTGAAAGATGATTATAATCCAGGTTCTCCGAGATAAGGTTAATCCAGTGCTTACCTCAATCGAACAAGGGTTTGAAAGATGATTATCTCATCTTTTCCGGCGCATGGCACGACGGGTTACACTGTCCGACCCAGGAGGGTACACCAGGTGGGGTTCCTGGGCTGGATGCCCTCGCGCCTTGATTTGCAATCCTAGACCTAGGGTAAGTTTATCCCTGATGAAGATTCTTTTGCTGTTTTATTGATTTTGCAGATAGGAACGCTACTAAGCCTCGGCTCGGGTTGGTTAACAGAGAGAACTTGAATAAACTTTTGAGATCTGAGATATACAAGAATCCATCCGACGGTCAATTAAGGGCGGCGCACATTATCCTCGGGTACAAGCCCATTTCCTCGTCTTTTCAAGTACCCAAGTGCGTGATAAAGGCTGCAGATCCCCGGCTGTAGAGGATCAGCGTAGCCCACGAAAGGTTCGGGTTTATAGTTCCCGAGGGTGTTCCAATCCCCGATGTCACCCCCTTTTCTCAACCATTACCCGTAGCGGCTATTTTCGCAGGGGCTTCTTCATCTCGCCCCGTCATTCAGGAGTTGAAGGAAGAAAAAGAAGAAGAAGAAGAAGAGCTAGAAGAGGAAGAGGTAGAAGAGGGAGAAGTTGTAGAAGTTTCGGATTCGGTAGACGGGTTTGAGGTGTTCGATCGACCAGAGTCTCCCGAGACATTTGCTGGTGGAATGGACATCCAAAGAAAGAGCCAAAGGAGCTTGTTTGATGTCATTGAAGGTAAATCTGGGAGGGAGGCGCCAGGGAGGTCCTCTCAGACCATTCTTCCTCCTCCTCTTTCCCCTAAACCTCACCAATCTCAGGGGGGCGCACCTGTTGATCCTAAGAGGAGGAGAGAGCAGAAGGATAAAGATGCGGTGGAGACTGTGGAGGTGGGGAGACCTCGCACGGCCCAGGAGGGTGAGGATCAGCCGCCTCCAAAACAGCGAAAAACGACCCGCGCGGCTTCCAGGGCGAGTGCCAAGCAAACAATTCAGTCCTCGGAGACTGAAGCCTGGCTTCCCGCGCCCATGCTCGGCGGTGAGCCTTTGAGGGCAGATGCATCCCTAAGAGATTATAATGGTGGGATAGGGTGCCATATTGCTTCCGTTCTGGAAGAGACCCTTCTTCTTCCTCGGGATATAGCTGAGGTCAAAAAGATGAAGAAAAATGAGCTCTTCATGAATCTGAAAAGGCACTTGGGCATGGTATAGCACCCTTATGGCTTTATCCGCTCCTCTTAGTTCACTTCATTTCTAATTGCCTCTCTTTTCTTTTTTGTATACAGATTGTTCAAGAAACTTTCACGCTAGAGGAGGTGACCAACAACTACTATTTCCAGTGGAACAAGGAGAGGGAGCTAAGGAGTGAAACTTCCAGGACGCTCGTCGCCAGCGAGCTAAGCGTAGAACAGTTGAAACAAAAGTTGGCGGATGAAGAATCCGCTCGGCAGAGCGCCGATTCAGCTCTATCCATCCTTTAAAAGCAAGTTGAGGATCAAGGGAAAAAGCTCAAGGATGCCAATGACCAACTGAAGGATTCTAAAGAGCAATTTTCAACGCTGATGAGGCAATTGGAAGAAGCTCAAAGGCAAAGGAGTTTGGCAGAAAAAGAGAGGGATAAGGCTGAGAGAGCGAGAGCCGAGGCTGAGAAAGCAAAGGACGAGGTTGAACAGCGGGGGTATGACGAAGGCGTGGCCGAGACCGAGGATAGGTTCAGAAAAGAGGTCCCAATCGTGTGCCGAGCATATTGTGCACAGACTTGGGAAGAAGCTCTTAACCGTGCGGGCATCGAGCCTTCATCAGAGCTAAGAAATCCTGACAACATCTTTTTTCCTTCGGCCATACGAGCCTCAGGCACTCCTCCCCAGCAACAAGAGGTTTCCTCTACTGCGGTTGGCTCAGCTGAAGAAGCTCAGGGTCAGAATCCTCTCCCGACCGGTCAGCACAAACAGCCTGAAGTGTCCGAAGCGGAAAAATGGACCTCATTGATCGAAGTCGCAGGGGTTCCTAAGGATGGGCAAGCTTCCCAAAGCTTCAAAAAGGACCTAGCTTCCACCGTTTTGCCTGCTGGGGAGGCTTCAAAGGAGAAAGAGAAAGATAATGATGTTCCTCCTCAGGAAGCGGCCAACGTCCCACCTTCTTAGATGTAAATGGAATTAAACAAATAGTCGATGTATGCAGGGGGCAGTTCCCCTTTTTTTTGGCTTGTATAAGACATTATGGGTTTTTTTCTTTTTCTCGTATGATTTCTTGCATGAGTATGTTTTCATATTTGCATTACCTTGAGCTATGAAAGAACAAAGTTTAACACTGCAAGGGGAAATTTAGTTTTATCTAGGCCAAATGAGAGCCAAGCAAAAATGGAGATAGTGTTTCGAATAATTCGTCCTCGGGAGTATTGAACACCCTAAAATGCCTAGAGATGACGCTAATGGAATTTACCTTGGCATACGAGGGTGATCCCATAGATCTTATTTAAGAAGCACTAATTTTCATGGCGTGCACTAACTTCCACCCAGTTGTGGTCCGAGGACTTTTCGCGACTTAATTTCTGTTTAACGCTTTGTTTCATCATCTGAAGTATCTGGTTTCCCCGGAGGCTTGGGTCCGAGGACCATGCAACGCCTTGGTTCTGTCCAGTACCTAGTTTTCTTATTTTAAGTGGTTAGTTTCCCCAAAGGCTGGTGTCCGAGGACCATACAATGCCTGGGTTCTGTCTAACACTTCATTTTTTTTTTTTTTTTTAATCTGAAGTATCTGGTTTCCCCGGAGGCTTGGGTCCGAGGACCATGCAACGCCTTGGTTCTGTCCAGTACCTAGTTTTCTTATTTTAAGTGGTTAGTTTCCCCAAAAGCTGGTGTCCGAGGACCATACAATGCCTTGGTTCTGTCTAACACTTCATTTTTTTCATCTGAAGTATTTGGTTTCCCCAGAGGCTTGGGTCCGAGGACCATGCAACGCCTTGGTTCTGTCCAGTACCTAGTTTTCTTATTTTAAGTGGTTAGTTTCCCCAAAGGCTGGTGTCCGAGGACCATACAATGCCTTGGTTCTGTCTAACACTTCATTTTTTCATCTGAAGTATCTAGTTTCCCCGGAGGCTTGGGTCCGAGGACCATGCAACGCCTTGGTTCCGTCCAGTACCTAGTTTTCTTATTTTAAGTGGTTAGTTTCCCCAAAGGCTGGTGTCCGAGGACCATACAATGCCTTGGTTCTGTCTAACACTTCATTTTTTCATCTAAAGTATCTGGTTTCCCCAGAGGCTTGGGTCCGAGAACCATGCAACGCCTTGGTTCTGTCCAGTACCTAGTTTTCTTATTTTAAGTGGTTAGTTTCCCCAAAGGCTGGTGTCCGAGGACCATACAATGCCTTGGTTCTGTCTAACGCTTCATTTTTTCATCTGAAGTATCTGGTTTCCCCGGAGGCTTGGGTCCGAGGACCATGCAACGCCTTGGTTCTGTCCAGTACCTAGTTTTCTTATTTTAAGTGGTTAGTTTCCCCAAAGGCTGGTGTCCGAGGACCATACAATGCCTTGGTTCTGTCTAACGCTTCATTTTTTTATCTGAAGTATCTGGTTTCCCCTCCCCTGACCATACATCACCTCAGCTGCGCTCCCTTCATCGATCATCACCCTCTTTACGTCATACCCCCCCAATTCTCAGCGTAACCACCAAAGCGTCGTCATGCGGCTGTATAGTTCCTCTCTTATCCTCCTCCGAGAAGCCTAGTACCAGTGAGGCGTTCAGCTTTGCTTTCTTTGGCGCTGCATTCGAGCTCCCCTCCGAGCAATGAGATACGGACAGTATTCTTGAAGGACAAGACCCTGTCCTTCCCGGGGCCGCAAATATGACGTTTATGGTTCCCAGGGGGGCTCCTGAAAAGGCATTTCCTATCAACGTCTGCCCTGCCTGGCCTCCTCGGGCACTGGTGTGGTGCAGAAGGTTGGTCAACCTCCCTTCTCGGACTAGCTCTTCCAAGTGGTCCCACAAGTTTCTGCAGTCCTTAGTTGTATGCCCATGGTCCTGATGGTACTGACAGTAGAGGTTCTGGTTACGTTTCGCAGGATCCCCTGCCATCCTATTGGGCGCTCTGAAGAAAGGCTCGTTTTGTATTTTTTCTAGAACCCGCTGGACTGGTTCTCGGAACACAACGTTGACTGCTTGTGAGTTTGCAGATCCTGACTGCCCCATAAAATCTCTCCGAGGTCGATTTCTATTATACTGATCCGGCCTAAATTCCCTCCTCTCTTGAGGGATCACCTTGATCTTTCCTCTACCCCGTATCTGGTCTTCCTCTATTCTTCTAAACCTGTCAATCCTGTCCATAAGCTCCCGCATACTGGTAACAGGCTCACCAGTTAAGGAGCGCCTCAGCTCATGATCGATTTGAAGGCCCTCCTTGAAGGTGTTAATAGCCACCTTGTCGTTGGTTCCCTCTACCTCGTTATACATCTCCCAGTATCTGTCAGAGTATGCTTTCAGGGTTTCTCCCTCTCGCTGAGACATGGATAATAACGACCCTAAGGGCTGAACAACCCTTCTGCAGGTGATAAAGCGAGCCCCAAAAGCTTGGATGAGCCTCTCAAAGGAATCAATAGTGTCTTCCTCCAGGCCGTTGAACCATCTCATCGCCACCGGGCCTAGGCTTGAAGGAAAAACCTTACACATCAAGGTCTCGTCTCTAGAATGAATAGCCATCCTCTGATTATAATGGCTAACATGCTCCACCGGGTCCGTCTGACCATTATAAACGGTGAATGTAGGTTGGTGGAACCTCCGAGGGAGGCTTGCGTCATCTATGCGTCGTGTGAACGGGGACTTGGAGACTTGACTCAGCGCCTTGTTCAAAGCCTCGTTCCCTAAGCCCTGTTGAGGTGGACTTTTGTACGTCCGTCGACTATAACGCTCTTTACCGAGGGAAAAAAGTTCACTGGGCGGGGTTCTAGACCGTCGCCGGTAACTCGTATCATCTGACTCATCGGAGGCTTGCTTCGCTTCCTTATTCGTTTGCTTCCGTCGTCCGTACCGTAATTCCCTTCTTAACATATCGATCTCACGCTGCATGTCCTTGCCATCCTTCGCTTGGGAGACATGGCTCTTCCCTCGAGTCCGGCTCTTCTCCGTATGGGTTGTTCGCATGCTTCCCTTGCAATCTCCCCTTCGTTCGCGGTCCATCAATGGTGTGCCATGTTGGGGTCCCCTGGACTCTGCCTGGTGTGGACTAGTGTCCACCTGCGGTGGTGCTCCTTCTGCCATCAGCTGTTGCACTTGTCTTTTTCTACGGTCGGATCAAGCTCTTCCCACAAACGGCGCCAATTGTAGGGACTCAAATTGTCTTGGACCCTGGACAATAAAATTTGTAGAGTGTGGGCGTAAGAACTAGCTCCAGTCAATAGAAAAGGACGTCGATCTCCTGCGGCAATAGGAATTCCCCAGGTAATACAGGATAGATGTTCTCTTTCTTCTTCCTTCGTCCCGCTTTCAACGCTCTTTTTCTTCTTCTTCTCCCAAAAGTCCCCCCTTCATGTATTCTGACTTCACTTTATATACTACCCTCTCCGTCTTGCCCTCACCGTCCACGTGTAAGCCTCCCTCTGGAAGTTGCTTTCTGTCCCATCCTGAACTTCCCGCATCCTCCGCCTAGTGGTTGTAAGGCTGCTTCATTGTTGTTCAGGTATCACTTCCACATTTAATGCGGCCAGGGAGTTAGGTGGGATGCATTTAATGTGGAGGTGACACCTTTTCAAGAGGCACTCGTTGCCTTTTCCGGTTCATTCTTTGGTCGATACCCATTAGTTTAGTTCGCGTGTGATTCCGTGACGCTTCTTGATAACCGGAATGGTTTCGTTACATCCACTTCGTAGGCCGATTTGGGAAACAGATCTCATCCTCGGACTAAGAGGCGTCCTCGGACAAATGAGCATCCTCGGACTGGGCCTTTGGGCCATGAGCCCATCTTCCCTGGACATTGTTAGTTTTCCGGGTAACTGGCCCCACATATATATATATATATATATATATAACAATAAACACCAAATTACCCAAATCATGTTATGTAATAGAATAATATATATTATATTCTTATATATTATCTTTTTTAATTTTTTTATAACGCAATAGTATAATATTTAACAATTAAAGAGAATAAAAAAAACTTAAAACACAAAACTAAATCGTACAACCCAACATAGAGTTATAACAAATACAAAATTTATCAACTTAAGCAGAGATGTAGGAAAATTAAAAAAAAAAAATACTCCAAAAATTATTGTGTGTGTGTGAGAGAGAGAGAGAGAGAGGGAGGGAGAAACAACTTTTCTGTGATGGAAAACTATGTAAAGAATGGAAGAGAGAATAACAAATTTATAGAAGATTGTGTGAATATGAAGAGACAAAATAAAGGAAGAGACAAAATAAATGAAAAGATGAATAGTGACATTAAGGTTGACGATGGTGGGGAAATGAAAAGGTAAGGGAGGGAAAAATGAAGAGACACCTTTCTGTGGAAAACTATGCAAAGAATGGAAGAGAGAATAACAAATTTATAAAAGATGATGTGAATATGAATAGACAAAATAAAAGAAGATGAATGGAAAAATGAATAGTGACATTAATGTTGAAGGTACTAGGGAGATGAAAAGGTAAGGGATGGAAAGATGAAGAGACAAAATAAAGAAAGATGAAAAGTGATATTAAGAGTCCGTTTGGATAGAGCTTATTGTTGCTGAAAGTTGCTGAAAATTGATTGTTACTGAAAACACTGTAGCAAAATAATTTTTAAATGTGTGAATAGTACCGTGGGTCCCATTTTTAATATTTTTTAATGTATGAACAGTGCCGCACTGTTCATGCACAGTAAATTTTGTCCCCCAAAGTCAAAAAAGCCGGCCAAAAAAAAGAAAAAAAAGAAAGTGAAAACGCAGGCAAAAAACGCATCGCACAAAACCTGGCTATCCAAACCCAGCCTAAGGTTGAGGGTAGTGGGGAGATGAAAAGGTAAAGGCATGAGAAAGGTTGGAGAAAATGCAATTATTAAATAAAAAGTAAATGTTAAAAAAAATTATGGGAAAATTGGAAAGGTCATGACATGGATGCTGATGCGGCTCAACGTGTGCACAATAACATTAAACATTACGCTTCGGCTTTTAGTAGTATATAGACTGATTGATATTGATTTGTAATTTATTCATAATATAAATAATTGGACTCTTCAATTTTCATGGCAATTTTGGTTTTAGATTTAATCAGAGTAGTATTCTAATTTTCATAGCAATTGCGTACCCCACATCAAACAATCTAACTATCCGTTTTTTTTTTTTTTTTAAATAAGTTAGTTTTTGACATTTTATCTCATCTTCTAAAAATAAGCTACCATAAATAAGTGGTTTGTAAAACGTGAAATAAGTGATGTGTTCGGACGATGTACACTCATGAGTGAGCAGTAATTAGTGCCCTTTGCCATCACTGCATAGTTTCCAACAGTGTCTTGGTGAAGAAGGACAAAAGCTATGGTCTACCTCCCTCTATTTAGAGGGTTTCTTCAAAACTCCATAGTAATATGTACAAATTGATCATTCAGCAATTCTGGCAGCCTCTGTAGCTCTCTGTCTCATCATCTCCATCATGGCAGCTGTTTTGGCGTGAATCAGACTGTTGTTCTAGCATCCTAATATGTTCTTTTAGATCTCTGAACAAATTATTTAAATATATATATATATATTTAATATAATCATCAAACACAAAATGGAAAAAGGACCGGAAAAGGAGCAAAGTCAGCAAGTGACTGATGATGGTAAAAAGGATCCATAAACCTGCAACGTGGCATATGGCACTCAGATTCTTTGCACCCTCAAGCATGAAGTTGAAGGAGATACCACATTTTCTTACAGAGAACACAACCTCCAGTAGCGCTGATTTTGCAATGTATCCCATGGTGGAAAAGCCCCTTCACCTTCCTACAATCTGTGTATTGGCATTTCGCGGAACGGCATTGTGCTGTATGCACCAGAAGATCAAGCATCTTCCTTAGCTGCAATGTGAAATAACCACTGATGTCAGACCAAATCTAAATAGATGCAAAGGTCTCCAGATTGCATGGTCACATGGTCAACATATGAAAGTTATAAATAAGAGAATGTATTGCAAAGCCTTGGACAAAGGAATCCCAATAAGGTGAAAGAACATGCAGAACTACAAGGAAAGATGGGAAAATTTTTGAAAAACAAACAACCATTAATGTTACAACATGAGGATATAATTATAGGGAATCTCTATCCTCCTCTTTCCATCACCATACTTTAGAAGCCATATTAATAATTCAGGACTAAGAACAATACATGTAACCTACTGTCAAGGAAATACCCCACACAAACATAGTGACATCAAAAGGTAGCAAATTATTAGCAATGCATGAAATAATATCAGAAAAAATAAAAAGATAACATGGGTCACAAATTCCGGCTATAAACAAAACCCTTTGAACATGTATCATTATTTCCAATTCCAATTCAAATTTATGTATGCGTTTGATGCAAGCTCATTATTTTCAAGCTCATCGTGTAAGACCGAACTTTAATAATTTTAATATATATATATATGTGTGTGCGCGCGCGCGCGCTAGATAATTAAAATAAAATCGGGTAAATTGAAATTTTGATCCATCAAGTTTCAAAAAAAAAATATTGATCCATCAAATATATGGTTTGTTTGATTTCCCCTCCCCCCCCCCCCCCCCCCCCTCAATTTTCAATTTCAAAAGGTTCAATTTTGGTCCCTCAAATATTTGAAATTTAGTACCTTCATCAAATTTCCGTTCATCCCTCAAATTTTCAAATTTTCTCATCATATTTCTGTTCATATATTGAATTTCTAAGTTCCCCAGAGTTATAAGACCAAAATCAAACTCAATACATATTTAAAGGACCAAAATAAAATTGATTTGATATTGAACATCATAAAAAAACAGTTAAAGGTTTTTCATTGAATTGATTTTTGGAGCATGAACTTCTAGAAATGGGTTGTAGGTCTCGGTATCAAATTCCGAACTAATAAGCGCTTCGAATTATTTCCATGTCACTGGCCCAATGTCCACTGGTGCCTTCGGTGGAGTTGGGTCATGATGTCTCAACCAATCCCAACAAATAAAATGCTAATATGGTCGCGCAATAAGGAAACCACCTTCAATCTTACTCTCCTGCCCTTGATTTGGGGGGAAAAAAAGGCTTTATAAATCCTCCTCTCATCCAAAGATTAGTTTCATCACATCAAATCCAAAATAAAGTACCTTACTATGAACAACATCACGAATCCCACTTCTTTCATGTTTATTATTATATATCTGAGTTCCAAGGCACGAGAATGTTTACAAGATAGAATCACATTAACCATAAAGAATCAACAAATACATGCATTACATTCATCAAAGGTCCCAAATTCAAGTAACAAACTAATCCACAACATTGCAAGAGCACAAGAATGTTTGAAAACAAGTTCGTGTTAACCATAAAGTATCAACAGTAGTCAAATGGACATCTATTGTGCCGCATGTTCAGCAAAGGTGCAAATTCAAGTGGCAAACTTATCAGCAATACTGCAACAGAGCTCCTTCACTACTAGAAAGCCTTCATCATCAAGAGAGACATCGCGTAGCTTATTAAGCAGAGTCTCCTCAGTGGCTTGATCAAATTCAGACCTTGATTGAAACAAAAAATAACCTCCGCACTCCCAAGCTGATAGGGTCCCGGAGTTTGCCATATTTTGCATCTGCACAGAATCAATCACTGATTAGCAAACACTCAGTCAATCCAAAACCAATGGCAGAGCACGTTTGATCCTCCGGTGTTACATCAACTTAGCATGGTAACTATATCAGCCAGAAATTCACATGCATATTCATGAAAAGATACATTATACAAATAGAGGAAAAAGCATCTCCAAAAAAGCAAAATTATATGCTGCTCAAGGTAAATTCTCAGAACTCAGCACAACTGCACAAGCATAATAACGGTTGCCAGAATGTAAATATTAAAGAAAATGTAGAAGCCATAAAAAGTGATTTTTTTTTAATAAAAAAAATTTTATGTTACCCACGCTGGCACCTACTAGATCATGAACCCACTACCTCAGGGTCGTTTGGGAACAGTTTATTTAACTGAAACTGAAAACTTTTTGCTATAAAAAAAATAAAAATAAAAACCTAAAAGCTAGCTGAATAGTATAATGAGACCCATGAATAGTACCAAAAAATACAATGGGACCCATAATTAGTAACAAAAATAAGCTAAAAACTTTAATAAGCTGTGAGTTTCATCACTTCCCAAACACACTCTAATCTCCTTACAATTATAGAAGGAGATGTGTCATTTGACGTAGAGCTCAATGGCTGGTATATGTGTAATTCAAAACCAAACGTTCGCTTCTGATTTCAAATTTGAAACAAAATAAAAACGCAAAAAGGAAATTCAACTGTGTATAGACAAATGTTTTCGCTGTAAGTAACACAGATATCAAAAAATTGTTTTATATTCTCTCAAAGGGCACATAAGGGACAAAACATAGGACAAGTAAGAGGTTCGAAATAAATTGTACATTGTCTACCTATTCCTGCCATACTCCTAAAGTGCACCTCAATCTGCTAACTTTTCAGTGTCCAGCAAAAAAATAGGAAATCCAAGTTTCAATTTAAACTAATGTTTACAAATCACTCCTAGGGTGAAGTATGTAGTAAAGAAAGAAAAAATTTTAAGCTTAAAATGAGACTATAGGCCATCTTACCTGAAGAAACAAAAAGATCTTTTTACCACAATCGGATATCAGCAGATTATATGGAATGCTCTTCTCATGTAATTGACAACATATCTCAACAAGAACCTCCACCATTCTCTTAAATTTTTTGTTACTCTCAAACAATAGGGTCTTGATGGGGAAATCTGTAACGGCGGAGATACGCATCCCCCTCTGCCCCTCATGAAAAAAAGTATCAACAGGTGTCAGCTCCACAGGTAAAGGGCTTGGAAAGTAGCAGGCCTGCATCATCAAAGGAGGAAAAAATGCATTTTCAGTCATAAACCAAGCAGAATAAAATTTTTGGCACAGGAAATACTCTTTTTAGTTTTTAAAATATACTGCCACAACACCAAACACATACTCTAGGAACAACTAAAAGGTACCTAAGTATGTAGTATGTACAGTTCATAAACCATATCTTCAATGTTGTCAAAATTTTATTATCAGAAACCAAACTCACTGCTTCACCTCCATCCTCTATTAAGTTACATGATAAATGCCAATTAGGTTTTGAAAAAAAAAAAAAACTGTTGAGATTCCTGTACTTCTGTTGTTATATATTAACAATGTACTTATAAGGTGACACATTTAACAATTAATCCTTACATGAGAAGTTCAAAATGGTTTATTTTATAATTTGACATGCAGCATCAAACTTGTCTTCTCAATCTTAAAAGAGTTGACACCATCACGTTAAGTTTTTTTTTTTTTACTTGTCTTCTCAATCTTAAAAGAGTTGACACCATCATGTTAAGAATTTTTTTTATAAGTATATCAGTATATGTGAAACACCCACACCTGCTCCCCCAAGAATGTGTGTGTGTGTATTCACTAACCAGAAAGTTGTCTAGTAAATTCAAGAACAAAAAAAATGATTTAATTAAAGTAAGTTATAAAGAGAAAGACTTCATCAATTACTAGACAAATGTCAAATCTACCATGGCCCCACTTGTGGAGACATTCATCAAATGTTAGGTTTATTTCAGACCTTGTGGAGAAACAGATACCACGAGTCATTAATGCATCCTCATAAATTCACAAGAAAACACATAGGGAAAAAAAAAATTTCTAAGCCCACAATAACCTTATGCAACAAAGCTTCACAAATTTTCAGGCGAAAAGAACATCATTAGTTGCCAAATTAACAGTGTAATGCTGAAAGAAGTGAAAAATCAACAAGTTTAAGTAATCTCATACCTCAAAATATCGATGAGAAGTACCAGCTGTGGGACAGTCATAGAACAAGCGAAAGGAGCAATTATTGATTTCAACTGCAAACCTTGCAACCATTTCCAAAGATTTTGTATCTAGGACCTGGGCCAAACTATCTGAGCCACAAGGCACCAGGAAGACATGGCCGTATTCCACAGGGATTTCCTAGAAAATAAAGTTGATTATCAATCAAATCTTACCCTTGAGAATGACATTAGAACATATAAGCCTGCATAACTAATTGCAATCAGCATCTATAACAAATTATTCCCACACATGATACGAATATAATACACAGTTACGAAACCATACGAACACAGCTGCACAGCAACACATTAATTCTTGTAAACATAGATATAAGAATTAATTAATTAATACTTTTAGGGTTATTTATTAGTTTTAGGTATGAAAACAATAATGCCAAAAAACATTTAAAATAACAAAACCTTAGTCCCATAACATTTGAAAAGATATCAACAAACCAATTTATGATTAGATAAAATATTTTAATTTTCCTCCAAAATTTTGGTATCTAATTTAGAAGTACATGATCTTAGGAATGCAATAAATTTTTATCCAAAAATTTGTTTTGTTTGGCCTCTTTAATAGAACAAAATTTTGTCAAGTTACTGGGCTTCAACAAGTTTCCCATCAATCCAGACACAAGCCAGGGCCCAAAAATTGATTTATTTAGTCATTCAATCTAAGCTGAATTTCTTTGGTCAACTTAACAATTAAAATCCCAGTCAGTGTCACAGAGTACAGTGCTCAGTCAAAAAATAAAACTAAGTGTCACGGAGGATAACGGCATCCTAGCCGCTTGTTTGGTCAAACCACCCCCTGCCCTAAAGACCCAACCTCTCTCTCTCTCCTTTAAATCTATCTTCTCCCTCCCATCCATAATCCTCCACTGAATCTTGCATCTTCAAGATATCTCGCTCCATCCTCTTCAACTGTGACTTCTCCTCTGATGTTCACACTTCAAAGTATTTGTGTACAATACATGTGGGACACATACAGTCCAGGGAGTTTGCCAAGTTCCTGCTTCCTAAGTTAGGATCATATGTTTGCATAATTATTGAACCTGATGAGCACCATGAGTCATGATAATTGTATGAAGATGATTAAAACTGCATATATAAACTCAAGCCATAAGCCCTCCACCTTACATTAATAATAATCAAGACAGCCCCATCAGGCATAGCAGCAGAAGGAATAAGCTCAGGTATTGCCATTTCACCACTTGCAACATAAAAGAGAAACTCCTCTTGATGTTTTGTCCATTGAAACTCAGAGAGATTCCCTTGACCACAAATTTTATCTGGCTCAGGTTTGGGCACATAATCCATACCCAGTCTTTCATTCAACTGGGCAATAAACTTTCTCCTGCCAAAAATCACCTGCATAAAGTATCTAAATAAATAAGTGCTTCTGTGGTGACTAAATCTGGACCCATGTAAAAGGAACAAACAGCTTATACCAGAAGAAGATGATTAGTGCAGCATAACCTACCTTAATTTCAGAGGTTGTCACATCATATCTGAGAACTCCTTTCCACATTTTATCTTCCCACTGGCAATGTAATAAAAGAGCACATATATTATACCTAGACCTCAATAAATATCAATGTTTATATTTGTTTTGAATCTCACCTGTGCAAGAAGAAGAGAATCTAGTGCACTTTGTTCGTCTTCTGTAATGCATGCATGTCCTTCAAATGGACTATCATCCAAAAGAGATTGGCTACTGAAGCGATAAAGAGGAATCCTGATATCTGAGCAAATTAAACAATCAAAATGAATTTATGTGAAAGAAGATGTTAGCTAATCCCAAGATTTATAAACCAAACCACCATTTTCTTAAAAAAAAGTGGATTCATTCATAATAAAGTGACAAAATTATACGTTGGCCATCAACCACCACAATCCTCCTCCTTTTTCTGGGCTTGGGAGCGGTAACAAAATAAATGACACTAAGCACATAACCGATTTTACTTAAAAAAATAAAAAACAAAGAAAACAAATATGGAATTCAGTTCATCCATCACTAGATATAAGTGGTGTTATTATATACTGCTACTATAATCTGTGAATAGATTCAATTACATCTTTGTTTACCTACCCACCATTCTTATATATTTTCCTGTAAGATTAGACCAATTTTAAAATCAAGGCACCCACTTTCCCTAACGGTGTCTCCAAAAATAAACAGAAGAAATGAAAGAAAGCATCTGTGTTTGGTACCAACTATACAGCAATATAATTATTCCCTACTCTTAATGACAGCAGCCTCATCAAAACTGTTAATTTGTCAACTAGTTTTTAATTGCAGAAGCATCTACCCTATGTTTCATAAACTACCTTTCTGTAGAGAGAATCAATATTCTATAAACCCAACAAATACAGACACATAAACAACTTTATGACTTCCCATAATTCACATAACAAAACCACGTAAACAAGCAATCAAGAAGTACAATACCAAAAAAAAAAAAACAATAGACATACACAAACTAAAGCCAGCCCACACCATCCCCTGAAATAATCTGATGTCCGCAAAGCTAAGTCCTCCAAGATAATCCATTATATTAAGAATATATTTTAAGTGAAGATTGAGGAAAGAGACAAGAATACTTTAGTAGGATGTAGATGAGCACAAGTACATTGATAATGCTCATGTGATCCTTATAAAGCAACTCGGATACAAGATACAAATATAACAAATTCAGTAAAAAGCAACAGCCCTATTTCATTTTTCACTTTAGCTGTATTCAAAACCAAAAAGAAACAACGGTATACAATTTACAAAAATTATAGAATTTCACAAAAATTTTAGATTCCACACATTTCCAAAACATCAAACATTCCTACTGACATACTGTGTGGAACCACCACCATACCATTGAGGCATCATTGCAGCCACCACTCCCTTCCATCGAAAAATAAACTTGGCCAATGTCAAATTCCCCGTCCCCCACAATAACACCATCAGCACTGCCGCTATGATAATCATTCTATATTCTTTTTAATCACCATTACTAAACAACTTCCCAGTTCAATTAAATTCAAAACATTAATCCCAACATATTCTTATAAAAAGATCAAGTTGCTTGTTTCAGAGATGACAAACAAATTTAAACATGCGATCATTCCAGTATTTATAAAAAAAAAAAAAAAATGGAATGCAATCATACTATGCCTACACTTGGCAGTCCATTTTTTTTTTTTTTTCAGGTCCCCAATTTTTCATAGAATGTCTTATGAATTTAATGGAGACATAAATATAAGTGTTTGATTATAAGCAAACAAACTTTACCAAAAAATCTAATCAAGGTTAAGCATTTTGATCTAAAAAATATAGAAACAAAAATAGTGGAATATCATAGATACAAGTCCCCGCAATGAACAAAAGCAGGAATGTACTAGAAGAAACAGCCATGAAATCTAAAAACTTTAAACATCAAAGAATCTTTACAGCTTACTAATATATTAACAAGAAGGGTTAGATCGCAACTGTACTGACCTCGAAAACAGAATCGAGGACACTTCAATTGCTCAGGGATTGCACCTTTTGAAACCAAATTGTCATCTTCAATCTGCTTAACTGTAACCATGATTGTATATATAGTGTGCAAGCTAACCAGTACAAAAACCAAAAGAAACCTATTCAATGTAGCAATTAGCACCCTCTACGAGCAAGGAAAGTTAGATCAATTGAGTGTGACTTTTAGCACCCGCCACCAGCAAGGAAGGTGAGATCCGCCGGATGCCCACCAGCTGAAGGTAGGGCACCACGACCACCGTGAAACGTAGGAGACGCAATCAAGAACTTAGGACAGGCCTGCACACATTCTTTGCCCCATCTAGTGTTAATGCAACCTTCTTCCTTTCTTAGAGCCGTGTTTGAATAAACGAAGCCAGCCCTTACTGGACTAGCAAATTCCCCTCCGACCTTAACAAGTCTTGAAACAAAACTGGCCTAAAATAATAATAAAAAAAAATCATCACAAACCTCATAAGCCTCTAAAGTCTGAATTTTTTTCAACTTTTATTGCTGGGAAAAACCCAATGTCCCATTATTCAAATTGTTTCAAAAAATGAAATTGAATACACAAATACATATATTTCAGATTAAATGTAGGAATAACAACAAATTTGAGTTCTTAAATCCACATATAAAAAATAAGAGTCAATACTCAGGATTATAAATTATGCATAATAGAAAACCAAATATGGGATTCAATATTCTATAATATTTAGCTCAAACTGAGCTTGATTTCTTTGAATGTTGATGAAATTTCAATAATAAACAGAAAAAAAAAAAAAATTAATGCAAACATTTCGGCATTATTTGCAGGAATAAGTAAAACCCCATTAATTCTGAGAGCAAAAAATTAAACATTTGGGGCTAAAAATTCAATCTTTGAATAAATTCAAGCATTCTCAGAATTGTTTTCGAAATCCTAAGAAAAAAAAACCACAATTTGATAACAACAAAAAAAAAAAAAAAAACGAAAGAAAAAAAAAACCACAATTTGATAACAACAAAAAAAAAAACGAAAGAAAAAAAAAACCACAATTTGATAACAACCAAAAAAAAAACGATAATCAATGAGGTCAATGCGATTATTGAACAAGTCAATGAATAATAATGATATAATTATTACCTCGAAAATTTTGCCGTAGAGTGAGGAAAATCTAAGAATGACACTGCAATTCGGAGAAATTAAGAACAATGGGATTGGAGACCAAACGAAAGGGGATGAGATGAAGGATAAGAAAGCGTGAGATATATGGGTCGATGTCGATAGATATATGGATCCTACTGATGATATGCATATGAGTGCCTATTCTGCTGACATAGGTTTCTCAAATCCCATGGTCATTTTTTAACCAATAAGAACCTGACACGTACAAAAATGGCTAAGTTTTCTTATTTAAAGCAAACATAAAAATTACATCTTTTTTAAGTTTGATCTATAAAAATTTTAAAAAAAAGAATTACTGTTAAAATATTAATATTATGAAATTATTAAATTTCTTTTGGGGCAAGAATGGTAGAATACAGTTAACAGCTCTTTTGTTTGAGTTAATGTCAATCAGGTTCAAGACATTTCAAAATTGACCAAATTTAGTCCTTAAACTATTACCCATTTATCCCCTATTTGTTGTAGTGATTAGGGACCAACTTAATCAATTTTGAAATGCCTTGGACCTAGCTGAATTGTTATTTTGGTTCTATAAGTTTGATCAATTATTAATTATTTCAGTTCTATAAGGTACATTTTTATCATTTTGATCTTGTAAATTTTCATTTGTTGTCACACTTGGTCCTTACTAACAACTTTTTTTAACAAAATTAATGAGGACTAACAATGACAACAAATGTGAAATTATGAGCCCAAAATGATGAAAATAAAACTTAGAAGGCCAAATTGACGATTGGTCAAAATTAAATGGAGTAATTTTTTTTAACTTGCAAATGAAGGATTTTTTTTTTTTTTTAATTCGACAATTGGAGGGAGAGAATTTGCACTTTAAACATCTTCAGTTGAGACAATAAGAAATGTCACTTAAATTACAAAACTCTAAGCATATATCAAGTATTTTGAACGCATTTGGGATTTGCTTTAAAAAATTTGCTTTTTGCTTTTTGCCCCAATTCTAATTAGTAATTTAAATAAATAACTAGTTTTTAGCTTTTTATAACACATTTAACATAAAAATTACCAAAAATCATATCTTTTGATGAACACTATAAGGACCAGATTTGAACTTCTAGTCTAAAAAGTGAATGGACTTAGGCCCAAAAACCCAAAACAATGAATTTGTAGAGAAATGGGTTAGAAAACTGGGCTTTAGTTAATCGAACAACAGGTTAAGTAGATTGGTGATGAAAGTATGAAGATAGACAAGTGTAGACTGAAGAATAAATGTCCTCGGCAATGTCCGAGGATACTGGTTCTTATATAATGCTCTCAAATGTGGTTACAAGTTTTGGTTCTAGATTGCTACAGTGTTTTTTCTCTAATTTTTCGTTCCCCTTTCCTCGTTCTCCTCCCCTTCTTTTATACTCCTTTTCCCTTTCATCTCTATCTTCCATGTGCATGCTAGATGGTTGGTGTTGATACTTGTCCCATCAACCCCTCTCTTAAGTCTTCATGTAGTAGCTGTAAAGCTAAAATCCACTGTTCAGGTATCACCTCCACATTAATGCGGTCAGTGGATTAGCTATAGTACATTTAATGTGAAGGTAGCAACTTTCTCTTTAGATATTTTAGAACCCATCCATGTCTTGAGCTCCCATAGTGCTTATCTGTTTCAACTTAATGTTCCTGTGACGTTTCTTCAGATGGCAGACCATCTCTACGGACCTCGGCTTAGGTCAGCCGAGGTGGCTTTTATTCTTGACACAACCCTCTAGGCCGCTATGATCTAAACTGACTTCTCCATTTGCCAACATTGGCCCTTTTGATAGCAATTATCCCTTCTCAGACGCCTTTAGTCCTCGGTTCGGGCCTTAGGTCCATTATATACCCAAATAATAGGCCCCAGGGCCTAAGCCCCCTACAAACACTAAATAAATAAGTTACCGAAATTTAAAACAAAAGCCAAACACACCTTTTATAAACTAATAAATATGTGCTAAGATTAAGATAAATATTAAAATCTTTACTGTAGGGACTCAATTTGTAATGGACCCTTAACAATAAAATTTGTAGAGATGTGGGTGTAAGGACTTGGCATCACCGAAGTAAACAATGGCTGGTATAAAATTTATAATAAACAATTGATGACTTGAGATTCATAGGAATCTAATGGTGGAAATTTGGCTAAGTGTTTGCGAAGCATATTTGTCCTCGGCTTAGGCCGAGGATCTATTTTTCTTAGAACTTATCTTTTTCCAGTCCCCCTTCATGCTGGGAGCCCTATTGGATATATAGTCTCCTTTTCCTTAATCTTGGCCATCCACTTGTCAATTATCTGGACTCTATGTACAGGGGTTTGTCCCATCATTTGCAATTCGCAGGCTTTATGTTAGTTCTTAGCCGCCTTTGCAGGTTTTCTATTAGTTGAAGTAACCGAGGCAACTGGATTGGTTGGTCACATCACCATTAAAGCGGCCAGAATGTTGGTGGGATATGTTTAATGGATGAGAGATATTTTCCCTTTATCAATAGTCGGTGCGCCGAGGATATGGGTATCCTCGGTGAGGCCTTTAGACGACTTGGGTTTCTTCCCCTCTTATCCTCGGCCGATATACTCTCCTCGGCGCGGGCCTTGGGCCGGCTATGGAGTGGGCCTGGTTTGCTAATATTTGGGGCCCCACATTTACCTATCTTTTTTATCAATTAAAACTTTTTACCTTGTGTGTGTGTTTGTTTTTCAAAAAAAAAAAATATAGTTATCTTATCCAACATTGCTTAAAAGAGTGTCTTGTGTGTAGTATAACATATCTCACCCTCCCTTAACAATTATTATAGCTTTTGAGTAGAGTTTTGTGGTATGTATTTGTGTTAGAACCCCATAATCTCTCCCTTATTTGATGAATGTGTGTGTGTGTGTGTATTTAAATTGATTTATTTGTACTTATTGTTGAGGTCCAAAATTTCACAACAAAGCCCATTCCATAAAAATAGAGAAAGCCCAATTCGTGCAGCATCAAGGCCCTATGTATGTTCAGATTTTCAGCAAAAAAGGCTATTAAAAAGTCCAGCAAATTCCAATGAAAGAGCTAGACCAGGATCCCTACAGGCTGCCAGAGGCTCGGGATCCTTGGGATGGGCAGCACAGCTAAAGTGGATTGAAGCAGGTTTAAAAGAGGGATAAAAGACAAAGAGCATGCGGGTCTCATGCACCTAGACATATAGTGGGATCAGAAAGTACGAAGCAAAACGCAAGAGCTGTGCCTCAAGGAACCAACAATGAGAAAACCATAAAAAAAGAGGTAACTGGAAGGAGCTTTCAACTCAGCAGTAAAAGATTCCAACTATTTGAGGAAAATGACAAGGATGAAATGCAACCAAAAACTAGAAAAGTGGAAGAAAATGCCAAATAGCTAAAGAATCAGCGAACAGAAGGAACCTTGAAATGGAAAACCAGCTAGGGGCTTTTTGCTTGGTCGCACCAAAAGGAAGAAATTATAAGAAAAAAGGAAGCGACCAGCCCCTGAGTAAACTGACACAGCACGAGCTCTGAGGGGCAAAAGAGAGAAATCACTAGTACCCCGGAGCCCTAGAGTTGCACTATAAAAAGAAGGAAGTAGCCAATATTAAAGGGGCATGATGCAAAATAGAAAAACCAGAAGGGAATCGTTAAGATAACTCTGTAAAACTCAAGAAAAACAGAGGAATATCTCTCAGTATCCCCGAGAATAGCCACTATAGCACATACTCGGATTCAAAAGGATTCAAACTTTGCAAGTCTTAGAGGCTTAGATAGCCATCTAATCTGTAATTTTTGAGCTTATTTGGACCATGTATCACGTCTTAGTGAGCATATTGTAATCCACAGTCAAGAAAAATAATGAAATACCTTATATTGATTTGAGGATCTCTAACAATTATTTCGTGTATTTCTTTATTACATTGTCTTCCTTTACTATTTCTTGCTAAAACCCTTCTCACCTAACTATCTTGGAAGGCAAAGCCCAAGCAAAGCCCAAGCAAAGCCACTCAGACTTGAGTTCCAAATCCCACAAGTCTTGTGCAAAAGCACCAAGTCTGTGAGAATTGGGGCCAGGATCCTCATGGCTGAATCATTCTCATGAAACTCATTTACGTATATGTATATGTATTAAAACGTATATCCTAATCTAAGAAACTAACAATTATTTGAAGATATATGTAGTGTGTTTTTATGTAGCACCCATAGAGGTAATGGGAAAGGACAAAGCTCTATTGCATAATAAACATGGAAAAGATCATATAGTTCAGAGAACCAGAGCATTCTAGGTTCTTACAGGCCTAGTACGCCCCGGGATCCCACGGCAGTATGCCTAGGATCCCACGACAGTATGCCCCAGGGTACCAAGAGGAATTGCATTTTTGATCTTGAGGAGCTTTATGTGATTTGCGCACAACTTGGTTCGTAATCAGCCCCATTTAGCTGCGGTAAACCAAGCCCAGTCCACCAAAACAACAAGTATTTGGGCCCATGTCTCTAGTTGGGCCTGTGTGCTAAGAAAAAAAGCACTCTCACACTTATTTAAATATTTGATAATCTTCTCTCAAAACACTCGCTTTCTCTTTCTCTTAGCATTCTCATAGCTACTCCTTTTCTCTCATTAATATCAAAGCTATGTCACTAATAATGGAAAAATACCTCTAACTCGCCCGATCTTGCTTCTCTCTGCAAAGTTTTTATCATCTCAAAGAGGGGATTGGGCACCCCTTAACCCCACCCCCCAATATTGCCATCCCTAAAAAGAAATTGAAGCATTTACCCCTAGTGTGTTAAAAAGAAAAAAAAGGTTACTTGTGAAATTTTTTGTTATTTTTAATGTAATAGCTTGTTTAAATATTAATGACCTTCTGTAAGATTGGTTTTTTTTTTTTTTTTGTCATTTTCTTTTCTACTAAGATCTTAACCATTTGCACTTGTTATCTTTCTAATCACACATTAATTAAAGTGTCAAGAGCATTGTAACTCAATTTGCACATCTTGAAGTTTGCATCATATCCATTTTAAGTTTAAATTTCCTAATTTGGTTGCTGTAACTATTGAATCATCAAATATATGTACAAAAAGAAAAGAAAAGAAAAAATGTAAAAATACGTCATAATATTTAGAACTTTCTTTGTTCATACATTAATTCACATGTCCCTCTTTTCTCTCCTTCTTATGAGGCCATTGCAAATCATTTTCCTTAACACTTCAAAATATTTTTCCTTGCCAAGACATTATAGTCAACCCATTAAAAGTGGCTCGGTCTTTTGTCTATATTAAGATTGTAAAATTCTTTATGATTAAGCTCTAATGGCTAAAACAAAAATTTTTAAATTAGCACCTTCTACTTTGTTTGCTGGACATGTAAAGAAAAAATTATTGTAGTAGGATTTCGTCATTGGATAAAATTTGGCTGAAACTTAGGACTCAAAAGTCAAAACATGTTTAGACTTTGCAGCCAAACTTTTACGTTCTCCATTTGAAGCCTATTGCATAGTAATCCATCTTCGGTTTGGAGGAGTATAACACCTATAGGAGGATTGGTAACAAGTAAAATATACCTCTCACGCATCCTTCTTGGCCATCATTCAAACATGAGTTAAAAATAATAAGGGAAAAGTTTCACTCCAAAAATGTGATTACATTTTGATTTTAGTTTTTATCTTTTTATTTGCATTTATTGTTGTGTCCTTATTGTAGTATACAATTCTACTTTCCTTTTTTCTCCATAAGTGGAATACAAGGAAGCATAGAAGAAGAAGAAGAAGAAGCGAGCAGAAGATCATCTTATTGTTTAAATCTCAAAGTCGACACGAGCAATGTGAATCAAGAACAAAATGATTAATGGGGAACTTTCAACTTGAAGTTTAA
Source organism: Quercus glauca (assembly GCA_023736055.1). Classification (NCBI taxonomy): domain Eukaryota; kingdom Viridiplantae; phylum Streptophyta; class Magnoliopsida; order Fagales; family Fagaceae; genus Quercus; species Quercus glauca. The sequence continues at coordinate 71,945,392 of CM043319.1, forward strand.
ACAATAAACACCAATACGGGACTCAGATATCAAGTAAATCCTAATAACTACATTTCTTTTGGTGGGAAGAGAAAGAAGGGATGGGGGATGTTGTGCCAATTTTTAATCAACATTATATAAAGATGCTGCCAACAGTACAACTCCACCCAAATTAAGGAAACTCTTCAAATTTGTAATGGTAAGGATGTAAAATGGAAGCTGCAAATAATAAGAACATTGTCTAAAATTATTCAATAAGTTTTAAAACTTAGGTTATGTCATCTATATGCAGCATGAATTTTTGTTGTTGTTGATAAGTATATGCAGCGTGAATTGATTAAACATCAATGCAAGGTATTCCCATCATCACGATGCTAGTCCATTTAAGAGCACAATTAAACTTGATTATTTAATCCTAATAATTATTTTATTACTAGAGTACATACATAAAAGTATAATATAATATTGTTCAACAAAAGGGAAATACAGACATATCCATTCCTAAAAACATGACTGAATTGATGTTATAGATTAGATTAGCCGAATTATGATATTGATACATTAATCAAAGAACTCAATATAAACTTAAACCACATATATAATAATATACATGCATATATAGGTATATACGAGCGTGTAAAAAAAATCTTATTTTCTAATACTAAAGTCATAGCTTATAAATAGCATACAAAATTATCAACTTTGATATATATAAAATTGAAGATAACTTATCATCTTTTGTTAAACAATAACAAATATTAAAAAAAAAAATATTGCCTAAACAAATAGGTTAATGGGGGATATTTAACGTTGTAGGTGTAGACACCGCATTTTATACCCTTTATGACTCGGACCCTCGTTCCCCAAAGATGTTGAAATTCTAAGACTCAAGGTTGGTTTAGGTTCCAATCAGATGTTAAATTAACTTGAGAAATGTTAAAATTAAAAATATAACTTTTAATGAGCAAATAAATTTATTTTTGGAAAAGTAAAGTCAAGGAAGCCCTCGGCATGCACACGCAGGAATCAACCTGTGCGCGTAGCCATGATGCATGTGCATGCAAGTCCGATCCTACACGCACATGTAGGGTTCCAGAAATATAAAAAATGCAAGTTTTCTATATTAATGCTGAGATTTGAAGCGAATCCCACATCGTTTGTGAGTCATTCCAAACCCTTATTTTCTCAATATAAATAGCCATACATGGCATATCTTTAAAAACACACAAAAATCATAAAGGCTAACACTAAGATTCACTAGAAATAGTGAATCAAAGAGGGAGTTTTTCACAAAAATTCCTTAAGTCAATTTTCTTTTGATTAGGGCCTTTTCAGGCCTTGATCTTTTAGTTTAATATCACTAATCACTTTTTTATTGATTATGAACAGATTTGACTGAGGGGAACGATAAAAAATCAAGTCTAGGAGCTTTTGTTTTGAGGTATTGAGTTCTAAACTTTTTTCTCTCTTTTCTATTTTAATCTTATTGTTTATCTTGCTTCTTTGCTTGCTTTGTGTTTTAATATGTTTTTGTAGCTTAGGTTTATGTAGTTTTAGTGTTTTAAAGCATGTTAGGTTGTTAGAATTATTGTTTTGAAGTCCTGCTTTGTTTTTTGTGTTGCTGTGTTCTTGACTAAGGTTTCTGTGGCCGAACCCATATGCACATAATCCTGCTTATGTACGCAGGCTGGATTATGCTTACGCAGGCTTGTTCATGCATGCGCATGATCCTGCCTAGAAACCCTAACTCTAGTTCTTCTTATTCTGTTTCTTATTTCACATGTAATGCTTTTGTTTTAAATCCTTTTTTCATACATACATGCATACATATATATGTATATATATAGAGTTTTGAGCTTCTGTTTCACATGCTTGTTGTTTGTTTGCTTCCACATGTTTAAATTAGGGTTTATTTTGTGATTTCTTGTTTTGATGCCATGAACATGCATTCACTTGTTAATGCATTAATGCCATAGATGCTGAGATGCAGCAAGGTAAGTCAAGTAAGTCATGTATTCATATGTACATGCATTTTGTTGGTGACATAATCTTGTTTATGGTTGATGAACAAGATATGGTGGTTTGAATATGCTGCCTATGTTTTGCCTTGATTTAAATGTTTAATGTTTCTGCCTTGGATGTGATATAATGACATGGTGCTAGATGAATGCTAGGTGGATGATATGTATGATAGCAACATGGTAGGGTTTATGATTGAGATGCCATGATAGATGTATGATTAGGGTTTTGGGATGATTGATGCCATGTTGTATGCTCAGATGTATGCTAGCGTGTGTGTGAGTTAGAATGCAATATTGAGTATGCCTTTAATAGAGTTAAGACATAAGACACAATAAGAGGAAGTCAACTCTAGGGTTGAGCGGTTTTGGGTGCCTAACACCTTCCCAAAACCGTACCTAAATTTTGAACCTATATCTCTGGTAGTAAGATAAAAAGGGTCATTTCTCGAAAGGACATTATATATATATGGTTCCTAGACCATTGCAAAAACTAGGTGGCGACTCTCGATTGTGTCCACAATAGGTAATAATGCAACAAAAGATAATATAAAGAATACATCGAAATATTGGGGTTTGACCATAAGAAAGTAAAAATGTTAGATTGTTGAGTGTTTTTTTTTTTTTCATTAAAAAAGAGAATTACTTTCTATTTTTATAGGCACTTAAACAAGTTATTTGTCATTTGATTTAGAGACAATTTTGGTGTTAATGGAGCTCAATCTATTAAAAATATATATAAATATGAAAAAATATATAGTACTAAGGGTGTGTTTAGATACCGCTTATTTTGTTGAAAACTGAAAACTGAAAACAATAAAAAAATATTTTCCAATTATTGTTCATTAATAAAATCACTATGCATTTGACTAATTGCACTGTTCATGTCCCATGAACAATGCAAGAGGCACTTAATTTTTTTTAAAACAAAAAAAAAAAACAAAACGCAAATGCAGGAATTATAATTCCTATCCAGAAGCCTTCTAAGAATATTTCCAAAAATTTTGGGACATTCTCACAACCCGCCAGCCTGCCTCGTTCATTGGAAGGGTTAATGAAATTGCCCTTTCATCACAAGAATGGATGAACGTCGATCTTAGTTGCATCGGAAAACATTTGTAAAAAACACCTTTTTGTCCCTCTATATAAATTCTACTCCGTTGCTTCTTTATGGCTTTGGCTTCTATCTCTTTTCCCTCTTCATGTTTTGCTTCTATGCCACCGCTTCTAAGTTCTACTATTGTCTGTTAGTCTTTATCTTTTAGTTGAAGATGTTGAGTGAGAATGCGGAAAGCTAAACATATAATAAAACCGCTCCTCTCAATTTTCATATTTGGTAACAAAACAATTCATCAAAACATTCTTAGTCTTAGAAATGTCATTTCACAATCCTACAATAAAATTTCTGTAGTTTTAATTGACTCCAATATCTCATTGTGAAACGTTCATAAAAAAATTTGGGCACTTTTAATATGAATCTTTCTTTTTCAATGACAACTCTATCGATTTTTTTTTTGAGAAAAATAACTCTATCAATTTTGTAGGCAAAAATCATGCAAAAAGAACAGTTGCATATAAAAGTTATGACCCGGTAGTTTAATGGTTGACATAACTATTATGATACTTCTAAAGAAAACATCTCCTAAATAGGACTTATTTAAAAAGCTAAAACAATAAGGAAGGTGCTAAAAACTTCCTTCCTAAAGTCCATATTATCTTATTCTTCCATGTTCGGGTTTATCTTAGCCTCAAAGAGGTGACAATTAGGTTTTACTCATCCTAAGACTCTCTTGAATGTGTGTGTATATATATATAATTTATTTGATGTATAGATTATATTACCATCTCATAACTCTTGCTCTTTCTTAACACAATCACAAGTATCCCTCATCTTTTCATCCCTCTATTTACCTATGTCTATAATTGTATTTATGGGTTTTTTTCCACCCCAAAGATGTAAGAACCCCTATATAATCTTGTATTGTCACGTTTGCAAAAATTATCTTATGTGCCCGCTCCTAAGCTTGTGAGTGACCGGCTCCATGTAGTGGGTGCACCAGATACTTTCTCCTATTTTCATCATTTTATTTTTTGCGTGTTTTAAGATAAAAGTCTTTTCTTTTTCTATCAAAAATAAAAGTTTGGCCTATTTCTATTTATTTCTTATTCTTAAAATAAAAATAAAACAAAACAAAACAAACGAGCTTGGGTTTTTTTTTTTTTTTTTTTTTAACCCCTTCAAAAAAAAAAAAAAAAAAAAAGAGCTTGGGTTTTTTATTTTGATGCGTTGTGCCAACGCAAGGACCTGATCACTTGTGAGAGTTGTGACCTGTGGAGTGACTAGGGTTGTACCTTCTTAACCTTTCCCAGAACACAAGAGAAGAGAGGTTCCAATTTACTCTCCTTTGCCTCCGCCCACTGCTTTGAGCTCACCACCACACCCCCATCCACTCTCTCTCTCTGTGAAAACTCAGAAACAATGCCTCCAAAAGCTTCGAAATCGAAGGAAGCACCAGCAGAGCGACCCATTCTTGGTCGATTCTCATCTCACCTCAAGATTGGAATTGTACGCTTCCTCTTCTTCCTTTCCAGATTCATTATACACTTAGCCTCTGTTTGCTTTCCCAGAAAACTCATCATTTTTGTTGATACTTGTACTAGTTATAGTTTTCTGAATATGGTGTTATCCTGAATTGTCCATGCAAGTTCATGCTTTTATTGATTTATTATACTTTTTGCTTTGAATGTATAGCATTGTGCTTCGATGATGGGACTAACTCTTAGCATATCGCAGTGTATTTATTTGTTAATTGTTTTCTTTATAGTCTCTGTAATAAATTTGTGAACTTTGATGTGTTTGTAACATATATATTTAATGGGTCTTATTGATTTTCTCAGGTTGGATTGCCAAATGTTGGCAAATCGACTCTTTTCAACACGCTAACCAAACTCGCAATACCTGCCGAAAACTTTCCCTTTTGTACCATTGAGCCCAATGAGGCCCGGGTTAATGTCCCCGATGAGCGTTTCGAATGGCTCTGCAGCTCCTTCAAGCCAAAGAGCGAGGTGTGTGAGTGTGACTCCATTTCTTGAAGTTTGGATGGGGGGAGAGGAGGAGAAAAGGGTTGCTGGAATATTCCCTCCTCTTTTCCTCCCCCATTAAAAATATAAACCTCTTGATCTGATTTACACATGCTTAGCATTAGGGATTAAGTCTTCTTTATTTCTTGAAAAATACTATCTGCAATTAGTTTATTTGATGGAAATATGTGGAGGGGAGATAAGGATTCAGATTTCAGTTTTTTGTTTATATGGTTTTGATAAATATATAAAAAAAAGTACAATTTGATGGAATTCATAGATGGACTTAACTTAAGCCTTATTAATATGTAGATTTGAAATGGTTAGGTATCATGTTATTTCAATTTCATGACACAAGTGTTTTTGTGGGAGCAAAATCCTTAACAATCAAATCCATCGTAATTTGTTAGAATTTGTATCAATCAATTTATGCTAGATCAATCTATTAAAAAAATGAGTTTAGACTAGAAATTGTTCTTCAAATCTCATGTTTTGAAATCCTCAACTCCATATGCAACAGTGAAGATTTGTATGATGCATCATGATTAATAGATTTCACTTCCCCATTATTGAGCTTAGGCCCTCTATTGAGTGCCTGTGAGGTAAGGTTTACCAAAAACCTGGTGATCTAGTGGATGCTGCATTCTCTTTATGCATGATAATTCCTGATCTGATTAGTTCTCTGGTTAATAGTCCCTTGCTTGGCCTAGAGACATCTTGACATTTAAAAACCCTGTAAATTGTGAAAGTGGCTAAAGGGAAAAATAGTTGAGATATTTTTCATATTTTTAATATATGGTGTTAATAGAAGTTATAGTTCTCTTTCTTTTTCTTTTTTGGCCCTTTCTTCTTCTTCTTTTGAATACCAGTAGCCTATACAATATAATTTGTGACTTGCCAAAGGGACGAATATTTGGTATAGAACCCCTATTTCTTTGGAGAATGATTTGATATGATGAAGGTGGTGGTAAAGAAGTGTCCACAGTAATGAAGCAGTTCTCTGTACTTTGTCTGAACCCCAGATTTAAAGATTGTAAGAGTGTGCCAGTATCATGAATACCTTAAATAATTAATCACAAAGGAACTGAAACTTTAAGACAAGGATCTAGAAAATTTCAGGACACATGCTTTTGACTTTTGAAATGAGCTTTGCATATTGTGACTAATCTGAAGTTTTTGAAAAGTGGAAAGTAGCTTGCATGTTCTGAATCAATTAGGTTAAGTTTAATTTCTCAGAGGCCTAATGGCGATGGAAAGTGGTGGCAGTGTTACACTTAAGAGAGTACATGTCGATGAAAGATTCATCCAGAATATAATAAAAAAAACCTGATATATACACTTCCATGTGGATTTGTGAAAAAAAAAAGGATAAATAAGTTTTTATTTACTTTGTTATTTGTTTGTTCATAATTCATAATTTTTTCTTTTACATATTCATGTAATTCCGTGTTCAGGTTTCAGCTTTTTTAGAGATCCATGATATAGCTGGACTGGTGAGAGGTGCTCATGAAGGACAAGGGTTGGGCAACAATTTCTTATCTCATATACGAGCAGTTGATGGCATTTTCCATGTTTTACGTAAGAAGCTTATATTTTGAATAGTACATGTATGATTGTTGCAACTACTTGTACAATGTACATGCTCTACCAATTTGTTGAATCATATATCTATGGGTTATATTCCTAGCAAATATTACGGTTAATTCTGTTGTATTTATGTCTTTCAATGATCTTGATTCTTGTATGTGTGCTTCCATTTGTGTAATTGATTTTCTGCTTGGTTTAAAATTAAAATAACGTGTCAGCCCTATAATTGTCACCTATCGAGTATATCATTGTTGTAATATTCACTTCTACTTTCCTTTTTTCCCCCTAGGTGGATTTGAAGATCCAGATATCATCCACGTTGATGACTCCGTGGATCCTGTAAGGGATTTAGAGACTATTAGCGAAGAATTGCGGCTAAAGGTATGCATTATTATTATTATTTTTTTATCTTCTTGTATTGACTATCAGTCATGAGTTTAGTATTTAGAGCTACTGCTTTCTTTCATCAATAGTTTTTAAATGCATGCAAATCAAGTAGAACATGGCTGGATTCCTGCGTTGGAATTTATGATTTATATTACATTCAATAAAGTCTAAAGTTGGTGTCCTTGAGATGTATAGATAATGATGATGATGATGATGATGTGTGCGCATGCGCGTGCGCGTGCGCGTGTGTGAGGGGGAGAAAGAGAGATGCCATGACAAGGATACGGGTGAGGGATTGGTGTCATATTGATGCATAACTCTCTGAGTATATTTAAGAGAGCAAAAGAGAGGAACATATTCTATATCCGTTAGAAGATTCCTTCCCCCCACCCACCCTTCCCCCACCCTCAGTTAGTCATTAAATGGTATTGGTACTTGTTTCATGGCACTGATGGCAGTATAAAAGAACATTGGATTGTGGCAATTCTCTCTTCTTGTTCTTTGATTTACGAATCGAGACAAAAGTTCAAGGAAAAGAATATGTAATTGTTTCAAGTACAGATTGTTCATCATTGTGAACATGGTGTACTTTTTTGTCAATAAAACTTCTATTACCTATCAAAAAAGAAAAGAAAAGAGTATGGGTCCTTGTCTATATAAGTTGGATTTGTGTATGCATGTTTAAGCTTGTGATGGGGTTTGACTAATTTCAAGCCTAAATATGGAGGCCCAAACATGTTCTAAAGTTAATTTCTAGCACTCTTGATGACCATAATAAACTGTTATGGAACTTTAGCTCAATTTTCTTTTTATAGAAGATTTTCTTGGTGAAATTCACATAGTTAATTGCAGAATGTGCTGTATTTGGAGGGAACAGAATGCTTGAAGTTTTGAGGGATGTGAATGGTCTTTTCTTAAGATTAAATATTTCTTTTGTCTTACTTTGCTGGATTGGAGTGTTGCTTTTCAATTTGTTCCCTGTTTTACTTTTATATATGTGTTAAGAGCATTGTAGTTTGAGAGTTTAATGTACCGCTCCTTGAGTACAACCCCCGTGTACTTGGGACTGTTTAATCAATAAAATTTCATTACTATTAAAAAAATTCATTTAGTTAATTATAAAATTTATTTGGAAGAAGATGAAATCTTACTCAGTTCTAACCTTGCAGGCTGCATTGCAGTCTTTGGCCTCTTTAGATATATGCAAATATAACAATAATGGCTGGTCATTTTGCCTCCTACTTTTGCTGGTTCCACATGGTAGTCTGGGACCTAGAATACAAACAATGAGGATTGTGAAACAAATTGTTATAATTTATATAATGTTGTATAGCTCTTAGACATTGGAAACTTGGGGCATAATGGCGTATCTAGCTGAAGGTATTTAGAAGTCTTTTGTATGATTCATAAGATACACAAAATGACATCAGGTAATAAAAGCAAACTCATATATGTGATGATGAGTAAAAATCTTATGTGTAACATGTAGTGCATCTTGAACTTGATAAGTTCATACCCTTCTCATCTTTATACCACTTTCAATGTAGGTATTATTATTTGTACCTGCATTTCTTCATTGGCCGTTTTTTAGTGTTTTGATGGTTGTTTCTCCTAATTATGATTTTGTTAGTCTCTAAATTTCTTTGTTCAATATCCCTGTAGTATTGCTCCTTTGTTTCGTTCCAACTTACCTATTTATTTGTCCATATTTGAAGAAATTTTCTAACCATGTGACTTATATGTAGGATATTGAATTTATGGAAAGGAGAGTAGAAGATCTTGAGAAAAGCATGAAGAGGAGCAATGACAAGCAGTTAAAAGTAGAGCATGAGCTCTGTCTAAAGGTTTGTGTTTTGATAGTGGGAAACAGTAATGCTTACTTGAATGTGCAACCTTTAGTCATGTTTGGTAATACTGAAGTAGCTGAAGATATTATCCATACTGTACAAGGCTTATTTAAGACATATTGGTTGCGTTGTTGTATCTCTACTGAATACTGAGTCAAAGTATGAATTATTTTACAGCTGTAGTAAATTCACTTTTAGTTTGTGTGTACAAACACATTTATTTCTATTTCCCTTTGTAAGTATTTACATATAAAATGTGATTGCACTGCTTTCCAAATAAATATATAGTTAAAATATGTATACATGAATGGGAAAACCCTCAGATAAGGTAGGGAAATGGGTTGTAATCATTGGGAGAGTTCTCTCAAGTCCTTGATTACTTTAGACCATTGACTGAGAACATGAAATGAACCAATGGTGCCTGAGAGGATGCTACAATTGTAAAAGTTTTTGACTTTTCAAAAAAAATTGTTAAGGTATTTGATTGCCTTCCATAATCCAGGGAAAAAAAAAAAATCAAACTCTTTGTTAAAGCATGAAATCTGATCCTTGAGTACATCTTTGTTTAATCCTTTTCACGTTACACAGACTCTTGAAGGTTTTGTAGATGATGTATTTTTGTACTAATTGAGCATGCTTGGATTCACAAAAATTCATTTCATACAGTCGGCCTTGTGTCACAAATATGGTGTTGTTAAATTTCTACAGGTCAAGGCATGGATTACTGATGGAAAAGATGTCCGTCTTGGGGACTGGAAAGCTGCTGATATTGAGATATTGAATACTTTTCAATTGCTTACTGCAAAACCGGTTGTATACCTGGTGAGTTGTCTTTTCATGTTAAGATAAATTTTCTTAACGGTCCTAGGCTAAGTTAGCTATGCTTGTCTCATAATAGATCTGTCTTTTGCACCTAGGCCAGCGTAAGCGCAAACTTCAAGCACGTGCTTGATTGAAATGAAGTGCAAATTTAAAAATATAATGTAAAAAATTGAAAAATAATTATTAATGAACATTATAACTATCAAGTGACCAACTAATCATATAAAAATTGAAATATAACATCTTATATGTTTCTCTATTGCTTTACAAAATATACGTAACTATGATATTTGTTATTTGATATTATGATTAAAATAAAGACAATAAGGACATGGTTGAATCAAAACATTCCCAAAAGGCAAAGGCCAAAAAGCATTAGAATGTCAATTTATGACTTCTATGTCTAACAAAGGCAATGCAATTCTAAAATATTTAGCAAAGGCCAAAAAACATTAGAATGTCAATTTATGATTTCTATGTCTAACAAAAGCAATGCAATTCTAAAATATTTAATCACTATCCTCGCATTAGAATGTCAAGTAATGATTTCTATGCCTAACAAAAAGCAATGCAATGCAATTCTAAAATATTTAATCACCGTCCTGGCATTAGATTGTCAAGTAATGATTTCAATGCCTAAAAAAAGCAGTGCAATGCAATTCTAAAATATTTAATCACCATCCTCATTGCACATAAGACCATCATCATTGTCATCTCAAGATTGTTTGGCCTAGGGAAAGTTTGTCTTGCTTGAGTCTCCATTGATGAGATGAGCTGTCTGTGAAGTGTCTTTCTACATTGAGTTTTACATCTTCTAGTATGTGTAAAGGGGTGTCATTGTCAGCTTAGGTGTATGATATCATATCATAAAATTGAGTTTTGTATAACAAATCAGCATTGATTATCAATAGCATTACAATATGACTGCTATATTTCACATTTGTTTCTTGTTTTTGTAAATGCACCCCGCTTTAGAGGCAAAAAAGGGCTAAGCTTCTTGTGCTTTGCGCTTAAGCACACTTATAGCTTTTACCTTCAGTATCCTTGGCCTCAGCCTGGATGGTAAACGGGTGCTGGGGCGTGGGTCTTAAGAACCAAAAAGGAAAAAAAAAAGATCTCGTCAGTTATCCAATGGCTTTTCTTATAATCAGATTATTTATTGGCAATTTTGGCTTTTGACCCAAATGTGACTACATAATAATGGACTGTTCAAGCTAATGTTCTTTGGACCAAATGACCTCTTCCCCTCCCACAATCAAGGGGTGGTGGATGAGGTCACATGTTCAATTTTGTACAATGCAAGTTTTAGTTTTCTATCAAAAAATTATGGAATTTTTTTTTTGATGAGTAATAAAAATATATTAAAAAGAAAAGGGGTGTCACTTGAGTATATAGGAAGTATACATCAAGGACCAAAAAAAAAAGAAAAAAAAGATCAAGTGCATAAAGTACAAAAGTCCATGAAACCATGGACTAAAGAAAAAGAACGAAAGCCTAACACTGTAACCCAATCTAGAAGAGTCGTAAGGAAGAAGAGTTTAAGATCTGAAACTGATCTCTCTAAATCCTCAAAATGCCGGTTATTCCTCTTCCGCCAAATGCACCACATCAAACAATGGGGCACAGCCATCCAAATGGTAGAATTCTGATGCCTCCCAAACTTTCCTTGCCAACAAGCCAACAGCTCCACCACTGTTTTCAGCATAACCCAATGAATACCAAACAAAGTAAACACCATAGACCATAAATCAAAAGCAATAGAGCAATGGATGAGGAGGTGGTCAACTAATTCCCCATTTCTTTTACACATACAACACCAATCCAAAATCAAAATCTGCCGTTTCCGAAGATTTTCAATAGTCAAAATATTCCCCAAAGCTACAGTCCACACAAAAAAAGCAACTCTAGAGGGGACCTTAGACTTCCAAACAGTCTTCCAAGGGAAAGACTGATCAAAACTTTTTGTTTGCACTTGGTAATAAGAACGAATAGCAAAACCTCTTCCCATAGCAGGTTTCCAACAAATCTTATAGTCCCCAACTCCTTTTAAAGAAGCCCCATAAATTCCAGACATTAAATTGTAAAAGGATTCCAATTCCCAATCTTTGTTATATCTTCTAAAAGTTAGATCCCAGAAAAGAACACCATTTGGGAACTTCATCAAATCAGCCACATAGGCCTCCTTATTTCGACTTAAAGAAAAAATTCTTGGATAGAGCACACACAAAGAAGTGTCCCCACACCAAATATCCTGCCAAAATCTAACAGTAAACCTGGCTCCAACCTCAAATTGGGTGTGATGAACAAAAGATGGCCAACCATGACTGATAGACTTCCACAAACTCACTCCATGAGGGCCACCAACCTCCCCCTTCACAACCATATTTTGCCCCTATCCCTCTCCTCCACAAGGCCTGTCGCTCATTCCCAAATCTCCATAACCATTTTCCAAACAAAGTTACTTCTAATAGCTAAACCTCCAGAATGAAGAGGAGTGCAAACTGTAGCCCATTTCACTAGGTGAGTTTTTTTAACATCTCCATACCACTCCAGAGAAAATTTTGTTGAAGTTGCTCAATACGGTTTGCAACCTCCACTGGGATAGGAAAAAGAGAGAGAAAATAAGTTGGAAGATTGGACAAAGTACTCTTACTAAGAGTAACTTTACCTCCTTTTGAGAGATACAGTCGTTTCCAACATGCTAACCTCCTCTCCACCTTCTCAATAATTGGATTCCAAATAGAACCATCTCTGACATTAGCACCCAATGGAAGACCTAAATATTTCATCGGGAAGGAGCCTTGCTTGCACCCTAGCACATCCACCATATCTGCTATATTTGGAACCACACCCACAGGGACCAATTCAGACTTACCCATATTCAATTTTAGCCCAGAAACTACTTCAAACCAAAACAGCACCAGCCGGAGAAACAGAATCTGACCAAGATTAGCATCACATAAGACCAGGGTATCATCAACGAAGAGAAGATGGGTCACCTGCAAAGAGTTTCTTGTGGGACCCACCCTAATACCAGACATGAGCCCATCCCTCACTGCCTTATCCAACATTTTACTAAAAGCATTCATAACAATGACAAACAATAAAGGGGATAATGGATCACCTTGTTTTATACCTCTAGAGCTTTCAAAAAAACCACACGGAGTTCCATTAATGAGAATGGAGAATTTAACAGTAGAGATGCAAAAGAAAACCCATCTTCTCCATAATTGTAATAAAACTCTTTTGGTTTGCATTTCTTTGTTTTGTCAAAACTAGTCCCACAGAAATACTTAAAAAGTCTTTTAAAAGACTGTTCTTTACTAAAATGATTCTTACCTATAAAAAAATAAATTGAGCAATTTAAGAATTATTACCCTATAAAAAAAAGTAAATTGAGAAATTTAAGTTTGTCCATGATTCCACTACCAATTATGTATCTTGAAATGTCTTAATTTGAGTACCGTTTCTACAATAACTGTTTTTAACTTCTCCCAAAACTCTTAAATGTTTAAAATATCCTCTTCTCAAATTGTGTTGAATCTAATTCAACAACAGTGTATGCATCAAGAATTGCTGAGGAAGGAGAGGAAAAAAATTGTGTATCTTTGAAATATATAATGGGGTAAAACTCAAGTATAGTACATTAGGTGCAGTACATTATGTTCTCCAATTAGTTGCAGTGCATGGAATTTAATTGTCTTTAGAAATGATAACAATGTTTGCGTTTTTTTGGTCAATTTTATCAAGTGTTTGAATTTTAATTGGGGAACCTAGCGTGTTGCTACCTAAGTTTTGCACTATATATAAATATATTGGTAGACACCTCAATCCAGATAAATTAACAACAGATCTGCCACTGTGGTCCAACATTGGTCTGTCAGTCTCTGGTTTTCTGGTCTTACTAGTAGAAAGCAATTGGAAATTTCACTCTGTAGTCTGCCTCTTATCAGGTGACCAATAAGGGAAAAGCATTCTGTATTTACTGAGATTTTAAGATATGGTAGAGAGATATTGTTGTTTATAATATCATAGGAATGAAGTCATGGTCATGTCCATGTTTTGGTTCTTGGCTGTTTTTAGGATGAAAACTGTAGTGATGATAAATAAGGGATGGAGGATGTGGTCATTAGTTTAATCTGTATAAGCATGTGATTGTGTTTTCCTATCAAAGAAAAAAAAAAAAACTAATGTGATCTTAATTATATCCTATTTTCTCTGCAGGTTAACATGAATGAGAAAGATTACCAAAGAAAAAAGAACAAATTTTTGCCTAAGATTCATGCTTGGTATGTCCTTTATTTTCCAAAATTAGTATCTTGACTTTACATAGCCAATGTTTTTATGTTTCTCTGTGTCTGTCTATTTTGCCGATGTGCGTCTGTTTGTTGCTTTCATGACGTCTGTCTTTTTGCTTGTGTGTGTCTATTTGTGACTTTCATGATATGTGTCTTAATTATATCCTATCTTGACTTTCTATAATGTGAGCTACCTATCATAAATCCCTCTTGCTTTGAGTTTGGAGCTAATGTGCAAACAATCAGACTCTCAATGGGGAAGTATTTTATGACACTAATGTGTGGTTGTGGAGTCTGTCAAGAAAAACCTAATTATGATTTTAGCAAATTCCACAGCTGGCCATTTTAGCTAAACTGAGCTTACTGCATCAGTGCATCTAGCAGACGTAATGGTTGCTTACTCTTAGAAAGCTTTAAAGGCCAATGACCTTAATGGTCTAATGGCACCTCTCTAGGTACTTAGTAGATATTACCTAAGGGAGAAGGGGGTCTCAGGTTCAAGACCCCGGGGGGCAGAGGTGGGGGTAGATTTAGGATATTTCTAACCATGGTTTAAAAAATTGGAAAACAAGAAAGCACTAGAGGAGTAACAAAGCAAATTTTACTTCTCCCCTCTCCTCCTGCTTCAAATGACCATTCTTTGTGTTCTGTCTACACTGAATATTTTTCTGCTATATTTTCCTTTACACGTTGATAGAACTGCAAGTGAGTTCATCTCTTTCTTCTCCTTCACCACCACCACCCCCGCCCCCATCCCTCAAAGCCTTTTAATTTCCTTCAATTTCCTTAAGAATTGCTATTTGTGGAAAGGACTAAGAATCACATAATTACTTTTATCCTCAGGGTACAGGAGCATGGGGGTGAACCAATTATTCCTTTCAGTGGTGTGTTAGAGAGGAATCTTGCTGATATGCCAGAAGATGAAGCGGCAAAGTATTGTCAAGAGAACAATGTTCAAAGGTATGTTTTTACTGACGAGGAAAAGATGACTGCTAAAGTTTTATGTAAATGTTTAGCCATTTGAAAGAGGAATAGCATTATGTGGTCTGTGGTTGCAAACTTAACATTAATTTGAAAAATTAATACTAGGAATGTAGAGCTGATGCAAGATATATTATGTGAACTTGTGTTGATTAACCATTGTAAACCTATCAGCATTTGATTACTTCACTTATCATATTCTTGTTAAAGATGAGAATAAAATAATATAGAGAAGCGGAAGTAAGAAAGGGAGAAGAACACAAGGGATTGTGTGGTTTGGCCTACATCCACGAGATAAAGCCCTAGTGGCTACATTTTTACTGAATAATCAAGTCAACTTTTACAGTGAACCCTTAATAGGGTATATATAGACTAGAAGCTTGAGTTAGCCTTATATGCTACAACATAATTGGGCCTCTTGGGCCTTTACAACGGCATAAACCTAATACCTTTAACTATTCTATTAAGATGTAAAGGGACATTGCAATTTCCCCCTAACTTTCCGGTAAATTATAATGTGTGGTACCCAGTGTTTTGTCTTCTTCTCTCTTTAAAAACTTCAATTAGAATATCAATACTTCAACCTTGAGTGATAGCAGTCTGTAAGGTGTAATAATGAAGACACAGTTTCCTTTAGAAGTTTTCATATTTTCTCCCCTCCAATGAGAAATATTGGGGAGATTGTGTGAGAATACATGGATGAAACTGGCTTCCAGTATTGATAGAAGTTATTTGTAAGTGGAGGAGAAGGGACTCGTTATGGTTACATAATTGGACCTGATTGTGTTAGGTTAGGAAATCTTGAACTGGAGTACTTCTGGTTGCTGATCTCATCATCTTATCATATTTCCTGTGGTATTTCTATCTATGAGGTTTTCTTGGAATGGGCTTGAAATTATTGTAAGTAGTTGGAATTTCAAATTTTGTCCGAAACTTTGGTTCTGAACATCTGATACAATTGTTTTGGTCACATCCCTGTTCTTGACCTCTGTTTCAATGATTATTTCTGAACTCTGGCTTCAATCACTTTCACTAAGTATTGAGTATTGACAGTTAAACCTACCGCACAAAATATGCATTTTAAAGTCTTTAATCACTATTCTTAGGAAATATCCAATTTTGCTGGACTTTTGGATGATTTTGATTGGTCATATATCCAAAAAATTTACAAAAGTATGGTGATACATGTGTCAAGGAACTCTATTATGGAAGAAATGTGTTGGTACCTGTTACTCTCCCAGACTCATAAAACTGTGAACAAAGGGTTTGCATAGCCTAAAAATTATATGCTATCTATGCGGGTGGATTAAAAGTACCACGTGTTGTGATGGCTTACTATTACCATGTGGAATTGATGTGGAAAAAAAAGGAATAAGATTTTTCACTTTCTAATTTGAGTTTGCTTAATATATCTCTATTCCATGTTTGGGTGATGAGAGAATACAATAATATAAAAAGGAAAAAAGGGTAATTGTTTTACAAAACTTTAAACACCAAATTGGAAAATGGGACAAGCTTTGAGGACCAATTGGGTATTTTTTTGAACTTTAAGGATTTGATTACTTCTTTGGAAACTCTAATGGGGAAAAATTTAAGTACCAAACTTGATATGTAGAAAATAAGAGAAAGACGAAGTTGTGATCTGATAAGTGGAGTTCAAACTTTTTACAGAAAGACACATGGACATGTTATCTTGTGTCTTTGCGCTTTTCCCATTAGACTGTTATGTCTAATTAAAGAGTGTGTGTTGTTTAGTAAATCATATCTGTGTTGTGTTTAGGTCACGTTCCTTGCCCGTGTTCTGCAGTATTGCTGTACTAGGGAAAATCAGAAATTACAGGGTGTTTTTAGTCCTGTGAAGACTCTGGCGTGTATATACCTCTAAACTTTCAATTTGCATCTGACACTGCCAATTGAAGGGCTTAACTTTGTGTATATCATGTGAACCTTTTGTTAAATTACCTATTATCCCAAAGACTTAAGCTATTAGGATATGGTAAATTTAATCATTTAACCACATTCTTCTAACACTCCCCCTCATGTGTGGGCTCAAACTACTTTTTAATAGGTGGGGCCTAACACGTGAGAATTTAAATGGAAGGTAGAGTGGAGTAGACAAGGATTGAGCTTAGTATCTCTTGCTTTGATACCATGTCAAATTACCGATTTTTCCAAAATCTTAAACTATTGGGATATGGTAAATCTAATTATTTAACCACATACTTCTAATATGTTTCAATTAAAGGCTGGTTTTTATTTGAGCAAGCCTCTCCAGCAACCACTAAGGAAGTGTTGTTTCCACTGAGTATCTCAGCCCTTCTAGTTTCTTAAATCATTTTGTCCATGTTGGTTTGTGTGCTTC
Organism: Quercus glauca; assembly: GCA_023736055.1. Lineage (NCBI taxonomy): Eukaryota > Viridiplantae > Streptophyta > Magnoliopsida > Fagales > Fagaceae > Quercus > Quercus glauca. The sequence continues at coordinate 71,962,754 of CM043319.1, forward strand.
CAATTATTTGTTTCTTTTGTTTTGTCTTAAACTCTTAAACTACATATCCAAAAAAGACGTTTGTAGATAACTATGACTAATACATTCTACTTTGCTGCAGTGCCCTTCCAAAGATCATAAAGACTGGTTTTTCAGCAATTAATCTTATATACTTCTTCACTGCAGGACCTGATGAGGTAATATATCTTCCTTAGTAGTTCTTATTATCATTATCATTTTTTTGGTTACCTGCTCTCTTTCTTTAAATCTAACGAACCATTTGATTTGAATCAACCAAGACCACTCCATCATCGTCCATATATGATGATTTGAACATTATTTTCTCCATTTTATGTTCTTCCTGTTTATAACTTTGCTGTACATGTTCCTCATCATTGCTTTGATGAATTAATGGCTGAATGTCCAAATAATGCTTATTTTGTAGGTGAAATGCTGGCAAATTAGAAAGCATACAAAGGCTCCCCAAGCTGCGGGGGCCATCCACACTGATTTTGAGAGAGGATTCATTTGTGCTGAGGTTGTTCCTAACCCATTCTTTGGCAGTTCTCTTTATTCCAAGTATTATTGTTCGCTAGTATATTGCCTGTGCTACATGGCCTATTTGAAAATTTTATGTAAATAAATTGAAACTATATCAATAACTAGTGAGTACATGAAACTATTATTGAATTTAATCTAAAGTAAATTAACTCTCTTAATAAGTAATGAGTCACATTACAAAACACACTAATTTTGTAATGTAAATGTAATACATACATATACTGAGCCACTTGGCGCAAGCATTGTGTGTAATGTGTAAATTTTACTAAATTGGAACATAAAATTAAATTATGATATGTAATCAAAAAAATTAAAATTCATATAAGATTTTATTTTAAATTACTTGATACTTTCTGTAATATAATTTTAGTTGAAGCGAAAATTCAAATTTCTTGAAGGTGGTAAATTGCCTAAAATTACCTCCAACCTGCTCATTTTCAAATTAACGATGTGGATTTTCTGGTTATTTTAGGTAATGAAATTTGAAGATCTAAAGGAACTCGGTACCGAGGCAGCTGTAAAGGTATATACTTCACTTTTCGAGATATCGTATGTGGCTATAAACATTTACTTCCACCTGGCCATTGCTTGTTTGCAACCCAAGTGAATATGCAACTCTTTGTTTTTTGGTTTTATTTTTGTTGGGTTTGGGGGTCAATTATAAGCCTATTCGTCCTATGGGTAACACAAATGAGAGGTAGCTTTCTCCAATCCCTAAAAATCGGTAATATTAAGAGCAGATAAATTTGTTTTAAACAAAGTTAGGATAAAATAATTGAAAATCTGGTCTTGGATCTCGTACTAAAAGGTTAAGTTTGATGGGTTGCAATGGGCTAAGCAGTGTTAGGCATTGCATGGGCTTCAGAACTGATTGTGGTCTAGATTCCTTGGAGCTAGAGTTTTTATGAGTATGGCAAAGAGTGACATTTGGTATTCTAGTGAATATAAAATGTACTGCAAAACGACTAATTATGAGAAGTTAGGATTATAGAAGGCTTAAATATGTACTTGTATAATAAAAAAGGCTTAAATATGCTTCGGGGTGATTTTATTTTTGTCCTCGATGAAATTTGGTATTTCATTTTAGTCCTTAAATCTTTTAAACAGCTTGTCATTCTCATCCTTGCCATTATCTGGCTTACAAAATTTGCTAAGGTGGCTGGAGGGATGCTTATGTGTTACTTAATTTTTTGTAAAATAAATTGGCATTGAAAAAGCCACACCATCTTAATTTTAATAAAAAAAAGACACATCAACTAAAAATTTACTCTCAAAATAATTAAATTAAACATTGCAAATAGATTAATTTCTTTTCCTGTCCTTCATTTCCCCTGACTTTCATGGCAACCAAGCACCGCATGCGCACACTTTCTGCTCCTTCCTTGGCAACCATACACCCTCGTCTGTGTGCATGCACACACTCATTTCCCCCAACTTTCTTGGCAACCAAATACGGCACAGATTCACTCTGCCAATTTCTTGGCAACCAAACACAATGCACACATGCTTTCCTTGCCAGTGACTTGTCAACCAAACACAGCACGCATGCCACTGTAAAACGCCCAAATCATTAACTGGCAGGCTCCCAAATTGTCAAGCAATAATCACCCAAAAACTCAGGAAAAACCCAAACATCTAATTTACCCAATTGGCCAAGCTTGTAAACCTGATATGCCCATGGCTGAACCAACCTGATTCACCCCCTACTCATTCAATCAACACCTGCTTTGGAATCAGACTTACCCACCCATCAAACTCACTCAAACACCTCTAGAAATCCACCACCGTCCCTCATAGAACTCCCATTACCAAACCCACATCATAAAGCTGAAACCCACATCTCAATCCTCAATGACCAAGGGAGAGAAAATAATAAAACCAAGGAAGATGGAGAGATAACAAAAAGATAGGTCAGCCATAAGGGTTAGAGAGGAGGGAGTGGGTTTCGGTCATAGGGGAAGAGAGAGAAAAGCAAAGAGAAGAAGAGGAAAAGATGAAATTGGTAGGTTTGTAGGTGTAAATGCTTTGTTGCCTCTTGTAGGTGTAAATGTTTTGGCAAGACCGTTGGTGTGGAGAGACACCTCTTGCAGTTAGCTACCCTGACCTATTTAGATTTTGCAGGAATAAGGAGGCTAGTGTGGCTAAGCTTATGAAATCCCCCAATGGAGTCCTTTTTTGGGATGTGAGCTTCTTTAGCGGTGTGCATGTTCAGGAATTAGAGGCTTTGTCAAGTTTCATGGAAACCATATACGGTTCTTCAATAAGGGGGTTTGGTGAGGATGAGACGTGTTGGATTCCTAGCAAAGATAAGGGGTTCTTGGTGAAAGATTATTATAGAATTTTAGCTGGTCCTACTAGCTTCGGTTTTCCTTGGAGAAGTATTTGGAAGCAGAAGATTCCCTCTAGAGTAGCTTTCTTTGTATGGACTGTTGCCTTAGGGAAATGTTTGACTATTGATAACTTACGAAAAAGGAAGGTGTGTATTTTGGATTGGTGCTACATGTGCAAGAGTAATGGTGAATCGGTTGACCATCTCTTCCTTCACTGTCCCGTTGCTATGGATCTATGGTCTATGGTTTTGGGTTTATTTGGAGTATCTTGGGTTATGCCGCATACTATTTTGGGGCTGTTAGGGTGTTGGCAATTCAGCTTTGGTCATCATCGAAATGGTTTTATATGGTCCATCATTCCTCATGGCTTAATGTGGTGTCTTTGGAGGGAGAGAAATAGTCGTTTTGAAGATATTGAGAGATCTATTCCGGACCTCAAACTTTTCTTTTTTAGAACTTTATTGGATTGGTTGTTTGCTTTGCAAAACCAATCATTCCCTTATTTTATTGATTTCCTAGATTCTTGCAATTTTTGTATTTGATTTGTTGTCCCCTTGTTCACTCCCTGTGTACTAGGGTGCTTCCTTTTTGGTATCAATATATCTTATTACTTATAAAAAAAAATCCTCCTCATGGATCCTCAAGATCCACATGTGACAAGTTGGGATGCTGGGTATGGAGAGGGTGATGGGAAGATGTTTGGTAAGTGAGAAAGAAGAGAGAAAAGATGTAGTTATAGAAATGGGGAGATTAAGGGAAATTGATCATGAATCAAGATTCTGGGGATTGAGTTGTTGGGTTTTTATTTTTTTAAATTGAGGAAGGAAGATATGGGGTTTGTTTGTTTGTTTGTTTGTTACTATGGTAGGGTGATATGAAATGTACCATCCCATAAGAAGAGTAATTATGGGATGGTAGAATTATTAAATTTTATAGCTGAAATATACCTATTGTATTGAAAAGGGCCATGTATTCTTTTTAGTGTGTCACATCAGCATTCAAAATATACCACGTATGCACTTTCTTTAACGGCAGGTGGACATAAGAACTAAATTGATTCATTTTAAATCTTTTAGGATCAAACATGTAACTTTTTAAATTTGAGGGATCTAAATTGAATTTAGAATAAATCGCAGAGGCCAAAAGTGTATTTTAGAGAAATTTTATTGGTTTTTATTTAGAATTATATTGAGAGGTTCCTTAGTCAAATGGCTTTTAGAGGATGTGGCCTTTGGTGTGGTATTAATGTCGGTTGGGAGAGGTTCTCCAAACACTTAGCTTTTGTGGTGGGTGATGGTTCCCGTATTCGTTTTTGGCATGATAGGTGGGTTGGGGGTTTCTCTCTTAAAATGCTCTATCCTCAGTTATTTGCATGTTCTAGTGACAAGGAAGCCTGTATTTCTGACTTGTTGGATCATCAGGAGGATGGGAGTAGTAAATGTTGGAATGTGAGATTTTATAGGAACTTTCATGAGAGGGAATTTGAGGCTGCCTTCTCTTTCCTAGAACTCATTCAGTCTCGGATCCCACGAGGTTTTGGGTGGGATAGACCCCTTTGGTGTCTTAGTAGGAATGGTAAGTTTGATACTCGGTCTTTCTATCATAAGATCAGGGGTACAGCTCCTTCTTACTTCCCATGGAAGGGGATTTGGAAAGTCAAGGTGCCTAAGAGCGTGGCTTTCTTCTTGTGGACCGCAGCTCATGGCCGGATCCTTACCTTGGATAATCTTCGTGGCCTCCATTTGGCGAATAGGTGCTATATGTGCTGCTGTTCTGTGGAATCTGTGGACCATCTTCTCATTCACTGTCTGGTAACTTATGCTTTGTGGGTGCAAATGTTACAAGCTTTTGGGATTCAATGGGTCATGCCAGGCTCTATGGTGAGTTTGGTGTCTTGTTGGAGTAATTGGTTGGGAAAATATGCTTCGGGCGTATGGAATATGGTTCCTGGTTGTTTGATGTGGGTAGTTTGGTTGGAAAGGAACCGGCGCTCTTTTGAGGATCTGGAGAGAACGCTTGATCAGTTACAAGCGCTCAGCCAAAATACTCTTTTTGAATGGGCTAAGTGCTGGGGTTATTCAAATTGTTCTTCTGCTGTGGAGTTCTTTTCTACCCTTAGTAGTGCCACTTAAGTTGTTCCGCTTATTCTATTTTCCGTTGTTTTGTTTGCTGTTGCTTTGTGTTCACCATCATGAACACTTGTAATGGCTGTATGCGTTTTTATTATTGAATATAAGTCTTATTACTTAAAGGCTTTTAGATCCCAAATGCAATCAAGATGCACTTAATATTAAGCAGAAGTTAAATTTGTTGTATTTTTCTTTATTTTTATTTTATTTTTCAGTTGATTCAACTTTTGAGGACTATGATTGAATTCTGTTCTAATTTGGCAATTAACTCCTTTTTTGGGTTTATTTTTCCAACAGGCGGCTGGGAAGTATAAACAGGAGGGTAAAACCTATGTGGTTCAAGATGGTGACATAATATTTTTCAAGTTCAATGTTTCCGGGGGTGGGAAGAAGTGAGATACGTTTTCAATAGGCCATTAGATTATTATTTTGTTGAACTAGATAGTGTTCTGAGTTTATATTACTTGTAAGCTTTTGTAACCAAGAAAGGGAAAAATAGATAACATACTTGTCTTCCGGTTTGCAGTTTGTTTAAAACTTATTTTTGTTAAGTAAAAGTTTTGTAAGAGTTTGATACATAAAGCAATTGACTGCCAACTTCTAAGATGCAAGATTTTTTCGTCTTTTTTATTTTATTTTTATTTTTTTAAATGTTTCCATGAGGAGGAGAGTTTGCCATACTTTTAAGCCTGCCCACCATTACCTTTTTAATCGCAAAATAGAACTTTAAGGCCCGTTTGGATTGAGATGGAGGTAGTAGAATGAAGTAGAGTAGAATTGACCAAAAATTAGGCATCTCTAGCAATAAGAGATAGGCATTAAAAATAAAAAATCATGAGCATATTCTGTTCAATTGCTTTAGGCATATCTCTCTGGACTTTTGCCACTGGAATGGAACAAATTTGAGTGAATAGCTGACCTCACCTCAGCTGGAAATCACATTTCCTAGTACGACTTTCCAGACAAAAAGCTTAGGAAATGGCATTTAGTATGAATTGATTTATGATATTGATATTGAGTTGGAGCACTGTTATAGTTTTCCAGACAAAAAGCCTAGGTGACCCCCGTGTCGGCTGCCTAACATGTAGGATACAGACATAAAATCTTTTTCTTTTTTCACACTACTTTCTCAGGACTTGTTAAGGTAATAAGTTATTCAGCAAAAAAAAGTTAAGGTAATAAGTTGATTGGAATAGCATTTTCACAAGATTTTATACTTGACAAATCTTTTGTTATGCACCAAATATAATAGGTCACATGAGTAGTTATCAAAAAGAGATCGTAAAAATGTCTTTACTGTTGGTGTTTTAAAAATTAGCTGCTGGGCTCAAATTCTTGGAACCTGATATGTCATGCAAACGTAAGAAATATTGAGTTGCAGTAATAGTTAAGAAATCATTTTCACACGGTTAAAGTAGGTTTACCTGTCTAAGGTTAGATCTTGGTACTAATTCATAATAACCAAATCGAATTGTGAGCCTATCAGTGAAGCAAATTCAATGAAACAACAATAGTCTTTTGTTCGGAAAAAAGGAAAATCAACCAAGGGATGTTGTAATGCTTGGCATTGTTATGATCAAAAACTCATATGGGATCATCATGATGCCTCCCACGAAGTTTCCTTTGTACAGTTTGTTTTCAACATGTCAAATGATTCAACTACAAAAGAAGAAAAAAATGAAAAAGCCAATGAGCATCCAGAATTCCCATTTCCAATAAAAAAGTAAAGATCTTTTTAACATTCTAAACAAAAACCAAAACCATACAAGCATATTTTTTCTTCTTCTTCATCTTCTGTACATATTAAAGTCGCTATAAATGATCAAAACAATCATTGTTTGTTAGATAAGTCTTAATGTCGGTCCAGATCATCCAATAATGGCTGCCATTTGGCTACTGCAAAGCACTGAACCCCACAGGTTGGTCTCTGCCCTTGTTAGTAGGTCATTTTCTCTTACAGCTTCCAAGTTGGTGAATTCCTGAGAATCCAAACTTTCTTCCAGCCGGAGTCTTTACAATGTCCATGTTTACTTTTTCCTTCCTAGCCACCCACAATTTAGTTATTGATTACTTGAATGTCTGGCATGCTTTACAGTGCAAATGCAGAGAATATGAGATTAGTATCACGTGCACAAGTTCTATTAATTATAGAAATCATAGAGGTAGTATGCAGAATTATTTGATTAGAAAGGGCAAAGCATAAAGATTTTAAACTTAACAGGTTGATTTCAATTATGAGAGTTATCAGTATTTTACCATTCAGGGCTCTATTGTTCATAGCAAGAATAATTGGAATCACATTGGTACTTGTGTGACTGCAGTGGCTCAAATCCAAACAATTTTGTAAGAATGCTAATAGTGAGATATATGTATATATATATTAAGAAAAATTATAAATTTGATGCTGTATAATGCATCTGAGAAAGACATGTGGAAAGGTTACTTGGGAATATACCATTTTCTCTTGGAAAGTTTAGGTGAAAGCAAAAAGATAAAAGAGCTTCCATGTAGATGTTTATTATCATTGAGTCTTTATCTAAGAACATTTCATCATGCAACGATTAAGACTACTAAATATTTGTTTGAAATGGTCCCACTATGAAGAGAATTTTATTATTGTTTTTTTTGTGAATTCACAAGATCCCTTATACTAAATTTTGAATAGCTTTTTGATAGGTAAGTTTTCTATTTAAATTTACGTTATAATGATTCCAATGAATAGCATAATCAGTTGTGAATCATGTTTCAAGAAACAAAGTTTATTAATTTGAATATTCTTTCCTCTTTTATTATTATTATTATTATTTTTAAATTTTGGCATGATAGGCTCAATCCCTAGGCAATTTTGACAATTATCTAGAGTTCCCACGTAAAAAAAAACAATCTTGGTGCTGAAATATAATACTATACTCATATAATTATAATAACCTAAAATAAGATATATTTCATATCTATTTACTTCTTTTTTCAATTTTTTTAAAAAATTTTGAACAGGTGTTTATCTAGCGAGACTTTTATTTATTTATTTATTTATTTTAAATGAGATAGAGAGAGAAAAAAACGCATAAGATATATTTCACCTAAAGTTATCGCTATAGGGCTCAAATCTTGTTGATCCAACCTTGTTTATTGGAACTGAACTACTAACTCATTAAAAATGAAAGACTTATGTTATGGTTTTGGGTGAAATAGCAACAAAAAATGAACTTTGAGGTTTGGGATAAACCTAAGCACTATAAAAACTTTAAAAAATATTCAATTTACTCTTTAAACACAAATGATATTTAACACCAATTAAAAAGTTGCTTAGTTCTCCAAATTCTTTATTTTTAAAGCTTGTTTTGATTGCACACATTTCACAATAACTGCATATGACAATTATATGCACGAGAGAGTGTATGAGTAATCAATGGTAAATAAATAGTCGTCAAAAAACAAAATGAGTATAAGAATTTTCAAACTATGTTATATGACGATTACGATTTGGGAGCAAATTAAATATTTTTGAAAATTTTTGGTAATGCCTAGCATTAACCTAAATTTCAGGAATAATTTTTACATTTAACCCTATAATTAAATTAAATATAAATATGGATTTTATTAGTCTTTCTTTTATATCTTTTCCTTTCAAGTAATGGAACTTTGGTGGTGTGGATAAAAGTAGTGAATATGAAATTATTATCATTATTGTTTGACGAAAGGGAAAAAGAAAAAGAGAGTGTAAAAAGTGATTGATTATGGAGAAGAAAAGGTTAAAAAGCCCACTTTCTTTCTTTAGAACATGTCAACAATAACATTCCCAGCCTCACGAGCACAACGTAGCCTGCTTGAGAGGATATCATATCATATAGTCTGGACAGTGGACACTGCAATACAAATATTCAAGTGGTCCTACCCAAAAAAAATAAAAATAAAAATCAAGTGGGGACCACTGTACCCCATCTCTATTTGCCGTCACTTGAGGTCCTCTTGATTTGATTACCATCAATTCAAGATCAAGATCTTGTACACATCAGTAGGGACTACATAATCATATGGCAAACAGTTCTTTGTTGGAACCCATTTTACATATCTGACTTTGAAGATACATGCAATTGTGATCAGTGAACTATCTCTTTAACATATATGTATTACCCTTCTCAACTTTTCGCATTTGGCATATATAAACTATCTCTTTAACACATATACATTACTCTTTTTTTTTAACTATTCACATTTGGTATATATATCTTTTAAAAAAAACACATTTGGTATATATAAATTTAATACGTGTAATTATGATTAATGAACTATCTAGTTAACATATATGTCAACTATTCATATTTGGCACGTATAATTTTGTGACCAAAATTATGACATAAGAGTAGTGTCATTTGTTTTCGAAGGCAAAGGTGAGACCATCATTGTCCACGTGTCATCATCATAGTGGTGCTTCTGAAAGGGTCCACTGGGCCCCAGTCCACACAAGGGCCACACCCCTACCATAATAATTCTTTCACCAACTTCACCTCTGTGTGTCAAATATATGTCTATGTCATATATTGGAACTTGAGAACCGAACCAAACCGAAGAAAAAATGAGCAAAGAAAGAAGAGAACCTAGTCAAAGGGGCATCTGTTCTGTGGGACTCAGTCCTACGTGGCACTGACCTAACACACTCCCCCACGCTCTCTCTAAGCTCAACAGACTTTGTTTGCTGTGCGTGTTTTGTTTTTTTTAAGAAAAATAAAAAAATGCAAATCTTAAACTGTATTTGATAAATCCTTTGATGTCCACTAGGAAAGCGAGAGATTCTTTACTCTCTTGTATGTATCTATTTTTTGTTTGGCGGGTAAATTCTCCACTTAGACAAAAAGTTACACTAAAAAAATGAAAAATCCTAAAGATTTTCCCGCTTACTTTGTCACTACCTGACACTAAACCCCTCAAAAGAATGAACAAAAACTAGGGTTTTTCTTTTCTATTAAGCATCCAATGCAAACAAACAAGTTAAGGGTCTGATTTTTGGGGTCCTCATTAGTCATTAGTCAATATTTTTATTTTCATATGCCCGCTAAAAAGAAACTGTCACTACCTGACACTAAACCCCTCAAAAGAATGAACAAAAACTAGGGTTTTTCTTTTCTATTAAGCATCCAATGCAAACAAACAAGTTAAGGGTCTGATTTTTGGGGTCCTCATTAGTCATTAGTCAATATTTTTATTTTCATATGCCCGCTAAAAAGAAACTAGTGAAAAGGGACAGAAGCCATTTTTTTTTTTTATTAAAGGTTTTGTTGTTTTTTTCATTAAAGAAACATTAGAGCTATGTACTGTTTTAGTGCTGTTTTGTACCTTTTATTAAGCTTTCATGGCCAAAAAATTTTCTGGGTCCCTTTTCTTTAATGCAGTCTCTCTGTCCATTTGGTAAGAGACCCATTTCTTGTTTCTTCATGGGTTTGTTTTTGTAGCTGTAATCCATGTGGGACTTGATGGTATCAGATTGTTCAAAGCTCTGAAGTCTGAACTTTGCAAGGAAGTGACCTTGTTGCTAAAAAGATTGAATCTTTGGAAGGGGTAGTTTCTGCTGAGCCTACATTGTGAATCAAGGAGGAACATTGGAAAGAAAAATGCTCCATTTTGCTCTGGTTAGATCTCTGAAAGTGACTCACTTTGTATGGTACATTTCAGTCATTTAATGCTTTAGCTAAGCTATGAGTGGTTAAAAATTTGTTCTTTGCTAAGCATTATTGTGTTTATGACTTTCATTGGAAGGAGGACCAGTCTTTTGATGTTCTGGCTTCCAAGTGTTTGGTTGTTTGTTAGGTGAAGTACTGTGTTGGTGAATATATTTGGGGACTTTGGATGCTTTGATTATTCTGAAATTCTCTTTTTTGGGCTTTCCAAAGTGGTAATCTTCCATGCTTTTGAAGAATGGTTGTTGCACACTTTTTGTTTTATTGTAAAGTATTCACATAGTAGTGAAGGATTGTTGAGTTGTTTCCTGGGTTCTGTTATTGTTTTTTAAGTGGTGTGGAAATCAGTTGTGCCTGTTTGGGTTTGTGGATTAGAAGCTGAGAAAGCTTTTCTCTGTGTTCCTCACATTGAAAGGATTACCATGAAGGTCATTACTCTTTTAGTGGCATCTTTATTTTTCCTCTCTGCCATGGGGCAGCTTCCTTCACAAGACATTTTGGCGCTGCTTGAATTCAAGAAAAGTATCAAGCATGATCCCACTGGTTATGTCCTCAGTTCATGGAATGAGGAGTCTATTGACTTTAATGGCTGCCCTTCTTCTTGGAATGGAATTGTTTGCAATGGTGGAAATGTTGCTGGGGTTGTTCTTGATAACTTAGGTCTGTCTGCTGATGTGGACTTGAGTGTATTTTCCAACCTCACTAAACTCTTGAAACTCTCCATGTCAAACAATTCCATGTCAGGCAAGATTCCTGAGAATATAGCTGACTTGAAAAGCCTTGAGTTTCTGGATGTATCTAATAATCTGTTTTCTTCATCTTTACCGCCGGGGATTGGTGAGTTAGCGAGCTTAAGAAACCTCTCATTGGCTGGGAACAACTTCTCTGGCTCAATTCCGGATTCCATATCTGGGCTTGCCTCAATCCAGACATTGGACTTGAGCCACAATTCCTTATCCGGGTCACTGCCAACATCATTGACAAAGCTCACTCGCTTGGTATCACTGAATTTATCTTATAATGGCTTTACAAAGAAAATTCCAAAAGGTTTTGAGCTGATTTCTGGTCTGGAGGTGCTTGACTTGCATGGAAATATGTTTGATGGTTATCTGGACGCTCAATTTTTGCTTCTATCAACTGCCATTTATGTTGACTTCAGTGGGAACATGCTAGGTAGTTCTAGTTCGCAGCAGCAGAAGTTTTTACCTGGTATTTCTGAGACTATTAAGCATTTGAATCTTAGCCACAACCAGCTCACTGGATCATTGGTGAGTGGAGGTGAGCTACAGCTCTTTGAAAACTTGAAGGTGTTGGATCTGAGCTACAACCAGCTGTCTGGAGAACTGCCTGAATTTAATTTTGTTTATGACCTCCAAGTCCTCAAGCTCAGCAACAACGGATTCTCTGGGTTTGTTCCTAATGGCCTACTGAAAGGAGATTCTTTAGTACTTACTGAACTGGATTTGAGTGCCAACAATCTGTCAGGTACTTAAATAGTTACTTTGTTTATTCTGGCAGTACTGAAATTCACAATTAATATATTATGTTATACCGTTCCATTGCTTGCACTACTACTATGTAATGTAAATCATTGTGTCTCACATTCATGTTCATCTTTCAGGGCCAATAAGTATAGTCACGTCAACAACTCTTCACACTCTTAATCTCTCTTTGAACGGATTCACAGGCGAGCTTCCTTTGCTGACTGGAAGCTGCGCAGTACTTGATCTATCAAAGAACAAATTTGGAGGAAATTTAACGAGGACGGTAAAATGGGGTAACCTTGAATTCCTTGATCTCAGTCAGAATCATTTGACAGGGCCTGTCCCTGAAGTAACCCCACAATTTTTGCGTTTAAATTATCTCAACCTTTCCCATAATTCTCTTAGTAGCATGCTGCCAACAGTTATCACACAGTATCCAAAGCTTAGAGCTCTTGATCTCAGCTCCAACCAGCTAAATGGAAAGCTTCTAGCTGATCTGTTAACAATGCCCACTTTGCAAGAGCTTCATCTTGAAAACAATATGTTGACCGGTGATATTAAGTTTTCTCCTCCTTCCTCTGGTGAACACAATCTACAAATTCTAGATCTTTCTCATAACCAATTTAGTGGCTATTTTCCAGATCAATTTGGGTCATTGACTGGACTTCAACTGCTCAATATTGCTGGAAATAACTTTTCTGGTTCTCTGCCAACTTCCATGGCAGGCATGAGCTCATTAAGCTCATTGGATATATCACAGAACCACTTTACAGGTCCTTTACCAAACAACTTACCTGATACCCTTGACAGCTTTAATGCTTCATATAATGATCTTTCTGGGGTTGTCCCTGAAAACCTGAGAAAGTTCCTTAGTTCTTCTTTCTACCCTGGAAATTCTAGGTTAAGTTTGCCTGGTGGTGGTTCTTCTGGGGCAAACAATTCTCCAGTTGAAAACCACAAGAAGAAGCCAATGAACACTCTTGTCAAAGTCATAATTATTGTTTCATGCGTGGCTGGTGTTTTCATTCTTATACTGCTTGCCATCTTTGTACATTACATCCGTCTATCAAGGAGACCCCCACCAGAACGTGCTATAAAAAAATCAGTCAGCAGGCGAGCTCCATCAAACCCCTCAGGCATTAGTGGAACAGATAGTGGCGGTGCTTTGGTAGTTTCAGCTGAGGATCTCGTGGCTTCCAAGAAAGGATCCTCATCTGAGATAATCAGTCCTGAAGAAAAAACGGCAGCTGTAACTGGCTTTTCCCCAACAAAAACTAGCCATTTCTCTTGGTCACCTGAGTCTGGGGATTCACTCACTGGTGAGCACTTTGCAAGACTGGATGTGAGATCACCAGATCGATTAGTTGGTGAGTTGCATTTTCTTGATGATACCGTCATGTTAACACCTGAGGAGCTGTCTCGCGCACCAGCTGAAGTATTGGGGAGAAGCAGCCATGGGACTTCTTATAGGGCAACACTGGAAAATGGGATGTTCTTGACAGTTAAGTGGTTGAAAGAAGGGGTAGCAAAACAGAGGAAAGAGTTTGCTAAGGAGGCTAAAAAGTTTGCAAACATCAGGCATCCAAATGTGGTGGGCTTGAGAGGGTACTATTGGGGGCCTACACAGCATGAGAAGCTCATTCTTTCAGATTACATCGCACCTGGAAGTCTTGCAAGCTTTCTATATGGTAACATTTTGTCCTTACCCTTGTTTTGATAAGTTGTCTTACGTAGTTGTGTTATGGACATTGACACCTGTAACAGGTGAAGCGATCTTAACAAATGGTTCAACAAAGATGCTCCCAAATGCCCATATCCTGCTTTTATATATACATCTAAGCGTAGCTTTTGGTACTCACTAGATCAGCTCATAGGGGACCCTATGTGAGTCCTAATAGAAAATTTCCTTTGCATTTGGCTTCATGATCTGGTGAAGGAAATAAAGGTGTGAGTCCTAATAGAAATTTCCTTTGCATTTGGCTTCATGAGCTGGTGAAGGAAATAAAGATGAAATAATTACACAATTTATCAAGCTTATTAACTCAAGGTTAAGCTATGGGAGAGATCATGGTCGGAGAGTGCTGTTTTTTGCATTCTTTCTATCTTAAACTTTTTTGTTAGAAGCTGAAATATCTGGCGATATCTGCATTGGATGCATGGTCAATTTTTTGTGTGTCAAAGATAGTTGGTGTTAGTGAACTTACACCAAAACGCCTCAGTAGGCAAATTATTGTTGGTCTTATGCATATTATCTTAGTTCTCCTTTCTGATGGAGTGATAAGAGACTTTACACGTTGACGCAATCTGTAGAAGCACAATAATATTGCTTATTTTAAGTGAGATGTGTAATGTGTTCTTAATTGACTGGCAAAGTGGCATGAATTCGCATCCTTTATGCTAAATTTTATTCATGATGTGCCAAATAGCAGTGTGACACAATAATTGGTAGCATTAATACTTGAGCAACTAGATCCTCATACCATCATTGTTTCATATAAATTACATTCACTGATTTTTCTTAATAATCGATGTTTCCTTCTACTCCAGACATTCTTAGTAGAACCAAATAGTATAAGCAGTACTACATACATGAAAAATCAACTTTCCTTGTGAATCAGGAAGTCACCTGTATAACCACTTACCAAAATCTTTAAATAAATTATCCATTCACTTCAGCATTTTTCATCATAGCCTGACCGAATCATCATTTTGGCGTTTTAATGTTATTGATTGTTTATTGGTCATTGTTAGAACAATGTTTAAATGATTAAATTCATTTTTCTGACAGCTTAAACGTTTAGGATAGGTGGTAATTTATTATAGTATCAAAGTAGGTGGTCCTAAGTTCAAACCCTTGTCTCCACTCTACATCCCATTTAAAACTCAGTAATTCCATGTGGTTCTCTGCATGTTGAGTGGAGTTTGGGCCCACACTTAAAGGGGACTGTTAATATAATGGTTAAATTATTAAATAGAAATTATCCCTAATAGCTGAAGCTTTTGGTACAAGTGTAAATTTATCACGCCCCTTAAGGAGTAAGGACAGTTAAGGAGTTGGCAAAAAATTGACCTAGTGTTTATTTGCCATGAACCAGTATTGTTTGTCACCTCATTACACATTACCTTATATGTTTTAGCCAAGATTATTGCTTGTTGGCTAGATGTTAAGATTTCAATCAATACAAGCCTTATTATGTGGCAGTTTCATGCAGGAATCTCCTTAGAAGAAGCTTTTGCAAAGTTTTGTTGCAACTCAGATGAAAGAAGGCCTTTTGCATTTGTCCCTTTTAATATGACATTGATTTATTTTATATGTATCTATATGTATCTGTATATGT